>CM077883.1:38292136-38940261 GCA_039720435.1 Amazona ochrocephala | reverse complement strand
TTAGTGGGAATTTATAGGTGCATATATACATGTACGCACACATATTCACATTCAGAAAAAAGTAAGAAAACGTAATTGCAACTTCCAGGTAAAACATAGAACATTTTGGCAGGCATTTGAAAATTGATCTTTATAAAATATTCAGGAAATACTCATGTTAACAGCCATTTTAAAAACCGTTCCCTGCTGGGAATTGATAGATGCTACAAGCTACAAATGGATTAATTTGAAAACAGCACCTCACAGTTAAACAGGTGAAACATTATTAAATACAGGAACACAGAAAAGTATCAGAAGATTTATTGCACAACAAACAGCGACGGCAACTTTTATACACTCTTTACTATGTTGTTTTTTTTTTGCAAGGCGATGCCGCCTCCTTAGATCAGAGCAAATGGCTGTTGTTTTTCCTCTTTCCTCTGTTTATTGGGAGTCATATGTTCCTGGCTGGTAGGTCCTTCTGGCACAAAGAATCTCTTCAAACCCCGTTTGAGTTCTGAAGCAGGAGGAAGGTAATGCGTCATGTTTGTGTCAGCCCTCCATGCCTATTTTTTATCTCCTGTGCTAAACCACTAAAATTCATCCTTCCAATTCCTGACAGACAAATTTTAGGAGGCAGGGAGAGCATAATGAAATGTTTGCTTTTCTTCATGAAACATCTGGCAGGGTTTTGGCAAAATCAAGGAATTAGCAAGTTGCCACTTAGATGCTGTAGCTGACATTTTTTGTTGTCCTTAACAAAGTCCAAAGCCATATGCAAATCAGCTATGTAATGAGTGAGGTTAAGCAAGGTTTTGGATTTGGTTCCATATGGTGTTAAAAACATCATTGATCAGAATGTTTTGAAATATATTGAACACAAGTGCTCAGATTTGTTTTATCTGAATCTCATTATGTCTGAAAGAAGATTTAGGAAGAAGGCAGTGGGTGATGTTTTAATCTGGATCTATTATCAGTTGTCTGTGATCACACATACTTCATCAGATGTTTCTGCTATAAACTCCACTTCAATTTGCTTTAAAAGCAAGATAGATTTCTTTGGCCTTGCGTTCTCTGTCTTTTATTTTATGAGTACACATACACACAGTGTCTCTCTCACTGTCCTAGTTATAGTATTGACAAAACACACTTGTTCTGGGCAGGGAAGGACAAGAGAACAAAAGTTATGTAGCAGTCTCAGAATTTTTTACACTGCAGAAAATTTCTCGCAGAAGTTATCATAAAAGTTATCATGAACATCCCTGGAATGAGATGCATGACTTTTAGGGAGGTTATGATTTTGCAGATTTGTGTTGGATTCATTTCAAGAAATCTGTGATAACGTAGGACCTTGTAGAGATGCAATTACTTTGAGACATGGCCATTTTGACTGATGTCAGCTGGAACCTCTTAGGCTTCGTCTTTGCCACTGTGCTGGTCTTAAATTACTTGGTTTTGGTATGCTCCAGAAACTGGTTTCTGTGACCCTTAACCTGAGGTTTTCCTAAAGGCTTTCCTTAAAAGCAGAATTCAGTGGTAAACCAGGTGCTGAACCTCAGCATGGTGCCATACCCTCTCCCTTCTCTGGACACTCCAGAGCCAGAATCATTCTCCTTATCAGAGCTGGGCACTTTATATCCCAGTCATTGTCTATTCATTTGAAGACACGTGATTGTGAGAGAACAACCTATGCAGAAAGGTTTCTAAAACACTCATTCCTTACTTTAAAAGGTACAAGAATGAGTCAGGTTCATGTGGAATACAAGTACATCTACAGTTCTTTGCTGAGAATCCAAGATCATAGCTTCTGCCACACAAACCTGCTTTTAACTTCTAGCTTAAGCTCTCAAATAGCTGATGATAAAAAAATTACAGTTTAGACAACCATTTTTGCCTGCTTGTTGACCATCCCAACATGTCTCAGATCCTTCCCAGAAGGTCCAGGTGACCTGATGCTTTGTCAATGCTCACCTGAAGATTAAAAGAACTGATTTGCCCTGGTCAGTAGCCAGCTCTTTCCCTGAGGTTGCTTCCACTTGAATGCAATAGCACCACGGTTCAGTGATCTTTTGTTATCTTTTAGCTAGCTGTAGGGATAACTCCTGATACCTCCTATGTCTTACAATGAAAATTGAGCTCTGAATACAGAGCAAACCATGCAATTGGGTGTGGAGGGTTGTCCAAGTTTATGCATATATGCATATGTGTGTATCTATTATTTAATTGTAAGGAAAGGGAAGGTGATCTACTTTGTGTGCTAGTATAGACATTTACCTATATATGCACATATACACATTTATCATAGATTCTCTGAAACATCAGAATGGTTATCAGCTAAAAAGAGGCTTTCATGAAGAAAGAGGTTTCTTCATTAAAAATGAATAAGAGGTTTCTTTCTCTTCCAAGGGGTACAGTGGTTGGAATTTAGTCATTTACATCACTTATTAGTTCAGTCATGTCTGTCTGTTATCTGGTACGCAAGCAAGTATTTGCATGCATAGTTATCTGGCCCAAAAAATACTCTTTACATAGAACAGATATGTAACTAAAGCACAGCCTAGATGTGTCTTGGCCATCTTATAACATTTTGTTTCCAAATCCCAGATCCTTTAAGTCACTCAGAGAGAACTCAGGGATATAGACATATGGAACTTGGACTTTTGAAATTAAATATATAGAACCAATTATAAAAATTAGATGAAGTCAGTGGAATTATATGAAACAGCATCTAGGGAAATAAGAACCCAGGAGAGCCCCCATGCCTTTACATTATTTATCCTCAGCAATACAAATCTGCAGCATTTCAGCCAAAATCTTTCCACATTTCTTTCCCCCCTCAGTGCAAATGTCTCAATTACCGGAAGCACCCAAAAGCAATTACAAGGATTCCAATAATCTTCCTGTATTACTGTGGCTGGACTGCTAAGTATCATCAATAACATGATTATTGTTTTGAGAAGAAATTGCTTGGGGTAGAGACACTGAAAAAAAGCTCCCAAACGAAAATCAAAATCGTATTTCCAGGAGCTCTAACATTATTCAGTGTCCTGATGAGTTTCGGTAGTCTTAATAAATACCTTCCAATACAGGGGGACTAAGCTGCTGCTATTTCCACAGGAAGCTTAAGCTGTAGAAAGCCTGATGGTTACTTGTTTTGAAAGCATTTCTTTTGATTCTTAAACCCAGGCTAAAACCAAGGCACTGCTAGTGCTTCCTGATGGATATTATCCCATCTATTTTATGTCACCCATCTTTTATTTCCTGTGTTTATCTCCCATGTATAATGAATATAACAAGATTCCAATGGACCAGATTTTAAACCATTTACTGTTAGTTGCTTCGCTGGAGCTGGCCATAAATTTCTCTTCAGCCTAAGACTGCAACATCTAACCAAAGGTAGCAAAATATACTAATGAGTTTTTTCACAAGTATTAATTGGATAAGAACCTCTAATTAATTTCAACAGCAAACGTGAGTTGGGCTGCCCATGTGCTGGTCCAGAGCTGATGCAGTGTGATATCTTTCCTTTAAATAAACGCCAAGTTCTAGCATAATATGGATCTGAAAAGCAAGATCAGGGCTCTGCTTTCATAAGACATTCTAACCCAGGCTTAGTTTCCCAATAGTGCCTGAATATATCATGTGTCTACTTATAAAGATCTTCAGTTTGCTTGCAGTCTGTGTCTGGGGCTTGAGCTCTGGTATCTACCATGAGAGCATAGTGCAGATATAGGCAGTCAGGTCTCAAGTTTTCTTAGAGGATGCCTTGTGTTGCCAAGGAATTCACACAACAGCCAGTGCTAGTTGCCAGTTTTAGGTGAATGAACTGTTCCCACCTGTGCAGAGTGGCTGAATTTGTTTGGTGTGACTGAAATTTACCAAGTTGCACAGTGTGTCTGTGGAGGTGTAGCTGGAGTTTGCCATGCTTATGTCCATAGCTAGGTTCATCTTAACTAACTTATCGCCATCGGTAAGTGGAAACTTGACTCAGTATCCTGAGTTAGCTTTTCAGCACTGATAGGGATGCAGCTGCTTATTCATGTCTGCCTTTCAAAGCAGCAGATTTATAGGGTCTTTAGTGTTTTATCCAAGCCAGGTACTGCACTATGTGAAAGAGTCCATCATTGCAACCAGAGGGAATATGCAAGTCCAGAAATCTTTCTTAAAGTACACACAGGATGGTGCTTCCATGTGCTGAAATGTAAAGGTATTAAAGAAAAAAAAGAAGACAAAACCGAAGAACTGTTGAAGGGTGAGAGAAGGGAAATTAGTTATCTCTAAGGTCTGCACCAACCACTAACAGCTCCATTTCATGGCTGACTTGTACCTGTTCAAGTCAGTGGGTTTTATTAATGCATACAAGATTGCAGCTACAAGAATGCTAAAGATGCAGTGTTAGCCCTGCACTGATGTATAGATTGGTTCTCCATTAGGAAGAAATTAATGATTGTTCGCAAGACTGAATCCACAGCTTTTGGCTTCTCACCAGCTTTTCCATTTTGCAAGTCTAAAGACCAGTTCGTGTGAATTTTATTGGTTAGCATTAGAAACACGCCTGGATTTGACCTGATACCTGGAATCCAGGAATGCCATGTAACATTGAGCTAGTACCCTTCACGTGGGAGAAGAATGCTTGCTTGTCCTCTATACAAACCCATCTTTCACAGAGAGATCGAAGGTGTGTCAATGACATGGTAAAATTCAATTAAATGCAGTTGTTCATCCAAGGCTTTTCAGTTTCCCAACCATGTGTAGTGAGAGGTGTGTACTCAACATCTCCTCTGCTCTTCCAGCAGTTATCAACCATCTTCTCACCAGTAAGGAGAATGGAAGAGTGGCTCCTGGGAAAACTGATAGTTTCTGCTACATGCAAGTGCTCTTGAGGGCTAAATTGTTGCAAGCCTGAATGAACATTAGGGGACAGTGTTGACCAGGAGTCAGCCGGTTTCTTGCTCTTTGCGCTCTCCTTTTATTTACACATTGCCTTTCCTTCTCTCTAAATGATAAAGCCCCGGTTGCTCTTTATGTATCTAGCTGGTGCACCAGACATCCATATTTTAATCTGGCCAAATCAATTATAAATATTACAGCCTACAATTACCCTGGGAACTCCTGCAAAACTAATTAGTATGAGTCTTAGGAATGAATTATATCTTTCTCTTGGCTATTTTCAGCAGGAAGAAAAAAAAACAAACCAAACAAAGCGCAACAATCTACACTCAAAACAAGACCAAACATCTCTCAGCCATAGCAAACAGAATTCAAGGCAGTGTTTAATTATGTTCGTCTTGTTCATGAAAGGATTGGCCATGTTGGGCTGAAAGCCAGAGCACCTGGCATTGCCTTCGGCTTAGCACACATTTTCTCAGGAGATGTTGTAAGGTGTAAAAGTCCTTGGCAAAGAGTCTTTGGAAAGGGAAATCTCATGGGAGCCTACAAAGTTCATCTCGTTGTTTGCTGTGCAGCAACAAAGGAAGCGAATGCAATCGTTCTTTAAGCTGGAGTCATCTTGTATCAGTACATAGCTGATCACCTCCCTTGACGAGGCCAGGGACTAAGTAGAGCCTTGTCTGGCTTTTCTCAGGCAGAAGGGAAGCCAGGCTGCTGCCTGGGGAGCTCTTGAATTCCTGAGATGAAATTAGAAAGTCATTGCAAGGTGGCACCACACCTTGTAGAAAGTGAATCAAGACACAAAGGGCAGAGTAAAGCCCTTCTTCATTGGCATCTTGTTGCTTTAGTGTATTTCTTACAGATGTGATTACCCGAAAGCATCATAGTTGCTTCATTTATGTCCTAAAATACTTCTTTATGAAGCTATAAAAGGCGGAATTGTACTCTGGGATAACTGCAAATGTGGCTGCTTGAGATTAGTTATAAATTCATTACAAGACTTCAGAGGCAGTGTTCCTGTGAAATACTTTTGATAAAGCATATGAATTCCTCAAAAGCAAAACTGTGCAAGACCACACACCCTTTTAGTTCCAGTGACACAGGTACAATGTTAATGTCAGTTAAAAGAAGGGCAAGGCAATCCCAATTCACCACAGAGAGGGCAGCATCTCTTTAAAAGCTGCAGGACACTTCATTTAGCAGCATGTACTGTTCATAAAATTGGTAAAATTTTGCTGGAGAAAAACAAGAGATTCTTTTCCAGAAAGCCAACCGTATCCTGGGCTGCATCCAGCAGGTCAAAGGAGGTGATCCTGCCCCTCTACTCTGCTCCTGTGATGCTCCACTTGGAGTACTGTGTGCCGTTCTTTTGTCCTCAACTTAAGAAGGACATGGAGCTGTTGGAGCAAGTCCAGAGGAGGCCATGAGGATGATCAGGGGGCTCGAGCACCTCCCATACAAAGACAGCTTGAGGAAGTTGGAGCTGTTCAGCCTGGAGAAGAGAAGGCTGTGTGGAGACCTCACAGCAGCCTTTCAGTATCTGAAGGGGCCTACAAGGATGCTAGGGCAGGGCTCTTCATTAGGGACTGTAGTGATATGACAAGGGGTAATAGGTTTAAACTTAAACAGGGGAAGTTGAGGTTACATATAAGGAAGAAGTTCTTCACTGTGAGGGTGGTGAGGCGCTGGCACAAGTTGCCCAGAGAAGCGGTAAATGCTCCATCCCTGGCAGTGTTCAAGGCCAGGCTGGACGTAGCCTTGGATGGCATGGTTTAGTGTGAGGTGTCCCTGCCCATGGCAGGGGGTTGGAACTGGATGATCTTAAGGTCCTTTCCAACCCTAACCATTCTGTGACTCTATGATACCCCTTCTGCTCACGTGACAGGTGTGGTCAAGGGAGTTACTGGAGTCTCCATTTCCTGCCTGAGTGAGGAAAAAGTGCACCCTTCTTTTAGTTGAACGCTGTAATTGTTGAGAACTTGGCTGGTTTTGGTTGGACATAAATCTTTTTTCTGTTTTCTCAGAGGGAAATGTCTGATATCTTGAAAATTTTCAGGAAATCCATTTCCTGCCTTCTTTACTCTGTGAACTGTATCAGACATGTTTGGCTCATCATACATAGCCACATCCCCTGCCTTGGGCAGTTTCCAAAGGACTGGGACGTATCATGATGGAGAGAAGATTTAAGGAAGGGAGAAAATAGGGTTACAGACAGGATGATTATGCAGCTACTGGGACGTTATTTTTCACTGCAGCCTGATGTTTGCTTTCTTCACAGGGCGTCATTGGTATGCCCATGACCAGCAGTGGTCCCCAGATTAGCTTTTTCCTCCTTTTTGTATGAAGGGTTTAACCACTCACTCCCCACTTCACTCTCACAAAACTACAGCAAATTACACGAGAGTGGAGCAACGTGAAAATAAAGTAAATGCTCCATTTCCTCCCCTAACACACTGCAACTGCGAGGCCTGTCAAGTGAAGGTCAAGCAGCAGCCCTGAACAATAGTCACAGATTCCTAAGAGGGACAGTTGTCAGTGCCTGTTCTTTCCAGCTGAAAAAATAAAACCCGCTCTATTTTGAGTCAGTCAGTAGAATACAGAGGGCAAGTGACCACAAGCCACACAAGCAAAGTGTGAGTAGAAAACCTCAAGAATTTACTTAGGAAATCTTTAGTTTTATTCCATGCTTTGGAAACAAATGCACAAGTGAAGAACTATGTATGGAGGAGAGATGGATCACCAGCCATCCTCAGGTGCACCATGTAGCTATAGTCTATTAGCCCCCACTGTACGCTGTTATGTGCAGCTCAGTGGGGCAGCTGACTTGCGGGGTTTCTATCCAGCTGTGACCTAACAAGTAGGTTGACTTAAAAGAGGGGTTTGCATGAAGTACCTGAAATAAGTATTTTCCAGTCATACCAGAAAGCTTCAGTTATTCTGATGTGTAAGGAGGGACTGGGCTCCCTTCTGCTTCTCTCACGTTAAGTCAGAAAAAGCCCCAGAATTATTTTAAAGAGTACCAAAGCTTGCTTGCTTTCCAAAACCAAGCAAACAAGCACACCCACAAAGAAAAGGAAAACTAATTAAGATCAAGTCATATCTCAATAAATATGCAAATTAAAAATAAAACCAAAGAAATTCTATTTATCACATCGTAAAGTTGCAAATTGCTGTTGTGGCTTCCATGGGCTGGAATAGATGAGGTCTATGAGGCTGTAGGCTTTGAATTAGTAGAGCAACCAACATGTGTGCATGTTTTATTGTGATAGCTGGGGGACTGTTGGCTCAAGATATATCACCAGCCTTCCCTCCCCCTCTTCTGTACTGCGTTCACGTTCATGGTATCATAGACTGTATTTGTCTTGGAGTTCTCTAATGTAATGTCATTGGTTTTCCTCATAGTTTACCTTCTGTAAGACAACATTATTATTCTTTGATGAATCTGTTTTGTGTCCCCAGGGTTCTTTTCTTTTCGGTTTCTTTATTTTCTGGTTTTTGGAGAGTTAGGGGGGTTCTTTTGCAGTTTTAGAAACCAGATTAAAAAATAAACAAGCAAACAAAAATACCAAGAGCCTGCCCCAACAAAAAAGCCCACAGCATTCTGCTGGAAAAGAAAGCAAGCTGCACTCTCTGCAGGGGCATGCAATAGTCCAGATGATGGCATTTCTGCTCACAGCCATGTTTCACCATTTGCGTTATTTCCTAACGAAGCTGGTAAAGACCAGCTGATGGGGAGAAGCAGCATGTGATGACTTTGGCAGTGTCAGCAGCACTAGCTGGCTCCTTCTCATGCCACATGCTGCCACCACTCCTCTTTCAGAAGAACCTCTAAAATGACGGTTTAAACTAGCCCTTTTGTATTGCTTTATCCTGGGTCTTAAATCTTTCCACAGCAGAAAGGGTATTATTGGGATGGAAATTTCCATATAGTAAAGATATAGTTGGTTTGTAGAGTTTGGTAGTGTGATACAGAGCCTTAGAACTTTTGAGTCACCAGTGTGATTACAGGCATGTTGGCAATGGCAGGAAATTCGTTCCATCTATTTGCTGTTTGGTAGCTCATGATATGATTTGCGGTGGTGGTGTTGATCCAGTGGGTATCGGTCCAAATTGAAGAAACCACTACTAACATCAGTGCTAATTGACTTGCTTGTTCACTGTCACAGCAAAGGGCAGAACAAAGTAGGAAGGAAGTATTTTTTCCTGACCTCTATACATGGTGTAGGCACAGCCTCCCTTGTGGGGAACCTCTCTCTGCAGTCTGTCTGTCCAAGTATTGAGTTGTCACAGTCTTCGTGGTTTGTGTAGTACTTGTGTAGGCAGAAAGGAAGAGCTTTTGAAGTCCATTACAGAGGTTGTATACATAAATACTTTCATCCTAAGGACTGTCCCTTCAGGCTTCTGTGTAAAAAAAAGGCAGTTTTGTATGGTTTTATTCTTCATTTTCTGTTGTCTGCCCTTCCATAGTAAAGTGCTTTGGTGCTAGGAGTTGTTTCACCCTTTTTGTCAGAAAACCAGTCCTAAAATCACTGAAGTTATCAAAAAATTCAGAAGGTCCTCTGTTACTGGGTTTCCCAGCTTTAAATAATAATAGGGACTTGTTCTTTTAAATTGAGATCCTGTTTATGCAATGCTTGACCTTCAGTTCCTAGGCTGCAAAATGGATAATTCCATCTATAAAGTATCAGCGAGCTGCCTGGTAGCTATGTTCCATCCCAATGGCATTAACAGCTCTTCCCAAACACACAAGTGCAATATTGAAAATAGGCATGCTTTGGTTCTTTTTGACTGCAAAGCTGCAAGAGTAGAGCTTATAAATGAGAAATCTAGTTCCCCTGAGTTTAGTCAGCTTTCAACATTATCATAGGTGCTTGTTATCTTTGTAATTCAGGCCATGCCTGCATATGAAAAACTGAGAAGAAATCAAGCCCACTTGAGCAGAGACCACAGCTTGCTGCTGTTTGTGCTGGGAGGATTGTCCTGGTTTGTTTTGTTTCATGTCACATACTCAATTTCAGGATGAATTCTTCCTGACCCAGATTTCTGAGCAGGCTGAAGTAGAGCCAGAAACTGTAAAAGTGCATAATTATTCTTTTATTTATTTTTAAGCTGTACAGCTCTATTAAGCTTTCAGAGAATCCTTTATACCCAGCCTTTGAAGTAAACTGAGCCAGAGATCAGCCAGAGTAGAAGCGGGTTGACGCTGCTTGTTTCTGCTCGCAGAGTAGTCTGTATACAGTTAAGATATGGAGTCTCAAAGCTAGGAAAAGCTTTTGCCTTATTTTTTTTTTGGAGTGCAGGAGACAGAAGGGATCAATAAATCCAGAAACAATACTTTACACCTTTGGTATGTTCTGAAACCTCAGATGCTGGCACTGCTGTGAAACAGCTGAGAGCTGGAAGATTATTCTGGTTACTGATATGTAAATGAGCAGACCACACATTAAAGCTGTGTGTGCTCCATCTGCCAAGCCATTCATTCTTCCCCACTTGGGACAAATTACAAACTGGCCCAGAGGTGGAAGATTATTATTCCTTTCCCAGTCCCCCACAGCAATGCATTCCCCTGCTTTGATTCTGATTGGAAACATTGTCCTGGAGGTGAAAAACGCACTATCTGTCCCCCCGATTCATCCAGACTCTGACCCAGGCAGCACTGAAACCACAGGGTTCTTTCTGGGCTCAGAGAAATTACTCAGCTGCCCTCCTGAGCTAAAGCCAAATGGGAAGAAGGCAGCCAGGCAGGAGAAAGACTGTGTCCCCCAGAGCCATCTAGTCTAGCGGTTGCATTTCTGCCTTAAATATTGCATTGCTGATGTAATAACAGTATGTATTGGAAGTGGACATGTAAAGAAAGCCTATGACCATTCCTGTAAGCAAATGGCAGGAGGCTATGGTGGTGTAACCTGCCCTCTGAAAGCCAGACAACGTGACAGGCACATCCATTTAGGGTCTGTCCTCAGCCATTCAGGTTTGCCTCTGAATTTGGCTCTTGCTCAGGAAGTTGTTCTGTCAAAGCTTTTCCATGCTTCTTCTAAAACATAACACTCCTGGTATTTCTGCCCTCCTTGGAGCCAGTGTGCTTGAAGACCCTAAAGCCTCCAGTTTTTGTTTGTGCTGCCTCTTGTTAGCAGTGCTCTGAGCTTGCACAGAACAGGAGGAAAAGATGCCAAAGCACTTCAACCACCTGGATTAATTAGGTCTTACACTAAATGTGGAACTACAGTGAGGTGGATGATGATTAAACCAGCAGCCTTCTGCAAAATGAATACCTCCTCTTCTACTGTATTTCAGCTTCTATAACCTTGTAAGTGCCTCAAGGCAAGAACGGTGTTGTCTGTATATCAAGCACTCTGTTTCTGTATTAGCGATAACAGTAATAGTGATAACAATAATAATGTGTTTCTCCTGTGAGGTAGGTAAGGATCACTCTTCATTTTACAGGTGGTGAAACAGACACAAAGACATACAAAATCTTGTTTGGTGCCACCTCATATCTTATTAGCAGAGCCAGGACTGAACCCAGGAAACACATTTCCCTGTTACTTGCTCTCACCCCTAGAGAACAAACCCTCCTTTGATGACGTCCAGTCTCTCTTGTGATTTTTCTGCAGAAGCTGCAGCAACAGCAGCCAAGAGATTGACGATGAACCTCCTTGTGTGGAAGAAATCGATTATAATACTGACAGTTGCTCTGATGGTGAAGAGGACTTCTCAGAGCTAGACCAAGAGATCCAGGAGTATGTCTCATGGGTGGAAGGAAAGACAGAAGATGATGAAGTGACCGTGGGACAGACATGCAGCTCCAAGGCTCTCAGGGGGCTCTATGTTTCCAACCAACCAGCAGCCAACAATACCGGTCTCCCTCTGCATTCAACAGCACTTGGGGTGTACAGCGGGTTCAAGAGCAGTCCTGTGTGAGCAAGACTTTGACTTGCAGAGCATTAAGCAAATGGGTTGCTGCTCATGTTTGCCTGTTTGCCAGCTTCAGTGTCCCTCCCACATGTGTTGCTCCAGTTCTGAATAGAAAATTGACCGTGTGCTTGTGTAACTTGTATACATGTCTTGAAAATATACATATATTGAGAATGACTCCTTATGCTTCGTACACAAGGCAGAGTGAGGGGCCACTGGCCTCAATGGGTACTATGTGAGAACACCATTCATTCCTAAATATAATCCTCAGTTTCCCAGCAGCCTCTAGGGTGGGGTTTCCTACAGATTGACCTGAGGAATGGTATTCTGAGACTAAAGAAAAGATTCTCATTTTCCTAGTTTAGGCTTTGATTATGGGAAGCATCCTTTGCCTGGAAGAGAGACAGTTACAAATGCCTTTGGCCAGAGGTCTCCATTGCCATTCATTTCTCTTGATCTATAGAGCATGTATCTGATTTCTGTCTGATCAGCATTTCTGCAGTGTGTTCAGCAGGTTAGGCCAGGCTGGGCATGCATCTGAGCTGGTCCTGTCTAAGCAACAGAAGGAAATCCAATGTGCCACAGTAAGGAAAGCACCACGGACAATGTAGAATGGTCTTCTGGAAACCTGGGCTAAATTCACCTCTTTGCTGCACTGGAATAAACTAGTCCAGCACAACCTCAGTTGAGTCACTTCATGCTTGAACTGATGGGCCCAAGTGTAAGATTTATTTCACAGATGGTGTGAAATTGTATTTTCTCTGTGAGACATCCTTCCAGCTAAAAGACTACAGATACAGCCTTTCAGCCTGGGGAACTGAAGCTACTGTTTAAAGCTATTGGGAGTGAGAGGGATTTGGTGCTGTTGAGGTAGCCAGGGGTCCACCAATAATCTGTCAGTCGATGAGTGACAGTGGCAATATCCAAAAGTGAATTTAGCCCAAGAATCAGTCCAGTGACTGATTATTATTCTTTGTTAGTTTTAATATACCATTAAAGAAACTTAGATCATGGAACAGGACCCTGTTGTGCCAGACAGCAATATAGTAGAAGACATTGCAGGTAGGTCATACATAGGACATCTGTACCAGTGCCTTCCATAATGGAGTCAGAAGAGCTTCTTCTTTGACCCCAAAATGACAAACAAATAGATTTCTCCTAAAATTATCTGCAAACACAGATCCTGATTCCTGAGAATCCAACACAGACTGATAACCCACATGGATGCCTGAATTCCCCAATGCATGAAGCCCACATCACTGTGTCTTACTGCTCATAGTGCCTGAACTTCTCCTGTGTCCCAGACTGCTGCTGCAAATGGGGAATTGCCCTGAACCCAAATGAAACTAATTGCACCATGAAAGAGGCTCCCAGCTCTGTCACTGCTTTATGAGGCTCAAGGAGAAGGATTAAAGAGTAGTGTGTTGTAGCATTAAAGCCTACAAGACTTCCATTACCAGTGATTACTTTTATTAATATTGATGTGTGACTGAAAGCACCATGTCATCCTCTCATTTTTGGGCTGTTTGTGGAGAGAATGCCTGGTGTAGAATGAGATTTCCTCTGGTGCATTTCCGAACACCTTTCCCTAGGCTACCTAGACATATTTTCCAGCAGGAGCTTGCTCTTCGGAGAAATAGCTTCTTCCTGTCCTGCTGGGTTTTCAGTATCCAGGTGTTTTACAGTCTTCATGAGCACATAAGAGTTCTCTGTGTCTCTAGATCTCTCTTTATGATGCTGTTCAAAAGATAGGCAGCTTGGGTCCTTAGAAGCTGAGCTTCTTAGACCAAACTAAGTCATTAAGAATGGTGTGTGTCTCTGTACAGATGTCCTGTTCTGCTTGCTTTAGTGTGCAGCTTGTTGCACACAATACTGAATTTTCATAAAAGATTGGCTCACAGGAGTGGACACAAAAGAGGTAAAACAGGAGTTCCCATTATAATAGTTTGTATAACATTGCTTAAAAGCTTAGCAATAAAAACCTATATGTGTGCATATTTTACTTCTAAACCCAACATTCATATGCATGACAAGAAACTCACACTGTACTAAGTCTATACTGCAGCATACACAGGCTGTCCTGTAAGATCTTCAGCAATCAGCACATCCCCAGGACACAGGGCAAAAAACACCATTGTACATTTGTGTGTCTGTGCATGCCCATGTATACATCCAGAGCTGCTTTTCTCTCATGTGTTCTGTTCCAAGGCCCTACCACAATATCTGAACAGTGCTTATTGGGGCTTGCCAATGGTACACCCTGTTACAAAGGGCAAAGTGATCTTCTTAATTCAGCATTTTTCTTAATGAGACACGAATATTTTGGCTATAAATACTATAGGCCAGCCTCAGCCTTCTGGCAGTTTCATTCTGAATTTCTTAAGCCAGGAAGAATTAAGTTCTGTGGAAAAACTGTACCCTAGTTGTTATTCATTGAATCAATAGACTATTGGAGAGTTGCCTTAATATAATAAAAGCAGAGATGTAGCTTCCGTGCGTGTTTGGAGCCAAATGTATGTGAGCAGTACTACTATTTCATAGATCCCTGTGCTGGGAAGTGTGGGAGGTAGAGAGATGGCAAAGGCCCTGAGGGTGTTTTCAGTGTCTAGGATCCAAGTGCAGCAGCCAACCTGGAAGCAAAACGTCCATTCACATCATCCATACCTTGATAAATGCTGCTGTGCAATATGAGAAGTCTGGCCAAGTCTTCTACCTGGCAGCTTCCCATGTTTGTGCCAAACAACTTGTCAGCAAGTGGTGAGGATGCTGCAGATGCCAATGGCCAGGCAAACCCCCAGCCCAAGGATGCTCAGCCTGCTGATGAGAAGATCGGAACAGAAGATGCCTCATTTCTTCCAGGAATTTCTGTAGGGAGCAGATGCTCTTCTTCTTTTGACAGACCTCTAGAGGTCAGGAGAGGGCCTCCGCTGTGCGCTGCGCTCACCATGCTATTAAAATTCTCCCTGAGTCATGGTAATTAAGCAGAACTAGGCTCTGCACAGAGGAACGGAAGTGCATTGACTTTAGTAAAACAGAGTGTAAAACAACTTTAGATTAACTCCAGCCTTGTTTATTCTTGCACACTTGTAATTCTGGTTTAGTATTTCCCCAGTGAATGAAGCCGTTGTCCCCTGCTCTGCGGCAACATCACCTCACTTCAGCCTGCTAAGTGCCGAGCAGCAAGGCCAGTGCCTCTTCTTGCTTTTGCTAGCTAATCCCAAAGAATTTGGAAACAGCCGATGGAGAAAGGGAGGGAGGAGAGGGAGGTTGCCCTGCTCCCCACCGTGGCCGTTCCTCAAGAGTCAGCAAGGCTGTCAGGTTGAGACATAAGCCAAATAATTCCATAATGGCCAGAAGAGACAGTGTCCTAAAGGCACTCACATAGTGCCTGCTGCTAAAGCAGTTTTGGGCTCCTGCCAGGCACATTAGCTTTTTTTACAGATGCCTTTTGTCTCACTGACTCTCTTAGTGCTGTGAATAGCTCGGCTCTCCTTCCTCCCCCTCTGACTTACATGACATGGGTAGAAGATGCAGTGCTGCACAGCCTTCACACTGCACCCTCTGTCTCAGCCTCTTGCTGCTCTCAAGCCTGCCCCGGCTACAATAGTCCTTTCCTTTCAGAGAGGATCCTAAGTATGCCTTGCCAGTGCCTAGTGAAATACATGTGTGTATAAACCTCTGGGCTAAAAGTAAAGAATTAAACAATAAAAATAATCAAGTCAGCAAACTCAAGGAAGAATAAAATCTAATTAGTTTTATCTGCTGTTCGTTATGAGTCTGTCAGAGTGCTCTATCCCCTGGTTTTACAGCACTCTGGAAAATAACAGTGATAATAATAATAAACAACCGTGCACTGGGTTGTTTTCTAAGCAAGCAGGAAGCAGATTAAGGAGGGGAGAAGGCAGCAGCCCCTGTCCTCCACTGCTTCTTTCCTCCTGCCAGAAAGCAGAGATGCAGGTGATAGCATTATCTCCTGTCTAATCTGTCCTTGGACAAGATCCACTGTCCATCACTTAGAGACACAAAGCATGAGTGGGCGACTGTTTGGCAGCCAATTTGGGACACTCAGATTGTATTTCTTGCTCTGCCACTGATCTCCGTGCTGTTCAAGTTGTTCATCTTCAGCTTGGATGCGAGGTATAAACAAGGCTTTGATTCCTCATGGTGTGAGTGAAAGTAGGTGTGTGTTTTGTGGGGAAGGAGGGGAAGAAATGAGGTTGTAAAACTACCCAGGGGTTTGCTCTGTACTGATTTCAGCTGGCGCCAGTTGAGAAGGCAGCTGGAATTACTCTGTGCAGGAGCACAGTGGTAGTTGCCATCACTACTTTCCACTTCAGTGACGTGCCGTGACAGTGATTGTTAGGCCAAACTCTTAAAATTATCCAGCTCTTTAAGCTCTGCTGGATAAGTTTAGAAGTCTCTCCTTCCAGGTTGTTATCTGCCTCTCCTGCCCCACAGTCTAGTCCTCACAGTGTGGAAAGTTTTACACCTGTATTTGGGAGAGCAGGATTTAACCCTGTGTTTGAAAACTCTTGTATGGTTTTCCAGGCAGAGGGCTGGACACAGGGCTCCAACTGGAGATAATACGCAAAAGCTTGGAGAACTAAACATCCTGTGCATGTAATCGCCTCAGGAATAGATGAAGGAGAAGCTAAAGAAAGAAGAAATAAATGAGAGGAGAAAAAGGAGGGGACTCGGTGCAGGGAGAGGGATGAAGAGAGCAGACAGGAATAGGAGTAGGGGGCACTTGGGGGAGACACAGGCAGTGAAATGGGAGAATTGTTCCTATTTGTGCGTTCTCTTCCGTCCCCACATAATGTGTCAGTATTAGCTCTACCAAGAAACAACCCTCTCTACTGTAGAATAAATCTGCCACTGTATTCCCCCCTCCATAAGCAGCAGCCAAGTCTGTATCCTTAGCACTGCACTGTGTGTTCAGCTCTGTGTTTTGTGAGTGCTTTTCATGATGGTTAAGCCTGGGTAATTTCTGGCCTTAGGTTTCCTCTCCAGGGACTCACATCCTTAGACAGGTTCTGGAAGATCCATGGCATATTCTTGTCGATGCAGCAGTTTGTGACTGCTTTCCTCTTCTTTTCTTTGCTCTGCTTCTTTTATTTCACTTTTAAGAAGTAGAAGGAAGAGAAATGAGGGAGTTGAACAGGAGGGAAAGAGGTAGAGAAAAAGAAAGAAGAAGGCAGAAAGAAGTGCCCTGCTATCAGTCTAGCGAGATCTCCAGCAAGATGGTGAGGCAGCTATTTGGCATCAGGAGCTTGTTTAGCCTTTGGTTAAGCTGCTTATAGCTCATGCAGGGATCAGCAAGAGGAGAAGGCAGATATACCACTAAAAACAATCATCCATTGGATGTCCTGGCAGTAACTCCAATCCCAGTAAAGTATCATAGCCTTTGGCTAACTGAGCACCGGGCACTGAGGGCTGGCTCCTCACCAACTGATGTAATTGCAATCACAACCCTATTTCTTGCCCCCTTGTTCCTGAATGCCTGACTGAAGGCTTTTCCTGAACAGTTTCCAGTGTGTGCTCTGGCAGCTCATGCACAGATCTGCCAGGGTTTCCTGCCTTTGCCTTAGCATTTCCATAAAACAATTATTTTGCTTTTCTGTGCTTGTTTCCCCATCTATGAAGTGGGAATGAAGTGAGGCTATTAATATTTATGTTCGGTGAAAGGGGTCACAATGGGGCTTAAATCACCAGTATTTACAACACAATTTGATATCCTTAGAGAAGGCAAACAGAAGGGATTAATTGCCGCTTCCATCACATATCTGCCATCTCTGGAATAAAAGTACTGCCCATCACTTACTCCATTGGTAAGTCCTTTCCAGGGGCATTTTTGTTTTCTTTAGTCCCTGTGGAATGTGAAACGGGTGAGCCATGCAAATCCTCAAGGTGAAAGCATGGACAGTGTCAACAAAAAGGCTTTGGATCTTTTGGCAGCAAAGGGGTCTTCCAAGAACTGAGCAGTGTGCTAGTTAGTGAGCTGGGAGAATAGGAAATTTAATAGAGGTGAAAATGAGACACTTGGGAGAACAATGGAGCAGTCTGGTAAACATCTGAAATGTCTCTGCCCAAATGCTAGAAGTATAAGGGCTAAACGGGAAGAATATAAAGCCTTAGTACATACACCAAGCTGTGAGTTAATCAGCTTCCCAGACACATGGAAAAGAGAAAGTAGGAACAGCAGAAGAAGGATTAATTAGCTGTGAAACATCAGGGAATTGGTAGATTGGGTCAAGGAAAGAGGAATACAGGCTAGCAAGCACTGACTCAGAAATTAGAGCAGAGGTGCAGCGACAAGATCTCCTAAAGCAGGTAGAATAGAAGAAAAGAGAAGCATTAGAAGTGTGTGAGGACTTCATTAATGCCTTGAAATGAGAAATTACTGGTTTTAAAAAGTTGAAGCAGCAGCAGATGACTAAGAACAAGAACAGGATGATACCAAAGCATGTGTGCATGAAATCGTGAAGGTCCTGGCGCAGAACGAGGTAGAGGTGACTTAGGAACGCACAAGGGAAGAAAAAGAAATCCTATAAATATGCTAGAAAGAATGAAAGGATGTGCTCTGTACCACAGAAGGAGAGCACATGCAGAGAGTTGGAATTGTCATTGGCTTTTTAACTCCTCTTATCACCAAAACAGTTGCTACTAGATATATATAACAGAAGTCATGCTGATTTGGGGAAGGGAATAGGCCAGAGCAAAGGGGTTTAGGTTAAAGAATTCTTACATTGAATAAGTGAATTCAAACTGCTGGACCTGAGGGAGTTTCCCCATAGGTTGTCCAAAGAGAGCAGTCGGTGAACAGTTAGGAATAGATTTCAGGAGCTTCTCCTGTATTGAGAAGTTTCTGCAGACTAGAGAAGGACAAACAGGGTGCTTGTTTGTAAAGATGGCAAAAAGGAAGAGCCAGGAAATTTAAATCAGGCAGCTGAGCTGAGTGACTGCAGAGAATCCTTGACAAATTGTGAAACAAACAATTCATTAGCAACTATAGGATAAGAAGGTGGTAAAAGACAATCAACATGGATTTGTCAAGCTGATCCAATTCCCTTCTTTTATTAGGTAATTGGCTTAAAGGATAAGGCAGAAGTAACATATGTCTTTGCTTTAGGAAAGCTTTCAATACTTTCTGGCATTACATTTTCATAAGGAACTAAAGAAATGTAGTTTATATGAAATTACTTTAAGGTAGGTGCACGCTAGCTGAGAAATTACTTACGAAGGCTAGGTTTCATCTCCATGAATGTTAGCCTTCTAGAAGGTAGGTGTTTATCTCAATTATTCTGTACAGAGTAAATGTAAAGAAACAGACACCTCCAGAGGATCTGCATCATCTCCTAAGATACAAGGAAAAGATCCTTTGCTGAGATATTTCTTTGCCTTATTAATGAAGCTAAAAAGCCAGTTCAGACAGCACACCCAGCTTTAAACCTACCCCAAGAAGGTGTCCCTCAGTCACACTTGCAGGGCATTATTTTGCTTAAGTAACTTGGAAAATACCATGGTGATCTGGGGGGCTACATCCCAGATGAAACTGGGATCAGAACGCAGACTCCCACTGGTGGCTGGTGCCCAGGTAGACGCCAAAAGCCCTGGAGAAGGGTGCGTACACTGAAGCCACTATGCCAGATGGCCTGACTGCTCTCCGTTGTGAGAGCTGCTTTGTACTTTTTAGCTTTACTGGTGCAGAGAGAACATTTTGAACTGTCTAAGCCTAAATAACCTTGTATCATTGGCACACAAACAGCAGCAGCACGCTGTTGGAACATAATAACGGGAGAGAAAGAGCAGTGGAATTAAATAAGAATTTAAATCTTCAGGTTCACAACTCAGAGCGAGAGGTTTGAGCTGTGTTATTTCCAGGAATTGGTTGAGTCATCTTTGAGAATAATGGATAAGATTAATTCCTTCGTGACTATAGCTGAATAAATTATTGCCAATAGTTTTATTTATGATTTGACCAGTGCTGTCTTCTTTTTTCTATTGTGTATGATGTAGGCACATTAGCTGTGTTCTGGGGGGAGGGGGTGCCAAGTGTGCAGCACCAGCCCATGGCATCTAGCAGTCAATTTATTCCCTAAAGACAATTTTCAGCGAGATTAACCCAAGAGCAACTGAATGCAGGATCTGATCTGTAGGAAGAGAGGAGGTAGAAAAAGAGAAAGTTATTTAGCTCTTCACAACAAACTCTTGTTTTCAAAGTCTGAGCTGCCACAGAGCTGTAAGCTATGGCCCACAGAGGGACTTGACAAATGTTGCTTGGCAGCACCATGCCATCAATGGGAAGTGCTCATTGGGCTGAACATCACAAAACGACCAAGAGGGAGAGAGTGGCACACTGGGATGCTTCTCCCGCCTGGCCCTGTTAGACACTGCTCATGCCCTGGTAATGGTTGTAGATGCAAGCCAAAAAAGTCTTTTCTGTTGAGTGGGAGAATAATTGCAGGTCACAAATGGGGAACTGTCCCCTGCCTGCTTCCCAGGAACAAAGGGACTCCATATCTATTAATATCCTGAAGGTCGCTGAATTCTTCCTGGTACCTAGCTGTGAGCAAAGCCTAAATGACTCAGAGGCACTGCTGCTTGGTTAAACACCTTCAGGGATATAGAAAAAGCCCATTATTCTTTGCAGCATCACACAACTACCTTGCCGTCTTGCCAGAATATCAAGCCTTGGGGTAGTGGTGGCGTAGCCCTGAAAGTCTGAGGATGCCAAAGACACCAGTTGTTAAAACTGGAACACAGAGTTTCCAGGCACAGCATTCCTTTATCAAGTTTTGTCACTATAGAAGAATTATAAGTTAATTGAAAAAAGATTGACCTCACAGAGCAAATCCTATGTGGCTGCATGCTACCACACCTTACCAAACTCCTAGCTATCTTCCAGCAGATAACAACTCCAGAACACACCTCTCTGTGTGCCTACACAGAGAGCGCTGTTAGGATTATCAGGCGCAATGCTGGCATAAGAATCAAGAGATACTTGCCAAACTTCACAAGGAGATTAACAGACACTAGTTTGGGGTGCAAAAGAATATTCTGTTTGAAGGTGGAAGTTCTGCTTCCAGCAGTATAACTCTGGAGAGAGCAAAATGCTCATTTTTTGTCTGACTTCATGCAGTATTACACTGGCCCTTTCTTCTTAGTGAGCCCTAAAGTTCTGGAGCAAGAAAGGATGTTTGCACAGAGCTGGCTCTTCCCAACTACCCACAATTGCAGCAATCCTTTATGGAAAGTGCCCACACTGTAGTCATGCTGCAGGTGTTATCAAAAATCACTGCATGCTTTTAAAAGTCCGGAATAAGCTGTGAGGAGAATACATGTGAAATATCCCCTATGGTTCTTCATTAGAGTGGCAGAATGTCTTGGATGTTTGTAAGTAAAATAAGCTAACAGTTTCTAACATATTATTCATTTTTATTGAATTAAATTAAAATCAATTAAAAATTGAATTTCTTCTTTTTTAGCTGTTTTCTGCATCTTATCACCTGCAGAAATGTACCTGTTTTTGCAAGGGGTTCTTACATTACGGGTTATGTCTTTTCTATCCAAGTGTGACGTCTCCTCATTGCCTTCCTCCCTAAACACAGGCCTTGGTAGGTTGAGAAGGTTAATCCAGGTGCGACTGCTTCTGGCGCTCATTTTTATGTGCCATATGGAATTGTAAGATCACAGGCTATTGCTGCTTGTGGCTGCATGTGGCTTCTGATTACAAATAAGTACACCACCTTTTGTCTTCCTTTTATGTAGATAGGCAGAGGTTTTCATTAATTCTCTTATCTTTCTCTGTTGGTTTTTGGTTTGTTTTGTTTTTCAGTTGAGGCTTTGCCTTTGTAAACCCTTTTCCTTTTTTCAGTCTCTTACACTAATTGAAACAATTACATGTTGTTTCCTGAGGACAGGTTATTCATCCTGTGACACAGTCTTGTTCTGATCTTCCTCACTCAGGTTTTGTGCTGCCCAGATTCCTCTCGCTTTTCCCCTTCCTTCATAAAGACGTGCTGGGGAACAATGATCCCAACACCCGTACTCTTTGATCTCCATCCAACAGCCTTCCTGTGAAGACCACTTGCCCCACTGGCTGCAGGTGGGTGTTTGATCCTGCCTCAGTAGCAAAGGACTTCTTCACTACATAGAGGGGAGAGGGGAGAGATTAGAGACAAACATCTTTCTTAGGCTTTTGAGGAGGTCACACCCTCTCTAGTTCTTGCTGTCACATGCATGCACACATATAAATCTATAAATCTGAGTCACTCTATATATCTATAGTCTTGACATCTCCACTTGATCTACTGAGGTAGGCGCCACCCTCTACCCCAGTTCCCTGTGATTGCCTACCTGCTGCCTTCTGGTGCTGATCCAGTTGGGTTTGGGTTTCAAGCTAACATCCTACATGCAGTATCCATACAGAGACCAGACAGAGGAAACTGGGATTTAGGTATCAGTCATGTTCCTAGTTCCTTTGGTTTCCTGTAGCTTTCAGTCTTCTCCCCCAGAGGCATTTCTCCTGCAGCACCCGCTCACTCTTTATTTCCTTTCACTGGTGCTCTCAGGCAGTGCAGAAAGAAGACAGGCAAGGAAACCCTCTCTTCTTTTTATCAGCCAGCCATGCCCACACCTCTGGAGGTAGTGAGCCAGAGCCAGGCCTGCTCCTGCACAGCACAGTTAGAATAGCTCTTAAAAAAATAATTACCTTTGATTAAAATGTAAGGTCCCATCTTCTTTTTGTTGTCATTAATGTGGGCTGCAGGCTACGGGCCTTTGAAGTATTTCCTTTTGGCTCATCTCCCTGTTCTTTCTTCCTTCTTTTTTTTTTCCTCATTTTTCCTTTTTTTTCTCTTTTATTTTAATTCTCTCACTGCTCTGCCCTTTCCAGCTCACACTGAGATTTGTTAATTTTCACATGCTTGCAAAAGCCTGGCTGGCACACTCCAGCTACCTGGCAGCCTCTAAATGGGCAGCCAGTCGCAGGAGCAAGCAAACAGGCAGCACATCCCTCTCATTAGCTGCCTTGACCCTAGCTTGGCTGCTCCAGAGGGGAAGAGAAGGGAATTGTACAGTCACCTTGCCAGAATGGCTTGTCCCCTCTGCAGAAACACCACTCAGCGAGGCATGAATGAATGAATACACTGCTGTGTTTAATTAAGGATAACCAGAACTATTTCATTGGTGATCTCAGGCCCTTACGGGCTGATGGACATCTTTACATCACCTAATCTTGAGGGTTAGTACTTTGTTTCCCAGCTTTTGCATGCAGTAACAGGACACCAGGCTGGACCTTAATGGGCCTTCAGGTATACCCGTCTATATGACCATCACAGCTGATTGCTAGCTTGGGTTAGTCCAGAAAGGAAATAGTAAGCTTTGAAAGTGATTTCTCTCTTCTCTTGTCTGGACAATGGAACTGACTGGGATACTCATCTCTTGGTTGCAAAGGGCTTCCCAAATGTTGAGCAAAGGTGTAAAATGGCTGAGTGACTTGATCAAGGTGATGCTACAAATCAGTTGGAGACCTAGGAGAAAATACAACTTTCCTGGATCAAAGCCCAGGGCCCACTGGACAATATTGAGCACTTTGCCATTGGCTATCCTTTGTAGATGTCATGCAAAGGCCAAAATTTCATTACATCTGTGGAACCATCTGCCTTGACCTTTGTTATCCTTAATCCCTACTTTCTTTTCCCATAAAAGCACACGTGAATGCCTATAAGCAGCTTCTCTTTATCTCTCTCATGAAAGGCTGCCTGCATGAGCTTTCTTTCTGGTCTTCAAGGAGGAAGAAGTTGCTCCAGATATGGAAAACCTCTTAGCTGAGGTGCTTGCCCCAGTTACAGATATAAATTGGACTTGAACACTGCACTGCTGGGCCAGCTGGAGTGCTCAGGGAGGGAAAAACAAACCAAATACAAATAAAACTAGGCACTAATAACTACACTAATGTCTTGGATTTCAGAGTTCTCTAAATATCCCCTGTCCTGAGTGTCAAGGGACACTTCCCTTTGATTGCATTGACTTCTGATACTAGGTCATCTAAATACTGCACATTGCTAGAGTCATGCTTCAGCGCGGGGAAGTAGAGACAGTGGAGTGTTAAAATCACTTACACCTGCCTTATCCAGGGACTCTCTGTATAATGCTGCCATTCTCTTCCCCTTTTCCTCTCAAGCACAAGCATGATCTTCCTTTGCAGGCAAATGCTTTCTTCTAAGCATCATTTTTAAAATCTTCCCTTTTTGTTCTTCAGGCTGAAAATTCCTCTTTTTTTTTTTTTTCTTTTTCTTTTTCAATAGAAAACAAGTACTAATTGAGGGAACTTATTTTAAAGTGATTCAAATAAATCCTCCAGCCTTAGATCTTGTCATGCCTCCACCAAGAGCACATCAGAGAGCTCCAAAAGTGTCCAGTGATGCATCTCTAGACTCCCTTTTGTAGCCCACTTGCCTTAGAACTGAAAGGTGAGCTCCCCCATGTACTTACCTGTGTGCCAATGCTTTAATTGCTGCTGTGTACTCACAGCAGAGAAGCTCATACAGATTCCTGCTAATGGAAATGTTGGATCCTAGCTGGGTCTGGTCTCTGGGACACAGATAGCTTCAGAGAAAAACGTGAGACTGAAACAGTGGCAGCTCACTGGGTCCAGGAGGGGACTTGATGCACACAAAGGTCTGTCTTGCCTCAGGCAGAGCAAGTCCAACTTTAGCCACATTATTAAATCACTGTTGTTTAATAAGTCACCATGTGCCACTGAACAAAGGCAACTGATAACAACCATTATCCCCGGGTTGTGTCAAATGTGAGATAGTACGGGTGAAGCTGTGACCTCTTTTTGCTAACATTTACTAACTTCTGCAGCTGTGGTGATTTGATCTTGTGTCCCTAGCTTCAGAGTGACACAAAACAGATGAGACACAAACTGTATGTATCTGACTGGATGCATTTTAATCCCAGACAGCCTTCCGTTCAAACCTAAGTGCCATCATGGAGCTGGGGGCTGAATGTCCTGGCAGCCCCTGGGGTGAGCAGTGTGAGCAATGATGCTAAAAACTTTCCCAGCCTCAGGAAAGCCCTTTGAGACTCTGGGATTTTCCTACATTGGACCTCTATCTTTTTCTTCCTGAAATGAGTCAATGATGAACGTGACACTTTGGTTGCCATGGGAACACAGAGCGATGCTTGTATTAGCTGTGCTCCTCTCAAGCAAGTGCTGCTAGCTCTAGGGATGGGTGTGAGCAGCACTGATGGCATCCGTCATGTCTTGCCCATGTGCTCTCCTGAGGGATCTGGGAGTTTGGAGTCAGCTCCATTCATGTTACAAGAGGCAGATCTGAAGGGACAAGTTAGTGTAAAGTAGGAAGATTTGTCTGTCAGTTTGGAGGAAAATTGGTAAGTCCTGTCTGAAACTTCTGCTGCAGAATCTTGCTGAAGATCATAAAGGGAGTTCCAGGCACCTGGAGACCAATAGGTCCCCCCATAAGGAATAGCTGAAAGTTTTTATTGTGAGGAAGAAATGGAGCCCTGAGTTCCCCTTGTAACTGCTATTGGTGCTGCTCCAGCATTAGAGGGGGACTGTCAGGGACCACAGCATTTCTACAACACCCGTTCTTCCTGCAGGCTTTTATGCATTCTCTATCTCCCCATCCCCCTAGACATGTTCACCTTCAATTGCTGACATCCATGCTCTTCCACTCTCCTGTCTACCCTTAGGGCTTTCCCGGGCCTCAGCTTGGAAATAATCAGGAAGCACTTTCATGCTGTTACAAAGCCATTTGGGGCTTTCAGAAAGACAATTTGGGAAAGACTCCTCATTGTCCCTGCTGTTTTGCTCCTTTCACACATCTCCCTTTAAATCCTCACCTAGTATCATTTCATCGGGGAAAAAATATATTTGTAAAGACCTTACAGAAGTAGGTTTTACTGAAGCAAAGGGAAGGGGTGAGGTTGCAGTTGTGTTTAGGAGACAGGTGAGAGCCATTCTCCATCTGTCTCACTAATGGGAGTATCAAAAAGGGTGGGAGCTCCCCAGGAAGAGATAAAAGTAGGACAAGGAAAGGACAGTTGTGGTAGTGATGGAGGCTGGGTAAGAGATGATGGAGATTATGGTGCAGGCAATACAGATGCTCTTAAGAACTATGAGAAAGAGAAAAATGCCACCCAGGGAATCTAGCCAGGTGGTTATAAACTAGGATTTAGAGGAACAGCTTGCAGTATGGTAAGTGTTACTCTCTAAGACCTGTCAGAAGTTTGGTAAAGAGCAGCAGGAACAGCAGAAATAGATTAGGCATGTGAAGCTTGTTTGTAGAAAATAAATTCTCTTTTCTGTCTCTCATAAATCTTTGCCTCTTCACCACTTTAGCTGCTCCCTGCATTCCCTGAGCAGGCTTAGTGTTCCTATGTGGCCAGAAGGTTTCAATTTGAGCTCCAAATAATAATAATAATAAATTCCATAAAGTGATTCCATGTGGAGAGTGGAGATAATAGTGCTTTGTGTTTACACAGTAGGGTCCATGGGACTGGGCTGGGCAGACTGAAGAGCAGCTTCTCACCTGCTGCTGAAGTGCAGCTTGCTCTTGTTGAAGTGCAGTGATGCTGCACTTTCTCTACAGTGACTGCACCAGGAATATGGTGAGAAAACTTCTCTGGTTAAAGCTGTGTTGCAAAAGCTAGGTAGAGAAAGGAAATGTAATTCTCCACATTGTATTTTAGCCAGGATGTTAAACATCTGGTTAATTAATAAAAGAGCTGCAGCAGCACTGTATTCCCTACAGCCAGCTGGGGCACTGGAATCTGTTGTTGGAGACGAGACTGGCTCTTCCATTATGACCTCATTGCTACACGTTCCAAGACTGCCTGAAAGTGGCTCACCTGAGTGTTGGACAGCAGCTGCTCAAGAACCAACCTGCCTCAGCAGCTGCCCCAGTGCCTGGTTTACATGGTGCTGCACTCATAACAAGGTATGTCCTCGCGTTTCATCCGGCATAAGGAGAGCAGGAGCTGTGTAATAGCTCTTCTGAGTTCACTCCTCCTTTCTGTTAGTTGGAGGTTCATGCGCTTAGGAAGAGCAGAGAGAAGAACATATCTGTTATCACCTCTTTCCCTGTTTGACTTGGGATGTTTCGTGCTTGTTTCCATGTGTGAAGGTCATCACAGCTGCTCTGTCCTACGCCTGGCTCGCACACAAGTAGCGCTGGGGCTTGGTTCTTTCAGAAGATGAGAATCTATTTGTTGGGCAGCCAACTCTGTTGGGGTGGGAAGGCCTTGTGATGGCTCTCCTGTGTGATTTCTGGTGGGAATTATTGTTTTTAAGAGGTTTTGGCTTACTGGAAACAATGGCTGGTTTTGTGTGTCCCTGCAATACCGGAAATCCTGGAAAACCCCCCCTCTGTCTCTACCAACTGTGTCCCTCAAAGGTGAAGTTCTTCCTTAGTGCCTGTGTTTTACCCAGCCAAAATGGGAAGTTTCTGTACTGAGGCTTTTAGTACTGCTATTCCAAGTGTGAAGAGCCATGTGTAAGAATATGATCTTTTTCTGCAGGGATAGAAGGTATGTGTCTTTTCCTTTATGGTACTATTGCCTAGCTGAGCTGATTGACCACATGAAATGCTGTCACCTCTGGCTGCCCCCTTTGCACCCGTGTTTCATTTGATTGTTACAGAAAGGTACAATTATCAGCTTTAACTCTTACTGTGGCCAGCTACCTTTTCTCTTTTTGCTTGCTCTCACAAGAGCACAGTGTTACTAGAATTAGCTCTGCTTGCCAAGCAAATGAGCATCACAGAGTTTACAGAGTTCCCTGTCACAGGTATACTAGGGACATGAAGTGTTCTGGAAACAAGCTGAGGCTGTGGCTTCCCATCAAACTTTGAATCAAACCTAGTTTTAAGAGAAGGACCTTGACATGCTTCCTGTACCCACACTGTGGGAATTACTTTTGCCTGGTTTACACAAGATTGCACAAGAGAGAGTTTTAATACTGGAGATGCATCTCTTAGAAGGGCTCAAAGTGTTTCACTGCATTATCTTGGACCCATGCCACCTTCTCCAGCAAAACAGCTGAATGATCTGGACTTGGGACAGAGTGACACAGTTCCAGGAGGACAAAAGTAGAGGTCTGCCCCTTGTGTATTGGCAGCAGGAGGCACTGTTCATCTGTGCCTCTGAAGTAGTTGATCTCCATGTACTGGCTGGAATCCAGCTGAACTAGGACTAGAATATAACCTTCAATTACGTGCCCTCAGAGGCACGTAATTGAAGGCCCTCTCTTGATTGCCTGGTCTTCTCACTTGTTCACAGATTGGTGTTGTGCTGTGAGGCAGGAGAAGGTTTGAAATGATGTATTGGAGTGATGTATAGGCTGGAGGCTGGGGTCCTCCACGGCTGAAAGTGAGGGGTTTGTTTTCCTGAATAAAGATTTGGCAACATTTAGCTCCTTACTTCTCAAGGTTCTAACGGAAGCACTCATGTGTTTTGCATCAGAAACTAAGTTGGGGGATGAATGACATTCTCCCCTTCCTCCTCTCACCCTGGTTATGCTGGGGGATGGCTAACCTGGGTTAAGATGGAGGAATATGATGGTTTTATCTTTCCTCTTCATCTTTCAGGCTTTCCAGCACCATCTCTTTGAAATCTTAACAGACCCAAAGCTTTCTGCTTCCCAGGGACCATCTGGCTGGAGTATATCTGATTAGATAAAGTCCTGTAACTCTACCAAGTTCAGGGTCATTAAGTTATTTAAACAAACCTTCCTCTTGTGATTTCAATTGGACACAACAGCCACCTTTGCTTCCTGCCTGAAACTCTCTAATTGATAGTGTTGGTGGGACACCTGTTGTCCACTAGGGTCTCCCAGCATCAAGACACAACTCTTTCCCTTAGTTCCGCGTGCATCAGAGCGCTTGTACAGCCCTCCCATATGTCTTGTATACTGAATTTTCTACTTCTGAGAGAACTTCCATGTCCCTGGTGTGGGCAAATGGATGTATATCCACTTTTATGGTGACTTCACTTGAATTTTTGCTTTGTGAGGTTTTCTGGTCTTATGTGTTTGTTGTTTTCTGATTTGCTCCTTTGCCTTTGCTCCTAATCCCACCACCTGGTATGGCTCACACTGCAGAATCTCTCTGCCTCCTCAGTGCATACGCCCTTCAAATGTTTGTAGACATTTATCACTTCCCCTCCTCCTTGCTTTGTCATCTCTGTGCCAAGCTAGACATATTTAGCTCTTCTAATCTTTCCTTGCAGCCAGGCCCCTCCTGCACTCATAATTCATTTCTCCTTGCTCTTCTTTGAATACTTTCCAGTTTGTCAGTCCTTAAAAAAATTCTTATTTGAGATGTTTTAATATGAGCAAAAAAAAAAAAAAAAAAAAGAGGAGAAACTTCCTGAAAGAGAGAAGGACTTTTTGGCTCCAAGCCGCCGGGAATAGACAAGAGTTGGGTAGATCAGGGAATTCCTCCTGCAAATCGTAGGTGGGTGGCTTGGACACAGAAGAGTTGTCCCCTCTTCTCTTCTGAGTTGCCCTATTCCCCACCCCTGAAATCTGTAAAAGAAGGTATCACCTTGTATTATTTCTGTGTGTATTTCTACAGTTCTCCTAACGTGACAGACTCTAAAGTGTCCCTTGCTCAGCTTCCCACCTGTCTTCTTCCTCTCAGACTAGAGGCTTCACCTATGAGTGATATTCTAGTGGGCTGTGGGGTGCAAGTGCTTCAGAGGGAGTGGCTATATCTTATCAGTGCTGAATCTCTGTTTCTCAGCTTTGTTCTTCTTCAATACTGGTAAGCATGATGCCAAAGGATCAGCAGAGAGCAGCCAGCTCTTTTTTATCTTAGTAAGATTTTTCCCTTCTGGCCATTTGTTTCTCCTATGTCCAAGCTCTATAAAAAGGACTATAATTTGAAATGAGTCCTGTTTCTAGGAGCCCAGATGGACTTTTTTCTTTCAAATAACCGGCTCAACAAATTCTAGCTGGAACCTCATTAATTAAAGCTATACCCCAGAGGGATAGCCTGGAGGTGCTGTTCAGTCTCCACCTCCCTTACTGAAATCCAGTGTTTTTTGAGGGATTCCTGGTATCCCACACTGGTAATTTGTGTTGTCTGAGACTATGTTATGCAAGCAGAATTGAAAAGAATGATGGGGAGCAGCAAGTGTTCTTTTGCTCATTGACTACAGCAGGGTCTGCAGCTTGACCGTCTGTATTAAGAGCTTTTTAAATATTCTCCATCACCATCTAGTGACCTGCAAGTGAGCAGCAGTTTATCTAACCAAGAGATACTGTCAAATTTACTAGGCTGAAAGGGGTATCAGTATCAAAATGCTTTCAAAAGCAGTTGCAAACCTGTGCTCTCTGGCACACTTTTACATGGTGTAATCTAGATTTCACCTGCAATTGCAAAACATGGTTTTCACCTGCAAGAATTACAAGGTGGGAATATTGTGATGTAAAAGGAAGGAAAGCGGAATCAAGAGTAGATACTTATCAGACATCTGTCTTCTGTTTTGGTTGTATTCTGAGAACCTAGAGTTCATGTGGAAATGTGTAACTTTGCTGACTGAGAAGGAAGTGTTTCTATGTTGTAGTATGAAGGCTGTTTTAATCTATTAAGCCAAGCTACAGAAAGAAAGGAAAAGCAAGGGCAAACAAAAGCAGTGTTGGTTGAATAGGGGAATGTATTCCATTTTTCTACATGTCAGGCTGTGCCACCAGCTGATGCCACTATATCATCATAACATATAGGAACAAGGAGCTCAAAACTTCTTAAGCGAAGAGCAAAAGCTGCTATTGCTCTGACAATGGATTGACTTTCCAAACTATCTGCTAAAGCAGCCTTGGAGAATCATGCTGAACAATGCATTGCAGATATACACACTGGATATTAAATAGGAGAGAGAATGCATTTACTGTCACTTGCCGGTTGCTTTTCACCCTTCTAGTTGTCATAGCATTCAGAAGTGTTAAACAATGGATCTTTGTCTACAGAAAGAAAAACACTGCCTCTGTCACAAGCTTAGGCACGAGAGGCAAAAATTGTTCTGATAAATGGCTAGAAAGAGAAGCAGTAGGCATTTTCACCAGCCTACTCTCACACACTTGTTATGGGGCCTGATTCTTGAAACAGCACCGTGTCATCTACTTTAGCACCTTCAAACTGTTTATTAGCATCATCATCCCAGCAGCAGGCTGGGCTGGCTGTCTGCTGCTGTTGCAAACGAGCTTGTCTTTCCCAGAGGAATTAGCAGTCTAGCTGGCTTTGGTCTGTCATGTTTGTCTGCTGTCATTCACGTTTAGAAAGAGGGTGGGGTTTTTCTCTGTTTGTGTTTTTGCTTTGTAAGAATATGCAGTTGCTTAAGATCCATTTGGTTGACAAAGTGTTTTACAAACAAACTGTACATGGGAATCATTTTGTTCGCTGCTGAAATGCAAAACAATTTTTATTGCAGAATCTCAAGAGACAGATGAGATATGGTTTAGTACAGCATGACTTGAAGTATTTGACTTGAATAGAGGTGGGATTACTACCATATTTAAAGCAAAGCATGCATTCAAATGCTTTGAGCTGAGGTTCGTTCAGTGCAGGCATTCAACAAGTGGCCTCTCATTTAAGTACAAATAAAAATATTGAAGCTTGCACCATTTCTAGCTATTGGCACAAGAAAATTATTTCTAAATGAGTATCCATGAAGTTTAATGGTTATTTCTACCTGTCAGGTGTCCCCTTATTAGCTCACCTGCTGCACTGACTGTTATGAAAGTCTGTGTGAATTTTATTTACTCAGACCCTCTTTTAATGTTTATTATTCATTTTTTTGTCTGTCTTTGAAATCAGCTCTGTATCAGTAAAAGTTCCCTGAACTTTAATAACTAATACAAAGGCAGATCAGGTTTTTCCCTACTCCCATTCCCAAGGTGTTCCTGAGCAGAAGTGTTCAACCCCTGGCCTCATTTCCATTCCTTGTAATGGAGTGATAACAAAACGCATGGCCGACTTCTCTAATTAGTCTCGTGTTCCTTAAGGTCTTTTGCTGTTGCCTGATATTCTCTCTCATAGCTCAGCTTTTTGGATTTTGTTGGTATTTCCCCAAACACCCTTAATAGTTCTCCCCTCTTTCAAATTATCTCTTTGGGCATGAACTGATATATAGCAAACAAAGCAATGCAATAGTCATCATTAATTGATCATGATCTTTCCTGGTTTTGTTGTTGCTGTTGGGTTTTATTTCAATTCCCACTGTTTAGGGGAAAATAGTTTAATTGTATTTAATACCCTGACTTTTAAATTTTTATTAAACTAAAATGCAGATATATATTCAGTATAGCTTTCCTGAGCTTTTTCTTGTGGATTGCTCATCTCACTTAAATTAAAAAGGGAAAACATGGAAAGGAATTTAGAACAAGAAGGAAGATGAGTGGTTGGTTGTCCTACAGTTCATACCATCAGGAAATAGTGGGAGACAGGGATTTTGTCTTTAAAAGCAATATATTGTTGTTCTGCTCTCCAGTAAGCATTAATGAGAGGTGAAAAAGAAAAAGGACCAGTGTCTGTAGAAAGCTGAACCTCTTCTCCTCACACTATGAATCAGCTTCCAAGGAGATGCTGCCTCAGACCAGGTTGTTCAAGGGTGGGCTTATTATATGGAATTGTGTCATTGGGGAGGAGTTATATAAAGAGATAATCTGAGTCCTCTGGCACTAATTATCTGTGCTCTATAGAAATCCCTAGCTCCATTCAGATTCTTTCTAAAGGAAAATCTCAGAGGAAACAAGTGAAGTCTAGTTCTGCAAGTGCCAATTGAGATGCCAGCGAGCAGGGAAGTCATGGATTAAAGCAATCAATTTTCTGAGACCTACTACCGTACTATTTGACTTGATCCTTCCTGCCCTCTCTTCTTCTTTTTGCATTCATGTATTGAAACATAACAAGAACATAACAATAACTCTGCATTTCTCATGCTTCCTTTATACTGAAATCTCTCGGCTCTTGGCCAATATTGACTGATGATATTTCCCAGCCATCTATCTAATTTTAAAAATTTTCAGGTCCCTCATCACAATTCAGAGGGATGGCGATGAACAGAGTATAATACCAAAACAGTTTTCGGCAGAAGGAAACCATTCCTTCTGTTAGTGAATGATTGAAGTATTCATGACTTGGTGTTGGTAGGAAGTCAGGATAACAGCTGTCAGAAAAAGGGCAATTGCTATTTGACCAATGTCCAATTGTAAGATTTAGGCTCAAAATTGTCAAGTGTTTTACAATCGAAAGCATTTAAGGTTGCGAATAGACACATTTGTAATTCCTTCTTACAACTCTGGAGAAACAGGATGAGGAAATCTTGGAGACAAAGTAATGAAATCCTGATAGAGAACATTCTGGAACAGTAAATCCAAAGAACATTTTCCTACCCAGCAGGAGGGAAGGATAAAAGCAATTTGAATCAGTGTTAACCTTTAAATCAGAAATATCACTTGGTGCATGTTTGTACTTGAGGATTCTCTATCACTGTTACTGAATATACTACCCAACTGTATAAGAGACACATATACAAAGTACTCAATTTAAGTGAGCACAGATAAGAGTCAGGTCTTGCCATTTTGATTCATGCTGCCAATAATTTCAACCAGGGTACTCCAGGAGTACAGTACTACTCAGCACAGGGTACAGCCTGTTCCTGTATTTATGGAGAAGTCTTGGTGCTCTGTAGAAAATCACTCTGTCATTAGGGACTCCTGCCTGGATCTGTTAGTGGTTTTGCCTCTGTGCAGCAACATGAAAAGTAACACAGGTTCATCTTAGTTTTCCCTTGTAGAAGGAACTAGGAAGACAGCAGTTCTCTGTTCCAAGGCTTGACTATCACTTGTTGCAGGGGGATTGGACTAGATGACCTTTGAAGGTCTCTTCCAACCCAAACTGTTCTTTGATTCTATTTCCATGTTCAATCAATGTCATCAGTCTTTTTTACTACAAAACCTGAATTAATGCAGTTTTACTATGCCCCATGCCTGTCATGACACTTTTCAACCAGGAGACTGATCTGATCTACATATCTAAGCACATTATTTTGCTTTTCAGTCTATGATTTTTGTCTTAACTGACCCTGGAAGTTATACTTGAGTGTATGACCCTCTCAAGAGGGCCTGGTATAAGCAGTATTAATATGTAGTCAAATCCAGCTGTTTAGAAATATACTCTTAAATACTGATCCAATAGCACTGTTGCAACACCACTGATTGCTGAACTTTGCTTCTCTGCTCTTTGCCCTAAATTCCTTGCAACTTGAAAGCACTCAACGCCTACTAGCCAAAATCCTTATCACCAGAGCACATTCAAGATCTGCCAAAGGTCATGAGGTAAATGAGGAATCATCCCAATAATACCAAAGCAAAGCATTAAAAAGTATCAAGAGTTCATTGGGTAGATCTGCGAAATAATTTGCTTTTCAAATCTCAGGCAAGCTGCAATGTGATTTCTGTCTGTAGATTCACCACTGTGATGTTCGTTATCTGATTATCAGTATCTACAGCCTTGCTTGTGCTAGTGCACGTTGTCTTCCTGACTCTTGAATTGGTGAAATGTGTCTGACACTGAATTTGCAAGTAATTGCTAGGGCTTCCCTCAATGAAGCATCTCTCAGGACACTCTTGGAAATTAAATGTTCCTTTTCAAAGTGTTATTTGTTTACTCCATCCCTATCTTATTAAATATCAAGTAAAAATGTGTAATTTGAAATATGCGTCATGTTTAGGAAATGAAAGAACCAGGGATGACAAGGTTCTTTGTGGATTAATGTCATTTTATTGCCTTGCCGTCTCTCAAATAGGCAATCTTCCACATTCCTGCTAGGACCTAACCAAACTCAACTGACTATCTCTGCGTGTGCTCCCATTCAATGCTGCTTTGAGATATGTCTTGAGTTCCTTCCAAGTCCCATCAAAGAAACAAGGGGCTAAGTGATGCCCTTTGAGTCTTTTGAGCCTTGACTGAAGGAATTGGATTTGCCTTATGCCAGGAGCGCTGTTCCCAGTGATAAATTTAAGCCTGATGGATGGTGTTTGCAAGTTACAAAAACTACATTTACAGTATTAAATATTACAATTCAAAATATCTTGTACTCTATAAAGCTTGATCCCACTACAGTTCTTGAAGAGTTTACAATGAACTGTAAACATTTATAACAATGTGATTATAGTAAAGTTACTTGAGATTTACCCAGTTGAAAGCAAGATCATAATCTGGTTCATTGTCCCTTCACTAAAGGATTTTACAAGGTAGGGAGCAAACCCAAGGATATTTATTCAGTGGTAACTAAACCAGACAAATTAGAACTCCTTCTACTGCAGTCAGATTTTGGCACAAAGTTAATATGAAATATATTAATTTTCTACTTAAAATAAATGTGCTTATTTTTTGTTCATAATGAGTAGTTTGCTTTAGCTTCAGTTCATTTGCTTTCCTAGCTCAACGACATTTGGATGGCTCAGCCTTCATATTAATAGTCATAGCTAGGAGAAATTAAATATGACTAAGGAAGAAATAGAGGTCTTTATTACGCAATGTCTGCTTAGGCAGAATGCCTCATGTTAAACATGTGCCTCTTAGAGTAGGATTTTTTTTTTCCTTCTGGCAAATCTACTTTCTTCTCTAGAAATAAACACTTATTTGTATAAGCCAAAACGTCCTATGCTTCAGTATCTTATCAGAGCTTGTAAATGCTAGAAAACAGTTTTCCAGCTATCACTTCCATGTTTGCTTTGTTTTCCCTCTAGCAAAACATCCCTTGGTTTGATTACTTGTGGACGTGCTTGTTTCCAGTAAAAAACTTAGTTTGTTGTATACATACAAGGGCAAAGGTGGTTGTTATCTGCAGAAGCACCTGTGAAAAGGAAATCCATTCATGCGGTGGCATGGCATGCCTCCGTGGGAAGCACATAGTTACATTCAGCAAGAATGTTTGTCATCTTCCATGCTTTGATTCTCTTGTTTGTTGGGAAAAGGGAAGGGGGGGAAAAACGATGGCAAGTGTAAATGGGAAGCTTGATCTTTACTCCAACAGGCATTATATTTCACAAGAGCAAGGAAAAAGGTTTTTTTCCTTAGTTTACTGTTGGCTCTTTCTTTCATGTGGTTCTTTTTCCTTATGCTGTTTTTGTTTTTCACACTTACTCATGTTGGCACACGCTCTGTGGCTGTATTGTTGCAGCATTCAGAGCTTTTTTTTTTTGTCTTATAGCTGGCCTTTCATGTGATATAAAAGGTTAGTAAACTGATGCTTCAGCCAAATTAGTTTGAATTTCATGTTTTTATGAAGGCATCTGTTACTTACATTAGCAGAACAAGGGCCCTCTTGCTCATTAATAGTTTCTGGCAATGAACCTAAAGGGTGGACGGTTCACAAAGCCATCTTGGCCACCCCTGTGCTATTAAAACAAGTCTGAGATGCAGGATTATTGGTTAACCTGGTGAGATGCATATCACTATATGTTTTATGTTGGACAAGTTCCTTGCTTGTTGAAGCTTTTCTGTTGTTTATCTACAAAGAAAACTGTAACAGAAGTTACTTAAGAGATTGTACATGGTCATACCTTAAACTTTTGTGGCTGCTTTACATGTGAAAACTTACACACTCCTACTCCTAGAAAAGATGTGAATATTCATACATACATACAAGTATGTGTATTTATAGTCAGTAGGGGAATCAACTGTGAAAAAGACTGGTCCTTGCTAACGTGAAAGGGCAGAGAATCTGTAGTGGAAAAAGTTAAGACACCAACTCAAAATTCACATGGAGCTTTAGTGCCAGAGCTGGGAGTGACATCAGGCATCCTATTTCCATCCAGGTGACTGTCCGTTGTGGAAGCTTATCTCTCCATGGGCTGTAGTATGGCAATAAATAAGGAAGCATTACTCTGAGTTATTAAATGACAGGAGGAAGATGTATTTGTTCTTGTCTACCATGGAATGATCTATTGTTTGTAAGCAGATTGTAACTTAAGAGCTGTAGAACAGCATTTCTGGCTTTGTGCTTCACTTAATTATGGAACAGAGCAGACCCTGAGGCGCTGTACGAATTTTAGGACCCATGAAAACTGAACAGTAAGCCAATGTAAATTAACAGGTCCTCTCAGGGATTAAAAAGACAGGCTCATTATTTTTTCATTCTGCTAAAAGGGGCCAGTTTCCAGCAAGAATCATAATAAAAAAATTATAGCTTTATCTGAGGCAATTTGCTACCAATTGCAATACCTGATAGGCTTCCACATGTTCAGGAACATTGTCTAGTCCTGGGCATAACAAAATCCAGGGAACACAACATGAATCTGTCGCCCTGGGGTCTTTTAGCAAGAACATTAATCTAGCTAGTATATACCATAAAGAAGGTAGAACATAGAAAAGGAGGGGAAAGTTTCCCATATGTTTGATATAGTATATACTTCAGAAAATTATTGAACATCTGTGTACAATATATGTGGCAATATAAAAACATTCTTTTTAAGATATTTCAGAATTGGCTGTTTTCAACGTTGCTTTAAATATATAGTATGTACTTGTATGTTTGACAGAACATTCTGAAAATGTTCTCCTATATTCAAAGTATAATGAGTAAGATTAATCACAGGGAAAGCAACATTTTCCATGTTAGCAATGCTAATGAATAAAATATATGACATTCCTGGATTGCTTGCTATTATTATTTGCCTTTTGCAATTTAACTAGCAAGCAGAATTATTTCTTACTGAATTTTTGTGTTTGAAGCTAAGGTTCCTGAACTATCTAATAGCTGTTTGGAGACCAATCTTGAAAAAGCTAGAATATTGCTCTGGCTTGCAGTGGGCAAGTGTCTGTGCTAGCAGCCATTTAACAGTAATGCAATCAGCTTGACTGGTTTGTGCAATACTGTTTTCACTGGAGCTAGCTGTGGGTCACGGGTGTAACACAATGGATTGTTCTGCTTTAGCAAATAGTATGAGCCATAGCACAAAACAGTTGTTGCTGAGGATTCTGTGTCCAGACTGCATGTATTTCAAGGGGTATCCCTTAGGCAACTCTGTCCTGGCCTTAGAGACTGAATACTCATCAGTGGTTGAAGCATTTAAATGCTCCTGGAGCATAGCTTCATGTTCAGTGCCATCCAAAATGAATTTGGTTAACATGCCCAAAAGCAATCCAGCAAAACCAATGCCACAGTGTGAGCTGGAACAGTAAGTGGGAGCAATCTGGAGATGCTCTTCAAAAGCACAGTGCTGACAGAAAGCAAAACATAATTGCAGGTGGATCAAATGTCCAAAAGGAGAATTGTTTCACCAGGTATTTGAAGAGGAAAGTTTACTTATCACTACCTTAAAAGTAGTCAGCTGTATTGATTGGTGGGCAGGGAAGTAGAGCAGGCTGACTGCACATCTCTGATTAGTAAGAGCTCTTTGTTTTGATGCTTACTATTGCTTGTGTTTTCTTCTTTGTGGACAAGGGGATGCTCCCAAAAGCAGAGTGGTCAATTAAATATGCTGCAGTTACAGTAAATGCAAACAGGTTCTTTAATTATTGCCAGCACAAATTATATAGTGCAAGAACTGTTGGAAACAATAGGAGGTAATGGTTCTTTGCAACAATTGTCCTAATGAAGGATGATGAGTTTCGTTTGGGTAGTGGAATTTGGTGTGGGCACTGGGGTCTCTGCCAGCACATCCTGTTACAGGATCAGGACCCTCGACAATAAATGGTTCACATTCTTGGAACTAATGTCTGTAATGGGAATAACAGAAGTGGAGATAATAATAATATATTTACATCAACCACAAGAGTGCATTGAAGGATTAATTGAATAATGGACCAAATTCATCTCTGATGGAACTGTGCTGATCTGACCAGCATGATTCTGCCTTCATGTTAATAAAACACATGAAAAAATAATCTTTGTAATTCTCCCTTTGCTATTATTATTATTAATGATTGTCTTACAAAACCAGAATGCAATTTGGAAGTCTGGTTTGCTTCAGATAAAAGTTTGAAGTCTTCGCTGGAGGCTTCCCCAGACTTTTGTCAAAAATGCTGATTAGCAACCTCAAGGGAATGAGCTTCTTTGCAAGATTTCAACACTGCTGCTTAGTTCTGGCCAAGGCAGAAGCAGTGTAAGAGCAAGACTTTCCTAAGGATTTTCTCTGTATCTGGTTTCAGTTAAAATGTAGTGCAGGAAACTAAACAAAAGTGTGTATTCTACAGCAATCATGTAAATGTCTTCTAAGGATATACTGTCATCTTTAGTCTTATTGAATTGTGCTTGAATACATGAGGTTTCTCATTTCTCTTTGATTGCTCACAAACACATTACTCTCAGTTTATACCTAATACAAAGACAAACTGGCTTTAGGAATAAGCTAGTCAAGTAATGGTGGATCTGCCAGCTCTTTAACATGCACCAATGTCAGGAATAACTGGCTGACGTTTGATGACTCTTCTAGGGATATGGAAAGACAGATAAATTTTGGCCCTTTGGATCCACAAAGTTGTATTTTGGAGCTGTGGAGCAGTTTAAGGTTGCTTGCTATTTTCTTATTGTTGTTTCACTGCTTTCCTGCAGACTTCTGCAGGATTGCTGCTTTTCAGGTTGTCATCGTTTGAAACCTACTGACACATTTTAAATGCCTAGGCCTAAGGTGTTAATGCAGCGCAGTCGGTGCATTGGCAGAAAGCTGAGAATGAAAACACAGGCAGGGTCTGGTTGCGGGGAATGGATGATCACTGCTGAGGGCCACAGAAAGTTTCACTTGGAAGACTTTTGCACAGGGGCTGATAGGGGCTAGAAAAGTGAATGTTGCTGGCACTTTCTCCCTCTGGTTTCTTGTAAGGCAGGTGAAAGTGCTCAAAAAAATGTATATATATAATCTGTTGCTTAAATGTTTTCTGAAACGAGAACAAAACCTTATTTCCTCCAGAGCTCCTGTACCTATCACTGGCTTTTGCTTAAATTGGATAGGCAAAAGAAAGTGCGGCCAGAACTTGTTCTGTGAAGGTGGTGAATCAGGGAAGCAGCTGCACAATGCGAGTGTTCGACAGTGCGGACAGGTATGCTCTGGAGGTGACAAATTAAAGTGTTTTAATCCAATTTATCCAGAAGCCATCTGCTAAACCCAGGTTGGCAAGGTCACATCTGTTCGCATTGTCTCCATCTATGCCTGACCTAGAGCTGACCTTCAAGTTTATAGGAGAAATGAGAGGCGAGGAAGAGCTGGGGCATGGGAGAGGGGAACAGTTCTGCGATTGGAAACAGCGAGCACCAAGCGAAGGGAAGGTAAATTCTTTGTTTCTGCAGTGATGTCCAGTCATTAAAGATCTGTAATGGAAACTTTATTGGCTGTTGGTTCAGAACAACTTCAGTAAATAATCTTGAAGTCTCCCTGGGATGTTCAAGGGAAATAAACAGCAATAACTACACTTTCTTTCTAAGCTGTCCCCATTACAAGGCAGGGGTGGGAAGATGCAGTTAAACTCTTACTGCCCAACAAGCAAGGTCACGAAGAGACAATGTGAATATGACAATGGCATGCTGGGAGCATTGTCTTTGTCTGCAGCAGCCTCCTCCATTAGAGACTATTCCATGTCAAATCCAGGTCTTAAATAGCCCTGCACACCTTAGTAACAATCATGTGTCCCAGCTTCTTGTGTTTTAATGTAGGAATGACTGAATTCTGACATTATTAGCAAAGCCAGTCTCAAAAGAGGTGGACTTTAACACAGGTATTTGTGTGCCAAGTTTAAGCAAATTTCCCTGACCACTGAGGATTTCCAATGCCTTTTTTCACTCTTCCTGCTGGAAACGGTGACATTCCTTAAACCACAGTATTATGGGCTGCTAGTCCTGCTACACAGGCAAAAGTCTTGAGCAATCGGGAAATTGGAAGGAACAGATAGATTATTAAGAGAAGGTTGCTATGAGCTAACTACAGGATGGGAACCTCAAAATGAATAAGCTGCAAGGTGGGATCCCCTGAGCATCCAAGTTCTAGCTTTGGAGGCATTGTGGAAACTAGTCCATATGAGCCTTGGTTAAATGGGCTCAGTTGAAGCCATTTTCCATGAATTCTACCCTTAGTACCAAAGCTGGGATTGTGATATGAGAGTGTAAATATGCTGGCACTCTCATGCCTTCATTAAAACCCAAGGTCATAGTGAAAGCTACTGTTGATTTGAGTGGCTCACTAATAACGGTCCCTGTTTGATGTCTTAAGTAGGAATGCTTGAAACACAAGCTCAGTGATATATTTTGCCCAGTCCTTTGTATTCCCTGTACTCACAGTCTCTGACTCCCTCTAAACCCCAGTTTCATGAGCTATGCCCATCTTCTGTGCCTCTTCAAGAGGAGGAAAGATGACTTCTTAAAGCAGCTCCCTCATCCTTACAACCCAGGGATTCCTGCTTGAGCAGTGCTGCTAGTGACAGTAGGAGATGGTGGAGCCTGGAGGAAGGAGACACCTCTTGGCCTTACTAGAGCTGCATGAATTTTAGAGCAGGCCTTCACACAGAGAAACCTCATACAGGTGCAAATTCAGAAACACCAATGCAAGTAATTTACCTGTTACTAGACAGCCTGAAAGTCAAAAGATCCCAGTGTATTTCAGCCCTGAGCATACTGCAGTAATTTACTCTAGGCTCTTCCACCCTGCCCCTGACATGAGCAGAATGGCTGTGTATGTGTCTTCCTTATGTGAGACTGCTCTGTATAATGCTTAAATCAAATAGGAGCAAACATATTATAAGTACGTGCCAACGTCACATTAGCATGATGTAAGCTGTTATGCATGATCCATAAGCCCCTGGGCATGTTATCCTCATTTAAAAATTCAGCTTACCTTTCACAAGGACTCCTCTAGAACATGAGCTCCTTAGGTTGAGTTTTATCCATTTGTACAGTGTGGTTTTACAGTAAACAAGGTATTAACAGTTTCTCTAAATACTTTCCTCTGTGCCTTTGTGTACACATATGCATTTAACAAGCTGACTTAGAGAATTCCTAGCTATTCCAGGCTCAGCAGGTTAAGAAGCTGCCCTGAAAGAACAAATTCCTCTTAGATGTCCTTGGTTGCTGTACTTGGCTCAAGGGCTTTTGCTTGTTGGCTTTGCTCAAAGCTGAAAGCAGTCTGGGTTGTGCTGTGTCATTGCCCTGGACAGAAATGAGGTGAATCCCAGTGTCTGCTGGCTGCTGGCAGGCATGTGGTGACAGCAGGGTCTTCTGTAGCGATCTTCCCAGTCTCAGAGCTGGAGAAGACAGAAATTGTGGCCATGAAGATACTGCTGCTGTGGTACCTGGTGTATAGTGAAGGTGCATTGGGAAAAAAATCATGCATTGTTGCAGATTAAAGGTGAAGCTCCTGAGTTTTTCTGGAGGTGAAATTCTGGAAGAGGAGAAAGTCACCGTAAGAGAGTAGCAGAAATTTTCTTGCGTTATTACTGCGGCTTTCTAGCAGGTCACAGCAGGAATATTGCCATCTATGTCTAAGCATTACATTCCCAGCTTATTCTCTTTCATCCTCCTGCCAATTTAAGTGGGTGAATTGTAAGTAGAGCACTTTATTGCAGTGGAAGTGTGCTCTTATTCCTATGTATGCTACACACTTCCACTATGACCTCTGTCAAATCACTGAGTTTCTCTAGATTCTTTATTTAGGCTGCTAATTTTTTTCCAGTTATGGAGTGTCTGTTTAATGTGAACATGCCTTAATTTTAAGGGAACTCATGTCTAAGAGGGCCTTCAGGCACAACTGTTGCATGCATCCATAATAGATATGTATTTTTACAAGCAATCTGGCCATTCAAGGTTTATTACATGCCAACAACGTATCAATGACTATAACTGTTTATAAGGCAGCGAAAAGCTTCAGGATATTTCAGATTTGGCTTTGAGCCCTGGTTTGCCTTCTACCAAAAAAAAAAAAGGAGAGGAAAACACAGGAAGGAGAGCAGCCTGAACACGATGAACCAGGCAGTTTTGTTTTATCCACTGCCTGAGCATCCGAAGATGGTGGTGTTGCTGAAAAGCTGTTGCTACCTCTACGCGAGCAATTGTTGATGGTGTATAGCAGTGTTATTAATTCATTGTTGCATTCATGAGGGTTTAACAGCACAGCAGTGCCAGTGTAGGATGCTATAAAAGGTCTCTAGGGCCCTGTGAAAGAACAGGGGTAGGCAGCAGTGTTAGTGTTGTTAGGAAGGATAAAACAATTGTTCTTCCTTGGGTCTCCCCAGAGAGCTCCAGCAGGGACACAGCCAGCCAGTAACAAATTCTAAACGGGCTTCTTTAAGCACTCGATGTATTCATAAGTCCACACGCACTGATGCAGTTAGGAAGTCTCATATGATCAGTGCAATGTGTGTGCAGATGGCGACAGTAAACATACAGGAGAGTTGTGGAAAAAGCTTAAATAAATGTTATCAATGTGATTCCAGTGGTGATAATGGGAAATGAGACAAAAAATGATTGCAAAGAAGCAGTGTTGTTGAATCATTTGGGGAGGGGAGTGATTACAATGGAAATGGCACTAATTTAGCGAACTAATTATCAAATAGGTTTCACACCATCCAAAAAGCAACCTGGCAACCATTAGCAACACACCCTGTGGTTTTGCTCAAGTAAGGGGATTAATGGCACTAGCTCCATAATGGCAACAGTGGTAATTAATCTCCAGTCCTTAAATAGTAATGATCCCCATGACAGATACTTCAGAGAACCACACTGTCAACCCTTCTATGACCATCTTCTGCTTCATTTCTAAATCACCTTGGAGGAAAAATTGAGGTCTCCTTTGCAGCTCCCTATGTAGATTTTTCTTTTCTGTGGCCAAATGAGGAAATGGGTTATGGATCTTTATGATGGATCCAAGACCTCTTGTCATGGGAATGAGGTAATGCTGCTTAAGAGTTCTTGCAGTTAGGCATGATGTTTTAGAGCACAGAGAAAGCCTTTCCTGATAGGGGATGGGCACAAATGTCCTGGCCCTGGGGAAGAATGTTCCATAGATGCCAGGGTTTCCCCTTCCCACAGTATTGTAGAAGACAATATAATAACCTGGTTTTAGTTAGTATGTGGCTTGCAAGGCACTGGGTGGTCCACAGGGTGAAGGTGGAGATGTCCATAGGAGGTTCTGCCTCTCCAGGGCTGGCTGCAGTGAAGAAGCAGGCACTGCTGTGCCCTAGTCATCCCTCCCCATGGGTTGCAATGAGCCTTCTTGGGCTGTACATCTCCCACTTTCACCAGCACTAAATTCGCTTAAAATTTTGCTGAATATGCCATGTGTGGGTGCCATTCATGGTAAACAGAGTCTGATTTGATCTGCTTTGAATTACATTTGCTTACGATTACCTGAATAGACCTTGTTTATGTTGGCTTCCTCAGTCTGTTATTGGCAGATGCCTCTGAATATACGTTTCCCTTCCAGTTTAATCTGTGTTTAAATTTTACAAATAAACTTTTTAGAGATCTAGTTACTTACTGTTGTTGTCCCTGCTATCAAAGTGCGTTGTTTTCCTTTCTGATGCATTCCTATGCCTTTGATATCTACTCTCTGCAGTCTTTAAACCAACCTCTTAAACCCAAGCTGACTTGTGTGGTTGGAAACAGACTCATGGGAGCAAAACAGTGTCAATGAGTAGCTTAATCCACAATGAACCTTCCTGTCACATCTTTGGGTGATTTAGAGGAAAACACTTTGGTTGAAAAAGGCTGTGTTGTTTGCAGCTATAATAGTCTAAGTCTCTAGATTAGACATTTATTAGACAAACTGATACAGCTGAAGAACAGAGACATGAGTGTCAGACTGGAGAGTTAAGTATAATTTGAGAAATCATCAGAGTTTTGTTAGAGAGACGAGTAATACCATCTCTGTGGGAAATGCAGTTGGCAGAGTAGAGAGTGTTAGTTGAGGAGGAGAAAGGTGAAGAGGTGATTATCTCCTAGGAGAATGGCACAAAGAGAGACATGCTCAGCTTAGGCAGGCTGGGAAAAGGAGACATAAAACCAATATGACACTGGCATTTTGGGGTGCTGGAGGCTGTCCAGGAAAACGTCACCAAAAAAAGCTAAAATCCACGCCAAGAAAAATGGGCTAAAGAGTGCTTTTACCTAAAGAGGTTGCTTTTCTGTTGAAGGAGACTGCATTTTTGAAGAGACATCTACATGGTGTGAAAAGAATGGTTTGGATTGATGAAGAAAACCTCCTGTGCCTGTCAAGCACTTTACTGCTTTGTAACCCATGTGGAAATTCACTGAGCGATTGAAAGTGGAAAGAGATCTTGTCTTGCTTTAAAAAAGCTATTCTTCTTGATCCCAAAATTGAATCAGTCAGGAAAAGGCTAGAAAACTGTCTTATACACCCACAGACTGTCCTCAGCTCAGCAGTGCTCCTTAATGACATTTTAAGCACTTCAAGCTCTATTACCCTATGTGGAAGAACAGCTCTGTGCCTCAAATCTCAGTTTAGGACATGAGAACTAGATTTAAGTCTTTCTCTTTCCAGGCTTCCTGTCTGGCTTTTGGGTGGGATTTGTTCTTCTCTCATTTTAGGTGTCAGGTCTGAGCTCTGAGGTGGGTGGGATGAATCTCTCTCTGGAGAGCCTGATCTCTGGCTGTTGACAACAGGAGGAGCCTGAAGGAAACAGGAGGAGCCTGAAGGAAAAAGGTCAGCCTGGGTTTTGAGCTGTGATTTGGCTGGATAGATTGGAGCAATCCCAGCCTTCAATTGTCTAAACTGATTTATTTTTCTTAATCCCTTTTTGTTGCTTTGGAAGTGCAATACAGAACTTCCTTATGGTAAAGAAATAAATGCATTGATATTTGCAGAGTAGTGAGATGCTATCCTAAGCTGTGCACCATATGTAACTTAGGAAGATGGATTTTTTGCTTGTGGTGTGAGTGTTTTGGAATGATTTCTCTTTTTGATATAATGTCTTCAATCTCTTTTTGCTGCTGTTGCTGCTAGTCACAAAGGCACAAAATCCTACACTAAAAAAGATGCAGAAGTCATCCCCTGTTCCCCCTTCTCTCTTAATTGTTATGTTCACACTTTGGATTAAGTGTCTGAGTGGAGGGTTTAATTTTGATTTAGTAGGATAATTATTGCATGACAAATTAATGCCAAACAATTATTAAGTACATCTCTACTGAGGCTTCTGGAGTTTGCAATAGGATAGCTATCAGCTATCTGGTGGTTCAGCTTTAAGAAGCCTGCTCAGAATAATCACAGCATTTATTTAATATGCAATTTAAATACTGATTTAGGTGTAGTGTTGCCAGAAAATTACTCAATTCTCCTGACACCTAAAAGCCACTAATGCCAAATTTCTAGGTGGGAGCTCTGGGGTGGCCTTAAGGGCAGGAGATGCAAGTTCTGCTGGTGTTATCACTGCTGTCTGCATTACAGCTCTGGAAACAATGATTAAAACCCCAGGTCTTCCTTTGTGCGTGCCAGATCATCTGCAGTCAGCAGCATTACCTCGGGGTAAAATTGATTGCACAGACTGAGGCATCAGGTCCTGGATTGTTAATATGGTCTTTGTTTGACTAGGCATGCAATTAATTTGGGGTGCTGCAAGGTGTTTTTTAAAGCAAAATGCTTAGAGCTAAATGAAAGTAATGCTGAGGGTCAGCTTCTCTTTGTGCTTTTATTTAAACTACTTCTTCTGAGATTCCTGATAGAGGCAGAAATGGATGGGATGTCCATGAGTGTCCTGGGTGTTTGAGTCCTGGTGCCCTGCTCTGGCAGGTTGTTTCTCCTACAGTTACTTCATGCAAATAGCAGTAGCTTCCCTTCCCTTCTGCTGAGGACAAGAAGGCAAAGACTGTTGTCCTTCTCATGGGTACAGCCCACCTCCTGCCTGGAAGAATAAATCCTTGTTCATGTGGAATGAACCAAATAAGTCATTCTGGTAAGGCTGTAGCTGCTCTGATGTACCTAACACAGGTGTTTATAGTGATCAAACACATGTTACTGACAGTGATGTCTTCTGAAACCACTGCCAGAGGAGTTAGGGCTGGTGGAGACTCCAGACATGGCAGGTATTCTCTGCTGGGCTCATGCTAACAATTCATTGCATGGTTGATCTGAACTGCACCGTAACTTCTTAACTTCCAAAACATGCTGCAAAGCTTTTCTCTGGGGGCTGGTTTTGGTGGGTTTTGACTTTTCCCAAAGGGTTGGGGCAGGGTGAATGACAGGAGGATAGTTTTGTTTGTGGGTAGGATGCTAATTTTGTGGCTGGAAAGCTTAGCTGGTTATCAGCAGTCTGGAAAGCGAAGCTGGCTGCCAGCCTGTCATTACATTTTGATTAGTGTTTTTAAAGACAGTTCCAAAAGAAAAGTGCCCAAAGCTGCTATTTATTTATTTACAATGGGCTCACATTTGTAAAGGAATAAATAACATGCCTTCCTGTGAGCTGAGAAAGGGAGCTTATTGCAAGGTACCCAGGGTGGATACAAGCTCATGACATTTGAACCAAAATTACCTCTCCCCCTGCAAAGTAAAATGAATATATTGCTTTGTAAGTCTTTGTCTGCATGTGTATGTGTGTAAGAGATTTGCAAGGAGCCAAAACAAAAGGTTGCCATGAGGACTTGCCCCTTTGCAATGCTGCTGCCACTGGCTTTTGCTGAAGCTTCATTTAAAAATGGCAAGACAGCATCTCTTTTCCCTGTCTTACAATGCAGCTCGTCCCATCTTGGGAGGCAGCCAGCTTCTGCTATGACACTTGAGGCTGATCAGATATTTAGAACAAATACCCTGATAGGAGCTGGAAGTCTTGCCTTCAGGGTGAGAGTAGTGTTTGCCTTCCCCAGGACTATCTGCAGTTCTCATAAGATGTGAACTAGATTTGAACTTGGCTCTTTGCAGATTAATCTATCCCCATAAAGATTCCTTTTCAGATCCCATTATTTATGAGAAGATTGTTTCTCCCCTCCTGCTTCCTCCCCACCCTTCTCCCAGGCATCGAATCTTATTGCTGTGCCATCTAGTTTTATTTAACCCACAGCAATTAATGTCCTTGACTGGCCGTGTTTAAACAGCAAACAATTTCATCCTGTAAATGGTAGTTTGCTGCCTGGAATATGAACAGATCTTTAACAATTGCATCAGACTATATTTCCCCATGGCAGTTGTAAATAAAACACCTGCTATGTTTTGATGCTACATGAAGTAAAAGCTACCTGTGACATAAACACCATTCATACGGTCATTTGGAGAACCCAGGTTTGGCAATTCCTAGTGTCTGGTGCTTGGCCTTGTCTTACTGTGCCTGGTATTGCTGAACCCCTAACCCTTTATTGCCAAGAAGCTGTGGGTCATGTCAAGATAAACTGAGCTGCTGGGAAGGACATGAATCACGCATGCACCTCATGGAAATTATACATGGGCTCCCATTTTCCTTGCTGCTTTGATCCCCGCTCTGAGATGCGAGCAGTAGAAAGGTCAGTGTTAGCTTTCAGTCTCTGGTTTCTCAACAGAGGTCCCCAGTTCAGGGGCCGAGAGCATTGCTGATGCTTAAGGTTGCCATTTTGAGTAGCTTTCTGAGGTTGTGCTGGGTTGTGCTGATGAGTATCACTTGAATCACAGCGGTACTTGTGCTGTAGCAACCTTCAGATGAAATCAGCCACAGCCTGGTTGGAATTAACATTTCCATTTATTTTATTGTACTGGAGCTCCCAAGCTCTTTCCCTCCAGGAACTTCAAGAAATTAATGTTTAAAAAGTCATAGCACCTTGTTTTCAGATGTTAATCTTCCAGCTAAAGCAAAGATAGGAACAAGGCTGATTTAGAAGGATGAGGCCCAAGCTGCTTTAGTAGGCTGAAGGGTCTGAGAGGTCCTTACAGAAGGTGCTGTGCAGGGGAAAGCTGACAGAAGAACCAGTAGTGGTCTGTGGTGTGTCTCAAAGCACAGAATCCAAATCCTTAGATGGTAACTGCAGTTGAGGAAACCCAATTATCAGTCCCAAGCAAATGAACCTATTTAGTATGGGGCTGTGCTTTCCTCTGAGAGAGGAAATGAGCAATCCCGATGCTTTCAGATCCTTGATTTCATGGAAAAGTCAAGGCTGAAGCTATCAGAGAGAGGTTGCCTGAAGTTCGTGGGTAGGATTTTAGGACATGGAGTCTCCATTATCCAGATTAACAGTTAACGTTTTCCTAAATCAGATTAAAATACATAGGCTCATTTACTATTTATTATCTTACTTGTCTGATATTTCAACTGCTACCACATCTGATAAGTACAGCATAGCCTCCCAGGAGGCTTTTGTCATAGAAGCAGGTGATACCCATATTGCTGTAGGTAGATAGGAAGGCAGATGAATAATCTTCATAGTCTGTATTTCAGGATGGTGAAACCATGGCTGAAATTTCAGGGTTATCTCCTCAACAGAAAAAGGTGCACTTTCAATCCTTTGATACCACTTTTTACTACCGCTTGAAACAAAGTACATGTAAAAGAATGTTTTAAGTTTTACCACTCCATAAAATCTTTAGTGTTGTTTCAAAAGAGCCAATCATCTGAAATCGAAAAGCAGGGTTATTTTCCTCAAGAAATGCGCAGATGAAGCTTCTGTTTTGAAGCCATACCATGTGCCTGTAACATGTTCAAAATACAAAGCCATGCTGCAGAATGCGACAAGAAAAATACCAATGTCTTAGCAATAGAAGGTTGCTTTGAGAACATTCAGAGTACCTTACCTGCAGCACATATGGCCAAACATATTGTCACGTTCCTTTATTCACTCCCTGTGTATGCGCATCTTCACAGAAATCTACACTCACCCGCACAGACCTGTAAAAATGTCTGGAAAGCTATTTCCTTTAGAGCATAGGATAGCCACTAAGTTACAGGGTCTTGTGTACTGCCTTTTGGGTTTTGACAAGCTGTCGTATTGAAATTGCTAAGTTGTTTTCTTATTTGGTTGTTTGGCTTTTTTGAACCAAAGCACATTGCATTCCTAGAAATAATATGAAGTTTGTAAATGTGAAGCATCCAGACTTCTAATGGGAGGGTTACATGGGGATTGTATGAGCCATCCGGGGGGTCCTGTGCTGGTGACCATTTCCTAATTCAAATGCTAGAAGGGCCAAGCCTTAAGGTTTTACTTGAGTGAGTACTCACCAGGGGAGAAGAACTGGTGGTAAAACTCCAACACATACAGGGCTATGAAAAGCAGATAAAATACCCCATGCATGGGACTAGAAGTGGGGCTTTAGCAAATGAACCTCCGGTGTTCAGCCTCATTTTTATGTGGTTATGAATAATTAACACTGCAAAACAGTGACAACCCTGCACAAGCCTGTCAACAGAATTCTCTTTTCCAAAAGGTCAGGTGGATTAAAAAAGAAAAAGGGATAAAAGCCAGCATTAAAGCATCACTTCTGTGTTCTTACAAATAGATTGATGAGGAAAGGGCTGATTTTGCTTAGTGCTTCTGATGAACTTGGGATGTATGCTTGAATTCCAGGGAAACGGACATGTTAAACAGTGAAGCATCTTGCCTCAGGGTTTTCCTGGATACGGACAGCGGTTGGGACATGTCTGTTTCCCCTGGTGTAGGGTGAAGGGGCTGAGCACCAGGGTTGTGCTGCTCTGGCCATGCTGCAGTTTGCTGTGCCTGCTCCTCAGCCTTTCACAGCACAGCCAGGCTCTGCAGAAACACAATGTACCTCCATGGCTGTGCCACAGCAGGAAGCCTTGGTTTTGCCAGTCCTAAAAGCTGCTGAACTTTGAAACCTGGCAGCACATACCTCATCACAGTGCCAGAAACTCAACAGCTTAATGCCTCTCCACATCGCTGAACACCATCATCCCCATCCTAATTATGACCTGGTCATTGTACGGAGGAGGAAAAAAGCACAGCCAGGCACAGTTCAGTTGTAATCCTTTAACTGCTGCTCAAATGAGCTGTCCTTGCACTGTTCAGTTTTGCCAGATTACTGTAGGCAGGCAAAAGCTGGGGAAAATTATCTATCTCTGTGTGCCCTACAGAAAATATTACATGCTTAAATCCCCCCAGGGGTTAACTCTGCTTCTTCAAGATGGATCAGACCATCAGTTTTGGAATGTGGACAGGCCAGTCTTTTGATGTGCTCCTCTCCTGCTATAACCCACAGGTTTACATGCATGGGATGGCACAGGGAGGATGGCTGATGCTAATGCTGTCTCAGAGCGTGCTAGCACAGGAAAGATGCAGTATAGCACCAGGGCTTTCAGGGAAGGTACATTGGCTCTTCAGCATCTGAGACCTGGGTGCAATCAAGGGACAACTTAAATGGTGACCTCTATAGCAGTGCCAGTGTGAGAGGCTTTTACAGCCTCCTTGGAGTGAGCAAAAGAAAAGTGTAGCAGGGTGTGATTTTTATGCTCGAGAACATCACATCTTGTATTTTCTTTGTGATCATGAACATCTGTACCCTCCAGAAAGTACTTTCTCTCTTCCAAACTCTCTCAGCTCCCATGATAGCTGGCAAAATGGGTTAAGCATCCTAAATATCTCTGACAGTTAAAATACAAGACCATGAATAATTTATGCAGCTCCACCCCAAGTTGAGAGACAAATATCAGCCAGTGCACAGCAACTATGGAGTTTCTTGAAATACTACCTCAGTTCTGGGTGTTAGGTTTATTTTATTGGAGAAACACAGGAAGAAAGAGGCATATGAGCAGGCATACCTGATCTCTCTTCTAATTGAAGCTGACATGAGCTGAAATAATCATGAATGTCAGCACCTGTGTTGGATACATTAGTCCTGTGTATGCCTAAGGTGTTCTGCACGCCAAACTCCTGCTAAAGCACTGTAGTCAGTGTTCTGTGCCAGAGGAATCAAAACCTCTGCTGTACCTTGCAAATTACTCCCTGGTGTCATCTTAAATATTAATCTGCTTCGGGTTATTAATTATATGGAAGGCAAGGAATCTATTTAGGCCATACAGTGGAATGGGGACTCTTTTCTCATGCGTGACAGAGGTGGGATAACACGTCTTGGAGTGGTGGCAGCAGGCTTAAAGCATCACCTAATGCCATATCTCCTTTGCACCTTTCTGCCTGCAGCAAGAGCACTTTTGAAGGTGCTGTGTGTGTTGCCTGGGATGGAATAGCTAGGGCAGAAACAGGGCCAGAGTCAGCAGGAAAGGGCATATCTGCAGCAAGATGAACCTCCAACGCTTGTATGAGCCTGCTTTCTAATTCTGACTCTGCAGTGGTTTACAAACTACAGCCATGTCAGGCATAGGATTTGCTCATATCATATTCTACATGCAGCATCCATGGAATTCAAGGATTAAAAATGTAGCAAACCATAAATATTTGAGATCCCCTGGAGCTGGCATATGTACTGTCTTTAAGGAGACCTTTCTGATCTGGTATCTGTTTTTTTCTGTAATAGCAACATGCTTCTTGCACAGTTCTCTTTCTTTCTTCACTAATTTTTTCTTCCTCCTTCCCCTTCTCTGACAGAAAGTTTCACATTGCTCTGGCGCAGCAGCAGCAGAGGATCCCAAATCCCACTGCTTGGGTGCACGGACAGGAGGTGGTGCTGCAGCCCCTCCTGACCCACTTGCCACCTCTTTCTGCTTTTCATGTCTGAATGTTGCTCAAGTGTGTGGTGATCTGATGGCACAAATGGCTGCTAAGTAATGGGGCCACCATCTGCATCTGGACAGGTCTAAAATGGGGAGACTTCTTTTGGGAGATGGAGGACAGCATGTGTTATCTGCAGTGCAAGATAAGGACCAGATTTCACCTTGCTAAATCTGAATTAATCCAAGGGTTTCTGGTGGGATGTGTAGTGGGAGAGCCAGGGCTCAATTCTGCCATTCATTGGATTAATGGAGACAAGCAGTACATGTTGCAGTGTTACAGCACTGAGTATAAGTAGTTCTTGAACAGACAGAGAAGACTGACAAACATTGCACTGCAGGGTGGACAGACGTTTACTTGAATTTTCTCTAACAGTAGGAATGTGATCAGGCAACCTCCTATGTTCTGTGCATCTGCTCTAATAAGCTTTCTCCTGTCTGTTGAAGAGAAGAGCCAGAAACAGCACCAACAGAAATTCCCACTTGCATCCAAATGAGTGTTGCCTAAGGGAAGGAAGAGGATATTCCTTCCCTTGGCTTACAACAAGAGGGAAGAAACAAATCAGTTTTGCAGTCATACAAGTAGTGTAGTCAAGTAATACAGTTTTTATCAGCAGAGGATTCCTTCATTTACCCTGTATGACTGTATCAGGCTTGTCCCAGCATTTTTCTCTTGTGGTGATTCTCCCTTAGGAACTGAACTCTGCACACTTTGCTCTGCAAGTTGCGTCTCTGGAGATGGAGATCAGCAGCTGCAGTAATCCTCATTAGCGGACTCATTAGCCTTGGATATTGATCACCCTGTAGGGGGAGACAGCGGTTCTCCCTGGTAAAACATCTTCTGTGATCAAGGACAGGGAGTATCTCATCCTCTTTTCCTTACAGTTAAGATGAAATGCAATTATGTTCTTCCTGAGGCCAGGGAATAGATAGATAATAGCAAGAACTGAGTTTCCCCTTATGAACTATTTTTTTTTCTGCAATTTTTCAGAAGGATTTCCCCATCCACCTTTGCTTCAGTGATGCTGCAGACGCATCTCTTCAGGGCATCTCATGGTTTGGTGCTTCCTTAGTCTATTGCTATTTTTAACCTGGTTTCCCAAGAAGCTAAGAATTTATAATTGTATTCCCTCACCTTTGGTCCATCAGCCCCTCAGTCATCATCTTATAGTCTCTGAATTAATTGACTAAGCCTTTCTGCGCAGAAGAAATGATGTTCCTTTAAGTAGAACAAAGGAGGGGGACTTACATGTTTCTACTGAACAAGGGTTGCCATGAGTACTACCTGTCCCGCATTGGTCTAGGTGGCTGATCAGCATATGCACAGAACTGATACAACCACAAGATGGGATTTTTCTTGCCTTACGCAAGTGACATTGAAAAGGAATAGGTGAGAGAGACTTCAGGGCTGAGACTAGGATTATGTGTGGGGGGCAATAATGAGGGAGAACTGGACTTCACAAGGCCAGCAGAAATATAGATTGCCAATCTACTGGATAAGGAATTTTAGTTGTTTCCAAGCTCAACTGCACTGCTGAATGTGCTGGAAAGGATATCTTTTAACTGCAGCAATCCTGAGGACATTACTCTATGTCAAACTGGGCACCAGAGACACCAGATATTCCCCATTTAACTCCTTTGGAAGAACCTATGTAGGAGAAAGACCTCCACTTCTCATCGCCAGCTCATCTCTGTCAAAGCCTTATATAAATTGCGTCTCCTATAATTCCCAAATTTTCCTTGCAGACGCCTATTGAGCAGATCTTCAAATACTTCCTGTTCAGCCATGTACTACCCTGTGCTTACCTGCATTGCTAACAGAGACACCTGTCATCTGCAGACCAGCAAATTGCATTGACCCACTCACCAAAGAGAAATGAATTCCCTTTCTTGTCTCTCCTTAGAAAGCCAGAGATGTACCTTCAACAATATCCTATATTCAAATCACACCTTTTCAACCTTCTAATAGCTTAGTAATCAAGATTCAATTTTGGCTCAGGGCTTATTTGAAGCTGCAAACCTCTTTAAGTGTGTTGAGAAGTTGTGGTACTTCAAGGGGACTTGTGTTGCTGTTTCTTTGGCCTTTTGAAGTCCTGCTAATAGAAAAGCTATCTGACTCCATCACACACAGGCAGTTAATTGAAACCTGGCTGTCTGCTATTGGTCATTAAGACAGACTGAATAGCATGTCGTTCAGCTAGAGCATCCTAAACCCTCCTCTGCTGCTTCTTACCTGCATCAGTTTGGATATCCAAGATTGCAATTAGAGGGAAGACAAAATTTTCATGTTTCTGGACCACAAATACTATATTTATTTTGTATAGATTTATTATGTGTCTGGGAAACATATTGCTCCTAAATTCACTGGATAACCGTGTTGGCCAGTACTGATGTACTACACACTGGTGATAGTCGCTGCAAGCAGTACTGCCAGATGTACCTGACAGAAAACCAACCACTCTGACTTGCATGCTGCATTGCAGTGTGTTGATGATGTCAAGCAACCACAGCTGTTGTGTCCCAGGTGACTGGGAGCTGCTTAAATCAGGGCATTGAAATTCTATATTGTGGTTCATAACAATGAACTTTATTGATCCCGTCCACACTAAGAACCTGATCCGGCATGTGCATTGCCCCGAGGCAGCACGTGGGTACTTTGCTTTGCTCCAATTTGAAATGAAACGCACATTCTCAGTACAAATCTCAGTTATATGTTTAGAAGTTGAATCGCATTTTAGTGGGAGGTGTCCCTGCCCATGGCAGGGGGTTTGGAACTAGATGATCTTAAGGTCCTTTCCAACCCTAACTATTCCATGATTCCCCTCGGAGTGCCAATTGCATCAACATCATTTTAGTGTGATACAGCACTGATGTGTGATACAGTGTGATACAGATACCCCAAGGGAAGGGACTTGTGCTGAGCAGACTGGCTTTACACAGAACCACTCGAGGAGTGCCTGCACAATCTGTTGCAGTGTTTCAGTCAAAGGGAGGTGGCAGTGGGGAATAAGCCAGCTTCCCAGTGGTGGGTGATGATACTCAGCTGTGGGTGATCATTTCTGATCTGCAGGGACATGATGGTTGTGCTTGAGGCAGCTCCATGGCTGTCCTGATTCAACTAGGTTGTTAACTGTATCCAACAAACATTGGCTTTGCCAGGCTCTGAGCACAATACAGTTGAAAATGGGATTGCAGCGCCCTAAACCTGTGCCACACCTCCATATGCAGCAGTGTAGGTCATCAGAACATGCCATTAATTATTCTCATTTACAGCCCTTTCAGGGGGTAGTTGTACATCTTTTTGGAGCATGTAACAAGCCAGGAACCTTTCCTGCAACTGTGAGAAAATACTCAATTTACAGCTGCATGGGATATGTATAAGGCTGCATGTAGCTTTTGAATGTTACTTCAGTGGACATTTTAATTAGGCTAAATCTCTCTGGGAACCTTGTGCTGAGACACTCCTGTCACTGCAGGTTAGGGTCTCTGCCATTAACTGCAGCTGGGAAAGGAAGAAATGCACTGTTAAGACAACTTGTTCATTTAGAAAACGAGTCTTTGACAGTACCTGGGAGTTGATGGGGTGGACATGCGCAACTAAACCTTCCTCCATGTTTAGTGGAACAGCCCAACCTAATTTGTTACTGGGCAAGTAGCTTTGTGCTGGCATTAACTACAGAAGGGGATGTGCTTTGGTGACCTCTAATCTGAAGTGTCACAGGACACAGCAACATCCATAACATCAACAGGTATATTTTGCTTTTACCCCAGAATGCATTTGGAATCGCAATTGTGTTTTACAGGGATCTGTGTGTTGCCTCATGATCACTCCATGTGTAGGCTCTCAAGCTCTAATATGAGGCTGTTGCTTTCCTTGGCTCCTATTTCACTTGTTGTCACACCTGCTTTGATGTATTAAGCCATCACTTGTTGTGTGCGTGCTTTTTAATCCTTTTAATTCCTTTGATTGCTGAGCACTAAAAGACAAAAGGAATAAATAACTGGGGAAAAGACTGAAATGTGTGTTTAGAGTGAGTTTTCCTCATCCTGTAGTCCAGATTATGTTTTTACTCACAGAATTATTTCAGTTCACTTAATTATCCCTTTCAAATGGGAGATGCACATAAGGTGGGATTGTCTTAAGTGAGGTTCAGCAGCTGAGATGTTCAGGGAACCAGCTAGATATTTGCCTGCCTTTAAATTCCTTAATTTATTTGGTAATTAAGGAAATCTCTAAAGTACTCCTACAAAAACTCAATTCAGGGGTTTTGCCTTTATACTCAGGGGAAAGCTGTTTTCACTCGGGTGAAGGAAACCAGTCTGGGCAGCTGTTGCTTTGAATAGCTTCTCCCCTCAGAAAGGTGACAGGATCAATAGCCTAAATGTAGTGGATCTACACCCAATGCATGCAGCATGGGCAACAAACAGGAGGAGCTAGAAGCCAGTGTGCAGCAGGAAAACTAGGATGTAGTTGCCATCATGGAAAACACAGTGGGATGACTTGCACCACTGAAGTGCTGCAATGGATGGCTAGAAAGTCTTCAGGAGTGGGTGGGGGGGGAAGCCCTGTGCGTTAGGGAGAGTTTTGACTGCCTAGAGCTTAATGATGGTGACAAAAGGCCTGCGTGTTATTGGATTAGACAGATATACTGTTAAGAATCTGAAGTCAATGATCACCAGACAGCACCACATTTATAATGAAGTACTCATTGCATGTGGCTTGGGTTTATTTTGCCTGTTTTCTGACACGTGAAGCCCCATGTACCCTCAGCAGCGTGATGTGAGCTGCAGCTCCCTGCATTTCTGTCCTGAAAATGGAAAGGAATTATGCTTTCGAATGTGTGACCATTTCTAATTTTCTAGCTTGCTCCCGGGGCTTTGGCTCTGTTAACATTTTGGAAATGAAGCCGTGACTTATGAAAAAGGTTTTCACAAAAATAAGCATTCAAGCAATTGGTGCAGAGCAACCAAAGCCCTGTAACTTCAGGGTAACTCTGTTACCTTGTTCATTTTTCCCATTTAATAACACTGCCTCCCCTGCTCACCTCACATCCTTACTTCAATGGGCATAATCGAGTGGGAGCTCCAAAACTGCAATTATGTTGGATATGTCCCTTTGTTCATTTTAGACAGAGGTATAAGAGGCCAGGCTGTGAATCTTTAAGATGGCAGCTTTGTTGTACTTAGGAATTGCATTTGCTGCTTCATGTCTTAATTTCCCTGTTGCTTTGCTTAGTGCCCACCTATGCAAAAGATCACAGCATGTCACAGCGGTAAGACAGAAGAGGTAATCCATCTTCTGCGAGATGGGTGTCAGACCGTTCCTTGAAGATGAACAACTGTGATCTAAGGCCCCAGGTAGCTCAGGGTCTGGGGGCTGTTCCCAGCTCCTTCTAGCAACAGCAGTGACCTCCTGTGTTTGCATGTGAGTTTATTGGATCACTGCTTGCGGTGAATACTGGGCTTAGCAGCACCTTTAAGACACCAGCAGAACAGGGTATTTCCTTCTTGTGGAATAATATCTGACCTGTACTGAGATCAAATAGGGCCATGAGTCAGCACCTCCTGCTGCAGGGCATTTATGAACATATGGAACTCCAAAACGTCTTCAAGGTAAACCTTGGACTGGCTTCTGCACATGGACCAAACTGAATCCATCTATCTTCTTTTCCTTTCATAAAAATGCCAAGGGGATGTCAGAGGACCATGTAAACATGCAACAGAGAAAGCTCCGTCATTCTATTCAGCCATTGAAATTAGCTTGAAGGCATGCTATGACAGATGTGGCCTAGCTGTGGAGCACTATCTGGTGTGGTGCTGGCAGAAAAAACGGCCTCATACCTCATCATCTTAAAATTGTTTTGAATCCTATCTTATAACTGTGCTGTGCATAAATGATGGCAATTCTGAAATATCACAGTGATTAGAGAAATAGAACATCAGATCTTTCACTGAACAGGCATGTTGGGTCCTGCTAGAAGGAAAGGAGTTGCTCAAGAAACAATAAACAAATATCAATAAACATTTATTTCTCAACAGTTGAGTAAGCAATGCTAAATATCTCCTATGAGGAGAAGAGATGGCCATTTCCTTCAGGAGTCAGAAGGAGATTGTTTGATTTTTGCAGGGCTTGGGACATGGAGCAAGGAGTGACATTAAGAATGACGCATTTCTCAAGTCTCTGACAGAGTAGTGCTCCACCATTATTTTGGTATAAGAACTTCTGCAGCCTTTAGTATACATGTCACATGGGGGAGAAAAGGTTGTGTGAGGCAACTGAGAAATTTCCATTTGCCAATGGAAAGGTGAAAAAATATGTTTTTGAAGAGCAATTCATCAGGAGGAAAAGTCCTAATTGTTGCTTCCATCCCCAAAGTAATTTCCATCTATGCCACACACATCATCTTACCCTGCCTTGTCCTAGCACTGCTGTGCGGCTTTGCACAGCCTGGTGAAGACAGTGAAAAGCAATGTTAGTTTTCTAAATTCACACACCCAGAAACTATTTCTGCGGTTTATTCTTAATGTGAGGTAGGATCCTTCTCAGGTACATGCACAACCCAGAACGCTTGCAGGATAAGCCCATCTCCCTGATTTTTGACTGTTTTTTATTATACTGATATTTTCCTTCAAACTAAAGGTACAAGTAATGCAAGGTATCAGCCTTGTATTTTCAAGGTGGCAAATAACCTGGTTGTCAGGCATGGAGAGCTGGTCCCTGTGCAGTTCTGTAGTCTAAGATTGACTCTAGGGGTAAATATTTAATGTTTGGGGTTTGTTTAGTGATAATTTAATAGGCAAATGACAACACCACAGAAATAACATCGTCTTTGATATTAGAAAGAGTTGTTGCACTCTGTTTAGTAAAGACATAAACATTTTTAATTAATAAAGTGTTCTTCAAAAATGCATTATTTACTGGTTTGAATAGTAATGAAAAAACAATTTATCTTCTTTAATGAACCATTTTAAAACATTTTTGACAGAGAGAGCAACAGACTGTTCCCACTGGCATTCTTTTTCTCCTCCTGTTGGTACTCAGTTGCATATAAAACCAAACTTAGTATGATGGAACACTGTAAGAGTAAGGCTGTAGAACTCTCTTCAGAATTTGGGCCATGAAGTCAGGTTTAATTCACCTCGGTATCAACTGCTGTTGCTAGTTCTTTATGTACCTGGTGCATGCATTGGTACATCCCAGACCAGAGTCCATCAGAATATATTACTGAAGAAATAAGAACAGTTGCCGTTGTTGAAATGTCACCTCTTGGTAACCTCCGTTTATTCAGAGAACGAAACGATCTCAAAGTACAAATCTGGCCTGATAGTCTCTGGAGAAATCCCTCTATAGGGCTATTTAAAGGTTATCTGCAATTTGTCTGGAAAATAGACTCAAAGCTGTTACCATGCCTCTGTCATTGTACGATCCCAGAAAGTTCAATGTGTTTTTGAGTTGTCAAGTACAGAGATTTTGGCCTGCTCAGAGCTATGGCAAATACTCCTGAGGATTCATGCCAGAATTCAGAAATGTATTGATCAGGATGAGTAAGAGGAAAAGAATAAAAACACAGCATGAAGCATCCTAAAACTGAAATACAAAGATCAAACATCAAAATACAATCAAAACTTATCAAAGACCTTTCAGACATGAAGAATATATTAATTAGTGTATGTTATTTCTATCAAGTGTTCCATTACACTGGGGAGGAAACGGTTAGATTGTTGCTGAATTTGGACTCGTTGTATGTCTTATTTGTGACAAAATATGTGCATGTGAAATGGAACAAAGCTGAGCCAGTAAAATGGGGGAAATGTGGCTTTTTTGGATACTTGCAAAGTAGTCAGCAGCCAGTCAGTTCCAACTGGGTGTTCAGATGGGTATGGGGGAGCCACAGGGACTCTTTCCCTTGCCTGGACACTTTGTGTTGATGTTTTGTTCAGATCTGTCTCATGCATCTTTCCTTCTCATCTTCTACATGATGGGCTTGCTCAGCCTGGTCATGCTGGGATGTGCAGGATGGGTCATCTCAAGCAACAATAAAGGGAAAAAACGGGGCAGAAAACATGAACAGGATGAGTTATGAGAGAAGAGCAGAGCAGACCCACACCTATGAGGCTAGGAGACTCTTCCTTCTTCACAGTGACCAGCTAATGAGTGAATGGACCTTTGAAAGAGACATTATAGAAAAGACAGAGCCAAACTTCCCAAAGGTGCAAAATAGATGGACAGGAGCCAGTGGGTACAAGCTGCAGCAAAGGATTTTCTGACTGTATAAGAAGGAAAAAAAGGCCGATGTGTTTTGAAGTACTGAAACAGCGGCCCAGGGAGGTGTGGTTCTGCATCCCTGGGGCTTTCAAGATTTGACTACAAAAGTCCTTCAGCAGCCTGATCTTGCTTTGAAGTTAGCTCTGCAGGCAGTTGTACTAGGTGACCTCCACAGGTCCCTTCCAACCTAAATTATTCTATAATTCTAAGAAAATGAGGCTTATGTTTTATGAATAGGCACCGTATGGTTCAGAAAACAAATACAACAAAAGATTGAAAAGTTTGGGTTTTGTTTTTTTTTTAAATTAAGCATTCCTTTCCCCATGCCAAGATTTGGGTACAAGTTTTCCTTAGCAACAGCAGAATGTGTCTTTTTGGCGGGGAAGGGGTGGTGCGAAAGTACTGTCCCAGTGCAGTGTAGGTGCTTGGACCATGAGCAGGTGCAGTGTGAAAAGACAGATCTCTGAACCCTGAGTTTGGCAGGTTTAAGTCTAGGGGAAAAAAATAAGAAGAAAAGGAAACCATCTGTACCTCAGGCTCTGCTGCAGCAGTGTTTGGAGTTAAGCAATGAAAGAAAATGATCTTTGGAACAGTCACCTGAGCTTTTTCTTTACATTTGAATGCTGCCAAACACGAAGAATAATGTTATACCAAATGTTCTTGTGAAAATGGAGAAAATCACTGCGGTAATGCACCTGACCAGCATTTCAAATGCACCTTCTTCCCCTTCCTCTTTGGTCAGCAACCTCTAGGAAATGAGAAACAATCACTTTTGTGGTGGTTTCCCCAGTGGGCAGCCTTGCCTGTAAGCAATTTGTCATTTAGCAGAGCTAAATGAGAGATCATGATTCTGGTTTTTCCCCCTCCTGTTACTTAAGCTGTGATCCTGCTGCTGCAGCAGCAGTGAATGTTCTCCCCTCCCTCTCCTCTCTGTACCTGCCAAACATGCACAGAAGCACTAGATCTGTCTGGCTGTACAGAGTGGCGTGGAGTCATGCAGTAGTTTACAGCATGAAATAGACAGGGAATAATCAAGCCTTGGGAAAAGCTCCAGGATTGGCTGAGCTGAAGAAAACAATGGGAGACAAGGAAAATTGTGTGAAGCTAAGCCCAGCAGCGCTGGTACTCCGTAGTCCTATACTGTCTATGACTGTGTTGTCTGAAATAGCCTATTGCTCTTTGCCATAGGGTTAGGGGTGAATTACACCAGCCTTTCTCCCTCAGGAAGGGCTGCATGGTGCTGTGAGTTGGTTGCATAAGAAACTATTATGCCATATTTGCAATTGAGAGACAGCTGCATTGACCCTCTTAGGAGAAGTAAACAAGCCAAAATGGAGTAAGTCAATCCCTTAAATTTGGGATTGTCCCTCCAGAGGTGGCTGAGACCAAGAGATAACTGCCCAGCTCTTGCTGGTAGCTTTTGTCTGGGATGAAAGGAGAAGCTGACTGATGAATATTGACCTTTCACATGTGGTCCAGGAGATGTTCTGCATGTGGGGATAGCAGAGCATACCACAGGCAGTTCCATGTAGCATGGGGCCTTGAATTAGTCTTGAAAATATGTATACACATTTCTATACCTTTACAGTCCCATTCTTCCTCACAATAGGATTATTGTCATTGTGGAGGCCTACCTGCAGACAGATACTACAGCTCTTTACCAGCTGCTTTAGACAAATCATAAGCCAGTTTTACTTATTTTCTCTGTCACTGTATGCCTGCGAATGTACAATAAATAAACAAATAAAAGAAGAATATGGCTGTTAGTCAAAAGGAAGTATCAAGGAAGTGAAACATCTCTCTCTAGAATGACTAGTGCCTGGAAAATGAGCCTTGAGGGGAGAAAAATGAGAATCCATGGAAATGAACAACAGGAGAATGCTACAAAACGTTGTTGCTTCTCAGTAGAATTTTACCCATCAGCTTTGACACAAGTACCATATTCCGGCTGTAAAACATAATTAGAGCAGTGAATCAGAAAGGAGCTGTCCATCGAATAGCACAGTGTGTTCTCAGCCAAGGAGAGGGATGTGAAACTCATGCAAATAAGTCTTGAGTTCCCCTGCTTCCTCCTTAGGAAATTGAGTGTGACACAATCAGCAGAAAAACAGTTTGCAGCAAACTGCAAATTTCACGTGCTCTTTGGAGGTGGAATTTGCCTTTGAGCTCTGTGTTAAGTCGAATGAGCTGCCTCCCTCCATCAGCTTCTGCTCTCAGAGCTCAGCTTGCACAGTTGAAGTACTCCATGGTGCTGCTCCTCGGCTCCTTTGTAGAGGAAAGCAATAGCCAAACCCAGCAGATTTGGATGTGAGCTCAAAGCCTGGCTGGTGTTCTAGGATGTGGCAGAGCAAGTCTTCCAGCTCAGCGGTGTGGGTTCTTCTGATGTTTGCCTGGCTTGAGCCAATAATCCATCATTTTATCAACTATGCTGGCTTTGTACACAGAAGACTCAAGAGCTGGCTTATCTAAAGGGCCCTTTCTGAAAAAGTAGGCTTTTTCCCTTTTTGAGTCCTTCAGGATTTTGTTTGTACATTTCTTCATGTATATCAAAGGCACAGGTTTACCCCTAGAGTTCTAGGGTATCCATCTACTGCCTCTTACCACAGCAAGCCCTGAACAGTACCCTCAGATCAGGCTTCTGTTTTCCGACAAGTGCAAAACAAGAAAGAAGAGCTAGGGCAAGGCAGGCCAAGGGTGCTCTGTTTGCCAGGAGCTGGCTGTTCAGTTCACTTCCATGAGGGATTCATGCAACTGTTTTGTAGCGGTTCTGAACCATCAGAACTTTGATAGCACTGGAGCTTGGCAGGAAGACTATACTTGATTATCATGTCTTCTCTCTTTGGGTGTCCTGCAGCCCCTTCAAATACCATTCAGCTTCTTCACTCTCTTTTAGGAGAGTTCCTTCCTCAGGTAACTTCCTTATCCAGCAACAGGTGACTACCTTGGAATCACAGTGACAGGATGCGTTGTAGTGCTGTTCCCATTGCTTTTTATCTTCTGGGGATGATTTGTTCTTCACTTATAGCAGGGATTGTATCAATTTTGCAATTCACAATTATGTGTCTTAGAAGTTGCCCTGTTATCGTACAGCCTGGTAGTCTGTGCCTAACCTGTTAGGTGCTGTAATGTTATTTAGTGCTGTAGTCCTGATCCTGAGCATTGCCTTTATATTATGTCATACTCTACTTCTCTGGACCTACCAAATCTGTTCTCTCTGCTGAGAAGTTTAGACACTGTGTGTTAAGCATGGCTTATGCAAAAACACAGCCCTTATAGCCAATTTGCACACAAATGGCTCAGATCACATTCTTCTGCAAGACAGACCTTCATATGATTCTAGTTATTGGGAATAGAGCAGATCTGACCATAAGTCCAAGTCATTATGCATCCAGCTAAACAGATTGAGCCTTATAATGGCTTTTGACTGCTTAATGTTGCGTTAATTTTGGAGGCACAGCAGCAATACAACACAGACAATCAATGCCGAATAGGTGGAATTTCACTGCTTACACATTTCTTACAATTAGGACTTTCTCCCTAAAGAGTTTCTGGAATCCAACAAAAACTGCTTATCTTGGTTAATACTTCAAATGAAATACAGCCTTCCTGCCCCAACCTGCCGAAATCCATCTACGGGTCCTGAAGGAGCTGGCAAATGAAGTTGCTAAGCCACTGTCCATCATATTTGAAAAATCATGGCAGTCAGGTGAAGTTCCCGATGACTGGAAAAAGGGAAATATAACCCCCATTTTTAAGAAGGGGAAAATGGATGACCCAGGGAATTACAGACCAGTCAGTCTCACCTCTGTGCCTGGCAAAATCTTGGGGCGGAATCTCCTGGAAGGCATGCTGAGGCACATGGAAAATAACAAGGTGCTTGGTGACAGCCAGCATGGCTTCACTAAGGGGAAATCCTGCCTGACCAATCTGGTGGCCTTCTATGATGGGGGTATGGAACTGATGGACAGGGGTAGAGCAGTTGATGTCATCTACCTGGACTTCTGCAAAGTGTTTCACACTGTCCCACACAACATCCTTCTCTCTAAGTTGGAGAGACATCAATTTGATAGGTGGACCACTCGGTGGAGAAAGAACTGGCTGGATGGCCGCACGCAAAGAGTTGTGCTCAATGGCCCAATGTCCAGCTGGAGACCAGTAACGAGTGGTGTCCCCCAGGGATTGGTGTTGGGACCGGTCTTGTTCAACATCTTTGTGGGTGACATGGACAGTGGGATTGAGTGCGCCCTCAGCAAGTTTGCCAATGACACCAAGCTGTGTGGTTTGGTTGATAAGTTGGAGGGAAGGAATGCCATCCAGAGGGACCTTGACACGCTTGTGAGGTGGGCTGATGCCAACCTAATGAAGTTTAACCATGCCAAGTGCAAGGTCCTCCACCTGGGTCGGAGCAATCCCAGGCACAGCTACAGGTTGGGCAGGGAAGAGATTCAGAGCAGCCCTGCGGAGAAGGACTTGGGGAGGCTGGTAGATGAGAAACTGAACATGAGCCGGCAGTGTGCGCTTGCAGCCCAGAAGGCCAACCGTATCCTGGGCTGCATCAAAAGGAGCGTGACCAGCAGGTCGAGGGAGGTGATCCTGCCCCTCTACTCTGCTCTCGTGAGACCTCACTTGGAGTATTGTGTGCAGTTCTGGTGTCCTCAACATAAAAAGGACATGGAACTGTTAGAACAAGTGCAGAGGAGGGCCACGAAAATGATTAGGGGACTGGAGCACCTCTCGTATGAGGATAGGCTGAGAAAATTGGGGCTGTTCACCCTGGAGAAGAGAAGGCTGCGTGGAGACCTCATAGCAGCCTTCCAATACCTGAAGGGGGCCTATAGGGATGCTGGGGAGGGACTCTTCATGAGGGACTGTAGTGATAGGACAAGGGGTAATGGGTTCAAACTTAAACAGGGGAAGTTTAGATTGGATAAAAGGAAGTAGTTTTTTACTGTGAGGGTGGTGGGGCCCTGGAATGGGCTGCCCAGGGAAGTTGTGAATGCTTCATCCCTGGCGGTGTTCAAGGCCAGGTTGGACATAGCCTTGGGTGACATGGTTTAGTGGGAGGTGTCCCTGCCCATGGCAAGGGGGTTGGAACTAGATGATCTTGAGGTCCTTTCCAACCCTTACTATTCTATGATTCTATGACCCAGAATCTGTGATGAGGAACATCTCCTGCCTAGCAATCAAGCTCACAGGGATGTTTGTCCCTGAGGAACCCAAAGTCCCTTTCATTTGTACAAGGGAAAATTAATTGTGTGCTAAATGCAAAACTCATCTTAGAGAAGCACAGCTGGTAGCAGTGGCTTTTTCAAATGCATTCAGCTCTCCAAAGGCAGCTGATTCAGAACTACACATGCTATCCTGTACTATGAGGATCTGTATACTCTTAACTCAGTTATGAAGCCCATTTTTTCCCTTAGGTACTTACAGAATGTGTGGGCAGCACTTAGCCGTGGTATATAACAAGTAGGACTTGTCTATCAGCTTCATGCCATTTTGGCAGCCCATATCTTCGATATGGAGCAGCCAAGGCTTTGCTGACTAGTGATAACATAGCTGGGCTGGGCACTTGCACAAAACTCTTGTGCTGTTGTGCTTCCCTTCCAGCTTCCTTTCATAGCATCAGACTCCTGGGCTCCAGTTAACAGCCAGTTGATGGAGCACATAATAAGTTCCTTTTTCCACCCTTCTCTTTCAATCTAATGAATGCAGGGAGATTGTCCTAGCCAAGTGGAAAACACTGAGTGTCACCAGGTGAACAAATTGAAGAAATGAACACATTTCTAGGGTTTAACACCAAATGTATCATTTTCAGTGTAATGGCATCCCTGCTATTAACTTAGCAAGAGAAGAGGGACCTGCTGGGAATCATTTTTCCATTTTCGTTTTAATCAAGAAATCAGTAAATTAATATTAGCTCTGTGAAAGCAGCACAACCTTTTTTGTTTTCCCTGGTGAATATTTACTCAGGTTTTTAAACAAGTTCTCATCATTCACTTCCTATGTTTTCCACAAATTTTAAGGTTTACCCAGAGCTTATAGCAACATTGCTTAAATGCCAGCTCATTAAAATCTGGTGCGATAGTCAGAAATGTCCAGCTCCTGTTTATGTTGGGAAGTAAAGAAACTTCAACTGCCTTATCAAAACAGACAAAATTGAAATTAAGAGATGTAATACAGCAAAATCCAGCCAAAAAGAGAGGTGGGATTCATTCTTCTATTTGTTTTTCAAAGCCTTCAATCAGTAGCAAGGCATCAGGCATTTTCAAAGAATCAATTATTTATTCCCCCTCCCCTTACTTGCAGAAAGTCCCTTTTATGCATGTAGCTGTGTGGTTCAAGAAACTTTTCCATCCTGTGATAACAGAGAGCCAATATTCAAAGACTCCAAGGCTTTTTGCAGGCAGAAACTAGAAAAGAGCAAGAAGGTAAAAGCAGCTTTTCCAAGGCTGTGCAATAAAGACAGGAACAATGTGTGGGTCTCCTGAGTGTCAGTGGAGAGAATGAGTTACTGGGCGAGTAACGGCCTTTCATTGCAAACACAATTCTGATTGATAATACTGTTCCTTTTGCAGAGCAAAATACTATGTCTCTTCTACTATCTATTTTGACTTCTGTGGCTCGGCAGCACTGAATACCACATGGCATTCTGAGAATAGCATTGATGGGAGAAAAATGTAATGCTCAGGGACCCTCCCAGAAAAGTTCTCCTTCCCTTGTGAAATCCAGTTGCTTAATGTTTTGGTTTGTGGTTGTTCTGGGGCTTCGGGGTGGTTTTGGTTTTGTGTTTTTGGGGGGCAAGGGGTGTTTGGCTGTGAGTCCTGTAGTGATTCTTTTTGTACCTGCAGTACTCTTGCTGTGTAGCAATGCTCATGCTGCTCACTCTCCAGAGCCTCGGTCAGCATGTCTTCTGGCTATTTCTGCACCCTCTGACACCTGCCTCCATCCCAATTTCTGGGATTATCATTTCTTCCTTTTTGAGGATTAAGCAAGAGAATAAATATTATCCTATAACATAAGTGCTCTGCTTGAAACCTGGGTCATGCATCTGCTCTGCTCACATGCAAACAGGAAAAAGAGGAAAGAAAGTGGGAGAAGTATGCTTAATGCTTGTGATGTGTTAATTAGAACATGTGAAGTTCACACTGCTCAGTGATTCTCCCTCTAGTAGAAGCAGCATCTTCACTTGCAGTACATTTATGTATTTTGGGAACCTGTCTGGGTGGGTTTCTAGTCCATCACAAAAACATCTATGTTTATTATTAGTACATACAATTAATAACTACAATGACAGAGCCGAAGGGCACTAGTTAAGCTCTATCATGCTGAAGGAAAAGAAAGAAACCTGAGTATGTGGTTAGGTCAGGCAGAATCGTGCTGGAGAAAAAAGGCTCTCACAGAAGCAGGAAGACAGGCAGGGTTTTGAAGAGGGTTATTTTGTCACCTGAATAAGAAGTGACAAATGGAAGGTAGAACATGAAGGCCTGGGATTTCAGTTTCCAGAGCTGCTGGAATGGTGATAGGGATATCCTGGATTAGCAGTGTATCCCAACAGGCAGGGAATTCACTTGCAAGACAGGAAACATATGTTTTATTCCAAGTTTTTCTTCATCTGCTGGATGACTTTGTGTGAGGAGAGCTTAGGCTGCCTTTTGTCTGCATCCTTGAGGATCCTTTGTATGGTGTTAGAAGAAAAGGGGAGCATAGATGAAACAGGTTTTACCACTGCAAGTGCTGGGACCACAGGATCTTCTGGTCACTGTGACAGCTCGGGCCTTTGCCATCTTGCTCAGGGAGAACAAATTAACTGCAGTGAGCTCTAAAAGGAGCTCCACTTAGCAGTGCTGTCTCTACTTGTCATTGCTTACTAAACTCTGTGGCTAAACCAAAAGCATCTGAAGTTTATTTAAGAATTGTTAGTGTTTTACTTGCTTTGGACATGTCATAATCTTTGATATTTTGTGCCCATTTATTCCATCAAAATTAGCATAAATATTTCCTACCAGTAAAATAAAATAATAATTGTCCATTTCTACTAGTTTTGTACCTATAGAAGTGAAATACAGGGCTCTGTTTTCATCTCTTACTTACCAGGGCTTTTGTAGTGCAGCTATAAAATTAGGGGGTTGTCCCATAAAATGATTCAAATCTTTGAAAATCGTTTCTGTTCCACATTTTTGGAGGAAGAATCATGTCTCAATATGGGTTTTTTTTTGAGAGAAAATCTGAAGGAAATCTTTTGTTCAGATAATTTGGAAATTTTATTGCAATAGTCAGAAACATCTTTTCTTATTCACAAGGATGATTTATATTTTTTACCCTTTTTAGCTCACCAGCTAAGGATGGAAAAACATTTTTTTGGCATAAGAAAGACACAAAACAACTTTAAAAAAAAAAAAAACCAACAGACCCTTCTTATGTGCAAAAGATGTTCTGAAATATTTTGAGAAAAATAAATTAAGCAAAACTAATCCTTTTCCTTAGGATGGTTTGTGGTTTGGTTGGGTTTTTTTACACAGCTCATGTTTTTTAAAGGAGACATAACTTATCTTTAAAAAGATTATTTATCAGGTCTAAATATAAGTGCTAAGCATACAAAAACTGAAGGACGGGCTCTCAGTTTGGTGCCTTTTATAGCAGACTCATTTAAGATAAAAACTAGAAAGATATGCAAAGACAGCACTCAAATCCGCCCTAAATTCTTTGCCTGGCAGGGAAGTAAACCAGGTAGCTTAATCGTGCTTTCCTGTTTTGACTGTGTTTTGTAGCACTGCCTTTGAATTGTCAGGTTGTGGCAGGTGTTGTGTACCCATCTGGGGTGAGATGTTGCAAGGATTTAATACACCCTATGAGTGCAGCCCGCAGCTCTCCGAGGTGTACGTTTACTATGGCAACTGAAGGAGCAAATTGGCAGCGAAGCATGTTGTGCCAGTTGTGCGATACTGATGCCACATCTGTGTATCGCACTAACTTGCTTCGTATATGGTGGAGCATGCCCCATGTGCTTTGTTGTGAGGTAGGATGGGCACACACATGCATAATTTAAAGCTTCTCAGTTAATTTATCTGACTGAAAGACTGAGGAAGGCAGTCCTGCTGCTGGCTCTGGAAATAAAAGCAACCTTAGATGTAGAACATCAGTCCTACAGAGCTCAGGTAGCCTCTCCAGTCTGAGGGTGCACACTGGGGGCCAGCCACTGCTGTACACATGCCTGACTTGTTTTACTTGGAAGGGGCAAACAGCTTGAGTACACGCAGCAAATCCGAGCATGTACAAGCAGAAACCCTTTGATATGTGTGCTGTGAGACCTGGGCTCTTTGTATGTGCTTTTGAGAGTTCCCCAGCATCGGCTGGTCCTTGCTGTAGTAAGCTTCAGCAGCACGTACCAGACTTGCAATCTCAGACTCTCAAAAACAGACCCATCTTCAAAATCTATAATGCAATGCACAGAGTCAATTTTTCATTGGGTGTTCCATGGCTGGGGCGAGACAAGTTTTTTAGACTTGCAGTCTGGGGTTTTTTTTGCCTTTCTGTTTGGGTTTGGGTTTGGATTTTTCCTTTGCTCTCTCAAACGATTAATGTGAGTCATTGACTGGCTCTTCAGCTTCTCTGCTGATTTGATCGGCTTTGTAAGGCCAAAATGAAGCCAGTTCCCTGTGGAAGTGTTTGAAGACCTTTGCTAATTCAATTAATTCTAAACTAAATTATTTGTGGGAGGAAGTCAGTGAAAACTGGCTAGCGGGGAAGGATTTCTGCTCGCTTAAGCTTCAGTTCGCTGTGCCACTGCAGTGACCCGTTTCACAAACATCCCTGAGATCAGCAGAGTCCAAGAGAGATGCAGGGTTTATTTCTGAAACCACTAGGGTGCTATTTAAGTATTTGAGGCATAGGACTACAAGGGACCATATCATGTCAAGTCAGAGTCCTGTCTTTTCCATCAGAGGCAGCCATAAAATAGGCATGTGTCTAAGAAATGTTTGCAGAGTGGCTGCTCTACCTGCCGTCAGAGAACATGTCCCACTGCCCTCTGCTTCACATCAGTGCCCTGAAGTGAAAGATGATAAAACGCCCCCAGCTAATCTTCACAAGATGATACAACAAGAGAGCCAAAGGAGGTCTCTCTTGTCCTAGATTTTGCAATAGTGGTGTGGCTGTTACCTAAAACTTCTAGATGAGCCAATAAGGCAGACCACACAGCACTCCAGAAGGGACAGGAAAGCTTAGCTGACATCAGGGGGAAAATTCCTCCTACTCTTATAAAGCAAAATAACCAAAACCATGCATCTGGTAAAACAGCCAGACCAGAGAACAAGCCTCAGTCCTCCCCATGGAGCTCCATAGTTGACTGCACAGATGTGACTGATCTGGCATGTTACTCAGTTCAGTGGTGGATGAAGAAGATGTGCAGAGAGATTTGGGTATCATCATTATATTTCCAGGAGGAAAACCCTGATTTCAAACCTTCCCTCTCTCTCTCTGTCTGAGGGAAGATGAGGGGTTCTGCAGCAGCCCCAGGCTGGGCACTCCCTGCTATTTTCATGCTGTTTGATGAACTGAGGAAATGGGCAGCACGGGGAAATATTCCCAGATCAGATGACCCATTTTACTTGAATTGAAACAGTTTGCATTTCATTTTTAGCTTTGGTTGACCTTTAAAAACAATCTGTCAACTTCCAAAATTGGACCTCAAAAGGTTTTGTTTAAAAGAAAAGCAGAAATTAAGCACTGAGAATCTCCAAATTCCTTCCAACCACCTCTCCAGAAAAAGCTGGTTTCCATTCACTGAGTTTGGGTGATGACACACTGATCACAGAAGCCTTTTTTTGCCCACCTTTGAGCATATTGCTATGGGCATCAAATACTGAAGTCACTGCCTAGCAATGCAATTAGCTTCTGTCCCTTCTCTCCAGCTGAACCTGTCGTGTCTACAAATGCAAGGAGCTCAAAGAAGCAACTCTCTGGTTTAAATCACTTCCTTCAAACTGATGCATCCTCTCCTAATCACTGGGAAGTCTTTGCTATGCAAGTTCATTGTCTATCTACTCCCCATGTAGTTCTGCCAGTGGTCAACCCAGAGATCTGACTTTTAACCAAAATCATTCATGAAGGGACAGTAAAAGCACTAGCAGATAAAAAGATGCAGTGCTGTTGTTTTAAATCTGATGTCTTTACAAAGGGAAAACATTTCCTGGGATGGATTTGTGGTGTTAATGAAGATCTGAGACAAGTGAACAGAAGAAGGAAGGTAGGAGAAAGGTTCTGAAAACACTTTGAGGGGGATGGGAGGGAAGTCGGCACAAAACGGAAGTTAAAATGAGAGTGCAGTGATTTGAGAAAAGATGCTTAGCTGCTTTCCTCCCCCCTTGCTCTGCCTTTCTTCCCTGATAAGCATATGGGAGGTAGAGTTGAAACAGATTTAGAGTGGAAATGCAAATGAGGTTTACACAAAGCAGCATCTTGTCCATTGTTGCTGGAGGAACCTGGATCTCTCCCAGGTTCCCAGGCAGCAGTTTGCTAAGGTACAGCAGGAATGGCAGGTGCCTCCAGGCTTCACTCACATGGACCATCCGCTCACGCAGTGAGGGTTTTGCTGTGCCAGGTGGAGTGGACTAGGAAGCAGAAAAATGGGCCTGATCCAAACTTGTGCTTGATGGGCTTTCAAATCTTAATAGCTTAGAGACCCTTGAGGGTATCTGGCTGCTCACACATTGTGCTCAGCATCTCACAGAAAAAGGTTAAGGTTGACTAAAGCTTTGACATTGCTCCATTAGCCTGTGCCTTGCCTTTACTTGTACAGTATGCCACACAAGCCAGGAATCCAAAATGTATGTCAAGGAGGCTTTTTGCTATGTTAATCCACACCTAAAACTTCTCCTGTATAAATTTTGGTAGAATGATTGCAGTGTCTGAAGATTTTTAAAGTCTAAATGGCATCTTCCCCAAATCTGTATGCAAGCTCAAATTTGCCTCACTTAATGTCCAGTGTCTCTCTGGGGCAGAGAGCCCCACACACACTAAAGAGGGCAGGAGGGACTGCCCTATTGTCACTGTTCTCTCTGACATGGAAGCATGAATTTCACTGATGAGCCAAAAGCCCTTCCTCCTCAACCCTTGTAAATCCTTGGCAGTGTCGAGGTGATGTACCCAACTGAGGTGCTTTACTACCCCTAAGACACTGTGAGATACCTGCACCTCAAAAGGGTAGCAAAATAAACCACTCCTTGGAGGTCTTTCCACTGATTATCCAGGAAGTTAGAAGTTAGAGTAATTTGGTTGACTTGGACAAACCTGGGCTAATCTTTCCTCACAACCTGCTGTTAGCAACATCTTTTCCTCTATAGGATGCCATCTACCCCTTCCCAACAGTCCTGTGTCCATACTTTTGAGTGAAGGAGACATCAACGTATGGGTAGGGAAGAAATAAGGCTCAACAACTGAAACCTTCTATTTTCGGGGTCTGAAAGTGGTCACATAAGCCTGACTTTGTTCCCCCAGGTTGGAGGTGTTGTGAGCTGGTATTTGGCACAGTGCTTTTGTTTTGATGACTAAATAACTCATTAGTTTGGGGTGTAGGATGTGAGGGGAATGGCTGTTGTCAGAATGAAACATTATGAAACAGGTAGATCTCAGGATGAGCGTTTAAAACTTCCATGTTACTTCTTGGCATTTTTTCTTAGCTCTCAGAAACACTAGATTTAATGATACACTTATCCATTGTGTGCTTGACCTCATGTCTGGTCTCTCCAGGATGGCCCAAAAAAAATCAATGGCAGGGTTTTAATCAGCTCCAATAAGTTCATGGAAGAGAATCATTTACCAAGGCCCCTCTGTTGTATGTATTTGCACAGTGGTTCCAATTGATTATTTATGCCAATTATTAAGTATGAATCAGGATTGGGGAAAAATTATCTGTGCTTCGTCAACTTTGTTCTGTCTGAAGTTTTCAGCTGATAAAATCAGCAGCCCCCTTTGCCCCTTATCCTTCTATTGCACCATTTAATTGGTGTGTTTCCCTCTTAGATTATCTGTGGTGATTGCTTTTTCTTTACTTTTCATAAGGTAAAGCAAAAACATAGTTGCTGGATGAAACAAAAGGTCTCTTATTAATTACAACTCCGAGAAACTTCAACCCACACTTGGGGGCTAAAAGTACCTTGGATGATTTGTGCATAGATTACAAGCAGCTTTCATACAGAGCCATGCATTTCTGAATTAAACAATTTAAAAACAAAACCTTAAAAAATCCCAGGGTTATACAACTCTGGTAATGATTATTTTTTACGTAGAAAAGGCCCATCTGGGCTCTGCTGAAAGTTAGCAATTAGCTTGCACTGCAAGAAGTGGAAGGCAGACAACTAGTAACACCTCAGTGGTTGTCTTTGCTGTTTCACTGCTATTGGGTCCCATCAGAAAGATGTCATCGCCATGACAGTTACAAAAGAATCAAACCCTGTGTGGGAAATAGCATGCTTAGCTCTTCAGCCGTGTGCTTAGCAGAGAGCAAGCCTGATAGAAGTGCCTGGTTAATTAAATCTTACTTTCATCCTTTTATACAGTAATTATGCCAATTATAAGTCAGATCCTAATGTTTTTCAAGGGGGTGTTTCTGAGAACTCAACTCCTCGAGATTGACTTTATGAGAAAGACGCATAAGGTGGAAAGCTTGGCTTTGTTTCAGGGTGCTCCATGGCTGCCAATTGCAAGGAAACCTTTTCTAGAGGGTTTCCAGCGTACAGAGGATGTACACACAAGCAGAAAGGGGCATAAGAGAGTTGGTACACAAATTGTGTCTGTTAATGGCCTTGCACCTCCAGGCTGTGGAAGACAAACCTAGAATGGGTTCCTGCAAATCTTCTGCCTGTAAGAACCTCTGGGACCCAGTAGCACACTCTGTCCTGTGCAGGTCTTCTGAAAAACCATAGTTTAGGGAGGAGATAATAATAAGAAATGATGCTAATAATAAGCCTGAGCTCTGCTGCTCCTGGGAGAATTCGTGAGGCAGCAAAGCATGCTCAGCCTATGGAAGAATTACTGAGACTCTAAGATAAAAGTCATGCAGTAATCTCAGTCCTCCTAAGGCTGTTATGGCAAATGTGAAAAAAGGGCTTTGTGTGTTCCCAGTGGCAGCACTGCTGAAAGAGACAAAAGAAAATATCTCTCATAGCACTTCCTTTTCCTAAGGTCTTGCTTTGAACCTTTCTCTAGCAGTCCCACCACAGCCAAGATTTCTTCTTCCCCAGAGCTGCCCTGGTCACTTAGCTAAACACTCCTCATCAAATGATGAGCAGATTGTGAGAAAGCGGAGGCTGGACATTACAGTTTCTTGGTAAAGAGTATTTCCAGCTAGCTTGAAAATAGGAGCTACTGTGCCAGACTTCAGACCCTGACAGTGCTTAGAAACACGGGCTATACCTCTGAGAGCTTCCAGGTAGCAGCAGGGACGTTGTGACCATCTGGAGCCATGAGGGATGATGGTGATTCCAGACCAGCAGAGAGAGCCCTTGCTATACACTCAGGGCCGAGGACTTTGTGAAAGCACATCACTACCATTTCCATGGCAACTGGCTTTGATGGACTTCGGGGCAGTAAGAAACTAAAGAATAAGTTGACTTAGGGCGGGGAAGAAAAACTGTTATAAATACTGTGTAAGTGCACGTAGGCAATTTATCTGTGCTGGGTGCTTGTGGGGAGGTATTCACACATGTGAGGGCAACAAGGTGGAGCTTAGCCAAACTGTCCAGGATACTAATCTCAGCCAGGATCCAGCTTTTGCCTGCTGCCAAACGCGTGAGTCTTTATATTCTTTGGTGGCTGCTGCTTCACCACATCTATCACTTCAGGGAAATAATCAAAAATCTATAAAAAACCAAAGATTGCATGCCAAGGTTTGCCGACATTAGCACGATCTTGGAGTCTTCTGTGAGTACTGGACCTTGGGAGATCAACAGGACAAGTCTGCATAGCAATGAGCTTTGGAAAGTACAGATGGGGGATGCACTATGAATGGGCTTGCAAAAAAAGCAAGCCCTAAATAAAATATCCTTGTGAATCTGTGGCAAAACCTATGTACTAGCAGTGCATATGTATGCAAAGTGAGTGAGTCAGGTGCTGGGAGAGGATTGTGTTAATTTATTTTCCTTTGAACATCACTTTCAAGAGGGAGAATCAATGCCACCTGCCAAACTAGCATGGATTAAGCGCAGCTTCTGTTCCATTCCTGAAAACAGCTGTGGGTGCGTCAGTGGTTTAAGGGTAATTGGGGAAGACTTGTGGTGGTCCCATCAGACTCAGAGGAATGATTCAGTCATCCCTTCTGGGCATAGCTGAATGCTTCCAGCTTTTGAGTTACGGTCCAAGAGACAGGGTTCTTGGCCAGGATTAGTAGGTGTAATGTGAGCGTCAGCAAGCAAAGACAAACAGGGAAGTTTATTCCTTAAAGAAAGTGAGTTTCTTACATGCAGCTCTTGAAAAACAGCCATTCAGGGCAGAGCAGAGCCCAGATAAGCTTTGTTCTTGCCTTGTCTTCTCCATTGAGATCAGCCTAAACCTTAAAGCTCCAGCATGAATGCAATGAGCCAAATCTGGATGCACACGTTGACTTGGAAGCTTAGAGTTATCCTCTGGTGTGAAAGCAGAGGTGCTTTTCCAACTTATAACGCAGAAATGAAGGGGTATGGCACCATAAACCCATACAGCACCTGGAACACCCAGGTTTCATCAGACAGGACCTACACTACCAGCAAGGGCTTGTCGGAAGCTCTTTCTGCCAGGGCTCATTAACACCCACCACTCTCTTTCTCATGCAGTCGCCACTGACTTGGAATTTATCATTCCCATCCCCACCCTTTTCTCTTTGGCATTCTGGAGTTATTTATTTATATCAGGAGAGACAATTGCAGTGGTTCACGGGTGGCCACAGCAGAATGCTAAACAGGCAGGACCAGGTCCCACAGGTACTGCGGGATATGGAGTTGATTTGGCCGATTCTACGTGACTAATATTAAATATCACCATATGGAGCTGGAGTCTTCCCCAGGAGTTTATCACTAATTCATCTAAGGGTGACTTTTGTTGTCAGTGTTAAAGTAACACTGGGCTTTTCTTTTTTCTGTGTTGCTACACTGTCTTCTTAGGTTGGGTTTTTTTCCAGTTTCCTGTGAACAACACAAGGCAAACAGAAATATTAATTAAACTGTTAAAAAATAATGTCTGCAGAAAGGTTATTCTTGCACCTAGATGTGTGAATGGAAAGTGTGTAATTTGGTCACAGGGGTGGAAAAATAGCTCACTTCCCACCCTTCTCTTGTGAAATCGGTTGCTTAGCTATGAACCCTTATTCTTAGCAGAGATGGAGCATTTATTCCGTGTAAACAGTATCATCTATCAAATGATTTTTTTATTTATTTTTATTCTTTTTTCTGTTTGCAAAAGTGTTTCATGAGTTTATATTTGCCAGCTGGACTATTTAGCTGGCAGCTTTATGGGAATCAATTCAAGCCTTCAACACATGGTGAAAGTTGTTCACCTTAACCCTTCACTACTTATAAACAATTACTGGATTCCAAAAGTTGTGTGCACACACTTCAGATCCCTGATCAAATGGCTGGCATGCCTGACCAGTTATAATTAGCCAAACCTCTTTCTCAGGTCAGGATCCCCTGCCGCGCATGAAAATAAAGGCTATCTCCACTTCTGTTCCCAATGAACTCCTTCTCTTGCTCCCTTCTCAAACCAACCACTTTTACTGCTGTTTATTTCAGAATCCCTTTGTGATGGATACTGTGAAAACACAGAAGTAGAACTGATCCCTGAATGCTTACTGCCAAAGCATGTTCTCTAATACATCAGATTAGACTTTCAAATGAAGAACTGCCTCCTGCTTGAAAACTTGTATATCTTTCTGCTTTCTCTGTTGCCCTCCAAGGGATGTTTTTGTTTTCTGATGGCTAGACCAGGATCTCTTCTTCCCTCTTGCCCATTCCACAGTTTTTTTCTCCAGTGTGGGAGATGCTCTTGCCAAAGCATCCTCACTCTTTGAGGAAAGCCCTTCTCTGAGCATGAGAACATCAGCTCAGGATTGAGAATCACAGCCAGGGTGAGCAGCCCTACTCGGTGGTTGTTCCTCTCAACTGCTGCATAGCATGAGAGTGATGAGGGGAAGATTGATGTAGTGGTGAGCACAGTTCAGGTTGCACGCCGCTTGCTCCCTGAGAGCCCATTAAGGGGAAGATTTAGATGCAGCAGTAGTTGTTGGAATGACTGGAGAGTTAATTCCACGTGGAAGAAAATTAACAGTTCTTAGTGAAGCAAAACCTGATGTGTGGTGCATGCTGTCATGTACAGGGTTTCCTTCCCTGCCCTTCAGAGGCTTTTACCTCACCTAAGCCACCTTTTCCATCAGTGCCTTCTGTGAAACAAGGAGGTGAATGTCTGTCAGGGAAATACACCTGATGCTGTGCAGCCTGTTGGATCCAAGTGCCTGCTCACTCAGATCCGACTGCACCTGAGTCCCACATGCAAGACTGCTAATGCTCTGCGCTGAGTAAAGGAAGGTTATTTTTAGGTGGGCACTGCCTGTCCAACATCTAACCATATGGAGAAAAAAAGATAAGGGAAAACTGATTCAGTGGGTCAAGGAAAATTAAAAATACAGCAACCCAGAACAGATCCTCCTTTAGCTGTATTCTTTTTCACCATTGTGGACAAAGGTCTTTTGCTCCAGTGCTTATACGCCACATGAAGAAGCATTGAGCCATCCAAACTTGGCCACTGTCATGCCATAAAATAAGACAGTGGTTACGCTTAGAGATATTCAATGCCATCAGCTTCTAAGTGATGGTCTTGAAAGACTCATTCAATTATGTTTCACACATTTTCACCCTACTCTCAGCACTGCAGGCAGAGTTGGGATCGCTTATCATCACCTTTACTTTTCCTACCTGAATGTAAAATTACCTTTTTTTCCAGTAGAATAATTCTGAACCAGGTTTTGCGAGATTTGGTTTGGGAGCTAATTGCCGTCTCTTTCAGAAAGTTTTCATCTGTTCATTACACACATGATGCAATTTAAACTCCACTTTAACTTCGTTTTTGTCTGGGAACGCTTTTCAATTTCTTTTTTGTTTTCCCTTAACTATCAGAAACGTCATGCAAGACTGGTAAAGAAACCCAAGGAGTCTGTTATTAGATAAGAGAGCTACAGATTAGCAGTCATATAGAATCTGCCTTAAATTATATACTTTTAAATTCATTTTAAGGACAGATTTTCATATTGAATTTCAGCTGTCTTTGTAAGTCTACAAGTTTACTACTGAAACTAAAAACCACTTTTAATATATTACATTGTAAAAACTTGCTTGATTCAATTGTCTTTTATGGGCACATATAGTCCATAGATTTTAAAAGTTGCGAACACTGCTGTGAGACACCAACCAGCAAACACCAGCAACTGGCGCTTAGTATATGGTTTGCATTGATAGAGCTGCTAAAATATACCAGTGAAACTGCCCCGACGTTCACAGTTTCCCTGTTTCCTCAAAACCGGATTTCTCTTAGCTGTGGACCAGACGAAAGTTGGTAACCACCTCATCAGGGATTGTAGTTATAGGGAAAGCAGTGATGGCTTCAAACTTAGGGGAAGTTCAGGTTAGATATAAGGAAGAAGTTCTTTACTGTGAGGGGGGTGAGGCACTGGAACGGGTTGTCCAAAGAAATGGTAAATGCTCCATCCTTGGCAGTGTTCAAGGCCAGGTTGGACAGAGCCTTGGGCAACATGGTCTAGAGCGAGGCGCCCCTGCCCATGGCATGGGGGTTGGAACTCGATGATCATAAGGTCCTTTCCAACCCTAACTTTTCTATGATTTTATATAATTACATGCACTCGAATACAGTAATACAGTAATCAATTTATTTATGTTCTTGATTTTTATGAGTTTGCATTTGCAGGCTTTTCAAATGGTTTGGGACAAAAAAAAAGAAATTGCCTTAGATTCCACTCTTCTTTGAAGGGACTGAGTTTCTCATTAATTTTATTTCATAAACAAATTAATTTGCTTGTACATCTTCAAAAACTTCATTGCACACTCAGAGAGTAAGAATTATAACTTTATGAATTAAAAACTGTGTTCTTCATCTGTCTTTAATAAATTAAATCCTGCTTAGGAACAGAAGAGAGTGATGGCCTTTTGCTTTTTGTCTGTAAATATGACAACATGATTGAAAATGACCATATTTCCATGGTTTATCGAATTTCTTCACCTTAGCTGCTCAGTTACTATTTGGCACCTGTGATAACCTATTTTCAGGTGTGTGATCCCACTTATTGTACTGAGCAACATTTTGCACCCATCCAACTACACACAGCTACATAATCTTTACATTTTTATTCTCATCTCTTAAAATCTCATCCCTTAAAATTTCCTATACCACTATTTTACAATGTTCACCTCTTTTCTACCTGAATATATTCTGGGGCTAGTCCATATTCATGGATGGTATACTCAAGGGAGTATAAAATGTAATGTTACAGGATTTATGTCTTTCTATTGTGATTTACCTCATCTTCTAAGATACTTTATAATAAACGGTCGTAGTCATGATTAATACTAAAGCAGTAAACAAATTCCAAAAAGCCTGGAGATTAAACTGCCAGCCACCAGTTTGTTCAAATTACCCAAACCATGCTTGCCGTAAGATGCCCAATAGCAGTTCTGCACAGAAGAGACACTGTCTTAATTCACTGACATTTAGATTATTCTTGAGACCATTTTTGTCTCTCCTTGTGACTAGGGTTAATATTCAACTGAAATGTTCTGTTGCTTAGGAACCGTCTCATAATGCTGGATTCATTAATGCTTTTTCCAGTTTGCTCCCAGGAACCTTGTTAGATAGTGGTTCCCACTTTTATCCTAATTAGCAGGTACCTAGCAAAAAAAAAATAGAAAATGTACTTCAGTAGAGAACATTTCTGCTTATCCTTTGCCAGTCTTTTTTCTTCAGCCTTTAAAGAAACTGTAGTATTTCTGACCTCCAGCTCCTAATTCTTTTTCAGTAAATTACAATAGCCTTTGAGAAAAGCAAATATGATGCTCAGGTTGGTCCTGACATCACTGGCTGTCAAAATGATTGGGTGGGCTCCTCCCTGGGTGCTGGGTGAGTGCAGCAACTGATTTCAATCCATGCTGGTGTTTCACATAGTGTTGACGGTTTTTTGCCAGTGATGCACAAAGCAAATGGGACGACAGGCTAGGGCTTGTGACACAGAGCGTGGCACAGTAATCTGCCAGAAAGGCTGGGTGCTGGCGTGCACAGAGGTAGGAAGCTGTAGAAACCCAGCAGTAGTCCATGGCTCCCACCCAGGGGAGAAGAGGCATATCTGAAAGCTGGCCAAATAGTCCCTACCTTTTCTCTGCTTAGCAGAGATCCTCCTGCACATCTCTGAAGTTAACTATAAGAGCCTCATCTCCTGCCACCTAAACATCTTTTAGCTGTTTCATACTGCTCTAGCTCATGATTCCAGTTTTCCTCTGATCATGGGTGCCTGAAAGCCAAAGGGTAGCGCCATCCAGTGTTTGTGAACAGGGTGTTCTTGGACTGAGTTGCAGGCTCAGTTGCATCAATAGGATAAACACTGTTGTTGCCATTAAACCACCTGCATAGCATGAACAATGAATGAGAGCTCTGAAGTCTTTGTGATGATAAGGAGCCTCTGCTTTCAGCACAATTATTTCTTTAAGTTTTGCTGATTAAGATATTTTTGCCTGTGCTGACCCAGCAGTGTTTGTCCCAGTGGTAACCAAGATTCAATGGCTGGAAAAGGATAAACTGTGAATTTCCCTGATTTTTTCCCCCAATCCTTTTACTTCAGAATCAATAACCTTTTCTGATTCAAGAAAGGGGGTGGAAGGGAGTATGGATAACTTAAAATATGTGTGTTGACTGCTGCTACTCCTCCCACTCCCATTCTGCATGCAGAGTGCACAAAAAGCAAAGGCAAAGGTGTTTCCATGGTGTTTACCACTTAGACCTCTACAGTCAATATCCTGCCCTGATAAAAGCAGAGAGCATGTTAGCAGGTGGTTTTCAGTCCAGATCTGCAGACTCCAAAGTTCTGAGAATATTAGACAAAGATCTGAATAAAGAACTGAATTCCTGGATGCTTGTGCAAGCCTCCCGTGACCCCAGGATAACAATGTCCCCACACTGATGACAAAGAACCTTGCTTTTTCCATGTTGAGTGTTCAGGCAGAACTGTTGATGTCACCAACATTTTATTTGTTGCCAGCCCTGATTAGATTTACCAATGTTTAGCAGCCAGACACAGAGATCTTAAGTGGTCAGATCCTGTTCACAATTTGTCTTTGATGTTGCCCTGTTAATTGCTTTGTTCTGCTTTAAGAAGCTGATTCAAATTCTGCTCAATCAGGAAGACAGAATGCTGCCTGTTTTGTAAATGCTGACAGCAGCGTTGAGGTAAAATAAAGACAAATTCAAGAAAGTTATTTATGTCCCTAACTAAACTGGAGCCAATTTTGGCAAATTGTTCACCTTAGTTATTTTAATGGCAGTCTGAATAATCTAAAAGTTTTTATTTCTGATGGGGTTGGATTTCTGAGCAAAAGGAGCTTTGTTTTGTTTTGTTTCTTAAACACTAAATACAGTTTAGTCAATTTACTCAAGACATTTCATTAATGTAGGTCAAATTCAATAAGTTGTTGTAACTTAAGAAAATGAACATTCCAGAGGAGAAAATAAAGCGTGCAATTACTTGAGAATATATATTCCAAAACAATAAAAAGCTGAAAGAAACTTGGCTTTTGGTTCACCAAAACTCCTCCTATTGAACCACCACAACTTGCAAATTTACCTCCAGTTTGTTGAGAATGTATTTTTCAAATACATGATTTGGATTGCCCTGAAATCAATCTCTTTTCTGATCTTCCAGAACTGCAAGCAAACAACAACTACTGCTACTACAAAAGAAATCACTTATTCATGCATCTCTGCTCATGAGGGAGTCTATCTCTGGAAGTTTTCCAGCACACTTTCACAGATGCTAAAACTTAGATTGCTCCGATAGGATTCAGAGATGGCCAAACAGCTAGATCCTTACCAATACTTTCTGAGGTTCACTGTTGGTATCATTTCTCACTAGATATCCTTTTCACTGTATTAGCATGCTTAAAGCTATGATTGGCAAAATCTCGCACACAAAAAGACCGTACAGGTGGGATATGTCGAATATTTTACTTCATCCTTCTTTCCATGTCCTCAAAACGTGGTTTGCAGATAATAGAGACAGGGAAGACAGGACTAAGTAGCAGCTATATGAATTTGTATCTGCTCAAAAGACCACTTATATCCCCAGTTTCAATAAAAATAGTCAGTGGGTATGATGGTGGGTGACCCTCTTCTAGTTTTGCTTGGACTGCAAGAGGCAGCTCAAATCTGTCAGGCACCAGGCCCTAAAGACATTTTCAGTATCATTGCAACCAAGAGGTAAAATGCCCTTTCTTTATGCTGCTTTTCTCTTCAAATGGAAATGAGAAGATGGAAAAAAGCATGACAGGAAAGAGGGACAGAAAGAATGAGAGCAAATTCACTAGTTGCAGTGGTGGGAAGGGATGTGAGCATGTCTGACTAAGCCATCTCTAGTGGATGTGGGCTAGGAAACACTGGCACAGAGCTACTTCCATGTGTGACTCATATTAAAAGTCATCATTAAATGAAGTGTGGCTGACTTGTGCGGTTCGTGTGGAAAGTCGCTATTCAGGTGAAGTGGAAGATGAAACCTGAGGAATTAATTGCCAGTTCTTTCAAGGGCCCTCCCTAACTGCGACTTGCTGAGGATATTTCTGAGTGAGCAGCACTGGCAGCCTCATGAGAAAGGCTGGCGCTGTCAGTTGGCCAGGTCTGTTTCGCAGAACAGCTAAACACTGGTTGAACATTTGTACAGGGAAGAAAACCAGTCTACAGGGAAAGAAGCTGATTTTGTGGCTTAAGTGTTGCAATAGGCCCCAGGAGATGCAGATTTAAGACCAATTTCTATTGCAGGCTCACTAAAGAGGTGTGAGTTAGTTGCTTGCCTCAGCTGCCTATCTGTAACACTGGAAGAATAATACTTCCTATTAGTTCTTTCTTGTCTTATTTAGATGATATTCCCTCCAGGGGAGGAACTATATCTCAGTTGGTAGTGATATAACGCCGAAACCAAGATGCCCCAGTCACAAGTGATGCCTCTACACGTTCATATTATTGCATTCCTATATGTCATCCACTACCTCTTTTACAGTATCACCCTTCACTTGAAGGGCTCACAGTGACTGAGGCTGAGCTAGCAAAGCCAGGAGATGATCCAGTTTGGATCCTATCTCTCCTTTGTCCATCCAAGGTTGCCACCTGATTTTCAGTTTCTTCCTGTCACTGGATCCTGAAGGGATCCTGTCTGGCAATGATTCCCTAGGACAGTCTGCTGGTCTGATGAAAGGTATATAAAAAAAATTGTCAGGTTGTCACCTCTGAGATTCTGTTCCTTTTCCTGAGATTGTAATAAACAAGTCAGAATTTTTTGCTATACAATGCCATACAGCTTTTTATTTAACAGAATATGTCAGAAGAAGGAAGTAAGAGGCATCTTTTCTTCACTGTGCTAAGATCAGTGTACAGTGACTCAGATGATTACCTATGATCATTCATACTTCTGGTAGGAAACTTCATGCAGCCTCTGTGCTGTGACAAGATGATGGGCATCAGTGCTGAAGGGTGCTGAGGTCCTGTGGGAAAGTAGAGGTCATCTCTCCCAATGAAGGGATGCACACTGTGCTTCCTAGGTGATTAAAATCCTTCACACCCACCCCAAAGAGAAGATTACGCTCTTCTCCATGCAGATAATAGTAGGTTATTGCTGAGTTTTATTTCAGAAGTAAAAGTACAGGCCCATATCTTCTTGAAAAAGTGAGTGGTATTTCATTTGACATCGCTGGCAGGTGCTTGGATTGCTGCAGCAGCACTGCTCCAGCCAAGAGACTATGGAGTGATTCATGCCTGTCCCTGTATTTATGGCACTGGAGGATCTGCTGACCCAGCTCATGTGTGAGCCCAGAAAACAGCCTTACACTTTCTAGGCACAAGCCATTGTGGGCAAGAGCAAAAAGGTAGCGGCAGAGGATCCAAGGAACCCCAGAGGAGGTGCTGTGTTTGGATGGGCCCCTCTTTAGGATTCATTTTTCACCCTGTACAATCAATCCTCAAATTGTCACTTTGTTTAGTAACTGCACTAAGGAGAGACATAGCTTGCAGAGAGAATACAGAGCCAGACCTCGGTCTAGGGGAGAGGAAAAAGTCCACAATGCAAGTGCTTGGTTTCTGATGACATTGCACAGGGCGTAGGGCTTGTGGGCTTCACTAATATGTACCAAGCAAGTCCTTCAGTGAATTTCCCATCTTGAGCTCCTTATCAACTCTGCTGCTTGCTCACCTCTTCCCCCTCCAGCCCAGATAGGTGCTGTCCTGGCTGGAGGGATGGTTTCTGCAAAGGCAGATGTATGCAGGGCAGATCCATAGCTGATCACAGACAGATAGAAGGTGGGTGGTGACCTACTCTATGCAAAACAAATTTGAGCAGCACAGTCAGCAGGTGCGTGCTGGAGCTTGGTACATAATGAGGGGACTGAATGCATGCAGCACACATGTTCTTGTCTGTGAGCTGCTGTACAGACCTACCCAGCCATCTGCAGATGTGATACCACGTCAAAACAGAAGTGGTTTGTGGTGTTTTCAGAACACAGAGGCTTGAGCCCTGCTCTAAAACTGCACCTTGTGGCATTTTGTATATTTTGAAGGCTAGCAGCAGATTTGACCAGGAAACTGTTTTTCCCATGTAAATCAAACATACAGTTTGCTACTGTTATAGACGAGAGACATGCATTTTCAGTTCCTGACAGAGCCCCTTGTTTTGCTATTGACTGTCTCTGCTAACAGTGAAATTCAGGGAAGGGTCATGGTTACGTGGCTGAATATTGGGGACCCAAACAGAAAATAGGGTTAGGGAAATTGCTTGTTTTCCTTTAAGTTCTGTCTGAGTGTTTTGGAGCTGTTTGGGTGTAAGCGGCATTACTGGAGCACAGTGATTGCTGAGCCAGGCTCTGTGAATTGGGCCATGCCAAGCTCCACCTCTGAATACCCTTGCTCTTGTCCATCTCTAATGGTAATTGCTATTGTGTGTCTGGTGTTTGTGGCCCTGTGGCGACAGGTGAAATAGGAGGAAGACTTAGTATGCACACTGTGCCTTATACACATGAGTGATTAATTTGGCCATCCACAACTCAGAACAATAATCCTGTCCCAGACACAGCAATCAAAAAATGGGCTATCAAAAGATTAAGGTACAGAAATTGCATCGTGAGAGCAAATGCATCAATAAAGGGAGCATTTGGGCTCAGGACTTCTGTTCCATAATATGAATACCCATGCAAAAAAACCCTATTTTCTTTTTTATAAATAGGGTGATTTTTAATTACTTGTTGATTCATTTTTGTTCTTCCATTAGAGAGAACTGAAAGGTGTAATCACACACAGACCCACACACTGGGTCTGTCACATAGACTTCCTTGTATTTTCATGAGCCTTTTCTAGCTATCCCTCTTCTCTGCATTGCCACTTGCACAGTGGATTGCCTCACCCAGACCCATACGATAAGTCCTTGTGATTAAATATTCCCCAGGCTTTCCATTTATAACTTGTGCTATAGATCTGCTGAACATTAGTGTGTGTATACACATATATATTCGATTTATGGAAGCTATAATGACCTTCAACAAGATAATCTCACCTGTCCCCAGGGTGTTAATCTTCATTTACCACAGCCACTTTCTCTTAAATCTGACTAAAGGCTATTGGTTCTGGCAGGAGAACAACAGTGGCCTTCTCCTGCTCTGAGATAACAGAAGTGGAGTCCCAAAAACAAGAGCAATGCCGACAAGCCAAAGGATCCTGTATAAATTACACAGTCATCGTCAGGATTTTATGGAAGTTAATCCTATTTGTGTTTTGCTCTGTGTTTCTCAGCAGCCAGGCTCCTGCTGTAATTACACCTGGAAACTTTTCTTTCTTAAGCTGCTTTTTTAGCATTCAGGCTCAAGGTCAAGCTGCAGAGCTCTAGGTTAGCCAAGCAGTGTCTCAATATTTTAAGCGCAACAGGTCTCATGTTTTCCTATACATGACTGCACTGGAATTACTATTTGGGTGGATTTGCAAGCAATACAATATCATGGCTGAGTGTTCTGATAAGACTGAAAGGAAATATTTTCAAAATGCTTTGGTTCATGAAAAAAAATTAAAATGTTTTAACTTGTCCTGGCTCATGATTAAAGCAATCAGAGAAATCTTGTCCTGCCCCAAAGAAGGAAATTCCCCGTTCCCAGGATTCTGGGAGGACAAGAGCAGCATTCCTGGCACCCTGCAGCCCTGTGTCTCTTCAAGATGAACACACACTCATTAGAGCACAAATCAGGACACCTGTAGTCTGTTCCGGACACAGTCTTGGCTTATTAAATCCCCTCTGAACCTTAGTGACACCAGATGGACCATGCCTTAGTGAAAGCCTGTTTTAGGGTAATAACAGTCTTGACATATTTATGGAATAATGTGTGAAACATGTTTCTAATTCCTTGCTAGAAAGGCGCTATTTAAGCACATTAATGTGTGCATACTTCTTATATATGTTAAATAGGGGGCCAGTAAAATAGACTCTCATTGATCCCAGAAATAATTTATCATCATGAATAAGAGAACCCGAGAGTTTCTTGTGTTAGAACTGTTGATTCTAAAATAAACAGCACTTTTTATTGAGTAGCCATGCCTGTTCCCCAGTGTCTGAAGATACATTACTTACACCTCTCCAATCTCACCATGAAGCCAGTCAGCGAGCAGTGTAAATCTCTCTTCTCCTCAGGTCATCATAGAACACTTCAGCTGCATTTTTTTTCCTTCCTGTTTTTCTTTTGCGTTGCTTATAAACCTGCCAACATCTAAAGAAGGGGCTTGTGTTTGTCCTGGGGGTCGCGTATTATACAACTCATTTGCTGGTTCATTTACAGACGCTACAAGCTGTCTTGCCTTCAGTTTGCATGCTGGAACCACTTTCCTCTTGTATTTGAACCAGGCCCATCCCCATGTGTGCTGCGAGGCTTGTTAGGCACTGTACCTTTGATCATGCTCAAGTGGTACAGAAACAAATAAGAAGTACCTGGAAAAGAGGTTTGGGTCTTAAGGAACTGGCCAGATCCCAGGATCCCATTTTGTTCTGGGATTTCCACACCCAGGAAACATTCCAGAGGTGATGTTCAGTAGGAAAAAGGGAGCTTGGGAAGATCATCTTTGCCTTTCAGAAACATTGGTGTGGACAAACTGAGACAATAGACCATGCCAAATTTCCTTAAGAGCTGATCTTGAAAAAATTAAGAAAAAAAGAGAAAATTCCCTGTGGAGTTTCTGAATGAGAGCAGAGCACACAGCCATTGAAGCATTTAGTAGTGCTTAGTCTCTTCAGCCTAGAGTACAGCAATGCATGTGCAGACAATTGTCATGAAACACCAGAATGAATTGCTGATGGATATGGGATGAAAGACCCAGAGTGGATAAGGAGCTTAACACAAGCCTGGGAAGGGTTTCTGGCCTTTATGCTACCTCAGGGACAAATGTTAAACCAACGGACTGAGAAAAGAAAAGAGAAAAGAAGGAAGGTGGTGTACAACAGCTTCAAAGTGCAAGAAAAGATGAGACTGGCCCTCTCTCAAGAGCTTAGAAGGAAAATTGGCTTCCTGGAGAGAGAACATAAGAAATCTGGCAACCTAAATATATTTAAAGGGTTTATGGCTCTCCGGGGAAAATTTTGAGGCTATCGAAGTGGAAAAAAAGCATTTGCTAAGATTAAACAGGCTTTTTTTTCCCAGAAAAAAAAAAATATAAAAATAAAAACCTGACAAAGCAGACAAACGTTTGGCAGGAGACCCAGAAAAGAAAAAAAACCCACCACCATAACCTGGCAATAACAACAACAACATGTGGGAAGTCTGAGTAGGAGAGAGGTCCAGCCCACTTCCCCTTTGTCTTTCACAAAAGCTGTAAGGGGAAAGTGTGATATTGGAGTTTCCTAAAGAGCCAACTTCACAATAAGGGAAGAAAAAAATCTTTAAAAGCCAAAAGAGAGCCTTTCCAAGGAGTAATTTGGAAATTTAAGGACAATGAGAACACTCGCAGAGTTAATGTTGAACAGGCCTTAGTGCCTGGTGCGTGATAGGGAATGACAGTTGCTGCTTGACCTTGGGCTTGGGCCTAATGTTGAGAACAGGCATGGTGACAGTGAGTGATGAAATGGCAGGTACTGAATGATTTTGGCTAATTCGATCCCTCATTTTGAAGAAATTGGATGGGAAAATGTTAGTGCCTGTTCAGGGCCTCTTTCCTCCATCCCTGAAGTAAGGCTCATGCCATTGAAATGAAACTATTAATCTTGAGTTCTCAGCATCTCCATCCTTGCAGCCCATGGAAAGATGGACAGCACAATGTGTGACATCTCAGCTCTTATTGCAGCAGCAACCCATTGACCTGGGATTGGAGCTTTGCCCCGGGGAGGAGGAGGGAGCAAAACTTATTGAAACTGTCCATGAGCAATGAACTTTGTGAAGTAGATGGCAGGTCATGGAGAGCACTTGCAACGAGGTGAAGGTGAAAATCATCTACTCACATCGGAGTAATTATACTGCTGAATCCAAAGGAAAAATCAGGCTTATGGGAGAAATGCCCTTGTATTTCCAGGTAGGTGTGAAGGGCCCTACTAGAAGGTCAGTGTTAACCTGCCTTGTTAATACTGAGCCAAGATGCCAAGCTCATCAGCCCTTCCCTCTCACAGGTATGCAAGATGGATGTAGGTTCTCATTGAGTGTATTCCCCTAAAATCAATGACCTGGTTAAGGCTAATTACCACACACTCTCACTCTAAATTAAAAAAGGACTTTAGTAACGGAGAACCCTGTATGATTAAGTGACTCCAAAGATTAACTGTGATAGGGAGATATGGTGCTTCCAGGTTTCCTCAGTGCTACATATTTCTCACTCTGGATGCGCCACGTAGACCTTGGAGCTGTGGTCGTGGATCAGTTGGGAGTGGACAAACCAAACAATGCTTTTGAGCCCCAGCTTTGTCTGAGCAGCAGGAGTTTGATCCCTGGAGTGTTGGCTGAGCTAGAAGCCTGGTGCTCCTCCATCAGCAACCACCTTGCACCTCTTGCTATGGCTGTCACCCATACACTTATCCCAAAGCAGCCTTTAGGGGATTTTTCTCCACACCCTGACTTCGTGTGAATGCTGAAAGCATCGATGGCTCCTGATTTATCCACTGAGCAGGCGCAGAACGCAGCACCAGTGAGACACCCCACTGCCTACCTGTGTGCTTTGGTCCTAGCTTATACAGGAGGTTTCCTGTAGATTCAGCAGCTTCCACCCCTGCAGCTGCTCCTATGCTAGGGGTGAAAGGAAGTGACCTTGGAGAAGCAAGGCTGACAACTATTGGCAATGATTACAGATACCATATCAGGGAAGATAACAGCCTAAGAACAACTCTTCAGTCTCAGAGCAAACATCCAGGTGGAAGAGAATAGTCTCTGTGTCCATGGCTAGTAGTGGGTGCTCAGAAATCAATACAAGAAAGAGAAAAGGCAGAGAAAGAAAATTCCCAGCCAACACCCCTCCTCATTTTTTTGGTAATCTGCAGCTTAAAGTGTCCCAGATTGGAGCTTGGATCCACTTCGCTGTCTTTAATAAGCCCTTGATGTACTTTTCTTCCATGAATTTGTCTAATTGCTGTTTGAACCCATTTATAATTTGGGCAATGAGCTCTATGGTTTGATTATTCTTTGTCTGTGGAAAAGGACATCCTTTTGTTTGTTTAAATCCATGGCCTGATCGGTTTATTCTTATTTTTGCCTTGCAAGAAACAGTGAATACTTGTTTGCCATCCCTCTCTATCTATGATTTTATATAACCACACATACGCCCTTCACTCATTTATTTTCCAAGTTGATTAGGCCTAGCCTTTTGATATCTGTGCACAGGACCTGCTCCATACCCATCTGGTTGTACTTGCCAATCATATCTGTGCCCCTTCTATTTCTGTAGGATTTTTGCCTCATATGGCACAACCAGAGCAATCAGGATGTGAGTCATTTCAGCAGTATAATGGTGGTTTTTCCTTTGTACTCTAGATCTTTCCTAATTATTACTAACAGAGTCTATATGTCTCTTTGACCTCTGCTGAGCATTGAACTGACTTTTTCAAAGAAATTCATACTGATTCCCAGATAACTCTTGAGAGATGCTAACTAATTTGGAACCTCTTTCTATGTATTTACAATTAAAATTGATTTTCCCCATGTGCTTCACTTTACATTTATCAACAGAGCTTACCTTCTGGTCTGGAAGCACTGTTACCATTCACTTCGCAAAGAAATATTCTGCAAGTTGTTCTAGTTGCATTTCAAATAGAGAACACTTCAGATTCATCCCTCTTAAACTAGTGACCTCCTCCCTGGTGAACTCTGATAAAAGAATTTATTAAGCTTTTCCAGTACAGCCTTTTCTTCCTTGAGCATCCATTACACCCTAATCATGAACTGCCACTGTAAAATATCTGACAAATCTCTTGTTTCTGATGTGCTTGAATTGTTCCTTCAATTGCCTTTCGGGAGTTGTTTCTGCAAATCTCTTTGCCCAACCATATGACAAATTTTACATTGAACTTGGCCAAGTTTGCTCTTTTCTGGTTTCCCTTTTTTTGGCCCAATTTCTGCTCTTCAGTGAATGTCATCTGCTATAAGTATCTTTTTTTAAATCTGCAGCTGAAGCAAACATAGCCCTTTTCCCTGTATTCGCTCCTTCTGCAATTTTTGATGCTATAAATTTTAGTGAGCATCTAATGTGATCTTTTCAATAATTTCCATGCCACAGGAAAAATTTTTACCCTCTAAACTGTTGGTTTTCTGCCTCATTTTTTATGAATTTGGCTTTCCTCAAGATAAAAGCTGATGCTCCTGAAGTGAAGGGTTTGTTTATTTCTTTCTCAGTCCTTCAAGACTGTTGAATTGAATTAAATTGTGCTCATTATTGCAGACTGATTCTTAAATAGCTGTGTCTCAAATCCAGTCCTGGTCAGAAGTAGATGAGGAGTTGTTTTTCCTCCTGCAGGGCAACAGAACTCTCTATCCAGACTTTCTGTATTCATCAGGCTCTCTACATGGACATGTATTAACAGGGACTTCAGAATTATGCCTGGCTGGGACATGACTTTTTTTTCAGGATAAACCAGCTCATATGTTAAACATCTGGGTTAGCCTCCAGGCAGTATGAGATCTCCTTCGGGGTGGTTTTTCTGTCACTTTTGTTTATTTGTTTATTAATAATTCATAAGGTTAGGTTTTCAGAAGTAAATACTTATATTGCATATCTCCATGCTATGTTCCTGACACAGTTCTCATGGAGGAGGATGGATTTTCACTGTGTTAAATAGAGGCCGTACCATTTCTTAAGACACTCAGAAAACCACTGACCACTTCAGTGTCTGTGGTGACATTGTCCATGTCTTTCCTTCTGCTTTCCTCAAGAATTTCCCACAATTCTGCACTCTATAAATGGTATTTGAAAACTCCCCAAATGTACAAGGCTTGTGTCATCTATACCAGCTTTTCCTAAAAGCCGACTCTACTATCTGATGCAATAAATATTGCTTAGAACATCCACTACGATAAATCACCAGGAGAATAACCTGAACCTGGTAGCAAATTATCACAGGCAAACTTACAAATCTGTAGAGAATTACGTATTTTACTTGAGCTCAAACTCAAATGTTTAATATGTGGCCCCTGTACACGGGATCAGCTGGAAAGCAGAACCTTTCTCTGTAACCCGTTAATAAATCCATTCCTGTATTTTTAGTAGCAGCTCTAACTGCCAGCAGTTATCTGTCATGTCTGGCCTGTCTGGTCTTCTTCACTGTCATATCAGTGCACTCATATTAAATAATATTCTGGCATCATGTTTTTGTAAGAGGATTTTGATAAGCAATAAAGTCTGATAGTGCTGCCACAAAACTCCTGTAAGGAGAGCTGAATCTGCCCATTATGAAGCAGAATTAACTCTGCCAGCCTGTTTCCAAAAACAGCTGCTTTTGGTGGCTATCCCAACACTAGATTTCTGTAGCATTCAGCAAAAGCCCCTTCTTTCTGCACTGCAGCACTATCTGCTATTCAGGCGACAAGTCTTCATGCAGCACTGTCCACCGTCTTATTCCTGCTATCTCCTTCCCTGCACAAAGTGCCAAGCAAGAAAAATGGTGGGGTATTTCATGCTGTTGACAAATGGTGACAGGATTCACATGGCTGAGCTCATTTCCACTCTAGCCTTGAGCTGGTTTGAACCTCCATCTCCACTGTTGAGAGTTTCAGCATATCATCTGCTGCCCTTTGCTACTTATTCCAAGGTCAGACCTAGTAAAGAAAGGATCTGCATTAATTGTCATAGAAAAGAGGGGTTTTCAAGGAAACTGTCAAGATATGAGAAGGCTGAAAACACAGAGCAAATAAATTAGACTACTTTTACCTACCCACTTAATGTGTCTCTACTGCCCATGTGCTGGAGAAGCTGTGCTTTACTCATCCCTGGATTCAAAGGCCAGGAGGAGTGGTACACTAAAGCATACAAAACCAGAATTGTTTTCAATTTTCTCTTTTCAAGTGAAATTTTATGATCGGGATGCAGAATGATCTGCAAGACAATTTGGCAGAGGTTTTGGGCCAAACATAACTTGGATCGCTGCCCCAGAAATACTGGAACCAGATAGAGATATCAAAATGCTCTGTATGCGGCTTGAAAACTGAGCACAATGTTTGGTATTCTGTCTGTCTTGGTCTGGCAGGATCTTGGGATAATCAGACGTGGGGAAGCATTGTTTCTGCTATTGATACAGCATGATTACTTTTTCTTAGAATGTGTCTCTTTAGAGAAGATGTATAAAATTGACAAAGGCAATCTATGTGTTCCCAGAAAAGGTCCGCAAAATTACGGGCTGCAATCTAAAAGGTGGAATTAGCAGAAATACAGTGGGATCCGCGCAAGCAGTGACTTGTAATTTCTCACCAGCTGAATTCCAATGGTAGGGAGCGAGGAGTACAGGAGGAGGGATGCAGTGCCTAGGAGGAGAGAGCTGTTATTTATGCACAGGAGGAGAGAGCTGTTATTTATGCGCAAATACATTAATAATCAACAATGATAAGAAATGAAACAGAAAGCTCTCATGGCAGTTTAATAGGATTTTGGTAACATCTGATATACTTATGAAGTTTTGCACAAATCCAACAAGGACTCCAACAAATTCCTTTTCCCGTTCTAATGGATGTTAAACAGATTTAAGCAAATCTAAGGGCAAGTTTATTAAATATTATGTAGGTTTTTACAAACCCACTGGAGATTCAATAACAGTTATTTTTGAGTTAGCAAATCTTTCCTTGTGCTTGTTAGAGATCTTGGTAGATTAAACAAGGAGCCAAGTCTAGCAAATGTTGAAATTTAATATTTAGAGTCAGCCTGAATAAACCATGGGTGGATTTTTCAGTGACGTGTTCAAGATCTAACAAATATTGCCTCATCTCAAGAAAATAAATGTTAAATAAGGATGAAGCTAATAAGGTTCAGCAAGACAAGAGTTCCATTTACAAATCTTTTATGTATTTAATAAATGCATTTATTAAATGAAGTGCAGTGCTCATTGGAGATCATATCGATGTGAGAAATTCATCTCCGGTAAGACTTAATCAGACTAATTCCCCATTTATTAAATGTTCTTGAGATTTAGAGAGTCCACATCAAGCTTAATATGCATCTGGGAGGCTTCATAGTGCCCTTAAAAGAAACGGCAGCCAGTGGCTGCCTTGGGGTTAGGAAGTATCTTCATGTTTATAATTCACTCTAGGAAAGGGACATCTGAAGGAAAGAAGAGAAAGTCCTTTTGAAATTAAAGAATTTCTCTTCTAATATTAAATTTCTGTGGGATAGAAGCTTCTGGAGATAGTCACGGGGGAAAGGGGAGCTCACATCCAGAAGTGGGAGGGCAATGAAGTGACTGGGGTTGTGGTAGCTGTAAGATGATACAGACTTGGCACACTGGGACCAGCACGTATCTGGAACACTGAATGTTCAACATTTTTAACATCAGGGAAAAGGTATATCCTACGGATTGCAGTGGGCTGACCCCTTAGCCATAGTGCAGGTGGAATAGCTGGGCAAACATCTAATCGTCATTTGTCTCTCTCTTGCTCTACCTGTGATTTTTATTCCTGGCCAGTTCAGCTCTTGGCCTCTGGGACCAACAGGGAGGGGATGAGTTGTTCAGGTCACTTTAGGTGTGGATGTCTGTCCTCTGGGAGGTGGAGCAAGGCTCTAAGGTCATGCCTGGTGTCCCTGAAGAACTGGTATATGGTCTCAGGGCTCAGGTGCTGCTGCTCTGGAGCATGTTGTGCTAAATACTGTTCACTGAAGGACATGCTGTATGTAGTATTCTCAAAGATTGGCTAAACGAACACTGTAATACTTGGGGTGTGATTTGATAGGCCTGGGACAAATGTATTTTGCTTTGTTTCACATCTACCAAAAATCCTTTAGAGTAAAATTTTTCGTGATGATGTTCATGAAGTGAAGAATCTTAAACTCTGCTTGGATTAAGCAGCTCAAAAGACACTGTAAATTAAATGTGGAAGAGAACAACAGCACAAGCCCACATCATTTGCAGTCAGCTCCTTGCACTGGGATGTTTCAGGTTTCTTGGAGACTAGAGGGGATGACTTCATAGCTTGTCAATGGCATCATGCTTTTCACAAATGACCTGAATGGAACAACAATGAAAGTCCATCTTGCCTGTGTCCATAACAAGTCTCAGCATGTATACAGCCAGTCTCGCCACATCCCAACTCTGCGCAGTATCCCTCTTGCAGAGGAGGTGCTGTTCCTCAGTATTTCACAAGAGGGTGTTTCTTGCAGTGTGTGCCAAATCCTTGCTGCCTGCAGTCCATCTTGAGAGAGTCTCTGGCCATCTCTCAGAAGAGGGATAAAGCAAGGGGACCTCAACGCGGCAGGGTCAGTCCAGTGGGAATGCACGCTTAGTGCGAACAGGGCTTTTTACCATTGTCTGCTGCTGTTTCAGAGCAGATCAGCAAAAGAGATTTCCTAATAACAAAATAAAAAATTCTCTCTCAGAGAACATAATAATCATAATTGAAATCAGGAAACCTTCAAGTATCTTTATGCGCACAGTGACAGCACAACATTTAGAATCACAGTGGGGTTAATAATGGGGAGCATCATTTTGCCACTTGTGGTCTGGTTGGTTTGGAGCAAGGGGTGAGTTGCACTGCCCTTGCAGCAGTCCTCAGGGGTGTCTGGGGGTGAATACGGGGTGGGATCTGGTTTGCCATTCAGTGGAAGAATGACTAGGGATCACGCTGTAACCCCTGGTGTGATGGAAACAAAGCTATTTAGCATTCTGCCACTTCACACAGGGAGAAAAGAAAAAGCACAAGAAAGCTGAGCTGATATTCAGCTCACACCAACCTTTTGTGGGAACAATTATAAAATGCAAATACTACAGACACTTCCTTAAACAAATCTATCTTTTACCTGCCTCTGTTCTTTTATCAGGCATCTATTTAAAGAGAAAATTCTTCTCTAGTTCTTCTTTTCCCCCCTCCTACACTCCATGATATTAATACAAGTTGTCCATCAGATTCCTCATTGTGTCACCATGCCAAAGTAAGCTGACTCCTAAATGCTTACAGTGTCACATCAGATAACTATCATAACACTGCTGGGCATCTCCTTGTGTTGAGCAGCTTTTTACAGCATGAAGGTTTATGGCAGGTGAGGACTCCTCATTTTATAGCGGAAACAGAGAAAAAGCACTTTTTGCCAGAGCAACTCCCACATGTTGGCAGGGAGCCACCAACCGGATTAACCCATACCCACCCAAAGAGCAAGTGAGATGTGCTAAAGGAATAACCGGTGCTTGAGATTGTCACTTTATGTCTAAACCAGCCTTGCCCTGGATTTATATCAGCTCTGCCTACAGCATCACCTGCTGATGATCCCTTCTTGCTTGGCCAGGGTACAAGGGCAGCTCAGTCCATCCAGTTCAGAGCCTGAGACAGTGAAATAAAGCTCAGGTTACCAAGATGCCAAGCAAATATTGCAAAACAGGCAGGAGTCCTGAATACTGGAATAATAATGCTAATAAAAAGCAATTATATAGCTGGAAAAATCCTCTTCTCCCCAACCCAGACAGCAGGGTTTTGTCTTGCTGTTAAACCTGCTTCATTCATCACAGTGCGGACATGCTTGACAAGGCGACACCCCTGCTAAAAAAGCTGGGACTCCCTTTACAGAGCGGAGGAGCCAGTTCTTTCCCTGTTTTCAGGAAGGTGGCTATGCCAGGCAGATACGCAGCAGGTGTCAGCAGTGATGCGTAAAAGCAGATGAGTGTCTCAGTATTCCCTGCCTGCCGTCCCCTCTCTTTCTCTGCCATTTACCCGAAGTATGAATTATCAGTGTATTTTACTGCCTTCAACAAGATTTTGAAAATAGATCATCCAAAATTAAGGTCACTTTTCTCCCGTTCTGATTAGCATTGAGCTGCTTCCATATCTCAGGGGTGGGAAATAAAATTTAAATGAGGCTCAACAATTATTAGGGAATTTTGGCTAAGACGCTGTTATGTTCTCACTTCTAAGATCTATTTCCTTGCAGCAATCAGTTTTAAGACTCTCTATTTAATTCAGGTGACAGGTCCAGTGGAGTGAGACATGGGTAAATCTGAGGCTTAAAGTTAGGAAAAAAAAAAAGGGAAATCAAATGGAATTGGGTTTTACACTCCGCCTTTCATACTAGGCACGCTGTTATTCACATTTATCACCATCTATGAAAGATGCAAGAAGAGGAGGAAAAAGGCAGGAAATGAAATGCCAAAAAAATAACTGTCTTTAAATGATGAGCAGCTGAAGAAATCCAGAGAATTCAGACTAGAAGGGACACCCTGAGATCAGGTCCTGAATGTTGGATTTGTTAAAGGAAGAGAGGAGCTGGAAGACAGAAAGTGTGATGTGGGAGTTTACACAGCTGTTTATAGTAAGAACTCAGCTAATTCCTAACTCACTTATCTGCAGGCCCAATTATCTTTACCCCATCAGAAAGTCCTTCACAATAAGCAAAACATCCCAACAGAAAACAACCCACCATAACATTTCCTTCCCATTATTTACAAGTGTTTAATAGCAGAGTGCTCTGCTGAGATTTCCCAGCACTAAGAATCCATTACTTTTAACGCAATCTGCCATAGTACTTTTATGAGTATGCTAGCTTGTACTGTAAATAATTGAAAATAAGTGACACTTGTTAAAATAAATTAACAAAGTGTATTTTGTAATGCAGTATCTTGGATTTTTTTTTTTATTGTGTTTGATCGCTAATTTGCAGAATTCTGCACTCCCAAAGATAACTTTTGGTCATTAGTGGAACTTGTTCTGATCTGCTTTGCAAATAGAAATGAGTACACATTTCGATATCAGTAAGTAGGGAATTATTTGCTATGGAATTACGTCAGTTAAAGAAGTGGAAGGGAGATGAGCTGCTGTTGTTATGTGGTTCAGGAATTTATCCTGCTTGTTCCTCATCTTCCTGAAACTGGAGTGTTTTAGAAGTGGGGGCAACAAGGAGAAAGAAGGGTTTGGAAAAATTTTGTCAAAGGTGTTCATTCAACATGAGGTACAATTTTGGTTTAAACTCAGATCTTTCTGGTTTTATTTTTGATGGTAGGGATGAAATGGAAGAACCATGCCATGAGTTCCATTTTTTCTGCAGAAAGGGTATTTTCCAGGCTAAGCTGTTCCCTCCCTGTGTCAGTGAGCACCATCACTGTCATTTCAAGAGACACCAGGGTGAATGCCATCAGCCTTGTTCCGTGCTGGCCAAAAGATAATAAACAATATCCAGTCAGGCAAATCATCCCAGGAACCAGTCTATGGTTACACCAGTAACCACAGCTTGATAAACCACAGGGCATCCTAACCAGCAGTGCGCTGTACAAGCAGGCACCATGCTACCACCAGCAGCTCCTTCCTGGATTTAAAGAAGCTGCATATATTGATTCAGTTGTTTAAATAAGGTGCTTTTTTATTGTGTCTTCATTTACATCCATGTGTGTTTCTACCCACTTTGTACATGCTCATGTCTTTCTTCTGTTTCAAAACCTGCTTGTTATTTTAGAGCCTTATCCAGTACTGCTGCTATCAAACAGGAATGTTTCATTTCATATGCAATTACAGACATCACATGTGGAAGAGGCTTCAGCAGAGCAGCACATCCATTTCCCTGCCCCAGGGCAGGATGAACTGTCCTCATGTCATCCCTGACAGATATTGTCCCATTTAAAGACTACCAGAAACAGGGACTCTGCTGTATTCCTGGTGCTCTGCTCTCTTCATCACTTGAAAGGTTTTCCTGGTATCTATTCCAAGTCTTTCCTGCTGCAATTTATTCTTATTTCTACTTACCCTACTAACTCTGAAAGCAGAACGCAGATTAGAGCCTTTCTAAGTGCCTTTTAATGTTATTCAAAACTGAAGTTCCTCACTGAATTTTCTCTTCTCCCAGCTGAACGATCCCAGGCTGTTCAGTCTTTGCTTGCAGGTCATGTTTTGGAGAGATTTGATCTTCCTGCTTTCCTTTGGTCTCTCTCCAAACACTCTGCCCATCCCTTGAAGTGTGCATTAAAACCTTACACCGATTGCCTAGGAAAGCCTCCTGTACACCAGGTTTTGTTGCCGCTTTGAAGAGAGTGAAGTCATATCTCATAGCCCAAGATTTCTATTACAGGCTTCCACATTTCAGGCGAGCAGGTACAATGAAACAGTCTCTGTAGCACCCAGTCTCACCGCCTTCAATTACTCGCTGTTCAGTCAGAATAAAAGTTGGCTCCACTTAGCCAAGCCAAATTCCCAACTAGCTTGAGCAGAAGATGTTATTAAGGACTCTGACCCTGTGTCCTAGATCCCATGAGCGACCTCAAGATGAACCGGAAAGCAGTCTATTAACTAAAGTGTCTCCTCTGTGTTTTTTAATGAAGGAGTGTTTCAAAGTGGAAGGAATCTTGCAGCGTGTCAAACACTTTTTTTCCCTACATATGAATTTCTATGAGCCATATGGAAAGGAAGAGGGGGAGGGCACCAAATTTCCATATAAAGCCTGTTCACCGTTATAACTAGTACTCCAAACTCCCTTCACTTGCAGAATCTAAAAGGTCAAACGTGCCAGTGAAGCTGCCACTGTCACCCCCCCCAGTCATCCCCCCCCCAAACATCTCATTTTTTTGACAAAGCCAATTATCTGAAAATGGCAGGAAATGATTAGTCATGTTAATTAAAAATAATTTTCTTTTCCACTCCTAAAAAGGTCAGATCGTCAGCTGTATGGAAAATTGAGCCTTCATGCACTTTCATTTGATTTCCCATTCAAAGTCTAATTAGTTACAATTTGTTATTAAAAGAGATCATTTTTTCTTATAAAGCCCACATTTTTTACCCTCTCCCTTGTCCTTATGAGGTTAATATTATTATTGTACTATATGTGTATATGATTTCATCAGTGCTAGCTCAGAAAATAATGGGCAAAAGCTCACCCAGAGTATTTGGAGACTGTTCCTGTGCGCACTGCCTCTGTAGTGTGCTCCAGCCTCAGAGGTTTCTCCAGCTAGAGCTGCACGGAGAAGCTTTGTGTGCTTCAGCAACTGGGAGAAATCAGGCCCTTTCAACAATCAGGTTTTCATCCCTATTGTGAACTTTTGGAGTTAGAAAATTAGATTATTGTACAAAACAGAGTTCATCCTCCTGAAAACCAAATGAGGAAAGCAACATCTGGGGGTGAAATATGGTTCTAGTCCTAGTCCTCTCTTGGTTCCATCACCATTGGTGAAGAATGTCTTTAAGCAGTATTGAGTAGAGTTCAGCCAGTGCTTGAGGTTATTGCCTGGCAGCTCCCTGCTGTGATGAGACAGGATTTCCTGTCTTTACTGTTATTTCTCAGTGTCTTGACTGGGTGACAACAGCTGCGTGGCTCCGATAGGCTTTCACTTGCACATTTGCTCAGTCACGAGGAGTCAGTGTGCATCATCGACAGGCGGCTTCTTTATCATTAGATTTTCTTACCCTTCCAACACTAACAATGTCACTGGCAAATGCCAGTGATGGTTATTTTGACCAAGTGGTACAGAGGGTTCAGCTTTCAGGTGAGGAAAATTGGCAGTCCCATCCCTGTCCCAGCTGGGAGCTCATTACTAGCCATTGTCGCTGCGCCTGAGGACACTAGACTAGGAGCCCCATGCCTCATCATGCTACAGCTGTACAGGCATAAAATATTATGGGCATGGAAGGAAAAGACAGGCTGGAACTAGTGAATGTGTGGATTTCAAGGCTCCTGAACACATAGCCAAGGCAACAGGCAGAGTGGATAAAGCAGCAGTGAAGTACAGTGGAAAAGCTTCATTTTAATTGCTCAGGTAGAGGGGCCAGGGAATTTCCTGGTCTAACAACCGGCTGTGTCGTTTGCTCATTCAGCCCATAACCTCACTCACACCATGCTGGCTGAGCTAACTGGTGGCTTCAGCTCCTGCATGCAAGACACGGATTTTCCCATCCTTTCTGTGATAAAGAGGTGAGTCCAGTGAAAAATGCATGTTCTTTTCTCTTCCATGGAGAGTTTTCTTAAGGTCTGTCTTGCTTTTTTATTCTTCGTCATTCTTTTCAAGGAAAATAAGTCACATGACTGGAGACTTATACTTAGAAAATAATGCCGAAAAATGAGCACTCACCATTTGTTATGTACAAACCGTACAGAGACAATGCTGATAGGAGTGAACATTTACAACATTCAGCTATAAAATACTGAGACACTGTCTAGTCTCGCAGAGGCTAACCAACAGGCTGTGCATTATAAATACCATTTGGGGAATTCCTCAATTAGAGAACTGATTAAAGATTTCCAGTCTCGGCTTGGCTTCTACTGGAACCAGTGCTCGGTCCCTTTCCAGTTGCCTCGAGGTAGCTTACTCCCAAAGAAAATTGCTTTTTTCTTTTAATGAGAATTTGTGCTTCCACATCTCCTCCCCCCTCCAGTGGGTGCGGCGAACCTGGGGAACAAATAGGAGTGTTATTACTGAAAATAACAGCTTAGACAAGTTTCAGACTAACTCCCAGCGACTTAATAGAGCCCGTCAACATGGAAAGACCATTGAGTAGCACAAGTCAAATGAGAAACCACTTAGCAGCACAGCAGTGTGAGAGATTAAAATGCCTCTTTGCGGAATATAAAGGTCAGTGAGGCGGTAAACTCCTTAAAGGGGAAGACAATGCATTTCGATCATGAAGGACCAAGCCTGGAAAGATGTATGTCAGCCGTGCGTGTCAATAATTCTTTCTAAAGGAAAATATATTTATAGGGGACTTAATGGCATGCAAAGGCAATGGCAGCCCTGTGGCCAGGCACAGGCTCCCCAGCTGGCATGAAAATCCTCAGAGACAGAGAGTTATGCCAAGTTTTCTGTGCCCTGCTATAAACCCACCGCCTAACAGATCAGCTCATGCCATACAACACCAACCCATCCTGCTCGTCTCATTTCCACTGCTCTGTGCCATCCAGGCTTAGCCACTTAATTGCATTGCTCCTTGAGCAGCCCACAACCATGTGTGGGTGCACTAGCATCCATCCTAAGGACTTTTAAATTGCACTTGTCAACCAGATATTAGAATGAATCTGTGCAGCCAGCAAGCAGCAATGGCCTTGTCACACAGTGCGAGTCCACTTCGCATAGCTAACTGGAACGTTGTTGAGCTCACCTCTGTCCAAAGACCTCCCTCTCCTGTGCATTGGTGCTACCCTTCCATTCTACTTAGTTGGCAAAAAAAAACCACCCAAAAATAACTAAAAGTACAAAAGGAGCATTAAGAAGTTAGTTTTGATGGTGTTCTAGGCACTAGCAGCGTGTGAATGAGTCTCCCAAAGAGCTGAGGATAGAAACATGGACGCAAAGAAAGATGGAGAGGATTTTGTAGAGGTGAATTCTCCTCTCCTTTATGACCCTGTGAATCTAAACCGGTATTACTAGAAAACATAAAAAGTTGCAGCAGAATTTATCTTCTTGCCTCTGTTTTCCAGCTCCATTTCATCTGCATATTATTGATGATAATAACAATAATAATAATAATACCCAGCTCTTAAAGCTTTTTGAGAAAAAGCTGATGTCTCTAAGTCTGCTGCCAGCAGGGGATATGGAACAGCTTGCTATGAGAAAATGCTGATTCTGAGAATCAGAGTGTTTCAGGGGACAGTATCAATTTCATCTGACTTTTATTTAACATTCTGCTTGGGTAAGGTTGAAGCACTTTGTTTCAGCCTCATCACGTTGGGTCCCATATGAATTATATTATACACTAACAAACATTGCAATGAGGTGGTTTGCAAAAGCAGTTTAGGAACTTCATTTCATGAGAAATTTCAAAATGCCAGGGTCCTTTTTCAGAAGTTTCTCAGTATTTTCCATGGTTTCTCTGGGATGCAAAGAGCAGAAACTTCAGTGTTTGGGGAGCACTAGCTGGAAGCCATCAACTCCATAAAGACAGGGGTTTTGAGAGTGAACTAGCCTACTCTGAAAACCACAGGGAGAAAAGGAGGCTGAAGCTCCTATGAAATACAAGGATCCACTTTCCTGAGGACAGTTATGTCTATCACTGTTTTTCACCATCTTTTTGAAGAGCTTAACATCCTTTTAGAACTGGCTCAAGGTTTCTTAGCAGCTGGGGCAGGACTGAGCACTACTGTCCCATGGAGAGGGCACTGGGGCATAGGAAATAACATAAAGGCGTTAGCTTGCTTGGAAATGTTGCCCAGAGCAGGACTCTGGATCTCTCTCAGCATGGAAGACATGGTCATACAAGCTTCCTGGGGCTGTGCAGTTGGGAAAGCAAACTAAAGGCACATTGCTGGCTGAAAAACACCACGTCAACACCTAGCATGATCGCCGAAGGTACTGCCATCAGAATACTAAAAATAACTCAGTGCATGCAGGCTTATCTCTACCACTGACCTGCTCTGCATCCCTTACTGAATTGCTTCACCTTTTCCTCCCAGACACCTTCCTCTGATTTTGTCCAATTTAGCTCTTCCCAAGGGCAAGAACTGCAGGTGGCTCTTTAGTGTCTAACAGAGCGCTTCTAGGCAGGAATATGTTACAGACAATAAACTTCAGCGTTTGGATGATGAAAATAGCCTGGAGTCTTTGCTCAGCATTGCACTCAACATGAACATATATGAGATCAGATCTTGCATTATGTTGATCTTTGCAATGGGTTTTGTGGCACTAGGAACTCAATGAAAACCATAAAACTAAGACATGATGCTGCCTGCCTCCATCCAGTTTTTGATTTGGATGTTAAACCAGGTGGAGGCTGCACATTTATAGTGAATACATGAGGGAGGCAAACCACAAAACATCCAGAGAAAATGGGAAACGGGAAAAGGGCTTCTGAATTTTTTTACTAACGCATGCTCTATTTGAAGGCTTTGCTGAGGATCTTGTTTATAATCCTGCTGCAAATAAAGTACTCCGAAATAAAAGCTGTTTAGTCCTTTCAAGCTAACAGCCCTTTGTTCACAGCACATTAGTGGAACGATTTTTAAATAATGACTTCTTCTCTTTTTTTTCTCTTGAAAGATGCTTTTTTGCAGTCAGAGGCTGGTTCTTTATTTTCCCAGTCTGAACTCTGGTCCATTAGTACTAGTTGCATCCAACTTGTAGAGGCTTATTTGTTCAGCTAGAAATGGGACATTAACATTTTAAGAGAACGATGCATAGCTTTTAGAGATAATATTCTCTCCGCCCTATTCTGCTGATGCTTTCTTAGAAAGTGCAGAATTCCACATTCTCTCCCCCAAAAACTGAGTTTATTATAAAGAGTTTATCATTCAGGGCATGATTTTCTATTTTTCTTTCCCTTCCACCCCCATTTTTTTCCCTAATAAAAACACTTAAAATTTTCTTCATGGACTGAAAATTTGTACCCTGGCAGGACTTAAGACTCAAGAAAAAGGCACGCAGATCATAAATCGTATCATCCCACCCCTCAGCTTTTCTAAGGGCATGCCAGGGTTCCTGTACAGTGGACTACTTTCTGGAGCACTCTCTTCTGGCCAAGTCTGATAACTGTCAGCAGCCACTATAGTTCTGGGACACTTGAGTAAAAGCTGAGCTTCTAAACCGCTCTATGATACTGCCCCACTGAGGGAAGAAGGAAGTCTTGAATTGCACGCAAAATACTGCATTAAAAGGGTGTTAAGGTTGTAAAATCAAGTGCTTATAAATCAAGCCATTCAATAATTACAACTTCTTACACAGTCTGGAAATATAAGCACTGCAAAGTTCCATGTGCTTTGTATTGTCTCTTTCACTCTTTGTAACTTGGCTGAGAGTAGGTGAGATATAGGGAAAAGTTATGTTTCAGATACACGATGATGTCCTCACCAGCAGGTTACGTTCCTGCCCCTGTTGCAGAATATATGGACTAGAGAATTTTGTCCATAAAATTGGTGCTGGAATTTTGTCACATGGGCAAAGCAAATAATTTCTGCCACTTCAGGTACTAGTTACTGGCTGAATGATGTGAAAAAGTAAAGTTAACAGAACAAAACCCCACAGCCCAAAATGAAAAAAGCAAACTCCACTGTCATGAAATCAGGCTTGAGGGTTTGAATTGAGTCATGCTGGGAGCCAATAATTTATGAAACTGTTGTACTACCTACCTGTGCCTTTTAGCTTAAATATTAACCAAATTAGAGTATTTCTAGCTCCTCTAGTCTTCTCTCAGGGATACATTTTCATTTTGCCTCCAGCTGCAGCCCAGACAGCACTCAAAACTTGGAAAGCTGCTGGCAGTGGCAAAGGTAGATCTCCTTCCCCACCTACACTATAGTCATGCTAACCCCAAGGCAAGGGCAGTCCAAGATGCAAACTTCCATCTTCCAGGCACTGGCTTTCCCTCCTTGAGCTTCCCAATCTCAAATATATGGTTATATCTTCCACAGTTGATTTTTGCAGCATTTTGAAGCATCTGATACCAGGAATTGCAGGAGGGGAAGCAGGGGGTTATGACCAAATCATCAGAGCTGGTAAAACATGGAGCAATTTAGGTCTGAGAGTTGAGCCTCTGATTGGGTTTGAGAAGCATCAGTTCCATTCCCTGAGCTTGCATGTTCCTGGGTAAACCACACATTTTTCTGTGACATCTTTCCCTTAGCACTTAGGTCATGGGGTAGTGTGCACCAGCCTTTGAAATCCACTGGCAAAAATGCTGCTGGGTTTCCTAACATAATGGCCATGGACACATGTAGACCCTTCCGTGGCTGCACTTCATGTCCAGATGTCACAGCTGACCATATTTAAAATAATAGGGTATGAGAGCTGTACTCTAGGTTTGAGAATGATCTGGAGTAGGAGGAGGAGCGTGGCGTCATTTGTGTAAGTAAATGTAGTATTTAAATACATGTTTGTTCAGAGTGGTTGAACAGCAAACTAAATTGAATGTACCAATTCCCTGGCAACAAAGCGACATTGATGGTACACAGAGACCAGATTTGTCAGACTGGACAGATTCAGGCAAAGTAACAAGAATAAAAATGTGATTCTCATGAATTTCCTGTCTTTTATCAGCTTCTGTCATGCATTAGTCCTAGTATTAACTGAATCTACACTCGTATCTGTTATCTATTTGGGTGATGGAGACTAGCAATTAATAATAACAGCAACAGGAACAATACTGTTTTCTGAGCTGAAAAATATCTGACACTGATTAAACTGCAAATATAAATAATTGATATTAATTACATTATGTTTTTAACAATAATATGACCGAAAGAACTCTGAAATTAGAGGATTAGAAACCAGAGGTAATGTTCAGCAGCTGGTCCAGAGGCATTATGCAGACGTGTAGGTGATATGAACCCAAGGACTGTGATTTATAAAGCTCTTCATCTTCCTTTACCCATGTTAAACTGGCATTTGCTGAAGTAAGATGTCCAGGCAGGCAGAAAATGGCCCCTGACATATTAAAATGAAATAATTTTAAATTTCTGTCTTTGAATAAGAAGAATTGCTTGAAGATTTGCAGTAAAAAGGTCTTATTTTATTACTTCGGGCCCTCCTTTCCACTCCCAATTTGCAATCTCAGGACAATGTATGCACAATCAAACACAGAGATGTGACCGGACAGTGAATCCAGATTTCATGGACATAGCTTGGATTCAAAATCTACAACACAATTTTAATGTATTTCTTGCTTGGAAAGACAGTGACTTATGCTAAAGCTTCAGCAGTGAGAACCTGGTGGATAGATGTCAGGCACCAGCTGAGCATCTGGCCCCTTATTGTATTTTAAATGATACACATTTATAACTGTAAAGCAGACAGACAAGCGATACTGTCTAACATTGCCATCACTAATAGCTCTAATAGCTCATGTGCCCGCAGCTTGCTTCATCTTGTCCCATCTCAAAGCAATTTTGAGACAATGGGCCCAGCTCTTCTCAGATAGATATAAATGAGATGTACAGAAAAGGCACAGTTCCCTCCACAACAATCAACTGATGCTGATCCCCCTTCCAGCCAGAGCCACCAGCCACCTAGTTGTGCCCCAGAGAGGCAAATGACATGTAGAAATTTGGGAGAATTTTTGTATTTCTTTTTAACTCGTTGTTCTCACCTTAGAAAAAGTTTCAACACTTTTTTTTTTTTCCAGTGATACAGTCTTTTAAAGGAAACAATGCTGCGATGTAGGCTGCGTGGAGACCTCATAGCAGCCTTCCAGTACCTGAAGGGGGCCTATAGGGATGCTGGGGAGGGACTCTTCATTAGGGACTGTGGTGAGAGGACAAGGGGTAATGGGTTCAAACTTAAACAGGGGAGGTTTAGATTGGATATGAGGAAGAAATTCTTTACTGTGAGGGTGGTGGGGCCCTGGAATGGGTTGCCCAGGGAAGTTGTGAATGCTTCATCCCTGGCGGCGTTCAAGGTGGGGTTGGACATAGCCTTGGATGGCATGGTTTAGTGGGAGGTGTCCCTGCCTATGGCAGGGGGGTTGGAACTCGATGATCTTGAGGTCCTTTCCAACCCTAACTATTCTATGATTCTATGATTCTATGATGTGCAAGTATGCAGTACAAGCCTATGCAAGTCCATCATCTGCTAAACCTTCTTGGGGCAGTTCCCCTCCATCATCAAGTACCTTTCTCATAAGGAAGGTCCCAGGGTGCAGGCAGTATTAGCGCCTCTTTACTAAATACCTGCTAAGGCAGCCTTAGTACAGTTTTGAAAGCCACAGGATAGCTTATAAAAGGAGTTGTGGACACTGGGTTTGCCAGCTGCCAAAGAGTGTGTGCTCTGCCAGCATCCAGCTAAGCACCTACATGCGCTCCAGAAAGGGATACACCAATGCATCCCTTTCTCCTTATGCTGTGAGCAATGGGAAGCTGGAATTGCCCTCCTCCCAGAAAAGCAGAGGCCTAGAAATGCTCTTCTGGAAGGGAAAGGGAGGAAAGAGAAATGGAGCTGAAGTAATAACCACTGGGAACCCATGACAGGACATGTTTTGGCTCTTTCCAAACTTAATGCAGTTTTTACATGTAGATATAAAAGAGCACATTTTCTGACTCCCCTCAAATGATTACCTGATAAACCCCACGTTTGGAGTTGGTCCGAGCCATCCATTACACCACTGCCATGAACTCTGTTTCATACCACACCAGGGAGGAGACAGAGCAGTTGAAGTGCTCAGACATTACATGCAATAACTGGTCATAAAAATCAATGTAAAATTTAATGCAAAAGTTCTGTGGGCACCCAACCACTGGAATCCAGTGATAAGGCAGATGGAGAGCAGCACTATGTTTTCCAACAAGTACTATATTTTCTTTAGTGTTCCTGAATTATATCTAATACTGTTGCTGTTTTGTTCATCTACATGCTAGTTAAATGTGCTGTAGCCACAGTATTTATGTCTCCGGGTGGTTTTCGGTTGCAGTTTCCTGGATGCAGGATGTGTTTGTATTCTGGATGGATCAGATCACAGGACCTGGGAGGGAGAGAAGAAATGTCTTTCTGCTGTTTTTTCCAGTGCTCCCTGCTTGACATGCAGCTAGTAGTCCTGCTGTGCCCTACTCTTCCTGGAGGGACGGGGAACAAAGTCATTGTGAGCCATGTGTGCCTGATCTCAACAGATCTAAAGAGCAAAGGTTGCATTTACACACAAACTCAATGTCATGGGCACCAGTCAGATGGTCTTCCATGAAGTTTCGGTGCTCAAATGAATGATTTGATTTTAAATAACAGTTTCTGTCATCCAGAGGAGCCTTTCCAACTCACTGGCTGCTTCACAACATGCAGAGGAGAAGGGAGGGAGCCTTGGACCCACCTGAAATATTAGAAAATTAGAAATAATAGAAAATACTAGAGACTCATTGATCCTTGCTTCCAGCCTCACATGAACAGGCAAAGGGATGTCTCAGCAAAGGGACAAGTTCCTATCTGTCCTTGTCACTCAGCACACAATTTTTCATATGAATTCCCACAGGAATGAAGAAAGGAAGAAGGAGATTGTTTGGTTATATCTGTTTTGGCACTCACAGGTGTTCAGATATTAAGAACTGAGACCAGGGAACCAGTTGGTGCTCGAATGGATCTGTAAAAGCAAAGAAACAGGAGTCCTGCTTTGGTTGCGATGCTAAGAATTACATTGTTCCTAAGCATTTTAGCAATGGGCTTATTTCAAACATCAGTAACCTGTAGAATGACTCACTCTATTAGCTTCCTTTTAGATGTACAGCTGCAGTGGCTGTGCACAAAATATATTAAGTCTGGGGCATTTTCTCTTAGTTCTGGGAGCCAGTATTGATTTTACCCTGATAGATACTTGGCTCCAACACATGATGAAAAATCATTTAAAACACAAAGAGAAAAGAATTCTTAACTCCTCACATTTGTGATTCAAAACATCCGTGTTTGGATGTCACAGCAAAATTCCAAGTTTAAAATGGCCGAAAGGATGGGGGTCATTGCAGACAGACAAAGCAGCTGAAATAGGATTTTGTGAAGCCATTTTATAGTGCAGCTAAAGTGCTCTGAAGTATTTATTAAAGTAAACAATTATGCCATTCTGTACTGTTTAAGGGTATTATAGAACTTGTATTAGAAGAGTAATTGCCTCTGGATGAGCATATGGCCTCATCTGCTGGTAAAAAGGAGAGTATTTCCATAGGCTAATGATTTTTATATAAGAACTAGAGTGCAGTGATTCAGAGAATGCAATAGCTGAATTTTCAGGCATAATCAGAAAGTGATAAAAGTCTACCTCATATGGAAATGTGAATGTGAGATGCACAACAGCATTTGCTCTTGGACGCAGCACAGGAGGGTGTGTCACATGTATTAATACATATAAGTATGGATGCCACCTGTGCATATACGCATTAATGGAGGGCACCTTTCCTGCAGATATAAATGCCTACTGCACTTTGCCCAAGCAAAAGGATAAATCCTGCACCTTGGGAAATGCACCCATCTGTCCACCTCATTACATCCTGCTGTTGCTGCTTGCAAAACAAGCAGTTCAGTAACTCCTACCCTGTTGTAATAACGTTTTGTACTCTGAGATGGGATGAGGCATCTTTGAAAAGATACCCCTGAAATCAGGAGATCAGCTCTGACCACCTCATCTCACTGATGTAGGGCCCAGCAGCGATATTGGATATTCTCACAAACACTCATTCCATCAACTGGAAATGTTTGGGTGTTTGGGGTGCCAGGATTGTTTATATTGAATTAAAGTGACATGGTTCTTTATAAAAGATAACATGGTTCCCTTCCATTGCTTCACAATTTCAACAGGCAAGGAATTGGTTAAGCTGGTGGAAGTCAGCTGAGTGTTAATGGAGAAGTGGATAAAGGCAAGCAGCTGGTGCAAGTGGTATTAAAACTCCCTTCTGAAGTGTTTAAACATGAATCAACAACTGGAGACATTGAGCCTGGAGCTGTCAGCAGAACAAGCAAATGGTATCCCCATTGTTACAGAAAGGTAAGCTCTCTCTCGGAGGAACTGACTGTGCTGCTGGTTATTACACAGTAAGATAGTTGTAGAGCTAAAGAAGCGTGTGGAGGGCAACCTACAAACACATCCAAGGTCTCCCTGGGTGGAGCAGCAGAGAGGGAGGAAGGGAGCCACAGCGACAATGAACAGAGGGATGGTAAAGTAAGTGTAGTGCTGTCTAACTTCCTAACTTGAGCATGGTGCTCAGGCATGTTGCTAAGTGTCATGGCTATCTCTAGAACACTGTGTGACAAGTACACCAGGGTCACTGCCTCAGAACAGGCTGAAGTGCTGAAAACTTGCTGGAGGGCTGCAGATAGAGGGAAGTGCTGGGAAGGAAGCCAATGCCTCAGGCGCTGTAAAGCTGGAGGCTATCCAAGTGACATGTATGGTGAGAGCCAGCGGGTATCCTGTTCATGGGGCTATTTGTCACACTAAACTAGATTATCAGAAAATAAAAGTCCAGCCTACATGTTTATAAATCCTTCCACATCGCAGCCACGGGGCTCTGGAAATGATGTGCAGGTAGCTGGCAATGAGGTTTCTATTCATGACAAACTGGGCTCTAGCCATTCCCCATCCAGAAAAGGGAAAGTAGTTTGGGGGTGGAACCTTCCCTGTGGCTGAGCTCTCCCTTACACATCTCTCTCCTCAGCCAAGCCATGCTCATCTTGTTGGCTGCAGTATTTCACATACATGAAGTGCAAACCTGCAGAAGTCAGGGTTGTTTGTCTCTGCCACTGAACCTTCCTCCCTCTGCAGGCACTACCACGCGTAGGCAATTGTTATTATCAGCTACTGTTGTTAGCATTAAGGACAGATAAACAGGCTGCACAGAACATAATCATCTCAATTGATGCTGATTTTGAAGTTCCCAATGTTAAATCAGCACAGAAAACATTCAGGTTTAGATTTTGCTTTCATTAGCACAATGAAAATGTGAAGTTGGTATGGACAGAGCCAGGTAATTCTGGTAGTCTTAAGCTCTGCAGTAATTTCTGTAAGCCTGAGACCGTCAACTGAGGATGTCCTTCTGCAAATGTCTCCAGGGACCACTCTAAGGATCAAAGCAGAGACTACCCTCTAGGGCAAAGCCACCTTTGTAGCTGTGTGTCTGTTTTTCAGATTAAACTATGGACTGGGAGAAAAAAACAACAAGAATATGGTCATGACTCAGGTCAAAACATCAGTTGCTACTGGGTGGTGGCTCTGCTCTTGTTCCTGTGTCCCACCAGCTGCCTCTTGCACATGCTGAAAATGAACTAAAACTGGAATTTTGTGTAGCATCCAACTTAGTTAAGCCAGACCTCTCTGAACAGGTGAGGTGTGAGCAGGGGGGCTGCATATCTTAGGTAATGAACTCAATTCATTACTCTGCAATACAGCCACCAGAGTCACACGGGGATAGAAAACACAGTGATGAATCAGGCCCAGCCTTTCCTGCAAATTTAGACTGCTGTCTGCTTGGCAAGTAGCTCTGAAACCAGTCCCAGTGCTGTGTAAGTAGCTTCATTACTCTTAAGTGCTATATTTACTCAATAATTTGGACCGATCATTTTCAGGTTCATTAGTTCCAATTGTTCACTTTTCACGTGGTTTGATTGGTTTCTCAAACCACGTGGTTTCCATTTTTCTCCCAAACTGAGAGCAATGGGTAGAAAAGTGCTAATAATGAGCAATGCGTCTTCTGGGAAGTTGGTTTGCTTGTTCATTTTTAACCGAATAATGACCTGAACAAAAGCTCATTAAGTTCTAGAGGTTTGGGAACGTTGTCTGGGTGCACTGGTACTCGTTGAGTATTTGGGGAAAGAAAAGCTAGAAGCTCAAGTTAAACTGAAAATACTTCATTATCTCAGGATCACTTCAGATTATATTTAGCAGTCTTGAACCTTGCCCTCAGCTGTACTTGATGGACGTGGACTCCTGTGGCTGTGCTCCTTCCTGTAGGCTAGTGGCCTTCTTTTGCAGATAGTCTGGTTTCAGGATAGACGCCATGGAGTGGCTGGGGTTGGGCTGACCCCCGGTGTCCTACGCGTCACAAGCAGTCTCTCTGTACATAAACTTTCACTTCAAAGCTACCCAAGAACAACACTGTGCAAGACCTGCAATTTTGCAATATGAGGTTAAAACCTCCATTCTCAACCATAATTTCTCAGCTAGCTCCCTAGAGGATCAGATGCCCAGTGTGCTTCTTCATTCACTCCTCTGTCTGTTCTCCTCACCTCTTTTCCTCACTGATTTGTTTCCTCCACTGGGACTGTTCTTCCATTCTATTTTCACTCCTCAATGATAAAACATGACATGCAGCAAATAAGTGCTTTGTCCAGAGGCTAAAGGATGGTTAAAGTCTAAATGAAAACAGTTTGCAATAAAAGCTCCAAATCTACTGCCAGTTAACAAATATTTGAAACAAATGATCCCTATAAATCATACTAAAAACTACCGAGGGTTTTCAAGCCACATACATTGCTTAATTACAGAACAGTAATATGCAAGGAAAATGCTGATGATAACTTTTCAAAATATACTCTTGAATGTCAGACCAGACTTGTTGGGGTAGTTCCAATCACCTTTGTATTTCTGTACAATGAACAGGAGATAAAAATCAGCCATGTGGTTAAAGGAAATAGTTCTCAGCACAAACTACAGGTTAAATAATGTATTGAACCAATAACACAAGATCACGACCATTAGCTTCGCAGACTAAGCATTGGCAAGTCAGAGATTTTAAGGCTTTGAAGGTACTGTAGAGTTGATTGTGTGTTTAACCCCGGCCAGAGATACTATGCAGATATCTATGTATAAAGTCCTTACACACTGCAGCAGGAGGCACCTAAGGGTCTCTGAGGAGACCAAATAGTTCAGAGCAAAGGAAGCAGAGGGGGGACTCAAAGGGAGCTCCCACTGAAGTTACAAAGAGTTTAAGGCCTTCTGTTCCAAAAGCCTGGTTTCTAAAGGAAGGCAAAGTCCGCCAGTAATGAGGAACTCCTAATATCCTTACTATGAGCAGCAATGACTGAGGATGCTGTGGCAACTTGTATGAGTTTTATCTGTGTTGTGTGTGTGTCTTAGTTGTGTGTTCATACAAAGCCGCACAGAGGTGAGTCAAGCAAGTTCTCTCAAAGCAATGGTACGCTCTTTTATCCCCAGTGCAAATGGAGTTGGCTGGGAAGTTTCACTGTTTTGACATGGAACTGTTAGAACAAGTGCAGAGGAGGGACATGAGGATGATCAGGGGACTGGAGCACCTCCCGTATGAAGATAGGCTGAGAAAATTGGGGCTGTTCAGCCTGGAGAAGAGAAGGCTGTGTGGAGACCTCATAGCAGCCTTCCAATACCTGAAGGGGGCCTATAGGGATGCTGGGGAGGGACTCTTCATGAGGGACTGTGGTGAGAGGACAAGGGGTAATGGGTTTAAACTTAAACAGGGGAAGTTTAGATTGGATATGAGGAAGAAATTCTTTACTGTGAGGGTGGTGGGGCCCTGGAATGGGTTGCCCAGGGAAGTTGTGAATGCTTCATCCCTGGCGGTGTTCAAGGTGGGGTTGGACATAGCCTTGGATGGCATGGTTTAGTGGGAGGTGTCCCTGCCCATGGCAGGGGGGTTGGAACTCGATGATCTTGAGGTCCTTTCCAACCCTAACTATTCTATGATTCTATGATTCTGTGACTGCAGATCTCTTGCAAGTTCAGGGTTAGTTTGAGGTGGGCTTTTTTTCTTAAGCTGCTTTTTCTACCTGGTATATCTGGGTTGAGAGCTTTGGAAAGGCTCACAGTAGAACCAGACTTTCTTTCTTCAAGACATCAACACTTCACCTGGTGTTAGGGTGGGTGATAGTATTAGACAGAGACTGTTGAAAGCTTACATTGCAAAGGACTATATTGTGCCTGAGCTGGCGAAGGAACTTCCATTTTCAGGGGTGCTAGACTAAATTGAACTTCTCCCAACCCCAAGTCATCCTGAAATGAAGAAAGGCATAAACAAATTAGCTAAGGTGATGATTTATCTTGTAGCATTTGGAATCTGCCCCCTTGAGCAAGCCAAACTCATCAGCCAAACCTCAGTGGTGAATGGTAAGGCTTAAGAGTTGCTAAAAATCTTGTGTTTCAGTACACCCAGAATGATCCTTCATGCTTCCAGCCCTCTATGAAATAATCCCAGAAAAACCAGCTGACCTGTCAGAGTCTCTGCAGATAACACTGAAATAGATTTCATTAGTGAAGTAGCAGAACTGTCACAAATATCAGGGAGCATTGTAAAAATAAGCAACGAGAAACTGGTCCATTGCGTCACAGTTGTTGTGAAAGTAGCTGCATTTCACTCCTTTAATTTCTTAATAAGAGTTTGTCAAGCTTTCCATGCCATATATGAAGCCAAGGACGTCTAGACAGCAGCCTCCACTACCTGATGTCATGGTGTAACACAGCCCTGAAGTGGCAGCTGTGAAAACCAGAAGAGCCAGACAAATCTGATAACACCAGTTTGTACAGCCTGGAGTGTTTGGAGGAATCAGCTCTATAGACCAGACATGAAGGCAGAAGAATGAAGTTTTAGGTTCTCACTTTGGCTTGCAACACTGCAAAGCAAACTGTCCTCAGGTCCTCTGGACCTGAAACAGGATTAGTCTGTGCGAATCTGGCAAGTTTCAGTGAAGCATTCAAAAGTTCTGTCATTCAAGACTTCAAAATATGATCCTGCATTTGCCAGAGACCAGTTACCACCTTCCTGTAGAAGCAGGGCAAACTAACTTCCATATCCTGCTTGACTTGCATGTTGGGGGAATTTTCTTCATCCAGCATCCCTCACCACTCCCTTTCCAGCATGTAGAAAACATGCTTCATGTCCCTCTCCAGTCCCAGGGACCTGGAGTTGCATTGCATTGGTTCATCTCAGAAGCTGGTGTAACCCAGGTTTATTTCATTGTCACAGATTTCGTTGCCACTGAGGTGTTTAATCTCAGCTAGCCCTTAGCATAAACAAGCTTTCACAGAAAATGTTGGATAGTGGTTCCTACTGTGCTCAAGACAGCCTCTCATATGCCCCTTGTTTCAAAACAACACCTAGCTGACAGACAACCACTTTTTATCCTCTCACTCCCAGAGGACCATGAGTTCTGACATTGTTTAAGTGTCCGCTGGTCCCTGGGCAATCAGAAGGCACTGCTCTCCCAAGGATCCACTCCTTACACCTTGAGGCCTTCTACTTGGCCTCTGAGCCTAAAGCGAAGTCAGCTTCTCTCATGACCCCCACAAAACTGCCTCAAAGTGCAACCCTAGCACTGTTTTCCTGTATTTCATTCCACTAGATTTACTTAGTAACCCTGACTCCTGGCTTGTTGCATCAGGAATAGTTTGATGAAGGCAAGGGAGAACCAAGATGAAATGGTACCTGTTCAGAGTGGCAAAATGGGTGGAAAATTATCATAAGGAAGAAAAGATTGAAATGAAGCTTCCAAGGATGCAGTTTCCATGGCAACTGCCCTTCCACCTACAGTTTTAATCCACTTTTTCAGGCAGCCATTCCAGGAAGTGCAGGGAACCACACAACAGCTGCACATATCCTATTTCTAACACATCTCCTGATTAAAATAATTATTCCACATATAGAGATTGCCCTGAATGGCAGTGGCTGAAGGTTTTGGATAGCCTGGGGGAGGTGTTTACTCACAACACTAGAAGCTTTCTGAAATACCACATGTGGATGCAAATCCTAGTGTTTGCTGGAAGTAGAGTGAAAGAAGCATAGCCCAAAGCTACTGCAATAGGCTATGTCCCATTGTCCCTACAGGACGTATGTCACTATGTCCTGCGTATGGCATGCTGTCATGGGTGTAATCTAAACTAGGCTTGTCTATGCCAGAGCCTCTAAGCCTCATGCTGCTGAGACCTTATTTTATCAGAAGTGTCAAGGACCATGTTTAAAGCTAGAGCACATGACTTCCTGTCACAGTCCAACCTTCACAAGGTTCTCTGACAGCCCCAGAGCCACCCTTACATCCAAATCATCATCTTAGGAGTGCTAACTGATGAAGTTTCTTGTTGGTGAATCATTTCTGTAATCCTAGTGGGACTGCACGATGATTGCAACACTTTGATTCTCTGTGGGGATTATGTGGACTGAAATCAGAAAACAGGGAATCACTTTTGTCATCCTGGGGATGCTATTTCCCATTGTCACTGTTGTTATCTCTACTCTAGTTTCTTAAGGTCCCTGCAAAGGTCCCTTCTGCTGGGGGACATGACAGGATGAGACAGAGACTATATCTAAGAGCTTGTAACTTACACCAGCATGGTAGAAAAAGAGTTGAAAGAAAGTAAAATTCTTGACAGGTAGAGACCTAAGGAATAAGGAGATTAAATGGTTTTCTTGAGGTCACACACTGAGTTTGTGGCCAGAGCCGAATGCAGATCCCTAGAGTCCCACCCAGGTCTTTTATCAGCGTGATGGCTCTTCCTCTCCTGCTCTCCCAGGCTGTCAGTCTCATTTGTCCTATAGAAATATAAAGACAGCTCTGGCAGATGCATTACCTAAAGAGGAAAATGTCTGAAATTATCCTTTCTTCACTCCAAGGAGTGCCAGGGGAAATCTACATTTCTACACAGTAACTATGTTAACCACTTAATTCCAAAGGAGGCAGAAAACAGGAAGATATTAGTGTGGGAATGAGCAAGTAAATAAAAGAATATTTCTCCCCAATAAACCTCAGTTCTCTGGGAACTATTTTGAAAGTCTGAGACATTAAATTACAAAGAAGTCTGCCAGAACAGGTAATGACTATACTTAAGGGAGAGGCAATTGTCCTAGAAAACTTTATGTACTATGGTTACAGTGCTGGAAACAAGAATTCAGCCAATATGGGGGGGAATCTCTAGGTAATAGCATCTCCACCAAGGACTCCAGGACAAACTTTGGTATTTCTTAGCATTTGATATCTAAAGAGTAAGGGTTAGATGATGAGTTATTGACTTTTTTGGCTTAGCACCTACTCACGCAAGTTGTTCCGGTGTCCTCAAGAGGCCAGGAAGGGCTGAAAAACTGGCACTAAAATCCAGTTGCATGATGTTGAAATTTAATGTTAATAAAGATTAAACATCTCCCTTTCTCCAAGACCTCTTATTCAGTGATGATGGGAATTAGAACTACACTATGTTTTCTGCAAAGTTGGTCCATATTCATGAGACTTCCTGGCTTCACAAGGGTGGGCAAGGCTGTGTGAGGAGCATCATGTTTGATTACAATGAGTAATGACTGAGAAGAGGCTTGTGGGTAAGGCCTGGAGTGCCAGAGATGGGATGGTGGCTATTGTAGGGTCATAGATAAAGGAAATTTGGGGTGCTTCTTTGTGTAGCAGCAGTTCAGCTGTGTCTGGTACGGAGTTGCTCAGGACAGCTGCTGGGTGAACGTGCCTCCATGGAGTATTATTTGCCAAAAAGAAAGCATAGAGAAAGAAAACTTATCTTACATTTTCCAGTGTCCCCATTTCATAAATATGATACATTAATATTCATTATAGCACACGCATTATCATTTTGGAAGGAGATTACTGGGGATTCACCATTTTCCTTCCGTCATATTTTCCAATTAGGTTCCCCTCTTTTGCAAATAATGAGGTTTTTGTTGCCAGCGGCTTTGCAGCAAAGTTCCAGTCAGGGCTTTGGAGCTCTGCTCAGCCTCCATTTAAGAAAGAAGTGCAAACTGAAGAACAATTATCTTTTTAATGACAGGTTAATCTCGCTGTGCTAAACATGATTAGAGAATCGCCTAGGTAGTGTAGGAAAGTATAAGAACTGCTAGGAGCTGTTTCCCAAAAAAACTAGGGGGATGGGTGAGGCTGAAATACTTGCAAATGCAATGCTTAGTCAACAGGGGTTGATGAGGCAAACTGACAGAGACTTTGGGGTTCTTAAGGAGAGACAAGAGGACAAGAGTGGAGCAGGAAAGAAAAAGGGGCAGCCTAAGTCTTTGTTCCCCACACCACAAACAAGTCTTTCGTCTCTCTCATTTGCTCACGTGAACAGAAGCATTCAATGCTGTTCTCATTTAGCACTAACAACAAAGGTGTATGGAGATGGGTTTGATGTACACTGATGACCTGTGCCAGGTAGGGGAAGACATGGACAATGATTTCTGGGAGTTGCTTCAGGTTCTCAGTACCTGAAGTCCTTCCCTTAGGCAAGAACATGTGCAGGCAAGCACTGTCCTTCTTCAGAAGGAGAAGAAATGGTGAGGAAAAATGCAAGAAAGAGACTTGGATGCTTAAACATCAGAAGCCCGGACACTAGATGATGCTCAAGATAAACACTGAGATCTCACCTAAGGCAGCTGTGCAGCTGCATATGCAGCTAGCAGTGCATCAGGTTTCTGGGGAGTGAATTGCAAGCAAAGCAAAAGAAAAAAGAATGGAAACACTACTCAAAATGCACAGGAATGGCAGCAAACTTTTTCTCTTCTTGGTCCTCCACTAACTCTCTGTCCAGTCAGACTTTTTGCCTCATTCGTGTGTGGCAGAAAGAGGTGAATCTGCCCTATAGCTTTGAGGGTGAGCAGATACTGGATGCCTACAGTCTTTCATGCTCGTGCAGAGCAGATGCAAAATGCTCACTGACAACAGTTAGCTGGAGTCTAGGTTTCACATTCAATTACCACAAATTTGTAACGAGAAAATAAATCCCACCAAAAAAAGACAAAAACAAACAAACAACCAAACAACAAAAACACAAGAAACACAAATTTACAGTCGGCCCCTAGAGAAGCTAGCTATTCCACACACACATGCTAGTAAAACAGCCCTTTAAAGTTGTTGGTGCTGTCAGTTACAAGAGCAGCATTAAACATTTAATGGTTGGTTTTGGTCAGAGCTGTTACTTTTCATTGTTTGCTAGATTTGTGCCTTAAATTTGCTGGACTCTGTGCCATGCACTTCCTCTCGTTTTACTTTATGTTGTTCTTGGGCTGAATGTTTTTTTATTAGTATTATTTTTTCCCCTTTGAAGACATATAATGAAATTATTTTCATTTTTCTTGCCCATTGCATGGTCTTGTCATGTCTAATATTTACCTAGAGGGCAAGATGTCCCCGTACGAGCCCTCTAGCAGTGCCAACTTGTTCTCTGTCTCCTAGTGTAAAGTCAATCACAAAGATCCCTAAGAAGGTTGTTGGGTTAGTTAGACTAGGCAGAAGACTCCAGAAAAAGCAGTGCCTGGTCTGCCAAGGCTGTAGTCTTTCTGGAAGTCTAGGGGAAAAGCAGAGTAAAGAGATACAAAGATGACTCAAGTGATTTGCCTCTACTTATCTTCCATTCTAAGAGGCTGGATTAGCTGTTCAATTAAAACAATGTAAAGTGAGGAAATCTTGCTGTGCATCTTGACCTTTTTTGTGAACTGGAACTCATTGCTGTGAATTGACCCGTTATTTGCCAGGTCTGTTTTAACCAAAAATTCAGGCAATGAGAGGTTTTCACAAATGTTTGCCAGCGACCCTCTGCAATTCAGAACCGGTGACCAGCCAAGGAAGTCACATGATCCTATGGTCCCCAAGGTTCTTATTCCTGATACGGGCGATCATAATCTTTATGGCAGGACTTTAAAAGCAGGGCAAGGTGATCAAGTTGTTAGGGTTCATTTCCAGCTGAGAATGTGCACAACACATTTCTACAAAGGCCCCCAGCAGACTGCAGTGGGCACCCAGCAAACTGACCCTTCAGACACTGAGGGCACAGACTTGACTTTCCCACATACTGAGTGTCTTTCCTCTACCTAGCCAGATATTTCCTCAGCTAAACAATATTGACCTATAGGTATTTGAGTTCAATTTCCACTCCTATTACATGTTTCCTGGCATGTTTATAGTGCTTCTAATTAATTATTTGTAATTGCCTGTGTTTTTCTCCCTTTTTTCTTGCCTTGTTTCTTGTTTCACTCCCAACCTTGGTTACAAGATGATGCATCTCTTGAGGCTACCATGGTAAAAGCCTGTTAATAAATAATTAAGTGGCAAGGCTCCAGCCGTGTGGAGTCGCATCTCGCCATCACAGGGCTGTAGTCTCCATGGCGACTCACTGGTGTGGACTGAAATGATCTTTCTGAGAGGAGGCAGAGGAGGTTACACAGGGCAAAAATGTGTGAAGCTAAATTGTATTTTAAAAAATTAAAGGCACTGTTACATTGGGTGGTTCCCTAAATAATCCGGAAAAATTGAACCCTCCTGTTGGCTCCGTTCCATCAGCATCCTTCACTTCTGTCTGCCAACTACCCCATGGTTTTGTTCTGGTCCAAAGCCTCCAGCATTGAGGCTTTTCCACCCTTTAGATGCTCCTGCCTGCCAGGCAGTATCTTCCCAATAGCCAGTGCCCCTCTGACCTTCCTGATCTGCAGCAATCCTGCTGCTGAACCAATGCAGCTTCAGTCCCAGTGACGAGACTGACTGATCCCTGAGAACAGTGAGCAACATTCACACCTGCTCCTCATTAAAGCCAGATTTTGAGAAGCTTTTGCTGTGCTTTTCTCCTTTTCTGGCAATACTCAGAGGCAGTTTCATGTGCTGGCACATGAAGTAGCCCTTCTATTTTTTCCCATCGCATAATCCACCTCTAAGTATAGCAAAGACATTTCTTGCCCATTCAACGCAGTAGTTTTCAAATGAAAAGCAGTTAGCTCAGCAGTTTCAGCATCTGTAAAAGTATGTCCTTGTGCAGCAGTGTGATCTAAAACCCCCTTATCCTGTTATCAACTTTCCATCTGCATTAGGAGCTACACTACTCACAAGCATCCTGATCCATGTATTTCAGCCAATATAATTTTCCCAAACCCCCACCTCTCCAATAACATTTCCTGGGAACATGAGAGATTTTAAGCTCCTTGTAATGCCAAGGATGTGAATCACACTAATTGTCTCCCAAATTTCAGAAACATCCTGGGCTTTCATTTCCTCTGCAAACTTCTGGAGCATTTACATTAGCTTTTGGCAGGTAAATGGTAGGGGGCCCAAATCATCCATCATGAAAAACTGCATTGAAAACACATCAAGTTAGGAGTCATGACAGGTAGATAGGTCTCTGCTCTGAGAGAATGAAGGCTTTGATATCACAGCTCCCTTCTCCTCACAGGAGGACATGATATGTAAGCCCAGGAGCCCCACTCTTTTCGTTCACTGGGAAGAACCACCACTTGCTGGCTGCTCAGTGTCCACAGCCCCACACAGTGGCAAGACTATCAGCTCAGTGTAACTGTCAGTTTTCTTTAAGCTTGTAGAATAGGTTCTGCCCGACGAGGGGTGGTTTTGGCCTTGCAGAACTGAAATCTGCTGCAAATTGGGTCTTCATGAGGCATACAGCCCTAAGTTCAGCCTGGGAACGGGTCCATTCCTTTTTGTTACCACCAAACCTCTGGGAAAAACTGAAATACAAAAATCTCTCCCACCTCTCTTCATTGTCTTACTTCTCCCCCTTTTCTTCTGTAGCAAAAGCTAAAAGGGAGATGAAAGATGGTTTAAGTGAGGTTATCACAGGGATAAAACAATACTTCAAGGAGTTTTAGAGCTGTTTTCATGCTGTTCTCCTGTAGCCACTGAGCAGGTTTTCAGAAATTGTTTCCCTGCCCTTTTCACCTTCACGCTCCTCAATTCCCGACAGACTGAGGCCAGAGCAGAAGAGGAAAGTGGATTAACCATGTTTTGTCTTCAGCAATCTGGCATCTTATCCTTGCTTCCACACTTCTGATATTCACCAGCACCAGTGGAAAAAAAAACCAAGTAATCTGAAATTCAGGGCTTGCTAAGGTAAAACAAAGAATAACTCTGTCAATTATGCTGATTCTGAGGATAAATGTTTGCTTTTTTTTCTTTTAAGCCTGCCTATGGATTCTGATACTGACTCGGGATTTAAAATAGCTCATCTATTTTTAAGTGATGTTGGCAACCTAATTTTGACTCAATACTTCCATGGTGCAGAAGGAGAAAAAGAGAAAAAAGAATAATTGCAAACCACAAAATAAGCAGAAATGGTTTCAGTGAGGTGTTTTGATCACCCCCGTGAGCTGTTTTCTTGCTGTGCTGTGCGTGACTGAAAATCAGAAAGTGAATCTGCCTATTAACAAATGGGAAGCTGACCGAACCAGTTTCATCAGACTGCAGTAAAGAGAGAACAAGGGGAAAATAAACTTAGGTGATTAGAATTATTTCCATGCTGACGAAGAGACTTTGTGAATGGTATAGGAAAGGCTTCTTGATAAAGAAAGTAGGAATTGAAATGCTTCGAATGAGGGGAAAGTTAAAGAGATTCCCACGGGTGGTGTCACAGCCTGCCAGTAAACCGACAGCCTTTGGATCTGCTCCCAGGGCAGTCCCTGGGAAGGGGCTCCATCTCTCCCTTGCACCATAATCTGGTCTCTCTATATGCTGCTGCTTGCTTTTTGGAGTAAATTGCAAACCTGCACGAGGAGTTGAATAAACAAATTACTGCCTGTGCATGTGTGTTCATTAGAAAAAAAAAACCCATGCTGATTGCTTGGCAGCCTGATATTTCATAATATCACAAAGGGTTTTGAGAGATGAACAGCTACAGCAAACCCTTCATGGAAACCAATATCACCACCTGTGGGAAATGCAAAAATAACAGGCAATTGTGACTAAAAATGCAATTACTACAAGAGAGAAAGATTCACTTTCCTCCATGTGCAGAGAAATCCATGAAAAGATGTTTTCATCCTAAGCCAAGAAGGCCTGAAGCTGAGCTTTATTCTGCGCTTAGAATCAGTAATAATCTCCTTCACCTATTAAGCATCACCCCCAGAAAAATATATTCTTTTCCATCTCACCCAGAAGGGTCTCCACTTCTAGACAACTATTTTGTCAGATGCAAAGAAATAAGATAGAGAAAGCAAATATTTGACTTTATGCATTTAAAATTCCTGTTCTTCCTTTTTTTCTTCCTGTCTTTCAGGATCAGGTTTCTATAGTGAAATAAGTGTAGACAGCACAGAGCTTTCCAAGTTTTAAAACAAACCACTCTACATTTTAACCACAAGCACAATTTAAGAGAAGCAAGAGTGCAAAAACCAAGGTAGGCACATCCTGCACATTGTGGGATGTTTGGAGCTGGTTAAACTCTACGTAAATCTCAGCCTTCTCTGTACACTGCATTTGCTGTTGTGTCCCTTGACCTGGCAGCTGATTGCTTTTACTTTAGGTAGAGAAGCTCAGCCTTCTCTAAGAGGGTAAATGTTCTGATTTTCCCAACCAGAGACCAAAATATTGCCATGCAGACTGACACGTGCAGGGTATTGTGGCTCTGCAGGGTGAGGGGCTGCGCCTCAAGAATAGACCCTGGAAGATAGATGGGCTCATGACCCACACACAGCTGAAGAGCCACAGTGTGGCCGCTGCCACTTTAGCCAGCTATTTACTCCTATATATTAGCCAGTGGGCTTCATCCTTTCACTAGCAGCTCCAAACCCAAGTGCTGAATTTGTACTCGTCTGCAGCTAATCAAAATCAACCTCTTCTTCACTCAACCTTTATTTGCACCAATATTTAGAATTGCAAAGGTGTACTTCGGAAGCAACCGCAGACCACAGGGACAATTCCAAGAAGCAGGGGGAAGAGGACTCAAACTTCAGGATTCTTTACTAATTTTAGGATTGTGACCATGCAAAGCATGAGTATAAATCCCAGAGTTCTGCAATCAGATCTCTCTTGGTAGATTCTCTGCACCATAAACATTTCCCGTGGCTTAGAGGGAAATTGCAGAGGAACTAGGAGCCATCTTCATGGGCTAGCATGAAGAGGGCTCTCTTACATTATCTTTCTTGTTGCACTTCCTCCAAATTCAGCATGCTGACCTCCAAATACCGGGTGCCAGCCTTCTGTCTGCAAGTCAGCGTACAATGTTGACCTCCCATGACTGTTCTGTGAATAGGGTCAGCTAAGGAACATCTCCTTAAGGTTTAGTGGCTAGAGGTTCATGGTTTGGCAGAAGGGACACAGGCTCAGTGCAGCACACGCATCCTTGTCACACACTGTGCTGCTGCATTCTCGGAAAGTCTTTTTGTTAAGAACAAAATGGCTAAAAATTTGAAACTATTACCCGAATCCATCACTGACTCCAATACAGAGAATGAAACTATTGAAAAATAGGTTCTTTCTTTCACCCAAGCACCACCATAGGTGAGGAGCATTGTCACTGTGTGAATTGCCTGGGAGCAGGATCAGCTCCCCACGGTTTCCTCAGGATGCTTTCGGGGTCAGCAACGGCCACAGTAGAGAGGGCAGCAAGATCAGGGCATGGCAGGTGAATGAAAAGAAGAACCAATTTTCTAATCTATTTTAAAGTTATTATATTAGCTTGAGTACTTGGTACCGCTCAGCAAAACCCTGAGACTACACCTTTAGTAGGCTGTGAATAACAGATTATCATCATTTTACAGCAGTTACAAATCATGGCAGTGCCATTACATCTAGTAGGAAAACACAGCTGCTTTCTGAGCAAATAACGGTCCGTTGATAGGCAGCTCTCTGACTCACGAGAGGTTTGACAGTGTATAAAGCCTTTCAGCAAGGAAACTGCTGTAAATCTTGCCCAGGCAGTCTGAAGTATCTGGAGAAATACTTGCACCTCACTGATCACCTAGCCTTAGACTTGTGATAAGACAGAAATCATTCCCATCTGATCCACTAGTCTGTGAGATATGAATCAAAGAGTCTATGCCCTGTCCGGAGCTGACAAGATGTATCAGCATAACAAAAACCTTCATCAGTCTGACACCTCTGTTGGCAGCCTCAGGAGAGGAAAAGAAAGGGTAATGCAGTCCAGGCTGCAATCTGGTTCCTCCAGGGCAAAGCTGAACCTTGCTGGCAAGGTGAGGAAACCCCTGCTAGTGATACCCTACTCAATCTACCTGATTTCAGTAGCATCAATCCCATCAGATAAGTGCTTTTGCACAGAACCAGGCTTGCTGCTTCTGCCTTTGGCATCAGCAGCCACAGCTGGTGGGGTTATAAAGTTTGAATGAAGAATACTCAGTTTTATGCTCGCAATAAAAATACAAACCACCCTTCCCAGTGTAAGATCTTTAAGCACACAGCAGCTTTCAGTTCACCTTTCGCACCTGAAACAGTGCATGCAACTATACAAAGCAAACACGGCCCTTTCTGTTGTGTTTTGAAATAAGCTGTCATCCACACTTTAACATATTGCACTGTACTACATTTCCCCAGGGCCCTGGTGTTGTTACTGTCCTGGCAGACACAGCCACCTAAGTGACACTTATTCTGACCTTATACACACTGGCACAGAAATGCCTTTAAGACAATGTTTAATCTCTGAGGTGCTGCGCATTCACGCATGCACACATACACACAAAGTTGTGTCAGCCATTTAAGTAATCCCTGCTCAGCTGTCTTTTAAAATGCCTCTTTTGTCTTTCTGTAACCGAGGGCTTTAATATTCAAACGTTCACGAGCACCAGCTTTATTAAAATTAGGGCTTGGGGAAATAGTTTCGAAAAGGAGAAACGAATATTACCCAGCCATTTAAAAGATGCTAATTAATGGAGTTCTAAAGCCCAGGGAGGCCATTTGATGGAGCAGAGATTCTTCTACTAGGCAGATTTGTAACTTAGTGGTTCAACGGCGGAGGTGGAAATAAGAGACAAGTAAAATATAATGCAAGTAGGTTAAGAAGAACAATCCTCCAGGTATCAGGAGGACTCCAGAGTTCAGTCCTGCACCAGCGATTCGAGTTGTCTGCCTGCAAGCTCTATGCATGACGACTTTTTTCAGGCCCTGACACAAAGAGTCCTTGTCTCTTCCCTGATAGATCTGCCCTGTGCTGGGAACAAGAAAGAGCAACCCACACAGAGAGCAGTGGCTACCAACTGAGACTGCGCTGCAGGAGTCACCAGGGAACTTGTTTAAAGATAAAGCTAATCTCAAGGGTACCAGGGCATACTCGTACACAAGTGCACAAGGAAAGAGCTTTGCACTGGGAGTGGCAGAGACACACGAGAATGGTCAGAGCTTTTTACGTCGGCTTTCTTTATGGTTATTTCACCTGAGTGTGTAAAATCAGGGGAACCTCAGCAGCTCCCCTACATCCTGCCTGGCACTTCTACTCTCAGCAGAATGACTTAATTCACACCTGGACCACTAAGCACAGGTACTAATGTCCTACTTTTTTCTCTCTCTCTGCTGCTCCCCCCCTCCTTTCCTGTTCTCCCTGTGCACAGCTATAACCCTGGGTCAAGAACTGGAAATACTCCATGGACTAGAAGAATAGATTCTTTTGGTGTCTCTGTGTACATACATATCAACTCCAGCACTGTAGCAGAAAAGTTACCTTTGAAGTCTGACAGTGATTTGTAGCTGAAATTTCAGTCAGAGGCTCTTTTTTACTGATGCAGTTCTTGCTAGGTCAGTTGCTGTAAAAAATCCAGGGTGGACTGATGAAGCCATTGATCCAAAAAGAAAACTGTGAAAGGAAAGAGGGGGCAAGAGGGACAAGTACTGGGAAAACCCTCCTTTCCAGCCTACCCTGGCACTCAGTGTGTCCTGGGAGTAAGGCGCACTGCGTTCTAGAAGCACAACTGCCCTCCGCAACTGTTGCTAGGTGATTAATTTCACAGGCAGGACTTGCTGACCCTTTTCTGCTGTATTTAATCCATTACTAGGACCTCAGAGCTCCAAGATATGCCAATTCAGCAAGAGGAAGAGGGAAGTTACCTGTATTCCGTTTCATCCAGGTGGGAGCTCTGTCCTTGTCCTCCTTGCCTACTTCTTTTCTCTCCTGAACCCACTTGCTGAGCCAGGCAGATCACATTCCATGTGACTGCCCCCACCTCTTAGTAGCTGTGTCACAATAGTGCCAGGATATGCTGTGAAGAGCAGCACCTTTGCATGCCATTCACCAACTTTAGATGAAAAAGGATAATTTATCATCCAGAGATAATCCCAGCCTGGGGAAAATAATAGGAAGGAACAGGACAAATAAGGGAATCAATAAGGAGCCAACCACAGCCTCAACCAACTAGACATTTGTGTGTGCTTGCCTTGTTCTTTCATTTGCTATTCTACAAATAATAGAGAGACCAAATATCAGCCCTTGCCTTCCTCCTTCAAGTGCCAAATAGATGGCACTTTAAGTGGTAATCCCCAGCCCACCCAGTGTCCAGGCTGACGCTAGACAACTTCACCCCTTGCTGGCCTCAGATCCCAGCAAGAACAAGATAAGGAAGCTTTTAAAGGGTCCTGGGGAGCAGAAGCCTGGTTACAGCTTCCAGAGGACTGGTTGGGATAAAACACTCAGAAACATTCCCTTTAATATTAAACACATTAGTTCCACCCCTGGCAACTGCTGGGTGCTGCTGGCATCATGACAAAAGCAGGAGAAACAGAAGTTAACCAAAAGTGGGGGCAGAGAGATAAGCAGCTTTCCGGATATGAAAGAATAAAGCCTTCCTTGTCACTCCATGTATTCAACCAGTGCTCAGGTTCTCTCCTCTCCATCTAAAATGAACACTAATCCCATCCTCCTGCCCTGTCTACAGGAAGACTCCAGATACTGTTATCCAACCTGCCTTTCTGAAGGAAATTAAGGCAACAACAACCACAATGGAGCAATCTATAGCAATGTACAAATGGAGCTCAGGGACTCAGCCCTCTTAGCTGAGACTTTCACTGCTGTAATGAACTCGTTCATGATTGATTTTGCATTTTCAAGCTGTCATTGTCTTTAATTCCCAAACCAAATACTCCTAGTTCAAAGTAAATTCCCTACATTTTCCTGGTTATTCTTTGAAAGTCTCCAGAGTGCCATTTGATGGAGAAGGCACCCGAATAAGTACAGGACAAAGGCCATTTAAGTTTGTAAAAATCCTTTAATGTTTCTGAGGTGGCTGAAATCCAGGCACTTCAGTTGTGCAGCTGGGGCCTCGTGCTGTAATGGGACCCTGTTTTGATTGACCCACATCTGAATTAAGGTTTAGACATTTGACCTTAGCTTGAAGATTTGAGTCTGTCCTGTGGCACATTGTCTCCTTGTGTTGGTGGTATTGGGACTGCAGACCTCACATTAGCTCAGTGCAATCTGTTTGCATGACATTAATTTGCACTGGGGGTGGTGTACCACTGCTGTCTTTCCCTGGTGAACCTTGGCTAAAGAATCCCCTTTGGCTGATGCAGTAAAAGCTTAAGATATTTGAAGCAAGAAGATCTGATGTTTTGGATAAAACATGAGGTCATAGAGGCTTAATATGTTATTGCACATCAGCAGGGTGAATGTACCTGTCCATACATCTGCTCTTTGCCTGGAGCTAATGCAAAATAATATGATGTAGCTTTACTTTGTTTCATTGTCAGATGAGTTAAATTGTATTATTATATCTTCATCACAAGCCAAGAACCTGTGCCCAGATTGCTACCTCAGCTCTTCTGATGTTTGGTAACCTGCTAAGTTGCTCTCTCTTCATCATATTGCAGAGCCTGGAGACCTCCACAGCTGTCATGAAGTCCTTGGGCGTCCTGGTTCTGTTACCCTGGGATGTGTTCTTATCTACAAGGACTTGTGGCTTGCACATAGCACAGGGGGGGTTACCCAGATTTTTTTACATGGGGTGTGTCAGGTTGAATGCTTGTTATTGATCAGGAAAACCAACGTACACCTCCCAAGAGACCAGCACTTCCTGATTCAAGCCCTTCCAAGTCCTTTCACAAGAATTAAAAGTAAAAAAATATCAAAACTGAAAAGGGATTTTAAAGAAGAAAAAGGTTCTGTCAAATCCCTGATATCTGCAAAGCTATAAATGAGAGAGATATTTTCTAAGTTCATAGAACTTCATCGTTTTCAGAAAGCTATTGGGAGGAACGGCATGAAAAAAATGCTGCCTGTTTCTCTATTAGAATACAGATTGACCCTCCTAAATGAAGACAGTTGGCAAGAATGATCTGATCTGAGACAGAAAAACTGAAAAAATCAGACTTTATATAAATTTATCTTTTAAACTTATGCCTCAGCTCCAGCAGCCTGCCATAAAGAAAATGAAATGCAAACTGGAAACATGGGTTTGTTCTAATAAATGCAGGGCAAAGAAATAAAGCTAACAAGTATATTTGTTTCCCTACTAATCTCTCTTCATTATAGGGCATAGCTGTTTCGCTTAATGGTCACAAATGACTCCAATATGAACTCAGACAAAGGGAGGTTTCTTTTCTGTTTGGAGATTAAATCATTTGTAAAAATATTTCAAGTGCAGTCAACATCAACAAAGTCAAATAAAACCTCTGTCTCACACAAGCAAAAATTTACCATAGTGAGTATCTTTCTATGACAACTGGTAAGAGGTAATTTTTCCCTGGAGCCAACTGCCATTGGATCAGTAATGCTCCAGTCTATAGCAAAGAGAGTTTGTGTTAGGATCTGTGTACCAGCACACATAATAATGAATCACACTCTACATTGATTTAGTAAACCAATAGGTTTTATTAACTCAACAATGAGATTAAAATGGATTAAAACAGGAGAGGGGCTCCAGCAGTACCACAGTACTGAGCAGCAGCACAGAGCTGTAAAATCTGCCTGAGAATAAAGCAAATTAGGTCAAGCAGAGCTGCTTTGCTACTGGTACCCAAGCGGGCAGTTTTAAAGCCATGAATACTTCTCCACTCCATTATCTCCAGCCAAGATTTGTGCCTATCCTATTAGTTTCAGCACAGTCAGGATGCCTCACCACCCTCCTGCACGGATTTCTTTGGGAGTCCTTTGGTGCAAACCAGTGTTTTTCAACCCACCGATCCAAGGAGGCCTGGGGGTCTGTGGGCTGTTTCTAAAGGATCTACAGTGGGCAGCTGTAAATCTTGCAAAGGTGTAAAGCTGTTGGTGGTAGGCTCAGAATTTGCACATGCAAAATAGGTCGGTTTTAGAGGCCAGCAAATTTAGAGAGGTTGAAAAACGCTGCATATAACTTGTCCTAGCATCTAGGAAGTGTGTAGGAGAGCCTCCCATTTTGCGTTACCAAGCCACCTGCCCAAATGCTCCTTGAACTCAAAATGAGTCTTAATGGAAATTCGTATTACTGCCTGGGTGGCTCTGAGCTCAGCCCTGTAAAGGCCAGTTTTGTAAGAGTTGACTTGTGGGGTATGGGAGCAAAGAAGACAGGGCTAGGGAAGACCGCAAGGAAGTATCTAGTCCTCCCCCTGAGCCAGTAGAACTTAATGAATATCTAATTGCTTTAGTATGTTTGGGTTTTTTTTATGAATTGTGTGCAATCACTGAGTTATGCCATACACACACAATAAAATTAAGCAAATATTCAATGTCTCTTCACAGATGAAGCTAAAATGAATCTAATTGTCCCTTCCTGAGTTAATCCACCATAAACAAGTCGATCAATAACCACCCTTGTAAGCCATCATCCACCCACCTCACTCCTTCCCACCTCCTCCAGTTATCCGGGAGAGGTTTGATTTAAAGTGCCAATAACTATCCTCACAATCACTGTAATTATGGTATTCAGTGTTATTGCTATTTGTTATTAGATCAGTAAAGGAAATCCTTTTTTCTGTCTGTAGGAATTTGCAAGATTCAAATTGGTTTTCCCCTGTTCTGGATTCATCAGTGTTTGTGAACCAATAGTCTGAAAAAAGTACAGATCAGATCAATGCACAATTCAATTGGATACTTTGAAAGTCTTTCATTTAGATGGTGGCGAGCTTTCTGAAATAAAAACATAATTAACTTTGCTGTTGAAAATGAGGAAATAGGATGGTTTTGCCACTTAAAAACTGGTAGTTTCTTCAAATGAAGAAATACATTTCAACCAAGCTCCTCTATGAAAGGTTTGTATTGACTTGCTGACATTCACCAACAGAAAAAGAAAACATTTAATCCGATAATTGTCAGCTTACCATTTACTATTGTAAATTTATAGAGCATACACAAAGTTGCATAAGAAGTTATTGCTGATGTTCACAAAAAGGAAAAAAAGAATGGCCTGAAGGAGTTAGGCACAATCAGGGATTTAGAATCTGAAACTTTTCAGATGTTTTTGATACCACCTCAGCCTTTGGGTCACACAGAAATAACCTCTAAATCTGTAGCTCTAAGAGAGCTTTCCAGGGCTCTTAGGATTTTATTCTAAGATATATATATGCTTATTTTTATACAGTTATAAAAATCCTTATGCATCATTTTAACTCTGAAGGTGTTTATTTAGAATGATTCTGATCTTATTACTTTTAACCCAGTTTTGTCAGTTTTAGTCAAGTGCTGTTTGTCTTGGATATTTCAAATCCAGCCTCTCAAGCACAGGCAGCTGATACAGACTTGACTTATCATAGAGTTCAGTCTGTGAATTTGGCAATTACATGAGCAAGTGACTCATGCCTCAGTTCATGTTTGACTTTTAGCTCAGACACATTTGTCTTGAGAAAAGCTGTGGAAATAATTGCTTTTCGGGGGTTGGTGGCAATTCTGATTGTATAAGAATACTATAAACCACATTCAAAACTTGATGTCAGCTTCCTTTACCATCCTGCTTTAAAAAGGTTATATTTTAAGAGGTTTTCTTCTCATTTTTGACATCCTGAACTTCTCTGACCCTTTGTCTTTGTCTCTTCACTCTAAAACCTTGAGGCATGTAACGTCTTTAAGCCATTAACTGTCATTTCTCCACAAATGCCTGACTATATTACCTTTGCCTGATCTAGCTCTAGCCAGATGATTTTGTCTGTATAAAGCAGTTATAAGGAGCCTCAGCCACAGCAGCAGCTCTGGAATAAGAGCACCTGCAGACCACTGGTTTAACCACCCATAAAAGCATTTAGTGATGGCTGCACTGGCAGCTCCAAGAGCCAACGGGAAGTCCATCATCTTGAAGAATATTGATGAGTCCTGGAGATTTAAGGATGTGTGTGGCAAATTGCCTCAGTTCCTGCCTTTGTAAAAAGGGGGCGATTCACTAAAGTCCATCAGAGAAAGAGGGCGGCAATCAGCTGATGTATTCTACTGGAGACACTGGAGAAAACCACTGTGGCATTGCTGGCTCCAGCATACTGGGGCTGAAAATACCATAATGCAAGCAAAAACTATGTAATTCAAAGGGATTTAAAAAGAAGTTCATAAAATATGGCTCCCAAAGAAATTAAGTAACCTGAGAAGAGGAAAATGACGTGAAACTCCAGGCTGAACATTCCCTTACCCTGGCGCCCTGCTGCCATGTTAACATGGGTGTTCAACATAGCATTATGTGGGAGCATTTGCCTCAGGTGAAGAGCAGCAATTAGAGTATTTCCAATGTACCATTTATTTCTCCTTAAGCTGTCTGAATTGTCCTCTGTTGGATAAGAAAGGCCAATCATATTAAGAGGTCTTTAACCCTGCTCCAAGCGATTGGAGGAAAGGGGAATATTTCTGAACATACCTGCAAAGTTTGTGGGAACAGCCTGGGGAAAATTGTTCCAACAAATGTCTGGTTCATAGCTAGGTTCTCCAGATGGCATCAATATATCATAAAGAGTCAAAGAGAGCCTTCCAGAACGCAAATTACTATTCACATTTTACCTAATTTATGCAAATTAGCTCATTCAGTCTTCCACCTAATCCTCTCTGGAGTTACTCCAATGTTTGAAAGGAAAGATATTCTTCTTGCAAAATATATATGATCCATATTAATTGCTTCTGATGAAGATGAGTGGGATGGACAGCTATTCCAGCAGTTAATACTTTATTCACTTCACCTCAGCAGTAGCCCTGCCTCAGATGAACAGACCCTATCTGTCCCCATTGCTAATGCAAACTGTAAATGGCTGCATATTGGGATGCTCCCAATGGGTGCTGCAAGGAAGACATGTTTCAGGAAGGAACCCATCTGCATTGAGCAGGGTTGAGGAGAATGCTGGTGTGTAGGTAGATCCGATATGCAGTAGCCCAAATCATGACTACCCAAGCTGGGAAGAGGGCTGCAGGAGCAGGATGCCGCTTAGTGGTGGGGATGCATGGATTGCCCCAGGGATGCTGGCCTTTGCACAGGGATGTGGTGGCAGAGCTGTGAGAGGGATCAGACTGAGCTATGATGACATGTGCTGAAATGCACCTTCTCACCCCTCTAGGAAGGTGGAGAGACAGCAGTAGCGGAGAAGAAAGGAAGGACTCAACACAGCATCTCTGCTGGGCTGAACCAGAAGCACTGGAATACACTGGGACCGTTCTGATCAATGAACTTCAACTTATTCTGAACCCAGCCAGCATCAGCAAGAGGCACTGGTGTGCTCCAGCACCCTTCCCCACTCCGTCCTGAGTCAGAAGAGGATTTGTAAAACAGTGAATGGAAAAAGCAGAAGATAATTGAGTTAGGAAGTCTCTCAAAATTATCCGCTTATTAAGAAGTGATTAAAATATGTTTGGCATATTGACTTTAGTCTGTCCTTGATTTAATATTTATGTGTTATCTTGAATAACTGTTCTTTAGCCACACAATGGTGTTTATGGATTTCTTATCCTTGTCTCTTGTGTCTGGATGGCTGCGATGAGATACAGAGATAAAATAGAAAGACTAATTCTGAAATCAATGAATTTGAGATTTAAGACATTGATATTTCATTGCTTATCTCTGTAGAGAGAAGAGATTAATATGCAAACAGTAAAATGTATTGTGCCATTTTGTTGTACCTGACAGGCCTCAGAATAACTCACAGATTGGGTTTTGTCAGGATCAAGCGAGAGCATGTAGCAACCTATTACACCTGTACCTGAAGCCACCCAGATCCCAGTGGCTGAAACATATGTTAGGGGTCACAGGTGAGAATTGGGCCTGGTTTAGATGTACTTTACTGATATTACCCAAGCCTATACACTTGGCCCAAAGGTGGACCTGCATCACATTACACAATCCTTTTGTACTGCCTACTTCCCATACCAAGGGAAGGGCATTGGCTGATGTTTTTCAGCAGATACTTTTTTTCCTATAGCACTGTCAGTAACGAGTCTCCTTTTGCCAGTAGGAAAACTTGTCTCTGATGCATTTTGAATTGACATTTCAAATAGATTTTTTTGTGTAAGATCTGCAGGAAAACACTGAAGCAAGTGATTGGTGACTTTCAAGAACTACATATTTTTTTCTCCCCTATAGGGAGAACATGGGATTTTCTGACAACCCCTGGGGCAGGAATATCACTGCTCTGCACTGTGTAGCTGTATTTATATAACCCAACTGATATTGCCTGCTGCATTTCAGAGGGATCCTTAAGGTTGCAAGGTGCAAGAAGGTGGGAAGAACCTTCTTTGTCCTCCCACTATGCATAATGGTGGGTTTTTTTAATGTAAGTAATATTAGAGCAGAGTACATTACAGTAATTTCCAGGTTATATCACCTCAAGTAGAGCTTTGAACACAATAGTTTGATCATTTTGATGTAAAAAAATGCTATTAAGTATATAATTTGTATAAAGCCTCAGAAAGTTTGCTTGTTCAGACCTGCTCTTCAGCAAGATGATTATATATGGGTATCCAGGGACAAATCTCACACTTTTCAGCAAAAGCTGTTACTCACTGCAGAGTGCAGGAGCTCAGCAAACCATTCATGAGCTGAACATGGTCAGTCAGAGCAAGCCCCAGTCTGGAACTGCTTGGAAAGCATCCTTCATCAAATTAGCTTTAAGGGGACTTAGAAAGGAGCCTTAAAAGGAAGATGGTTAAGTGGATCTTCATCAATTTCTAAACTGATTTACTTGAATCAATGCAATTTTTAACTGCTGCCAAGCCACACTTCTTGAAAAGCTGTGGACACTTCCACAAAACAGATCTCAGCACCTCCATTTTCCAGGGTTTAGGACTTAGTCCAACAAATCACTTAAGCTTGGACTTAACTTGAAGTACATGAATACCTCATTAACATCAAGGAGACTATGTTAACTAAAGAATGTGTAAAGTGCTTTGCTGGACTGTGGCCGCAGATACTACCATCATTGTTGCGAGGTAAAAATAGAAGTCAGACAAAGTGTTTCGGCCAGAGGATAGTATGATCTGGAGAATTACTTGACAACAGAAAACTCTGAGAGCAGGAAAATGATTGACTGATTATTTTTCCAATTCATGGGAACCCATGGGAGCATCTAAATCAATTCCTCCTGAATGCAGCAGAGTGACTTCAGACCAGTGATTAGAGCCAAGTGAAATGTTTTGATAGAGAATAAATTAATTCAAAAGCACTGTTTTGGCTAAATGGAAATCTTTTCCTGACCTATTTTGATTTCCTCTAATTTTCCATTTCCAAAGAAAAATCCCAAATGAAAATTTTTAAGCTTTATGGATGTTTTTAAGCTAATGTACATTTCTCTTTTTATATCTGTGGGAAGGGGGTACTTCTTAAATGAAAGTGTGGCAAAAAATCCAAAGAGAAGAACACATCGTTCTTAGCAATGTCTCACTAGGAAAAAAAGATTTTTAAGATTGTGGTGTTTATTTGAAAGGTTTGTGTTTGGGGTTTTTTGTTTTCTTTTTTCTTCTGTTGGAACTATAACAACTTAAAAAAGTACTTTGTATTAAATGTGGCAAATTTTTGTCAAGCAAAAAAAAAAAAGAAAGAAATTGGGTGAAATGAAGGACAAATTGCCTCTGTTCTACATCTCACAAAATAAACTTCTTTATTCCCCACTAGCTCTCGAAGTTGTCTAAAGCTATTGAACTGGGAATTCTCACCTTCAAAGAACTGCAAGGAGACAACAATTTACAAATGAAGAGTTTCTTCCTGTCCCAGAAGTGAAAGGAAGGGGTTTTTTGCCACAGATTCAAACAGTTTTGTGATCAGACTTTTTCTTTCTAAAATCACAGAATAACTAATTCCTGTTATCAGGGTATTATTGTATTTTAAGCTACAAAGACATAGGAAAATAACACATAGGCTAACATCACTGCATGCATGTCTTTGGGAGACTCTTCCTTCAAGCACTGTTTCCCCACAAAGTCAATGAACCAAAGAATGGTCTTATGCCACAGTGGTCCTGTTTTAAGATGGTGTGTAACAACATTCCCCTCGGTTGCCTTGTGCTTATACTCATATAAGAAGTCACTGCTCATGGTGACAACCTCATTTCCTAGAGATGGAGCTCATCCTCTCCCCAGTGGCCTCTGCTTAGTACCAAGTAACCCAGCACTATTCAGTCACGATTGTATCTTGTTGCCTGTAATTGAGTCATATTGGGTTTTAATGAGTTTAATCGATTTTGATTGTCTCAGGGGCTGCACTGACAGCTTTTTGTCAGAGGTTTGATTGTATTGTAGAGTCAGTAGGCACATAAGGGGTTAATGAAAGGCTTAGAATGAATTCCTATGGAAGAAGCCAATGATGAGTAAAAGCAAACAGTTTATTTGACTTGAAACAGGTTATAAAGGGCAATAATTGTTTTAAATAGAAAGCTGTTGAATTATAATTGGAAGTAATTGAAACTCACCTGAAATATTGAATAAAACATTAGATATTTTAAATGGTGTTATCTTTACAATTACGATTGGAAATAACTGCAGCTGAAGCCCATGAGCTGTTGTGAGAGGAAGAGTCACCCAGGGCCCATTGTTTTCCTCAGTCATTATGCAAAGTATTTAATGAGGTATTTACAAATAAGTGGCAGTAGTTGTTTCTGATTTGGTGTTTCCTTAGTGAGTGCCAATCCTGCTAAGGGTGAGAAGGGAGGTAAGTGAGGAGCAAGTTTCTGCTATATTCATAATCATTGCTTTAGAAATTAGGCAAGATGTATCTCCCTGGAAGTCCTCCTGCCTTGTTTATTGGATTTTGGGGGTTGAGGAAGTTTTCATGGTTGTCTTGTCGTTCTGAAGTGTTTTCTTTCCTGAGTGCTTTCAGGCCACTTTGTACTCATTGTCCTTTCTCAACTACCTTGAAAACAAGGAACATCTTTCAGCAAAAAATATAATGTTCCTTTGTCACAGCACTCATAGTTTGTTGCATCAACATATGTATTTATTTTTGGTTTGGGGTCAAGAGCTGTAACTGCCTTAATTTGCTTCCTTCAAATACAATTGTTTCAGAGCAGAACTCATGGAAGGCATGTTACACAGCTGCTCAGCTCTGACCTGAACATCTGCCCAGGTATGGCTATGTACTGTCTTCTCTGGAGGGTGAAGATTTGAATGATCATTCTGTAGCAGACTATGGCTTCATCATGTGTGACTTTCTGACAGTTATATATTCATTATATAATTATATTCTAACTCATATAAGGCTATGCATAATTCATGTATGTTGTATATATATAACCATTGGGTATGATGAACTTTCAAGGCAGCAGCCATGATAGGAGCAAAGCATCATTTCACTTACAGAAACATCTCCACAGATTTTAATAGGCCCATACGCAAAAATTGGTTTGTCAAGTTCTCCTAATTGCCATGGGCCAAATTTTCTCAGATACAAAGCAGTGAAGGAATTGAATTTTAATGATTTCAGTTATTTTTGGTACCATGGAAATAAGCCATTTTTCCTTCCCCTTGGTATAGAACTGGATGTTAGATATAAGTCTGCCAATGTTACATTTCCTATGGACTAAAGTGAGGAACGAGGAGGAGTATCATTGAAACATCAGTTGGGGAAAATTGCTGAAATGGAGTGGCAGATGAAGAGTATCTGAATGATGGCTTTATCTGTAAGAAAAGAAAGAGAACGGTGAATGTGGAACATGTACAGAGGAAAAAGCAGCTGAGATTCAAGAGAGTAACATAAGCTGTAGCAGTCTGCTGATATTGCTGAAGGATCTATTAACAACGGGATGATTTCTTCCCAGATGATCATCTGTTCTGTCTTAGACTAGTATCTACCAAAGTCATATGTTGGGCATCTGGCTTCTGGGTGCTTTTTCTCTTGAAGGACAAATTAGAAGAGGGATTTTGCTCTCTAATACAGCTTATAAAACCTGTCATGTTTGACAAGGGCAGAGGGAGCAAGTGAGAGTTAGTAGAAGGGAAAAGAATTGATCCTGTGATACCCTGGGCCATGCCTCTGCTTCACCTCATAGCGTGAGGGGAGCTGAGCAGACTGCAGGTGAAGGTTCAGTGTATCTGGACAACTCCAGGTGCTCTTTTAGGGTGCAGTGACATATCAGAATTCCTGATTGTGTGCTTGATTGAGCCCTGTGCTCTCTGTAACACCCTGACATGATATCTCCTGGGGGGTGAGGGCAGCAGATCTGCTCTGTCACAAGCTTTTCTACTGAAAGCAGCCTTCCAGTACCTGAAGGCAGCTTATAAGGATGCTGGGGAAGGACTATTCATTAGGGACTGTAATGATAGGATGAGGGGTAATGGGTTAAAACTTAAACAGGGGAAGTTTAGATTGGGTGGAACTAGATGATCTTAAGGTCCTTTCCAACCCTAATTTTCTCATTCCCATTTCCAACTCTAATATTCTATGTGCCTGTGCCATTTTCACAGCTCTGTGTCTGCAAGTGTATCTCTTTCCACAATCCCACCCTATTCAGTCTAGGGCAGTTGATCCTCTTATTACTAGTAACAAACACACTCATACAATGTGATGGCTTCCTTAAAAGCAGCAGTATAATTTCCTCATTATTGGAGCTCTTTCAATGTGACAGAAAACTAACAGCAAGAAGGCAATGAGTTGATAAATTTCATTTGGTTCTGCAGTGGAAGGTCTGGCTTATCTTCCTTAGGAGACTGGGAGGCAAGGATTAGAATTTGACTCAAGGAGCCCTTGTTGGCAAAGTGACGTGAAACTGGTGCAAGGATCTGTTGGTGACTGGAGAAGCTGGGACATCATGGCTGATTTTTATGGTGCGGTTTCCAAACTCCCCCAAGCTTGTCTTCATTCTTTTTTTTTCTTGAGCATCAAGTGCTCTGTGATGTATCTGTCTGGATATCGTGCAGGGTGAATAAGGGGAGCATGCAAGTTTAAATTGTAAGTAGGAAAGGAAAGAGGCACTTGCGAAAGATGTCTAGACACCACAAAGAGTAATTAGCCAGGTTTAAAATTCTGCCAGCAAGTATACATGGCAGGAAATACAAATATAAGGAGAGAAAGAGCTACCAGGCTTCACTTGGCTCCTGCTACTTCATCAGGGCTAATTAAAGTCTTCTTTCCTGAGTCCTTAAAGAGATTGGCTATGACAGCAAACAATTTCAAGTAAGATGTACTAGTCTAAAGTGTGGGGGGGAAACAACAGGGAAGTAGCAATCTGCGCTGTCAATTCCCATCTCTATAGGCTCAGTGGAGAACATTTGAAGCTGGGTGAAGCGAGGCCAAAGACAAGGCAAATGAATGTTCTCAGGTTAATTTGCCACATCTGAGGCAGAAAGGTCTCGAATATCTGCAAGGTCCTGGCCGTGCTCCTCACAATCATATGCTGGAGTTTCACAGCCACACAGTGCAATCACAGATTGTATTTGCTACATGTTCCCAAGATTGTGCCTGTAAGAAGATGCATGTATGTATGCACTGTACCGCCAGGCAAGCCGAGTACTAACAATGCTTTTAAGTAAGCACGTCTGTAGAGGCACTGAAGGTAGAGGGTTCTTCTTCAGTCATTTTCATTGCCCTCTCCATCTCTTCATTATTTCCATAATGAAGTCACCTTGTCTCCCAATGCTTTGGGAGAAGGATCACAGGACACTGGTGATTTGGAAGTTACAGTTGCAATCCTATCGTGAAATAGGATATTCAGTTTCAGGTTCATATAAAAGAGGCAAATGAAGTTTGTGAAGATAATCCTATGCTTTCTGAAGTTTCCACTTTGCAGCCAGAAAATACAAACATGATGTGTGTGATGTAGATAGATCAAAACTAAAGTTGCAGGTTGGGTCAAAATCAGGTTGGCAGCTTCCCTTTAAACAGTTTTATGGATCATTAAGTACCCTACAGGAGGCTGACTACACCAACTGCGTTTTATTGATAGTTGAGAGTTTCTAGCCTGAAACAAAACAATTATTCATGTTAACTAGAGGCTGAAATAAACTGCCCCAGACCAATGTCCCCTCAGAACACACAGAGACTCAAAATGCAATCTCAGATTTACTTCTTGATGTATTTTCCCATTCACTTAGGTTTGTAATATCCTGGTGGATTCTTTATTTAAGCAGGTTAGCACAACTGTTTTCCTGGGAAGGTCTTTGGCAGGCAAATAGGATTTTTCACATATGCTCCAACAAAATGTCAGCATATTCATATAAGTAATACATATTCCTCTAAGAAAATCGATGAAAATTGGCATATTTTACCAGCAGAGCCAGCTTTCATAGTCCTGTGTGTCACACTTTTACTTGAAGGTCTACGTTCAGGAGTAAGCTAAATGGTGCATGGCATTTCTGTTTACTGTCTTCTGTCTCAGATATATCCAGTGAGACTTTGGACACTTGATGTTAAAAATTCCCAATAACCCCTTCAAGAATCACAAATGCTTTCAATGTAAACAAATGCTAGCTGATGTACATAAAAAGTGCTAATTCACTCTGTACTTAGCTTATCACCAACCACTTCACCATCTCCCACAAGACCAACCTCCCTTAGGCTACTGGGCAGTCCTATTTCTAGCTATTGCACAGAAGAGATACAATATGATGACGGACCAGTCGTTTAAAATAAGCCCTATATCCTCAGTATGAACTTCCCAGAAAACACCAGTATTTAGATGGGGAAACAGACTGGAAAATCTGCCTTTAAGTGCTGCAACAGGAGCTAAGTTCTTCTGAATGTGTTTTTCATGCACAGGACCTCTCGCAGTCTTGCAAGATCAGCATTGCACAGGAAAATGAGGTAGCCCAACTTGGGTCTGCCAAAATCATGACACGATCATTAGACCAGCAGATGACTAAGTAACTTTAACACTCGCTGCAGCAGCACTTCACTTTAAAAATCTGATCTTGTCATTCAGCCAGTGCTAATCTGCTGCCACCAAAACTAAAATAGTCGTCAGCCCTATATGTTGTTCATGTACTGCAGTTTTGTTCCAATGAAACAGATGTGGGATTTACTGCATCACTACCACATGCCTCACAAAATCAGGAAAAAATCCTGGACAGGTAAGTTAAATGTACCCAAAGCTCCCCTGAACTCAACCATATCTTAATACTTTCCTATTGGTATGGAAGTCTTCATGTAAAGAAGCTAAATATGGGAAGCTTCTGAAGTGATAAATCAGTTATATAATGGGAATCTCCAGTACAGGCTGTCTAATTATTTGACAAGATAATTAATCTCCTAAGCAACTGTAGAACTGCTGTTACCTTAGTAAGTGATGGAAACAAACTTTGGCAGATCCCATAGGTTTTGGCACTGTGATATCAATGAGGCTCTAGAAAGTTATGTGTGATAGGCACTAAGTGAGGTCAAAATGCCTCCGTAGGAATAACTGGAATTGCTTACTGCCTCAAGGTACTTCTGTTACTAATTATTTTACTGCAGCTAATTATGGTTTGCCTGTTTAGTTGCAGCTAAGTTTAAGAGTTGCCTTTATTCCCTTGAGGAAGATGCTGAATCATGATAGGAAAGGACAGAGCCTCCTGCCTTGTTAAAACAATGGCATTGTCTGCCTCTCCTCAACAGACAACACAATTACAGCTGACACAATAATTGATGTTGAAGTTTTCCACTGAGAAAGATGGACACACATTATTATCCCATCAGTCTTGTTCCACATGGTGTCTTGTATCTCTGGTTTTTCCTACTGTGGCAGCAAATTGACTGAAACACACTGAATAGTCTGTTTTCCCAAGGGTACCCTGTGACGGAATGAGGGCATCTCACAGGGCACAAGGAGAAAGGTGAGCCCAGAGAAAAGATCACTCTGTGTGAATTGAAGCCAAATTTACTTCCACAGCCTTCTTTATCTGCTTATGTCTCCATTACATGTATTTGTTTCAAAGGAAACATGAGCATGTCCAACATCTACTGATTACACATGTATTGCATTACGCTGAACAACTGTTCCATCATTAACAATAACTGTCCCTTATTGATACCCAATTCTATCTGAGCTTAAGCACAGACTCTAGTGAGAGATCTGCCAGGTGTGTAAGTAAAGGAAAACCTCAATGTGAATGAGATATGTACCTATTTGACAACTTTCCAGTCATCTAATCTAAATTTCTGTTTTGCCCAATTTATAGTACTACTTGGCACATGTTTATGCGTATTTATTACATTTCATGTGCTTCATAATCTCTGCATCCAAATCATGGAGTTGAGCTTAGTCCAAACCCTATATCTACTGTTTTCTATCTCTTCTTAAAAACCATTTCTGTTCATATCTGAAAGAAGCCTGATTTCTACCTGTCCACTGCTTTTCCCCAGTAGTGGAGCAGAAACCTATTTTCTTTATTTAATGACAATAATATTGTTAGTCTACAAATATAATCATATATTTTGGGTTTTTTTGTTTTTGTTTTTGTTTGTGTTTTTTTTTTTTTTTTTTTTTTTTTAAGAAAAAGCCACTAAAATACAGTGTTTGGCATAGCTGTATTATTCCTGTAATGAATAATCACTGAAGATACTATTGTGGATGCAGTTACCATGCAGCAGTGTGAATAAAATGCTTTAGATGGAAAATTGTACTTCAACAAAATGTATGCAGTAGTACAAATGTATTACTGCCCATTAATATGTATTAATTCAATGAAAAATGCCTGACTGAGCTGGTTTACATAGATTAGGAATGCAGGCAGTGAAAGGAAGCACTTGGACTTGATTAAATGGGCTGTGAGGATCGGAGGAACTCTAATCCTAAACATGGAAGTGAACCTCCAAGATAGGCTGTCCAGTTACGCTGGTATGGTTTGTTCCTTCTCTCATTCATATCAGAGTTTTTATTGTGATGAAGGATCAGTATTCGGTGCTCCTGACGCATTGGCTCTACTCAGTCTTCTTGAATATGTATTTAAGTGCTTTTTATTTAAAATAATAAAAAAAAAAAAAAAACAAAAAAAAAAAACAATTCTCCCTAAGGTAGGAACTTAGCAGGAGTCGTCTCATTTGCGTTAGTGTTTCCAGGATGCAGAATGTGAGCTCCTGACAAGCTTGTCATTGTCAAGACAAGCTTATCTGTGCCTGAAATACACATTAACTTCTGTGCATGACATGCAAGGTTTGTTCCAGCTCCCCAATCTACACCAAGTGGGGTATTCCCACAGCCTTGAGGGGGAGCTTTCATTGAAAGACATCAGTGTTTCAAATGATGCCAAAATGCACCCTTCTGTCCAGGCATGGTTAGTTACACATATAAAAACCCAACAATTTCTTTCCCTTCTGGCTAACAATCTTGTTATGAGACAAACTGTTGTAATAGTCATATGCTCAGCATAAGATGCAGTTTTCCCTGAATTTATTTAATAAGCACAGTACAGTTCATAAAAGAACCCATCAATTTGGTGGCTCTGTCAACCCCATGGCCCTCATAAAGCCTTACTTTTGGTGGGGGACTGACTGGCACTTTTACTCTCCTCTGCCTGTGCAAGAGAAGTAATGTTGGAGGAGGTTTAGGTGAGGAAAGGCAGAATACTGACTCCAGGGGTGTGAGGAAGGAAGAAGAACCAAAAGAATTTGTGAGTCTCTGGACTTAAGATTAGTGGAATATCAACAAACAGCAGATGTTTGGAGGCAGAGCATGCATATAATGGGTTTTGGGGATACAGAGATGTATCCTAGAGAGTACCTGGATTTTTCCATGCTGCTCAGTATCAAAGTACACGAGTTACTACCAGGAATGTCCCTTGGGGGTTTTTACTTGGAACTACATGATCTTAAGGTCCTTTCCAACCCTAACTATTCTATGATTCGATGATTCAATGATTCTACTTGCAAAGCAAGGAACATCCCAAACAAAAACAAAGTTCTTCTGTGAAATGACCATGCTCAAAGCAGGATAGGAGCAGGACTGAGCAAGAACCCAGCAGCGAAGCTTTGGTGTACTAGTACTTAAAGGGACCTACAAATTGGGGCTGAGTACATTGAAGCTGGCCTGCTATCCCCATGTAGTAGCTGGGTGTCTCCAGCAACTTTAGTGGAGTCCTTCCTTCAAAAGACGAGGATTTGTATCACTCTGAGACCAGAGTCAGCCTTTGTGAAAGCAATAAGAACAGGTCTGTCTCTCATGTGCGTCATATCTACTAAGTGCACAGATAAGGCTGGTGAAGTTGCAAAATATGAAACAGCTCTGCCTTGGATCAGCACCATATGTGATCTTCATTTTGCATGTAATGTCCTCCAGATATGATCACTAAGAGGTCTGATATTTCAGTAGCCCTTATTTGCATAAACCAACTTAATTTTGACACTGAGAACTTGTTTCATCGCACTTTCATATTGGGGCACCAGGATGTAAACATGCCTGAAAGACAAAAAAGAGGGCCTTATGTTTAGGAAAAGGTCTTTGAATATGACCTTTCTAGGACACATATTACCTAAACCAGTGAAAAATGATATTATAAATTGCTACAAAGGATTTACTATCTTATTTGCCCAAGTAGCCTCATAAATTCTATGTCTAATCCCCAATTTTGCCCACATCCTCATCCAGCTCCATCTGCTTTGCATAAAGTTAGTAAACTCCCAACAAACACAGCTGACCAGCAGGAGAGCAAAGAGTGGGGTCCCTGTAGTATGTTAAATCCCTTCCCTCCAATAAAATCTAATGGGAACTTTAATGACTAATTCTTATATGAGAATTCTTGAAATAGTGGACCTTGGATCATTCTCTCCACCTATGTTTTTATGTATATGGTTCCCAGAGCTCTAGTCACGTTCAGGTAAGTGTATCGAATTTTGAGCTATTCAAGAGATTTTGTATATTATTTATGAGAATTGATTACTTTGTCTCTCATGTGAAGGAATACATGTAAAACTGAGGTTTTGTTCTGTTTTTCCTTTGCTCAATGTCTCTGATATGATCATGGCTTCATAACAATTTCAATACGTTATTGCCAGAGGTACTATAAAATAGGGAGACATTATCCTTCAAGTTGTAATTCTTTCTCTGATAAATAAACTCAAAAGCTTTTTTTTTTTTGTTTGTTTGTTTATTGATCCTTACTTTGGAACATAGTAAATTAAGTTAATGCTGTTAAGCAAGAGGCCAAATTCCCTTGTAGTTTCAGCAAAATGGATTTCAATTAGCTAAGCTTCTACGACTGTGCTATGATGCTATTCATAGGCAGGTTATGACATTGTCAACAAATCAGTGAAATTTAAGCTCCTTTTATCGTGACCTTGAGCTAAACAATACAGATTTCTTGTGCATATGCCTTGTTCCCTATATAATGGGAGCTTCAGACAGTGTGGCCAGAAATAGCTCTTGACATGAAACACCTGCAAGTTACATTGGCATTGTAAGACAGATCAGTCTCAAAGTAAGTCTGAGAAATGGAGGAAAGGGAAAAAGGGCAGAAAGTACAGGGTCATCGAGTTGTAATTTCTGCCATCCCACTGTTCCACCTGTGCAGCAAAGGGATATTTGTGACCCACTGCCTGACATGCCCTCAAAGCCAGAGTCTGTCATGGTCAAAATTAGATACTTATGGATGCACAAGGAGATTGTTTCCTTCTGCTGTTATTTCACCATAGAAAATATAAACAGGGAGTTATCATGCACTGGCTGTTTCAATCAGAATGGGGGGCTATCAAATAAATACGGTTGATGACAGGTTCAAAACATACATCGGGATGCGTTTTTGAATTCCTTGCCATGGGATTTTGTGGATGCTAAATTTTAAACCCAGATGGGTTTAAAAAGTGTCTGGATAAGTAAGAAAACAGAAAATTCTGTAAGGGATGATTAAATATAAGGATATCACCTCTAGTTCAGGAAGTCCTTCACCTGTAAGCTGCCTTTCAAAAGGAAAGGTGCTCTGACACTATTCACAGCCAATTTACTGCTAATGGCCAAGCTTAAAGAGTGCTTGATAGAAAGAACATCTCATTAGCAAATCTTTAAATGACTTCTAAGTTCCATAGCAGGGGCAGCGAATAGAGAAGTTTACTTTTTCCCTGATGGAAAGCTGAAGTTGCTCAAAAATACAGCTGTGTTGACGTTATGACAATGTCTTGATCTGTTGATGTATAAAGCAGGCACAGAGCCCCCCAGGGCTGAGCAATGTGTAATCCCTGTCACAGTCGTGCATTTTGGAACCTCACAGCAGACCCTCCTGATTTAACTCTATTTGGTTTTACTGTATTTTTGCATTTACACTGCTCGCTCTGCGTTATAGTGTCTACTACATGGATTCCCACTCCAGGCTGTTGAATTGATGTTTTATGGATTAGTGCAGAGAGTGTATTCTTTGAGTCTACTTTATGTAGTCATTCGTATTTATCTTGCTGATGCCAATCTCTCCTCTTGTCACCTACCGCTCAAAAAATAAGCCCTTTGAAGGTCTGTATTTTTTTTCTTTTTATCCCATTTTGAGATACTTTCTTCCTATTCAGAGATTATGCCTTTGTCTTACCTTTTACTTTTCAACTAATAGCTGAACAGCTGCAGCAACACGCAACTTCGGAGCACCCTGCTGCTGATCTCAAAAACAAATCAATCTGTACTTAAACCAATTTGCTTGTAAACTCCTGCTTCCCTGCCTCCAGCCTGCTAAACTGCTCATGCCCATCATGTCAATCTGTTTTACCAACGCAGAGATCACTCTATCAGTGCCAACTAGCCCACTACAACCAAGGCTGCAGGTTATGCCTAGGGAAGAAAAAATGATGCCTCTGCCCTCATTAGCTAACTACCTTTTACTGGATCCATACCATTCAGATTGATCATTGGGGTCTGGATGAAAAGCAAGGTCATTTTAAAAAGTGAATAATACATCCCTGTCATTGGGGTGTAGGATTTATATCTGGATTCTACATTAAAGGGAATCTCACAGCTATCAGGGAGTTGTGAACATTGTATTTCAGTCTGAGCTAAATGTGCCTAACTGCAGCGCAAAGAATATGTCCTAGAAATCGACTCGAACTGGTAAAATATGAGACATTGAGATTGAACACAAATAATTCTAAGCTAAGGCACCAGCAGGAGACTGATAGAACCTATAACCAGGAGACTGGCTGTTTGTTTCCTTATTCATACTGTTTTACGATTTCATTTCTCTGCGCTGATTAAAAAGGGACTAAAAAACAGTGCTGGAGACTGAATAGTTTGGGCATATGCTGTTCAAATCTCCCCAAAACAGCTCTGCCGTAACCATTCCCTTTCCATCTTTAAATTAACAGGCTTTTTTAAAAGCATCTCTCCTAACTGAGTGCAATATTCTGGTGGAATGAGGTCATCCTCTGAAACCTAAGCGGAATGGGTTTATGAGTATCTTTACCAACAGGTTTCTTCTTGTCCTGTAGGTTAAAGTGCTTTTTCCCTCTCCTAGTGTTTACAGCACTGTATAGTTATATCAGTCCCAAAACTTTTAGGCTGTACAAGCCAGGTCTTCCTATTTCATCTGGTAGGACCAGTTCTCCGTTCTCTTAGTCACACTGTCCTGTTCTACAACTCCTCCACTGCTCTTGACCATCCGGCTCCAGATCAGGAGATCTGACCTTGCACAATAGAATCATAGAATGATTTGGATTGGAAGAGACCTTAAGGATCATTTAGTTCCAAGTCCCCTGCCACGGACAGGGACACCTTCCACTAGAGCAGGTTGCTTAAAGCCCATCCCATCAAACCTGGCCATCAGTACTTTCATGTTTCAAGTAGAACAATAAACAGCTGCTATGCTCAAACCCCACACTGACCTTTTAAATGGTGACATCATATTGTTGGGTCATAGCTATCTTGTCATCAATTCTTACACCTATGTTTTTCTCCTTTTATATCATTTCCAAGTGACAGCTCCATGGATTATAGTAAAAAATATTGCTACTGGTACCTAAATACATGACATAGCAGTCTATACCAGAAGATCCCATCCTGGACTATGTTATTCTAACTCCTCTTGCAATATTCCAACCCCTTTTCCCATTTGCAATGTTTTCCAGGTTTGTACTTGCAGGTACAAATGTTATAGGCAATTTTTATATGCAGAGTATTCATGACAGTTTAAGCCAGATCAGACTCAGGAAGCTCCTTTAGGATTGCCATTGCTAACCTGACACTTCTCCCTTTAAACAAACCTATTGTTGTTTCACCTTCAGCTGTTTCCTTGTTTGCCTCTTGCAGTTCCTGTGCTAAACTCTGCATTTGCCAACTAAACCAATAATTTCTCATGCAGCACCGTATCTAATGCTTTACTGATACCCACATAGATGAAATCTACTGCATTTCCTTTGTCTAGAAAATCAATTACTTTATCAAAGAAGGATATCGAGTCAGTCTGGCATTCTCTATGTCTTTGGTAAACCTATCTAACATTTTATCCGATTTTACACTTACTTCCATGTCTCTAATTATTCTCTTCTTAAGAATTTACTCCAAAGCCTGTGTGTAGTCATCTCCTATTTGTGATCCAAGTGGCTTTGACATTGATTTGCAGGGACCCAATGTGGCTCATTGTTTGGACTCAAGATTTAGATGCAAATGCCTGTACAGTATCATGGTGTGCACTCAGAAGTATCCATGCATGGGGAGTGCAACAGGAGAACTAGAGCAGTGAAAGGCTAAATTCATCTGGAATTCAGAAATATGTAAGGAAGGCAACATTAATTCTTGCCCTATTCTTATGCTTTTCATTTAGACCCCTTGAGACAGCTGCCCCTGTGCAGGTATTTTAATGGTCTTCTGATGAAGATGTTCTGAGTTTATCCTGCTTCCATCAAAGTGTTCATTGCACTAACAGAAAAGGGTCTCACAGAGTAAAGGTTCTGGCACAAATAAGCATCTGCAAATCTACTGTGACCAACTGAATTATGTCCTTTCATCTGTTCTGTCTTTGATGTGCTATTCAAATCCCAAAGGGAAATTCAGGTGTAACCAAAGCATCTTCTGCTCCATTGCTTGATATTTTACTAGCCATTTCGCATCCTTCAGAAGAACAGGACTAGCAATTGGTTTTGCTGGGGGAACACCTCAGAGATAAACACTGTTCCTTTCTTTTCCTCTTTTCTCTTGTCACTCTCTTCTGTCCCATTAAATATCCTATCCTCATCCTACTGAAGCTGCTATAGATGGAAGTCTGACAGTGCTGCCATTACAAGTCTTATTTGTAAACAGTTTAACATTCAAAGGCAAAGTTTCGTTTTCTGTCCTTGCCACAACTGATGCTGGATGGAAAAGGTCAGGCAGGGGCTACTGTCTAACATACAGTTCCTCTGAATTTTCAAACACAGCCACAAGCATTGTGGAACAGGGGTGGGCCAGCAAGGCTCCAGTATAAAGAGACACCAGCATTTCACCCTATGCAGCCAGGTGCAATGCAGGAGTGGAAACTGGAGTCTAAAGTAATGAATATTGTAATTATCTTTTATCCTGCCAACAGTCTTAACTGGATTCCCAAAGCCAGGCTCCTTCAGAGTTTGTAGATACATGAACCAGATCTGTTTTCATAACCTGCGCTCATAGAAAAAGAAATTATCTTGGTTCTTTCTAAAGCAGACAGAAATAGCAGAATTTCCAGGAACCACAGGGAGACAAAGAACAGAACACAGTGTCAATAACTCCACATAAATTTAAACCTCTGCATAAACTTTTGGATTCTATTGGGATGAACAGCGAAGAGAGTGATCCAGGAATGAAAGAGAGAAATTTGACCTGCATCGTGGATGGATGGTCTGTTGGTAAAAGAATAAACGTAGGATCGTCTGATCACAGTTAGCCACCTGGTGTCCAGATTTCTCATCCATAAATGATAATAATGACACTTGCCTTTGTGAAGTACTTTGATATCTGTGGTGGAAAAGTGATGTATAAAGACAGACATTGTTATTTCAAAGGGACAGTGAATAGCAGGTGTCATATATGTGGAATTACACAATAGACAAATATTGCAGGGAGAACAGCGGGATTCAGCAGTATCCTATAGTCTCTTCTAGCTTTGATAGTGTTGGTGGCTTTCCTATTGAAGTACAATATTTCAGGTAATTACTCCATTGCTCACCTATTAGGGAGGGGATGAGAAACAGTTTATTTTGCTGGAAGGACATAATAAGAGTCAAACAAAATAACTAGAATAATTAGCAAATTCATTTACTCTGTATAGGTTCTTTTTATATATCACCAACGTAAGTTGCCCTTTGGGGAAAACACTTTCCCTCCCCCTAAAATCTACCTATTTCATGCTGAGCACGGCACCTTTCGCGTGATTCCTTTTCAGGATGAGTGTACCCATATCTGTCTCTCACACATCACTTCCAGCCTGTCCCAGGATGCAGTTTTGGAGGAGCCACAGCTCCATCTTTGCTGAACCCCTACTGTTTCCAGGGGTCATGCCTAACTTTGTGTGATGCCTCCTTTCATCTTCTCCTGTGCTCCAGCCCAGTGCTTGCTGAAGGAAATCAGAATGAAATACAGCTGAACAGATTAATATCCATCATGAAGGGATGTGGGGAATATGCAATCATACAGTCTGGATGCTTGGCAGCTCTATGTGCGACAGGAGAAGAAAATCAAAGTGAAAAGTGCATGCATCAGAGGGACAGCAGCTGGGGCCCTTTGATTAATCTATACAGAGTATGCCTGGAAAAATCAGAGGGGATTCTTATCCAAACAGAGGCACTAAAGTCAGGCCACAACTTACACCAGCACAACCCCAACCAGAGCACATCACTCACACATCACATGAGCAACACGCACAAAAGCTGGTGGCCCCATGTACAAAGACAGCTCCCCTCAGACTGCATAGGGGAAGAAATACCAGTGCAATACCAGTATTCAGTTGCAATGATGTAAGTCCCGAATAACTTCAGTGGTAACACACAGTCTTCTTTACATCCCTGACCTCATGGCTCAAAAAGCATTTCAGATGTTGAGACATATCAACGAGGCAAAGATTTCAACCTCTGAAACTCTTGAGTTCATCCTCAAGGAGATAAATTATCTCCTCTATCAAATGTAGTCAGAGAGGCATAAAGAAAAGGGTTTAGCAGCCCTGCTTTGCCATAGGCTGTTCTTCAGCAGGGAAGGGAGAAACCCAATGAGAAGGCAAAGCAGGATCATGCATGCACACACAGCCCTCTCCTGCCCAAGGTGAGCCATTGTCTCCACTGGTTGCCTGCTGTCCTGCTGACTGCAACGTGGGGATCCAGCTAGCAAATAGCCACCTAACGCATGCACAATCATGGGCATTTCAAGTAGCTTTCAAAATCCCTGTCTGGATAATGATGTAGTGAGCACATCAGGCCTGGCCATCCAGCTGAGCTAAGTACACAGCTGAAGAAGGTGTGGAGGGCGATGAGGCAGCTGACAAAAGCGGTTCTGCTGGCATCATTCAATCACCTGTGGACCAGCTAGCTTGGATTCAGGCAGCGGCTCCTTTCCTTCATGCGCTCTTAAATCCCAATCTAAGCAAGGCAATGTGAGGTGTCTGTGATGATGCACAAGTTGGAGCATAATGAGAGATTGGCTTTTTTCCCCCATGTGCCAATAGGCCAGTTGAAGTCTCCAGGCTTTTGTCAGCCTCCCTCCACCCTGCAGACTGGGAGATCAGCATCTGCCATTCCTTTCTTAACTCATCTTCCTCTGCAAAACCCACATGGATTCTCTATTTGCACAATTGTGCTAGTTTGAGAAACCATTTTTCTCCCTTACTTGCTTCCTTTGGTCATACTTTGCATAAAGAAATGCTTGGGATAAAATACAAAACATTCCTATAAAATTTGTATCACTCCCTTCAGCCCTTCTCCCTAGATTGAAGCTAAATATAGCACAAGCTAGGCTGCTGGGTGGAAAAAATACAAATCGCTTACAGAAAGGTATGATAAATTGAGCCCCAGGTTGCTCTCAGACTGCGGTCTGGATGAGGTGAATGTCTTCTGTCTCTGATGGCACTAGCAGGACATTTTTATGTACTGATTTACAAGGGATTTGTGATCACTGAACAGAGACGTTTCTGTAAAGCCTAGGGGTGACTTGCTGAAACTTCAGCTAAAACCGCGCTGCAATGTGTCCAAGAAACAGCTGCTGATCTCGTGCATTTGTAGAATCATTTTTAGATCAGAAAGACAGTTTGGGATTATTTTCTTTCAGTGGGCAATGCAGATTTGGTAACAGCAACTCTTACAGATTTATATTTGCTTCACTGAATCCTCCTCCGAGGCTGGAGGGGGAATTTAGAAACTTCATTTTGACATTGAAGTTGTTTTTCAAAGCTAAATGTTTCATTTTGCTGCTTTCAAACAAAATATTTTGATCTTTCCTTTGTGTATTTAGTTTGGTTACAAATTGTCTTCCCTTTGATTTTGAAAGGTGCGCTCAAAACCCGGCTGCTAGTTCTTATAAAGGGACAAAAGAAGTTTTGTTCAAACCAAGATGATTTTTTTTTTCCCCTTTACTTTTGGCTTGAAAATAACTGGTCAAAAACAAGGCAGAAAAGAAGTTTTCTTGCTAGTGAACCAAAAATTCAATTATCTGAAAAGCTCTTAGTCTTATATCAGTATAAGGCGTTGTCTGCAGAGGACGCTGAGTGCACAGTGCACTCCAGTACATGCTTAAAACCCAACCTGTTGCATCATATCTCCCCCAGATGTTGTCTTCCATTGAGGACAAATCTAGACCATGAGAAAATAAGTTTTCCTAGTCAAAGGTAGAAGAAAGCTTGGATTCAACCCACTTTCCTTAGCTCACCTAGGGTCTGAATTGCCATCTGGACATGCATGTTTCTTTTCGCTGGATACCCAGGGATTCCGAGCCAACCTTATCTGAATCAGATAACTTAGCATAAAAACTAGAAAGAAAGAATCCTGGCCTTTGGCGCTCATGAAGAGTGTACTCCCAGGGCACGGTTACTACATGGCTACATTGCTGCCCTATTATCAAATCATCGGTGACCCTACAAAACAAAATCAGAGACTTTTGTACAATACCCTTCCTTTGAGGTAAGTTACCTGCGGAAGGCTATACTATAGTTTCTCATGAGCAACTCTTTGGTCACATCAGCCAAACCTGGGGGGATACAGAACATGGAAAAGGTTCAAACAAATATCCACATGTCCAGGCTTTTGTCTGAGTTGGGCATGGATTTGCTCTATTGCAGCAGGCTGAGAAAAGCCTCTTGGGAAGATGCCTCTATTCAAAGGTTACTATCATGACCAAAGTAATTCTGTGAGCCTAAATAATGATCCTAGACTTGCCGTTGGGGTCTGAGCATCATCTTCTGCAGCGGGAAAAATGTAATATTGCACCTCATAATTTAAGAGTCCCCAGAAATGAGTTTTTTGAGATTTGTTAATCCATTTCATAGGTTAAATGATTCCTCTTTGTGCCTGAAACCTTCCTGTCTCTGACTCATCTGCTTTCATGCTCCACCTTGTCCATGGGCTGAAACCTTAGACTCATCAGCTCCTGTCATCCAGAATGTAGTCTGACAGTGACTACAAAACCTCCCTGGGGAGACTGTGAGCATTAGCAGCTGCTAAAACCACACAGATGGGACTGTGTGGTGGCCACACAGGTCTGGCCTGCATGTTGTCGATATATCACCTTTTCAAACACACAAGCGATGCTCTTTTTTTGGCCTTGCTGATGCACCACCACTGCCCCTCTCTAGCAGAGCTCAGTGCATAGCGGGAATACAGGGAGGCTCCTTTCCTCCTTGTTCATTGCCCTATCCAGATCCTGTTTTCCCATCAGAAGCAGAATCCATAGGGGACAAGGATGGAAGCTCTCATCTGTGGGGTATTACACTGCTGCAGCATCCCCATTGGGCTCAGATATCAGCAAGCTGATTGGCACTTTTGCTATTGCAACAGGAGTGTGACCTTTGTTTCTCCAGTAGCTTGATCTGCTTTATCCAGGGAAATCACAGCAAGTGCTCTGCGCCAAGTCCTGATCCCACTGAATTCAGTGACACAGCTCCAGTTGACCTCGATGGGACTGGGATATGAAGTAGCACCATGTAATTCCTGTAGGTTTCTTGTGCAGCTCTCTCTGCTCACTTATTTGACTTTCACACTCTTGATGAAAACGTGTCTTTATAAATTTACAAATAGCACAGCAGCTGTGTGTTTATATAACCCCATTTGAGGGCCACATGTATCCTCATCCTTGTGCTATTAATATTTATACTGTCACAACCACATACACATAAAATACCTCACACAAATACACATGCTTGCTGTGGAGCAATAAGGAAAATAGATTAAAACCCCTTCTGACTCAGTCATGTTCCTAAAAGACATTATGAAGCAACTTTTCACTATATCCGGGTAACTTTGTCTGAGCTTCTATGCTTCTTCACTCTTGGTTTCTGTGCAGCAGCGCCTCTCCCTGGTTTGAAGTGACCCAAGTCCGAAACATTTTGCAGAACAGAGTGAGATATTTCAGCCAGTTGGGAGATAGACAATTTATAGGGCAACCAGGACTTCAAGCTCTGCAGGCTATTGATAGCAGGGCAAACAACTCCAGCTGCTGCTGCTGCTTCCCAGCTATGTAATGAGCATTGTTCAGGAGGCCACAATGGAGCTGGGTAACAGCTCTTGACAAAAATTACTCTTTTTTTTTTTAGGCAAAAATGCAGAATCAGGCTACTTTAGTCAAACTGCAAATTACTCAACTTGCTTCAAATGCAAACAGGAAAAAAACCTGCAAAACATACAGCCTAGATGCTTTATTTTGACAGCTCGGATGAAACATTTTGATTTCCTCATGCTGAAAAGCTTAGCATTCTTGAATTCGCCTCCATTTAATTCTGTCTGTTCCAAAGATGAAAATTATTTGTCCTATCCTAAATATTAATTATTTTTAAACTCTGCTTTGCTAGCGAAATTGGCTTAAATGATCATTTAATGTTGGCCAAGTGCAACTTCTTCTCTTCCCTCCATGCTAATTTGCCAGCTCAGTCAATGAACCAGATCACTATAAGGAGTCCAGTCCAGCTTTTTTTCCCAGGTCCGGAGACCAAGGATCAAACATACAAAGATCTGAGCAGGACAGGCTTTGCTCACCCTGTTGCGCAGAAATCAGGAGGCAGGGGGCAAGCAGCCTTGTTAAGACTTCTCCTTTCCTTTCACAAGGAAACTTCACTGTGAGACCACATGGCTGTTCTGATGCCAGCAAGTTCCCTGCAGATGGGGAGAGCAAACAAAAATGTGCATATTTACATTATACATGCAGATTAGATAGTGTGCATTCCTCACAGCCTGTCCCTGAAACACCCTCCAAAAGGAACGTGAGGGAGAATGCAAAGAAGTTGAGTCCAACTCTCTTATTGTCTCGCTCCCACACTCCTCCTCTTAAACAATTTGTACCCCTGGCTGATTAACCCTTTCTAGTGACCTGCACCATGGATAAAACTCTCCGTGCCTGGCAGTCTCTACCTTAGTGCAAAAAATGGAACTGTTTGCTTTCAGAGTAGTGTTAATTCAAAAACCATCAGACTTATGGGCAGGATGGAAGTGGTAATGATGGAGAAATTAATTACTGCATTTCTTTGCGTTGTCTGGTGAGATAACACAATGGAGGTGCGGGTACATGCGTGTGCACACAAGGAGTTAGACACTGGCATGGAGCCAAAGCATTGAAACGATGGACTGAAACCCTATTGTATTTACAGAGAGCTTTTGCAACCAGGCAGACTTCCACAGACCATCTCACCCCTGAAGCTCTTTCTCCAAACACCCCTCCTCAGCACTCACAAGCTTGCTCCTTCTCAAAGCCAGTTTCAACCTCCCCTTCACCTCCCTGCAGTACCCATTTCTCCTCCAGCCTCACCTCCCTGGGTCACTGTATGGAGCTCCTAGGGCTCTGTAATGCCCTCCTGAGCGTAAGTGTCCCCACCCATGCAACTCTTATTGTGAGATCATTTTGGGGAGAAGTGGGTTCTTTGGGGGAGTAAAGAGCAAGCCAGTGATGGGCATCCCATAGTCTTCTCCTGGGGAGGATCAAATATGGCTTTTTTGAAAGCAGTAGGTGTACAAATTAGAGAGCAGTGTCAGACCCAGCTCTTCCTGTATTATATTGGAGGATCTTTGGACTCACAGCTCCTGCCTTCTTCTGAGCCTGGTCCTAGATACCTGCCTGGGGACTGGGCTGCTCACCCCCATCTGCAGTGAGAGCAGCAAGAGAAGAGCCTGAGCCCACAGCAAAACCATCAGCTTGCTCCAGGTGTCCCCTTCTTAAAAGGCCTGCACCTAGACCTCTGCATATGCAAAAGAAGTCTGGGATCATGCTTTGCTGACAGATCCAGAGCAGCAAGAGCCTGTGGGTAATCAAAGACCATTGCTTAGCCCATGAGGAATCGCCCTGCTGAGCACATACACTCCTGAGCCCATCCATGGCTCCTCTCTCACACTGCAGCACTCACGTCTGCCCTCCCAAGCAGGGTTCCTCAGAGCACTTGTCCTGGCTCTTCATCAAGCGGCCAGCACGCTCCCCTCGTCCTCCCACACAGCTCAGCATCGCAGCTCAATTAGAATCTACGCCCCATTTCTCTGCAGAAAGCCCTTGCCGTGCTGTGCCAGCTGCCACCTCCCTGACAGATGTTCTGCTCAGGCACACTTTATCAGTTTTACATAGTGGCTGCCTGCTTAAATATTTCACACCTCGTGCCAAACTTTTAGTGCTCCCAGTCGCAGGGAACAGTGTAGGCAAGTCCAGCATGGGCCATGTACTGCTTCAGGGTGCTGATCACTGAACTCCTCATGGTCTTCCCTGCAGTTAGTTCATAGTGCTGTGCTTGGGAGGAAAGAAGCTTTCCTTTGAAGTGAGATTGACTCCAGCCTTTTGAGCTGCAAGGAAAACTGCCTTTGCAGTACCAGCTGCAGGAAAGAGCTTGGCTAAATGTAAGGTATGAAGGAATGAGAGATTCATGGCGTCTCCCAGGCAGATGAATAAATTATACTATTTGATATGTTTTTAAAGGTGCAGTTTTCCAGTTTATATCCATGAGGTATAAATGCCTTTGACTTATTTCCATATAGAGAAATAAAGAGGTTATTAATCACTGCAGTGGGACAGTGGAGGTGAACGGCAAAAAACCCAGTGGCAGGTTCTGGGATGGAGCACAGAGAGTGATGGGATTTCTTGGGGTACTGTGGGTTTTAAGGGTTATGAGAAGTCAGTGTTTAGTACTGTGGCATAAGAAGCCTTCTAGCTCCTCTGACAGACTTTAAAGTGTTCTTACTGCTGTGATAACAATGATAGCAGAGCAAATGATACACGGCTTAAAATCATAAGGAAGCTAAAGCAGTTTTGTTGTCTCATGTTGCACATTCACAGTCTCTTCTTCAAAAACCTCTCACGTTGCTATTTTCTGCTCTAAATTGTTTTTCACACCACTTTCACCAGTATTATAGCTGGGTGCTCCCAGTATTACACCGAGGAATGTGACTAATATCCTTTACAGGTAGTTTGTGATGGTACTTTTTAGTGAAGGACGGTACAGGCTGGACCAGTGCAGCTGTTTCTGACACTGATTAGCTCATGTGGCTGAGTGAGATTACAGCTGTAGCTAAAAAAAACCCCAAAGGCTGTTTCAGGTCCCAAATCAACCCCTAAATATATGTGGAGACTTAAAATTAGGAAATTGCTTTTGCATTTTTAACGAAGCTGTTTGAACACCCAGCCCTCATTCACTTAGCTTATACAATATTGCACATTCAGAGCCTTGGAGCCCAGTTTACTTTTAGTGTTACACCAATTTTACTTTCAGGCAGTGTAATTCTCTGGTAAGTCAGTGCCAATCCTGTTGTGTTCTTTTAAGGCGCTGTGTTCACAGAATGGCAGGCACAGAGTTAAACAATTAGACCACTGCTGTCCTGGAGTGCAGGAAAATGTGATGATGACCCAAGATTTTACTGCAGAAAGGGAGCCCCCGATGCACTCTATAAATGAGGCTGAAAGATCACCCTATTTACAGCATCTTAAACGCAGGTCTGGTGTAATTTTGTTTAAAATTGAAGGAAAATAGTAAAGTCAATGTGGCACAAAGTACCATGCAAGTGTTCTGAATAAAAGCTTCAAAGGGTACTAAAGTGCCATTGATTACCTTTGAGAGGATCTTTAAGATCTCAAGTCCAAGATAAAGAACTTGCACATACACTGTAATGTTAAACCATCATCTCTACGTTTGTAATAACCACCTCTTCTCCGTAAATGAATCCAGCCATTAGCATCCTGTCAGGGGTTCTCACTAAAGATACACAAGAAAATCACAGTTACATTCCTGTTATGTTTAAGAGTATTATGCCCTATAAAACCTCCAGTGGTCATTTCTGCTTTGACAGCTAAGATTTTAAGAGGGATTAACATTCTTATTCTTAATGATGGCTTAATATCATAGAATCAACTAGGTGAGAAGAGACATTTAATCTAATAAACTAAGATCATATACTTTTGGGGAGAGGAGGAGAAAATTACATGTTTGGTTGATAATAGCAAGATTGCCATGTGAAGCATTTGGGTAGATAATGTCATTTTGAGGAAGAATTTAGAGCAATGCAGGATGAGCGTGGCATAAGTGATGTGGATTTAAACCTGACAGAGTGCAAAGTGGGACAGGAAAATGAAAAGGGAAAAAGAGTATTTCCATGTATAACCTCCAAGAACTGGTATTTCTAGCTCTCTTGGAAAGCAGTGAGCCCTAGAAATACATATCCATGGATGATTTCAGGCTGGAACTTGCGTTCAATGCTCCTCTAAGGTAATGGGTTCAAGACAAAGGGGAAGGAGAGTAGGAAAAGGGATCTGGTGTTAACTACAGGCAGGTATCCACACTGGAAAGCTGTGCCATGTGCTGGTCTTCACAGTTCAAGAAAGCTGCTTGCAAATGAAAGGTGCTTCAGAAAAAAAAGCTTCAGTAAATGTTTCAAAGACAAGAAATGTCACCTTAGATTCAAATCTCCACCCAGGTACCTGACCAAAGACCAACTGATGAGCTGACACAATATGGAAACCCTTACATGAGGAACACTGTGGTAGTAGGCTCATCCTGAAAGACAGAAACACCCCATTACAGTGACTAGAAATAAGCTAGACAATGCATTTTAGTGCATTTAGTGTAAAGCATCCTTCCATCATTACTGCTTATCTCATCCTTCTTCCCTAGTAGCTCTGTTGCTGTTTCAACCCTTGAGCAGTTTATCTCATTTGTTTTCAACACTTTGAGCTTGTCCCTTGATTTTCCATTGCTGAGTTGCTTTTTGGGGAGGTGGAATGAGAGATAATGACAGCAGAGCATGTTCTGGGAGCATCATCCTCTGATCACAAGACTCCCATGAGCATTTTTAGGGTCAGACAGACTTCTGAGGAAGAAAGCCAGCAGTAGAACCCCAGTCTGTGTGGCCAGTGCCTTTCTGCTGTTAACACCCAGGCTGCACGCACTGGGACAAGGAGCAGCTTGTGTTTGCAGGGACCTCCAAGGAGAACAGCCTGGGAATGTCAGAACTCCTTTCCTTTACAAGCCTGCTCCTGGGAAGCGCAGGAAGAAGCTCAGTCCAGCCACAGGCTGCGGTAAAGAAGGGGCTGTCATGCAGAAAATCTTGGCAGAAACCTTCAACTACTGAACCCTCTCCCAGCACCACAGAACCAACCCAGCCAAGCGAGCGACAGCTACTAACAGGCCATCTCCCAGCCTGGCCCGCATCCGACTTTATGTCTGAGCCAATGCTCACTGTCACTGTACTGCCTTACCTAGGCAGAGTCAGGCAGGTGGCACTGGCTTGAAGCCAGAGAAAAGCAGCTCATTCCTGGGGAGTAGTCTTCCATCCGAGGTGGCACGTGATGGGAGATGTGCTGTGTGTTGGCAGCAAGATCCGATGTGCCTTATGACAGTTTCTGAATCTTTGGAACTAGCTCAGGCTTGAAATTCAGAGGAATTTGGTTAACTTGTTCTGTTTTGTCTGAATAGCACTTATTTTTTTTTCTTGCATGTGGCTTCTGGCTTCAGCTCCTGTTGGGAGTGGTGAAATTCTATCACAAAAGCTGCATCATCACTTAGCTTTTTATTACAGTCTTTCAGCACTACATGATTGCTGGTGAATCTCCAGCCATGCTGGAAATGGGAAGAAACAACCAGCAGCTCTTTAGATAAAGCAAAAAGACCATGTCTTTCTGCCAATAGCCACCCCCATTTGCATTTCTCTTCTCCTCCAGCAACTGATGCTACCACAAGATGGGATTAACTGGAGGTCCCTTTTACCTTGAGGAAGGTTATTTGCAAAGGGAGTTTTTTTCAGAGTGAGTGACAGCACTGGTGTGAAGGAGAGAGGTCCCTTGTGGGGTCTGTAATATCCCTCCTTGCACTTCCCACTCCTTAGCAATCTCTCCTCTGCAGACCCATCCTGCCCAACCCTGTTTACCTAGTAATTGCTGAAGGAATCAAAATACAAGGTATGGGCAGCTGCAGGCATCCTGTGGTAAAAAAATCTCTGCATTCACATGCGCAAGTCTAAGAGAGAGGAGGAGAGAAAGCACATTAAAGGGAAGACAACATCTGCAGCAGGCTGGTGTGTCCTTGACCAAATGAGACATCAAAGACAGCTTCAGTGATTTACTCTTTGATAGGCTGGCATCTCTGTGATTCACGGAGCTAATCAATTAGGTGATACATTCCCCCTCCCTGCCACCCCTTTATTTTTAACAGCTTCTTGCCAAGAGTGGAAATGCTCCAGAACAGAATGAGTACCCACATCCAGACCACGCTGCTAGAGCTGATAAATACCAGTCCAGTGGGTCTGAAAGGGGGGTCACTGCCAAAGGCGATTTGCCACAGGGACAAGGGCAGTTTGACCCCTCTACAATGGGTGCTACATATTTCTGGGTCATAAAACCTAGTCAGTGTTTCACAGCTGCACAGCCCCTTCATTTAACAGGACTTGGGTCTATCCCTACCTCACCCCTTCTATGCCACATGCAGGCTTTACAAGCCATCAAGCACTCCAGTCCTTCAGCCATATGCATATAAGACATTGGCCTTCTGAAGCACACTTCCCTCTCAATATACATATCTGCTCCTACAGGCAATAATAGTGACCCTTTTGTAGACCCAAAGTAACTCTTCAGAATTCCCCCTTTGCTACATTCAGGCGCACAGACATATACATGCACACAAGTGATGCACACAAAAATGTAAAGGCACTTCAGGTATCCATATGCACACAGATACATCCTTTGACCATGTGCATATTGACGTTCAGTTGCCCAATCCACACTTAATGCATTTTACTCATGCAAGTGCTCACCCTTACTTCACACACTCTGTGGCATGTCTGCACCAACCCCAATGTATGCACCACCCTTCTGCCAGTGCCTGCTCTGATGACTGCTAATGAGGGAAAAATTAGGAAAAAGCAGCATTTTTATTGTCTGCTTCCTCTCACTCATTTCAGGTGGGATGCAGGAAAGCAGAGCACGGTTTTACATCCCAAAACCAACAGCATCTGCAATAACAAAACCCTTCAAAACTGTTCAGTTTCGAAACCTTGACACCTAATGATCAAATACAAACCATAGCAATCCTGCATTTTCCAAATGCTGCATCAAGGGACAGCACGCTCCTCTTCATGTGAAAATATTATGTTGGCTGTCCTATTGCAAAATGAGAGGCACAGTCACAGCAGAGCAATTCTTAGTGAGGAGAGAGCCCTGGGAGGCACAGAGGCTTGGAAACACACCACAACAGGCTTCTGGGACTGCGCTGCAGCTGGCCAAATACTGCAGAAAGCAGCCTGCATTTAATGTTCATGTTTCCTCTTTCCTAATGAGAAGATACAGAAACCTGACCACAGTACACTCAGGGAGATGAGAGCAGTGTTTGGGGCTCGGGGATTAAACCCCTCCATGCATGAGACACTTTGAAGCCTATGGTTATCCCAGGACAGAAATCTTCCTAGGGACACGCATGGGGACTGAACCATTTTGAGTCACAGCCAGAATCTGAATGAGCAAGTGCTGTGATGCTGAGCCAGCTGCATCAATATTTGCAGTGTTTAAAATTTTATTGAAGATAATATCAGAAATCTCTAGTCTTTATGGCTGCAAGACTTTATCTTCTGAACATGGCCACTGTAGTGCTCCCCATGTGAATATGCTGATGCACAGCTCAAAGCAGCAGGCATGAGTCTGAGCGGGTGCAGAGCACAAGAAGAATGCAATAGAGCTCCTCTGATGTAAATGTGTGTTCCAAAAAGAGACACAGTTATTCCTGAAAGAAAGGGGATTTTTCCCTATTTGTCACCTGTCCTGATGCTTGACAGGAACTATTTCAGGGTAATTCCTGGTGAATGTTTCACTCCTGGTGTCTCTAGGAGAAACATGTTGCTAACAAAGATGAAAGGACAGTGCTGTTCACCAGTAGAGCACCATCAGAAAAGGTGTGTTAAGAAAGTGGAAACTCATGCAGGTTTTACCCCTGCTTCTCAGCATCATGAGATATAATGTAGTTGAATGGTGAAGAAATCCTTCCCTCTGGGTTCAGACTGGAGATCTTTCACTCTGGCACATCAGGTTCAGAGAACAGAAGCAAAACCTGACTTCTCCTGTTCTCTCCCCTTGATAGCACAGACTGTCTTGAGCACCCTGGGGTGCACCCAGCTGAGCCCTGGCTCCTGGCTACCTCCTCCTGCTCAGAAGAGCCTCCTGTGAAAACAGAGACATTGTTGAATATTCTCTGATTTGATCTGGATGAAATCTCTCATCAGATCCTGCTGCTCTTCATGGCAAAATACCCACAGGCAACAGAGTCCAATTTTTACCCGTTCAGCTTCAGGCATAAATTTGCTGTTTTCAAAGTGGAGACAGCATCAGATGGCAGAGCGAAGGGGGGGAAAAAAAGTCCTTCACCAGCTGTGAAAACTGCCCTTTTAATTTTCATGAAAAGATACGAGGCAAGGACAAAAGAAATGTTCTGCTGGCTGTTTTATTCCTCGTTGGTGTTGTCGACAGTGAGCGTTTCCTCTCAGCATTCGACTCCTAGTTGTCATTAGCTGCTGGATCTCTTTTCAGCTTCCCTGCTTTCTCCTTCATGAATTACACCCTTCTAGATATCACCTCTTCAATTCACATTCAGTTGGAGTGGGGACAAGTTTTACATCTTCTGCCTGTGACATGAAAATGGTTGTTTCCTCTTCTCCTACCCAGGTTCCTCTGTTGAAGTAAGTTCCCTATCTGTTTCTGTTACTCCACTTTGAGGTCCTGCTTCAGATGTTAGTCTTTCTGTTTTATATCTACACTGTATCTCATTAAAACTGTGCATCAGTCCAGATTTCTCCTCATTACAACAGGCAGAGCTTATGGGAACACAGTTATAATGAGGGCAAAGAGTATGGCTCAAAAGCAACTTCTAATAGCTCATTAGCAAAAAAAAAGACAGCACCACTTTTGTTTCCTTATTCCTTTTAAAGATCTGAGAGTCATCTCCTTCCCAGCCCATGGAGGTTAGCAACATTTAGTCTTCAAAATCAAGGCAAAGCTCTCTTCTTCACTGAGGACTGTCTCACAGCCTTACAAGTGTCCTGTGATTATATCTGCAGGTGTTTGTGAGTCACTTAATGTGGTTGCTCAGTGCTCATTTATCACCTCGGTGCTCCTACTACAGCTGGGAAACAGCAAGGGAGCAGTGCTACACACTGGCAACACAGCTGCCGACGCTATTTACTTCCCTACTTCAAGGTGGACCCAGTCCTGCTCTCTGATATTCTGCTTCTGTTCACTCGTAGTTGCTTACGTTTGTATGTCAGCCTGGCCCAGATTTGGAGTACAGTTGCAATTCCAGATATTTTCCAGAATGTTGGTGTGAGATCCTGGTCCTGGCTGGTGATGTATTGAACACATGGAAGTGTCAGATTTCCCTTTTTATGCAAATTGACAAAAAAGAGGGAGGTGTTCAAGCATGAAACAAGCTTTAAAAAAGCCCACCTTGTCTTTTGTCCTCTTCCCCTTCTGAGTAACTTCCAGTAGGAGCTGCTATGTGCCTGGAAGTGTTATCAAGAGCTGCCCGTTCTTTCAGCTGTAAAGGAGCAGAGCTGAAGACATTGCTGGGCTTTACCCTGCCCTTACTTCAGCAAGGTGGCTAAACACTATGGAAATGATGTGATAATCAAGTATAGACCTTAGAATTTATGCGCCTATATTGTTATGTCGCTGGAGCATCTTTCAGGATGAAGCAATTTACATTGTAAAATATCAGTGTACCAAAAAGCTTAGGAGGAGCTTCATTGCATTGACAGCCTGGCTCATGTATTCTTATTAGCTATTCACAGTATCTACCTGAGAAAAAGACTATCATCAATGATGTTTAATGCTGAACTTTTTCTCCTTTCAGAGAAGGCTCAAAATGTAACATTTTGACAGTCTCACAAGACGCTGAGGCTCTTCTTAAGTGAGAGCTGACATGGAGGGTGCCATTTCTGAATGGGTGATGTCTTCAAAGGACTGAAGAGTGATGATGCCACAACTTGATTGTACCTCATGCTCAGGAAGAGTGTGGCTGGTGTCATCTAGCAAGCTCAAACTCCTGCACTGCAGCTGCAAGGCATTTAGAAAGCTGCTTGCTTCTGGCATTGCGTGTGCCTAACAGTGCTGGTCAGTTGAGATAGGAGGGCATCATCTTCCCTGGAGGACTGTGTTCCTCAGTCAGAAGTAGTAACACAACTACATTTGAAAGAAGCACTTTATTTTTAGCTTATGCTTCATGATTTCTCTTCTATACATCACGATGACTCATGCTTTTGTTCCTCCTTCCTTGACAGAGTGCCTGAAGAGACAACATGATTCTTTGGTGCATGGTCTCTCTAAGGGCTTCTTGTTGCAGTGAAGTTTGGCAATAACAAGGGCTTCTTTTCAACCAAGCATTTTTTCTGCTGTGAGGGTTCAGAGAAATGCCGTCTTTTCTCCCTAAGAAATGCATTGGTCACACCTGTCTGAAACAGAAAAGGCCTCCAAATGGAAAAGGAGCTATTAACACAATGGAGAAGAGGCAAACCTATGCATCAAATCCTGTTCCTCACATCATGCCAACCCTTTAGCAGATGTTCAGTCCAGATGATTCCCCAGAACATCTGCACCATATCTTCTACCTGCTGCAAGCCACAAAACACCTCCCTGCAAGACCTCTCAGTAAACTTCAGAGCCTGTGTAGAAAAGACAAAACCTTCAAACCTGCAGTGTATTACAGAGAAGTATGGGGGAGATCAAAGGCAAAGAAAGGAGCAAACAGCTCACAACAGTTGCCTCATGCTTTCTACATGCACTAGGGATGACTTTTCCTAATGTAAAGCCATGGCACTGTGCTAACAACTAGCACTTTTTGTTACCCTGAAGCTCCTGGCTCACCTAAGCTTTCTCTGATCCCTCCAGTGAGCCATTAGTGCACCAACTGTTGTGAGGTTGTTTCAGCAACAGTTTGAAAAGTGATTTTTTATGAGCTGTTTATTACCTTCTCAGATTTATTATGTTCCATTCAGACCAATTATGTGAAGTAATAATAAAAAAACCCTCTAACAAAACCACGAACTAAAACAAAGCAAAACATTATTAATAATTTCTTCCTTTATTTCTTTCCCCTACACTTTTGGAATAAATGTCAGAATGAATTCAAGTCAACATTGTCAAAGGCAATCATTGGTCTTGAATATTTCAGACTTTGAGTACCTAAATGAAGGTTCTTGTGAGTGAATTTACTTGCAGGAGGTGATTTGCGGATCCATCCCCAGGTGATTATCTATCTCCTTTTTCCTCCCTTAGGAAGCTGGGTGTCCCTGGCTGCATGCATAGATGGACAGATACCTTTGAGAGAAAAACATATTCAAGCTTTCAAACATTTTCAGAGCTTGGTGGTGCTGATGGGAACCTCTCCATAGTCCGGACCTGAAGGACTGCCAAGTGTTGCACCAAGCAGGGGCTGTGGGAAGGATTTTCTCCCCAAGAATATGGGGCTATACAAACTACTGTCAAACTGGTCAGAAGCTTCTTAGCTAGATGGTAAAGGGGAGTTCTTCTGCCAACAGCACTAATCTCTGTGATCATCCTTTGGATAAAAGCTAGTCTGTTGACGAGTGAGTTTTTTTCCCGTTTATGTTGTATTTTCCTTTAATGGTCCCAGCTGGTGCTCAAAGCCACACATTTCAGCCAAGTTCCAGGTTTTACTGTGCTTTGAAAGTGATGTTCATGCAAGTACATGTGCAAAGTAGATACCTGGCCAGCTGGTCCCCAGCACGGCTGCAACAAGCCCAGTACCCCTCCATCCCAGCCTCAGCAGCAAGGGAGTTATTGCACTCCCCTTGTTGCCAGTGGGAGCAGGTCTGCTGATTGTAAAAAAAACCTGGGATTTGCAAGTTGAGGCCCTAGAAAATCCAGTCGGACTGAAAGTTAGACACGTTTTCACTTTCCCCTGACAGTTGAAATTAAAGCTCAGGAGGATTCTCTGACAATTATCTCATGTGATGAGAATGTGGTTCCTGCACAGTGATGAACAGAGCTCATACGAGCAGCCTTCCACAAGGAGGTAGTGAGTCTTCACAGGAGTAAGCATACCCTTTGTGGCTGTGTGAAGCAGCAATGTGTCCCTGACACATCGCTCCTCATTGGTTATTTGTTTTCTTTCTTCTGATCTGTCCATTGACTGAAGAGGCCACAGAAAAAGAGCTCTTCTTCAGCCATAAAAAATGGATTCTCTCAGGTTTAGCTGTGGCATCAAGACAGAAATAAAGATCTTCAATCTCCCCCGTAATTAATACCCATCCATCAGCTTTAAAATCACCTGTGTATAATAAATGCAAGAAGCTAAACATATTGCTGCTGAGCTTCTGCTAGTTGTCATCCATGCAAGACAATTTATGACACCTTTCCTGAGCATCCTGTCGAGGGCTCATTCATGTAGTTCCTCTAAAGGCCAGATGCAGTCTTGAGAATATGAGAATTCAGAGATTTGTCCTGCTGCCTTATCATTCCTGATAAGTGTTCTTGTTTAATCATTTCCCTGCGTAAAGCCTAGGGTTCTCTTGTGTTTGTCTGTGCCATATTAATAAGGGTCCATTTGGGAGGATGCTGGGTGTGGAAATGATTTGACCGAGGTTAAGTAACAATTGTACAAAATTGTTTTGACATTGTGTTAATATCTGCTCGTGTATTATCCCCAATTTAAAGTTAATCACCAAAATTACCGTTGCAATTCCCAAAATCTAATGAAATAAGATTTGCTGAGGTGTGAATAATACAGAAATTGAGAAGCAGAGTCACTATATAAAAGAACCAAAATAAACTGCTGACTTTAACTCTCTGAGTGCTCATATAAACTGAGCTGAGTTCATAAATTATATCAGACCTTTAACACTTTGATATCATGTTGGTGACTGAGCACTGGAATGAATGTCCTGCCTGTGTGTGCGCAGGGCTCAGTGCACGGGGGTCCTGCTCAGTTGCCCAGCCAGATGTTTCAAGCTACTAAGCATGAATTGGTGCTTTTACGGTCAACGGGTTTGATCGTGACTTGGCTGTGCTAGGATAAACATATCTGATCAGGGAAGATAAAGGCAGAACACCACTATAATGAAAAAGCATTTGAAATAAGTGATTACCATAAATTCAAATCAAAAAGCTGAGGGGAAGCACAAGGAATAAGAGGAGATGGAGGAGTCTGTTTGTCTCTCATGTTACACCTAAATGATTATGGAGAAAATGGAGGAGGAAACATCAGCGCTTCAACCAAAAAGCCTGGTCCACATCCCACTGTTAGCTGATTTAAAAGCAAAACAAAACAAATACAGAATTAGGTTTGAAAAATCAGCAAAATCCATTCTCACATGGAAGCTTGGTGCAGGAAAAATTCAAAGCAAAAAATAGCTGCTTCTGTAGAAACTGGAAAAAGGGAAATGGTGGTGGATATGAACCACTGCTTCAATCATGGCAGAGACATATATAGTAATTAGATCTGGAAAGGGCATCCAAACAGCACACCTGAAAGCTTGTTGCCTTAGATATGCGAGTGGGGTGTAATGGGAAGGGTGGGAGAATTGTTAGGCTGAAGGTCTGTCTGAGAAGGAAGTAAGTCAGAGACACAGCTGTGATCAAGGCTGGGTGGCTCAGGGTGAATTTGCAGAGAAGGTGATGCTCCATGCTCATCTGTACCCTTTCAGGTCCGGGAAGCAGGCTGAGGAGGTCAGAAACAAGCAATGTGTAGCTGTGACAGTGATGCAGAAAGCAAAACACATGGATCCAGCTGCCTCCCCAAAAAAAAGGAAGAGAAATGAAAACTAATTGTAGAATACCAGGTTGGAAGGAACATCAAGAATCATCTGGTCCAACCTTTCTTGTCAAAAGCACAGGAAGGACTCAAGAAAGGAAAGAGAAATCAAACTCTGACAATTGCAGCAGCTTTCCCTCAGAGTTGCCCCAGGGATAACTAAAAGTTTCCATGAATTACAGAGCTAGTTCTTGTGTCCAGACTGAAGTACAAGACAGACAACGATGACTCACTTAAGGTGCTTATAATAGTAGAAGCAGCCACAGATGATCCGTTTTTTGATCCTCACTTTGTACTCCAAACCTGCTGACTTACTGGGTGAGGCAGGAAAGTTCACATTTCCTGATAGAAAATTCCACTTTTTACATGCAAAATGAAACAGTGTGCATTTGCATCTAGTTTTCATGAGGCTGGGTGTGCAGACGTATAGTCAATCACAACCCAACCTGTTCTAGCACAGTGATTGCAGTCAGTTTTGCGGATAACAATTGCAATTTGAAGTGCGGAAACAAGCTTGAAAGAGGATGAAGACCTGATTCTCTGTATGCCTAAAAAAACTATAGAATAGATGCATTGTTGGCTTTAATAAATTTCACATGGATATTTCATATCCTCTCTAAAGTAGTTCCACCAAATCCTGTTTTCAGCTTCTTCATCTAACAGTATCTGTAAAATGACCCTTGTTCTTCTGGGCACTTTGGTCTTGTGACTTTTGCTGTGACATCCAAATGCGGATGTTTTGATTCACAAAGATGAAGAATTAAAGATGCTTTTCTCTTGTAATTTTAATTATTTTTCTTACAGTATGATAGAGCCAAACATCTATCAGGGCAAAATTGATAGCAGCTCCCAGAAATAAGAGAAAATGGCCCAGGCATAACATACTTCATGTGTGGGCTCTAGTTGTATTTCAAAAGGAAAGCTAATACATGGAATTATTCCATAAGTTACTGGAGTTTGAAATAAACCCATTGCTACAATGGTTAGGAAGGAGGTACATTTTAGAAGTGTTGGTAAAACAGGGATCCTTCTTCCCTGAACTTTCAAGTTCAGGCTCAAAAATCTGTGGCTTTTGTAAACTTAGTCTAACCTGTCTTGCCTTGTAAGTACCATGAGAAAATTGAGGTAGGGAACATGTCTCCTGGTTGATATCGTATTAATGCGGAGCTATGTGCGACAATGTCACCCTCTTGTAGTTAGGAAGTGTAAGTGCACTTAACTGCAAGTGTAAGCTCTGTGGTAGCACAACCTTTGGTCACATCAGACTTCCTGAGGCAGTCCAGATCCTAGAAACCAATTAGCCTCAGGCTCGGTTAATGCCGGGCTGGGAGCGTAAGGGGATTGCAGACTCTGAAGGCACAAACTGAGAGCTGTGGCCACAAGTGCAAAGTAAATATTAAACCACGGACCACAAACCAATTTAAAAATAATAATAAAAATAAAAAATAGAAATAAAAATAAATCTCTGGGTCCCACTACTGTCACCTCTCTTAGCAGTAGGCAGGGATCAAAAGGAAAGAACCTCTTAGTACTTAGTAGCTCTGGAGAAGAGCTAGGCTCTTCCAAACTGAACTGCTAGTCTAGTTAAGTCTTTCTATTGTATGATCTCTTGGAATAACTTCCATTTCTAATACAGTTTTGTTAATATGGAGCTTTCCAAACTCATCCAAATCAAAATGCACACTGATTTTAGACAACTGCTAATTAGACAAGATTTAATACCTTAGGAGCCCTTTGCTTTATCCTTGCCATGCCCATTTTGCTTTTAATTAGAGAAGGCTTTGTGGACAGACTGGTGCCTGCTCAGCCATAATTTTTTGTCCCTCTTCGATTAACAATCTCAGCACCATCTGCATTAGCAAGTGTTCATGATTCATTGGCACTTCTGTTTTCTTGCAGAGGCTTCTGGGAGGTTACTAAGAAACTTAACATTTCTGTAGGGCTATTTTATGATTACAACTGAAACTACAAACTCTACTTTCTACGTACAGTTGATTGCTCTTAAATCTAGTTACAACAGTTGCCTGAGCAATCCCAAACTTCTCATGACTTCAGGTAAAAAGAGGCTGTTTCAGCTCTACCTTCTCTGTAGCTGAGCAAGCCTTCAGGTTTTGTGGGTGAATTTGGATAGCCTCTTCCCACAGAAAACAAATCATCTGCAAGCTGGAACTCCGGCCGGCCCTGCTAAATGGCTCACAAAATGTTACTTAGCCTGATGCTGGGATTTGTGTTGTCTGAACCAAGTTTCAAGGCAGGCAGCAAGGGTTTCTGGTATTGGGTGGATGTCTGGCAGGTCATGGAAGTTATGAGCAAGTGTTGATGCCTGTTTCAGACCTAGTGTTCAGAGATGCAGGCTTAGCAAAGTGGAAGCCCTGAGAACTGAAATCCTCATGTAAACCCTGAACAACTGCAATTACAGCTCTCACTGCTGTTTCCTCTGGGATCTGGCTGTCAGCTGAGACACATTTGTACATAACCTCAGCTTTGCAGATACATCTGAGACTTCTGAGACAGAAGTCGCTTTATTTCGACTTATGATGATGCTTTAGAAACCACACGGAGAAACTCCTGCACACAGGTCTCCTGAGCCATCTCTCTGAGTCACTTTCCAAGCTTTTTGGCTTCTCCAGAGACACTGGGCTGCTTTACTAATAGTTTCCATCACCAGCCAGCCTGAACCATTGTCCGGTCCCCTGCACACAAGGATTAAATGGTGCATTACAGCTCTGTACTCTGGTGTATTTGTTCTGCCTGAGCACTGCAAAGCTCTCTGGGCTCTCTTCTCTACTCTACACCTTGGCCTGGGCCCTCCTTGAAATTGCTTATCTTTTGTCTGCAGGACCAAGGTCCTTCTGGATCTGAAGTCATAAGGCATCAAAAACCTTCTAGCCATGGGCACACTGGCCAGGGGAATTTACAGGTTCAGCCCTGCACAATGAGCCAGGGACTTTGCAGCACAGACTGGCGAGTTGGATGGAAGAAGGGAGCTTGCAAACATTATTAGTCTTAAAGTGAGTCCTGCTTTGTGCCATTGGCCTAGTACTCTGCTCAGGGGAAAATGCAGATTATTCCCGATATAAATCTAGGATCAACAGTAAAAGACTCTTCATGGTGGATCTATTAATCCATCTTGCTCCAGGCTTTCTAAACAAAAGAGCTGTATTCCTTGGCTGGCTGTGAGTGAAAGAGGTTAATACCGAAGACTGCACAAGGTTCTGCAATTAGATAATTTCTTTGTAGCATAATGTAGGCACCAAGATGACCTCAGAGGCCTTTTTTGCTGTTGCAGAAGCATATTGGACAAGTTTTCTCAGCAGCTGTGCATTAGTGTTCCATATTAAATGTGCTGATTATAAATTACAACAGCTACCCTAGGATCTTCCCATCACTTTGGATTTCTTTATGGCAACTTTCTTTCTTTTCCCTTGCCTCCAAGGGGTGCTTTGCAAATATGTACCATCCGGTGGGAAAGCAGATGGAGGATAATAAAAGTTTATGTTTTATGGATTCATACAAAGATTGTTCTGTCCTTTTTCTTAAAAAATATATTACAAAAAAGAGCTTGCCTCATATATCTCTTCAGGAAAAGAAGTTTCAAGCTAACAGGGTAGAACTCATAGCTGTGGGAAAGGTGAAGGTGTGCATAGCCGCAGTATCTGAAGTGACAGAGATATCAGAGCTCATGATGCAGATGTGTATTTATTATTCTTGCTTTGCCACAATTTAGACTTTTTATTTATATTCTGGTTAACCCCCCCCACCACCTGTATTACTTCCATCCACACCACACCAAGTTCAATATATGGTGTATTTCTGCTTGCTGGAGTGAGAAGCTCATGGAAGACATTTGGGGAGAAAGGCTAATTGCAGCCCTCTTGACTGCCTGAGGGAGGGACACATCAGCTCAGCAAAGTGCCCCAGCTGCTGGGCATCAGTTCACCACTCACCTCAATTTCCTCTGCTTAGAGGCCTGTGCAGGAGGAGTTGTGGTTTAGTTGCTTAGGTGAGGAGATGGGGTCTTTGATTGTGTATTTTTGGTTGATTCTTCCCTCCTCCCCAAACTCTAGCCTATTTCAGCTGTAAGATGTGTTGCTGGCTTTGATTCTCTTTAAATAACTGTTTCGTCTGTGTTGCTTGTGATGTTTTCTTTTCTCTTTAGTGTTATTTCTGGAAGAGGTTTATGTGCAAGAGCTGTTGGTCTGGTGTGAGCAACTGGCGAAAGCTACATTCTGATGGCATGCATTTATTTTTCCAGTTGCATTCTGGGGATAGCTGGAGTGTCTGTGCTCTCTTAAGCGAGGTGTGATTTTTCACTGAGAATCAGATGCTCTTTGTCATGGAGGAAAAGGAGCACATGCTCCTCTTCAGCTGCGTTGTTGTAGCTATACACTGTAATCAGTGGGTTTTATCCCCATTTGAAGTGTGGCCCCCCAAAACTAGAGTAGCATGATGGATTTTCTTGCAAGAATTTATGGTTCTATTTACTCTTAACTACCAGTTACAAGCTTTAGAAGTGATCTGTAGATCCCAGGAGTCCGCAAGTAGCAGATTGAAAATGTGGTTTGCAATTGTGTGAGAACTAAGCCTAGAGCCCAAGTATTTTGGCTGACTTCTGAGCTTTGCCTCTTTCTGTTTTCTTCCCTTCTCCCCAGTGCACTCATCCATCTCAAGGGACCTGAAGACTCCCAGCTAAGGAGAACTGAATGTTTTAACAATGGTATTGCAAGCTTATTGGAGCCTGAAACACAGCAGGAGGTTTGCTACCCTGGCCTTTATGCTTATTGTGAGCAGAAGAGCTGTTAGGATGAGGTTAGTGGCACATACCATCTCTGAGTTGGCTGAGATGCAAGGGCTCAAAAGCAGCCACTTGATTTTAGGGACGGGCATAGTAACGGGGTTCTCCAGGCAGAAAACCATTGAAAAGCCAAACTGCTCTGGCTGAGATTGATGATGAACCAGTATATTTAGAGCTGCTGTATATCTGTTGTGTGTATTCTGCTCTAAAGCTGGCATACCACATAGATGTTAGGAACAGCTTGTTCGAAGTTCAGGGGAAAAAAACAGCAATGCAGAATGTTAAGGGCCTTTTAAGACCAGAGGAGAAAGGGATGCAACAATTTCCAATGTCTGTGTTTGTCTAACATTGATTTCCAACTGGGAAACAGGGTGGATGTTTTTAACAACGGGATGATGAACCCCTGGAGTGGTTACTTAAGGGATGTGGCAAGATCTCTGTAACTTAAATCGAGTATCTTGAATTTAGATCACTTTCCTGAAGGAGGCAATCCAGCTCAACTAGAAGTTCCTGAGCTCAGTAAAGAGCTATTGGATGAATTTTTACATCCACAGGTAAGTGAGAGGTCAGACTGGATGATCATAATGGTCTTTTTTTTACCTTCAGAGTTGAAATCCTTGAGCATCAAAAAGATGAGAAAGGTCTCACAGACAAATAATGCCTGCCAAACCCAGTTATCAGGGCTGCAGTTCAAAGTGATCTGTGACCTTGCTGGGCAAGAGATGTTTGACCGCTGGTTATGGCAAAGGATGTAAGTGCTAGGAGAAGTGAGAGGGCTGCAAGAAAAGGGTTTCCAAGCTCAGCGCACTTTCCCATGTAGAGAAGACTGGAAAGAAATATGAATTGTCTTAGGCTAAACTAAAGTCTGTTTCAGAAGAGAACCTCCCAGAAGGGTGCAGGACCCAGTGTGCTAACAGTGTGGCTGGAGGGAACAGAAGTAGGAGCTGCAAGAAAGCCATAAGAGTGGCTCTGAGCATGACTGAGTATGAAATGGGAAACGGGCAGCTAGTGCCACAACTATGATGTGTCTCAAAGCTAGCTTCCTCTCCTACCACTGCACAGGTAGGCACGAAACAGGTAATCTCACACCTCTAGTGTTTCCCTGCAATCCCTTGTAAGACAGCAAGAAGTGCCCTTGCTTTCCAGTACAGAAATTGGGGAGATGGCAGCTCCATTAAGGAGTGTTTTCAGGCAAGCTTGCCTTGTATCTGATGAACTGCATGCATACAGGTTGTGAATAATTTCTTCCCTAAGAAATGAGCCCAGGTTAAAAATAGCCTCTGCGTTTAGCTGCTTGCTGCCTCCTTCCTGCTCGCTGAGGCCGGAGATCCGTTGAAGTGCTGGCAGTCATTTTTAATGTGGAAATGTTTAGAAGCCAAAATTGTCTGGTATCCCTTGCCAATATGGGGAGCTCTGGAGATAGCTATAGGGCAGACAGTGGTGTCTGGTTTTCTCCTTTCCCTTGCCTGGAAGGGGAGGGTAAGAAGTTCTCTCTGGAGACAACATAGAATCATAGACACATAGGATAGTTAGGGTTGGAAAGGACCCCAAGAACATCTAGTTCCAACCTCCCTGCCATGGGCAGGGACCTCTCCCACTAAACCATGCCATCCAAGGCTATGTCCAACCCCACCTTGAACGCCGCCAGGGACGAAGCATTCACAACTTCCCTGGGCAGCCCATTCCAGGGCCTCACCACCCTCACAGTAAAGAATTTCTTCCTCAGATCCAATCTAAACTTCCTCTCCATTGCCTATTCCAGTCTTGACCTTCTGATGAGGTTCTTAACAAAGGACCAATTAACACTTGGTAGTCATTGGATCACAGAATGGTTTGGGTTGAAAAGGACCTTATGATCATCTAGCTCCAAACCCCCTGCCATGAGCCGGACACCTCACATTAGACCATGTTGCCCCAGGCTCTGCCCAACCTGGCCTTGAACACTGACAAAGATGGAGCATTTACTGCTTCTTTGGGCAACCTGCGCCAGGGCCTCACCACCCTCACAGTAGTTTTGTAATGTAGTACCTGGGTTCGCATTAAGATAAGATACTTTCAAGTTACACACACATCTTAATCTGTCTGGTATATGGGACAACCCCCTGTGTGTTAACACCTACTCCCTGTTACTGTCAATGGTGAACCTGTGGAACAAGGCATGTGTTTGGAGGGTCTATGGTAACACTTGTCCATCCCTACTCCCCTTCTGTGGGACTATATCTGCAAGGCATGCAAATCTGGAAGCTTAGGAGCTAAACTATGCTTATGTTTTCTCATCAATTCTCAGCTCAGTGTTTACAGGAGTTTGTCACCAAATGAGAAGATGGGGCACAGAAAGCTGGTAAGATTCCCTCATTACCTGCTGACCTGAAGGACTGAGTAATAACCTCGAATAGCACTGTAAGTAATGATACGTTCCTGTAGTTTGCAATGAAACAATCACGATTAAGCCCAAAGGCATGATTAAAACTACGCAGCTCACACTGCTGAAGAGGATGAAAACAATCAGGATTTTATGCTCTGAACTACTAATGCAGTGGTTTTTACTCTGACTAATCAAAGCTCTTGGGGTGGGCAGGGTTTAGCTGATCTTTCCTGAAGAAGAGTTGAAGACTTCTGGTCTCTGTGCTTAAAAGGGAAGGAAGGGGGAATGTAGGAATATAGAACATCCCCTGGCACCTCAGATGTCAAAAACTGTGAGGAATGCGCATGGTTGTCATGGTTTTGGACCTCTTGAGCCTGAAGTTTGTTCCCTCAGTGCAAACCTGAATGTTCTCTGCTCATCAAAAGCAGCTATGCCTTTGCTGCGGGAGCATCCCTTCCATGAGTCCTCCAAGCCCTGCCACTTCTTCCCTTCCTCAGCTGCTAGAGCAGTGCATGCCTTCAGGTCTCAGCCCTTCTTCCTTGCTTTATGGCTACACCTTGTCGGCTCACAGCCTCAGAGATTCATTATAAAAAATGATCCATTTTCCAAAAATCACAAGGTTCTGTGTCTTCCACTTAATTATTGTTTTATTTTAATAAGCAATTATGTTTTGAAGGCACCTCAGGGCTCCAGGCGTTACCACTTATCACCTGCTGAGTGATTTAAAGCTAGTGAAGCACATCCCATTTGCAGGTTGGAATAGGGCCTGGATCCTATAAGCAGACAAATGAGTTCAGAAATACTCCATGTTTGTAACTCATTGCTTCGGGTTTCATCTCCTTGTTCTCAGAGAGGGGCCAGTTATGTGCTGGTGGGGCTGGAGGGTTGTCTGTTCCCTTGCTGTTCGGATAAAAATCAAAGGGCTCATTAAAGCCTGTGACAGAGAGAAGACTATCTGTTGGCTGTTCTGTACTATTTCCACTGCCAAGTATCTTCTCTCTCTCTGCTACAGACCACAACACACTGGCTGCTAAATCAACCCACAGCTTGGGTATCCTTCGTGTGAGAGATGCAAATCACCTCCAGTGTGAGACTGCTGTAGGGGCAGGAAGCCAATGAGTCTCAACTCTAGAACTGATACGGAAAATAAATATAGGAGCATGAGAGTTGTTGGCTGTAGGAACAAATCCTGAGCATTTCCATAGATTGCAGAATAGAGACCTGGGTTATCAAGCACTAGGTGGCTTTCTCCTGGAGCTTTTATGACCTAATTGTTTGGGTTTTGTCCTCCCACATCTCCTTGACTTCCAGGTGGCACAGTTGGAAGCGCATTTGAAAACAGAAGCCCATTACATTTTTATTTTTTATGCCTCACATTAAAAATACGACACAGCAGCCAGGTCTGCGTTGAGCTCCTCAGTTGGGAGCCTGAGCAGCCCAGCTCGTGCGTGCCATGGAGTGTTATGATCAACATTATCTGTAGTGTTAGTATGTATGCTCCAAGGTGTGTGTGGTGTGATGGCTGGAGGCAGTCTTGGGCACAGTGATCATGAAATGATGGGGGTTTTGATTCTTAGAGAAGCAAGGAATTGGGGGTCAGCAAAGCAGCTCCCTGGGACTTGTAGATGGCAGACTTCATCCTGTTTAGGAGGCTGGTTGACAAGAGTCCCTTGGGAGGCAGTCTTGACAACGAAGGAGTCCAGGAAGGCTGGGGAGGGAGAGGTAGGAATTAGGTGAGGTGAAAGAGAGGGTGGTGATCTTCCTCCAGGGAGCTCTTTCCTTCCCACTTGCATCCTGATGAGCCCTTTGCCGGGAGTAAACTTGAAAGAGTCCTTTTCCATGCTGAAAATGCTTATTTAAAACTGAAGTTGCTCTGAAGTAAGTAGGGGGTAGAAGTCCCTGGTGGAGTGCTGTTGCCTATAGACATGTCCCCTGAGGTGACCTGAGCTGGTTTGCTGCTGGTCAAAAGCTGCAAGCTCTTGGCTCATGTAGGCAATGCATCCTGGCCACTTTCTTCTGCGCACTGCCCATTTTTCCAGCCAGATTTTGGAGAAGTGCAGCTACTTCTAAGCAACAACCAGCCTGAATTACATGTCAGAACAGCCTTTGTCATGTTCCCACCTGTGCATCACCGGAACGGGCCCAATAAAAAGCCTCATTTCTCTTTATTTCCTTGTGATTTTACCTTCCCTGTCCATTTGACCTTCTACTGTCATCCTCTATTTCTTTCTGGCCCTATGTCTGCTTTTATTTGGAGAATGAGGATTCCAGCATATCTCTCAACAGAGAGAACAGGACAGCTAGAAAAGTGTGTGTGTCAGTGTCTGAAAGTGTGGAGCTTGCAGGGGCTGTTCCAGCACTCCTTTCCTATCCAAGCTCTAGGCAGTACTTGCTCTATGCCTGTCTCATCCCCTCCCAGCCTTGGGCTCTCTGGAGCTGGGTTACGATGCCTCAAGATGCTATTTTCCACAGCAGTTCTGGTGTTCTCAGCTTGGATTTGGGGCACAGCTCAGCAATGTTTACTTGTCACATCCCCACCAGGCTGGGGCAGCAATGGTAATATGGCAACAAATTTAGCAGAGCTCAGTGATAGGATTTGACCCAAATTGCAGAGCGAAAAAGAAGCAGCTCTGTAAAAAATGAAAATCCTCTGGATGATAAATTCTATTAGAAGCAAAAAATGAAAAAGCCAGGTATAAAAGGGGCACATCCTGATTTTACTCTTAGTGTGATTTGAACATAATTTGATGGGGCTCAGCTAAGCAAGCAATGCAGAGACCCTGAGGGATAGGGCTACATTTGCTGAGAAGTCTACATCATGCTTCCACAGCAGTAGGAGAAGAGGTGTGAATGAGATTGTGTAGAATCAGATCTCTTTCTCCCTGTTGGAAGCATAAAGAGACATGAAATGCACTTGAAATCAAATAGACAAAGCTGAACTTGCAGATTGTGTGGGCATCTTGATTTTTCTTGCCCTTTGGAGGGCAGAGCTCACTGAAGATGCCTTAGGACAGACTTGTGAGGATAGGACTGGGCTCTAAACCAGTGTGCAGACCTGCTGGGGAATATGGTCTGGGGCAAAATGAAGGTAAGAAGATGGTGGGAAAAACTCAAAGTTGAGAAGTACCAAGAGTTTCTTGGGTGAAGATGTTCATCTGCTCATGTTGGAACTAGATGATCTTAATGTCCTTTCCAACCCTAACTATTCTATGATCATCTATATTAGAATAGATCTGTCAACCCTTATGGACATGCCCGTGCTTGGTGTAGGGTCTAAACATTCCCTCCAGCCTAGTTATTTTGTGTCCCTACAACTAGAAAGCAAGGCTTCTTTGAAGCACGGTATTTTTCAGAGAGCTGAAGGGATTCCCTCGCTGCCCAGCACTTAGGGTAAAAGTGAAATATTTGCAGTTCAATTGGACGTGCTTTTAGAGCTGCAGTAAGGAGCAGCAACCACTATCTAAATGTGCAGCAATTATATAGATGTCACTTTATGCTTGAAGAGCCTGAACTTGCACATGTAAGGTATACAGAGATACAGGGTTTGGCTTGCCTAGTGATGGTTAAAGATCCATTTCTGAGTTGCACCAGAGCACAGTCCAAAGGCCATTGAAGGATGTGACCCTTTAGAGTCGTAAAATCCAGACATTGGAACTGAAGATGAATCTCAATGAGGTCTTATGATAGTGAATCCATCCTCCTTGTATTTGTCCTATGGAGGTAAAACAAGTGTATTCCCTTGAACATTTCCTCTACATTTCCTCAAGTGTTGTTTTTAACTGTTGCTGTTGAAGTGAGGTGATGTTTTTCATACACAGTCTTGGTGGATGTGCCTGAGGCAATGCTGAAACATAAGTTCTCCAGCTTGTCTGTCTCCACTGTTTCTACACAAGGCTTGGGCTGGGGAATGAGCAAGTACTTAGTAGTGTATCCAAGCCACAAGAGAATGGCTGGGGAATCAGGAGGGACACCTTGATAGAAAAGCCATTTGAAGGAATATTAATTATCAGGCAGCTAGTTCTGGACAATTGAATCTCTACTCCAGATGTTCCCATTCTAAGTGCTTTAGCAAAATGCTGAATTGATTTCTATCTTGTGAGCTCTGTGTGTGTGTGTGTGATAAAACCCATGACTGCTGAGCTAAAGGGGTTGTCTGATGATAGCAACACAGAGCAGTGAGTTTCTCTTCACCTTTTTGAACTTACTTATGCTTTTTTATCATAAGGAAGCCAGGCCAAGTTTCAAAAATGTTCTTTAATTTAAAATCTTTATTGTAGTGTCATGGTGCTGATTCAAGTCACTGAAGGCTCCACTGTACATGGTTGGATTGAAATAAAGAGACATCTGTTATGTCTGAGCCTTGTTTAATGAGGGACTACAAATTTAAGGCCACCTTGATTGCTGTATGTCTATATAACAGGTAGAAGGACAGGGGAAGCAGACTAAAGAAGAAATAAGCCATTGGGATAAAATGAAATCAACCTGAGCTTTTAACTCGTGCTCTAATTGAACCAGAGCTGAAGTTTAAATAAGACATTCTTCCCCCTCCCCAGCTTCAATCTCCAACCAAGCTCAGAAATGTCAGCTAGAACAGCTTTATACTTGACATTTTTGTGGGGTGTGGGCTTTAAGCACTCAAGGTAAGGGAAAATGTGTAACAGGTAAAGTGATAATTTTCAGTGAGATTAAAAGGCCCAAGAGATTTGACTTATATTCCTGCAGCTGGATGGGAAGAGGTTTTGTTGCAGACCAGATCCATCTTCTGGTGAAATCACAGATGTTCAGTGGAAGCTGGCACCACCCTAATGAAGATGGTTCTCACATAAATGTTCTTTTCATAGTGATTAGTAGTCTGGTGCTGAACTGATCCAATGCAGTTTCTTACTGGGGCAAGCACACTGATTTCAATGAAAACATTCCTGGCTCTTGAGTCGTGCTCCTTTTCCATACTACAAAAGCTAAACTGAAAGTAGTAGAGGAAAAGAATTAGATCCATGCTTCTGAAAATATGAATGCTTTTGCTGAAAGTGTGGAAGGTGCTTAATGGGCAAGGTTTCTATACAAAACAGCCAAATTGCTGGGCAATACTAATGTGTTGTGCTGAGAGGACAATTTTATATTGTATTTTTACCATTCCTCTGCAGTGTTGCAAAGCATGAAATTGTGCTGTGTTAGAAACCACTATGAAGGCCTCAGCACTGCCCATGACTATTGGAAAAAGGCAGCTTTAACAGTGGAAAGAGATCTGAATTTGATTTGCTGTAATACCCATCTACTTATCCCTTGGCATTCGGTTACACTGGATGCTTTTGTTCCAGCCGGGGTCGCTCATCTGTGAGCAACAAACTGATGGCACAAGCCTCTGGACACAACCTTCATGCTCCTCCATCTGTGGCTTAAGAAGGTTCACAGACCACATCATTTGCAGGCACTGTCTGGATATGCCATCATTGATATGTGCAAAAACAGGTAAATAAAGGTGAAAAGCCAAATTGAGGGCAGCTGTAGAGACTTAATAGTTCTAATATGCAGAAATGTGAAAGTGATTAATTTGTTCCTTTAAAAAATGGTACCTATTTTTAGCTCTCAAAAGAGGTTATTTTTCAGGGATTAGTGACAGGCTGTGCTGCCAAGGTGTGTAGGCTGATTTTGAAGAGGCATCCAACCAGCTTACATGGGGGATGATGTCTTGCAGACTCCTGAGAGCAGCACACTAGCCACAGGAGACTTTCTATTAGACTTGGGCTGTAAACACTGTACTGAACTGTTCCTCTTTATAGACAGTCCTAATGCAGCCAGCTCAAAGGGGGCAGCAACTCTGAGGGAATCCAAGATCCTTCTCAATGATAAACCAAGTATGCTTCCTTCTGAAAGAACTGTATTGGATAAAGCAGGGCATCTTGGAGCAGAACTTATGGAACAGTGGCTGTTTATGAATAAAACATGATAAAGGAATATGGTAATTTTTTCTTGTCTGCATACAGCTACCTGATCCCATTTTAAATGCCATTGATCCTCAACAGAAATTGTAACCTTCTGGGCCATGAACTGACTGGCAAGAGCTATGCTCTGACATAGCTCACATGGGACTAAAATCCAAATACCCAGAATATCACAGACTCAGATTTGGGCATCAAATCTGAGCCTCTGGCAGGGAGATACCAAATCCTAGGCTCAACCTTTTCTAGTTCGTTAGCTTCCAAGCTCAAAATGACAGACGATTCCTGCAGCTAACAAACTGCTGCTCCAAGAGAAGAGATCAGTGGGAACAGTTGGGCATCGATGAGCAAAGGCTGAGAGTCAGCTCCATGATGTTTAGAGCTTTGTAATAATAATTAGATCTTAAAATGTGTCAGTTCTGCATGAGACAAATCATCAGCGTAGGCCAGGAGCATGTTTCCATGGGAGTGGGAGCATGTGTATCTCTGATTTGCGCAAGAGCTCGCTAATGCAGCTGTGACCCTGCATAGACATATCCGAGTTTGTAGGCTACAGGAGTGGGATGGAAATGATGAGAGAAGGAGGGATTGGGATTCTTGGTACCTCCTAATTTCCACTGCCTTCACCACTTCTGGCTCTCATAAAGCTTTCCCCCTGCAGAGCTGCAGCAAGTGTTGCTGCTGTAAAGTCAGTGAGGGGCACAGCTGGGGTACAAGGGTAGTCAAGTAACAACTTTGTTTTCCCATCAGAAAAGCTGTTGGATACAAATTGGCATTTGAGTGTTTTGAGAGAACAAAAGTATTATGTCTGTATTGTTTCTGCCTCTTGTCTCAAAGATTTTCATGCTCTGAGAAGGGACAAGGCTCTTCATCCTGGGGAAGCGGAGGTGCGGAGGTGACCATGGATGACTACCGAAGCAGGGAAAGGAGGGACAGCCACATGAAATAGATTTGCTCATCTGAACCATTATGGTGTTCTGAAGCCATGCTCTTTCTTTGCATCCATATCAATCAGGGGCACCATGGCAAAGCAACTTCAGCTGACCGTATCTGGCTTCTGCAGACCAGTAACAACCAGGGAAGCTTCCCCTGACTTCCACTTTAAAGTGAATTCCATGTTGTGTGGAGGGACCCTACAATGCCAGAGAGGGGAAGATGGGTTTCCTTTCTGTGTCTTGGCTGGGTTGCAAAGTATGTAATCTTGTTCTGTCATGCAAAATTCCCTCTTTTATTTGTGAGGGGTACTATCTTCTTTGCTGGCATGCCAACTGTTTTGGGGGCTGTGCTGGTCTCTACTGAGACCACCAGTTTCTAATGAATACTGGAGAGGGCTGCACTTCAAGGATGAAACCAAGTAATTCCTCTGTCAGCTCGTTGTAAGATGTCTCTGGCTAAAAGCCTGGGAAACAATTTTCTTATGACCTACTGTTTGATGACAGTGGGCTGTTTGATGCTGCTGCAGTCTCCACCCTCCCCATGCTTGGCTTCGACTGATACAGCTCAGTTAAGAGAGAAAAGAAAGTATAATCTACATTGCTGCTGCTGGCAAAGGCCAAAGCGCTGCATGGGGCCCCCACAAGAGTTGAGATTGGGCCTGGTTTGATTCTTCTTATAAAACATCTTGGCAGCTGTCTAGATCTGACAGGTTGATAATAGGACTTTTCCTCAATGCAAAAAGGAAAGTAATTTACATTGGCTTCACACCTCCGGCAAGCAGGAAAGATCCTGCCCTACCTTAGTGTGAATGGGGAGCAGACGTGAGGCTGCGAGCAGGCAGCGCCAGGGGGGCAGCAGCAAGGCTTGATCTGCGCTTGAGCAAGCACGAGGAAATGCCATTTGGAAAATGACAACGGGTGAGAGAGCTGGGCTTGGAATCAGCATTCTGTCCATGGCAGCAGTTCGGAGCAGCTTTCCAGCCAAATCCTAAAGGATCTCTGTCTTAGTAGGAGCAGCAGTGCTACCTGATTTCATTTTGCTCCATTTAGCCCAGTGCTTCTGCTGATAGACTGCTTGCTCTCCCTTATTACAAACACACCAGCACCAAGCTGCCCTAAGATTTATTTCTGTGTGTGTCATTGTGTTGATAAGCAGCTGAGAGCCACTAGGGAAGGACTGCAGCACTCACTGTGTGGAGTAAGTCTCTCCAAGAAGTCCAGGAATGCAATTACGCAGCCTTTAGCTCTCCCACTACCTGAGCGGACACAGCCATCCCCAAAAGAACTGACAAGCCAAGGCTTAACCGGTATTATGTTCCTCTTTAAACCTGCTGTCACACTAGTTCTAGTTCTAAGTTTAGTGTCCATTGTAAGCTTTCTGCCGGCCTCATCACCTCCAAAAGGAACAATCCAAGGCAGCCTCTCTGCGCTTTATATACATACAGTGCAGTGTTAAGGGAGGTAACGGTCCTGGGATACATTTTGAAATCCTCAGATGAAGGCATGCAAGAACACTGCCATGTCCTTCGTGGAAATGTAATTTAGGAATCTTTGCTCTTCACAACCCACCAGCTTTAAAGGCCTCTGCCCTCCCTGCCAAAACTGAGCTGTGAAGTGGTGGGGAGGGGAGAACTGGAATTATGTCAAAACAAACAGAAGCGGGTGGGTGGTGAAAGCATTCACTTTGCTGTTCCCTGACCACTGGGATCATGCAGAGGATCTTTTTCAGCTAAAAGGCACAGGCTGGGCCCCAGGGATCTTTCTCTTGGAGCACCCTCTGTTGCAGAAATGGTTTTGGAAACCTCGTTCTCCAAAGTGAGATCTTCAATCTATTCAGCATGGGGCAGTGCAGGCTGGGAGACTTAGAGCTTTGCAATGTCCTGACCCGTCTTTGTGGATGTAGAAAGGAGGATGCCTGGGTGCAGAGAGCTCCTAAAGGCTGCTGGGAAGCAGAGCAGAAAAGGACCTTGCATTGTTTGGACACAGTGACCATCAGGTAAGCTTTTTTTCCAACCCCTTATTTAATCCCTCTTTAACAGAATTATGTTAAAGTTAGTGTTGGTGTATTCCAGCTTTGGACCCTGTTAAGCAGCTGCTTCAAGGAAAGTGGAGGTCCTACCTCAAGGTTGTGGCTGATTTAGGGTGTTGGCAGGTGTGAGTAGGGCCATAGACCAGGGTAGGTAGGAAGGTGCAGGTGATTGGAGATAAGGTCTGAAAGGCAGATCTTGTGGAATGTCATTGGTTGATGTGATAATATACTGCTCATGAGAAGATACGTGATCCCTTTTGAGGGAAGCAGTCTCTAAAAATCAGGAATACGAGAACTGTGCATGAATATTAGTTGGACGAGCAATGTAAGTAGGTGTGAGATTACATCTGTATCCTAGCTGAGCTCTGCTGGAGGGCACTGTGCTTCTTGCAGTGGGTATGTTGTATCTTTGCTGTCTGGAGATTTCCAACACTGTCTGTCATTGCAGCAGGTAAATATGGGACCCTGCTAAAAAGGCTCAGCACTTAACAACAGTCTTTACAAATGAGAGATCTTGCCTGAAAGCAGAAGAGATGAAATTAAGACAAGTGCAAAGCACTCCTCTTAGGCAGGCAAAGCAGAATACACAAACACAAAACACGGAATAAGCTATGAGGCAGCAGCACGGCAGGAGGGGGCTAGGGTTGCACTGGTTCACAAGTAGAATATGAATCAACTGCTGCTGCAAAACAACTCATTGTATCCAATACTGTATTAACAAGAGTGTTCCTTGCCAGATATGTGAGACAATTATTACAACCTGCTTGGGGCTGGCAGAGCTTCAGCCAAGTGTGGGTGTCCGGAACTGATGTGAAACTTTATCTACACCCATTAAGGAATTTGGAGAGAGATTCCATTGGGGGGAAAATAAAACAGACAGAACAAGTGAATGATAAGAGGTTAGACAAACAAGTCCTGTCACCAAAGATTGAAGGCATTGCCATTGTTCATTTTAGAAGAAAAATGCTGGAAATGGGATGCAGTCAGTCTTCCTACACATATATATAGTACTTATAAAAAGTCTCATGATGAGCTGTTTTCCATGGTCACTGGCGTAAGAAAAAGAAGGTGCTTGAATTCATAGTGAAGATGATTTAATGCATTAGGAAAAATCTTCTAATCTCTAGAGGGGAAAAACACTGAAATAGGCTGTCTAGGAAAGATGTGGCATCTCCTTAATGAATTTTAGGAATGGGCTTGACAAACAGCTATTAGGACAAATAGGTATTTAAGTATATTTGATCGTGCCTCTGGTGATCTCATGAAATGCCTTTCTGCCATACATATCTATAATTAAGCACAATATAATTAAGCACAGTCTCTTCCTTAAGGAGTTAAAAACCAATCAATAATTAGCCAAAATCTTTATCTTTTAATGCTAAAACTAGGTTAAACGTGCCTTATGCGGGAGCTCTGTTAATATATCCCTGTGGAGCAAACATCAGGAGGAAAGGGAACTCTTTAAGCCAAAGACCAGCGCTGGTGTAACAACATGAGTCTAAAACTGGCCAGGCATAAATTAGGCAGGAAATTGAAAGTAAGTTTGGAACTGTCAAAACAGTGATTTTCTGAAACAGCCTTTCATAATGGGAATGCTGGGGGCAAAACTCAGAACTTGTTTTTAAAACGGAGCTTGCTAAATTAATTCAAAAAAATACAGAGAACTACTGCCTGTCATAGCGGAGTCCAGGACTAGGAGATCCCTTTTGTTGCTGGATTTTAGGAGCTGAGAGGAAGAGAAGCGCTTTTATGCCAGTGGGACTGTTTTCTGCTCTTTATTGACACCAATGTTCCACCTTCATCCCTGTGCTTTTTCATGTGAGGCAGTTACTAATACGACTTTTAAGATCTGAAGGTCACATCTCTGTTTTAAACTGCGTAACTGCACAGAGGTGGAGGAGGGAAACCCAAGTTCAAGACCTTCTTGAAGGGGACTGCAAGTCCTCAGGTGCTGGCTGTCCTCTTAATTTTTCTAAGGCTGCAAACACTTTGTGGTGATTGGAGTGAGTGTTGTTTGGGGTTAATGTAAACAACTGGGAGAACAGCTTCAGGAGTTGAACTAGAGTTGAACCTCGTGTCTTAAGGGGTCAGTACGTGGTAGTTCTGTTGGTGAGGTGTTAAAGTGGGGCAAGAAACCACTGCAAAGTGAAGCAATGTGCCAAATGTTGTTAACAGGATAGCACAGGCTCTGTGCCAGGAGAGGAACTTAATTTCTTTGCTGACAAATGAAACAAAGATGTGATTGGAAACGCCACGCTTTGGAGGTATGAGCAATTTCCCTATAATCAATCATCCAAACAAAATTGTTTTCATTTCTATGCATTATTTAGCAGGCGTTTGATGGCAGACAATATGAGCTGGATTTTGGTTTTTCACCTGTGTCTTAAACTGATGTGATTTGTGGGCTTTGGCAGTGGGATGCTGGTGTGAAGGAAGGCTGAACTGGGCTTCTGTGTTCAAAAAACTTGGCAAAGCCCACCTCTGTGATTATCAGCTAATCATTCAGACATAGGCGGTTTTTGTCTGCTCTTGTTAGGTCTGTAAAGTATCTGGCGGTGCAAAGCTGACAGTGAAACACCTGCAGGAGAGGATGTCAAGAAGGAAGCAGTGTGAAGGTGATAAGGTAGAGCTGAGTTTGATAAGAGCCTCTGGCTCCTGCAGTAACTTCAGGACAGGTGACACTGATTTTTAGACATATCAGCTCTCCTGGGAATTCCTGGTTACATGAGCCTATTGATGTGGTCAGACACCATGGAGGGAGGGCTAGGTAGAGGAGGAGGGCTGGTTCCTACACCCTGGGTTGAACCACCTGAAACAATTCCCTTTTCTTAGAGGCAAGTGTATCCCCGAGATCTCAAGGGATCCATTTTACTTTCCCTTGGACAAGATGTGTGTGTTATTGGAGAGGAAGGAGGAATTAGTGGGAAGCATATGTTAAGGTGACTCCAGTGACTGGTTTGTTGTCTAACATGGGCTCCGTAGCATTTGCTGATGCTGGGTCAGGCTGAGGGAGAACATCATGGTGCAAATACAATAAAAGAGAAGGTTGTGGGGAGATACAGCAAGAATGATATCTGCTACAGAGGATATGCTTTCCATCACTTGTAAGTCTGATGATATTGGCCCAACTTCAAGTCATGGACAAAGAGCCTGTTCACACCACATAGCAAATTGAGAGCCTGATTTATACAAGGGCATTCTACAAGTGCCAAGTAACACCCTGTGTCCTTAGATGGGGTAGAAGGCGCTTTTTCTTCAGGCAGGTTGAGCAGGATATTCTCATGCATTAAATTCAAAGCTGCCCTTAGGCTGCTTTGTATCAGGATATGTCTCCACATGCAGCATCCCACCTTATAGAAAGGCTGCAGATGTCAGTGTAACCTGCAATGAAACGGATGTCCTGAAGCCTCCTACTAATGGACCCTGTCCCACTCTGTTGCTCCCAGGGGGTGCTTAGACTGGGATTGTGTGTTCCCATAGCAGGAAGCTGATGCTACTGGAAAGTCTCCACTCAGCACATTCCAGAACTGCCCAATTTTGTTGCCTATCAGGGCAGGATGAAAGAGATGTCCTTCAGAGAGTGCTTCAGGATGGATGGAATTGAAGATAAATTTAAGGATTCATTTCTGCTCTGAATACAAGGGCTTGAATATTTAAGTATCATTGGTGTGTTTCAGTTTTCATTCAGCTGCCTTTCTAACAGCTACTGATGGTGTGGTTGTGTGTGGGAGTGGGAGGCTGTGTTTGCTTCTTGCTTTCAGAAATGAACAAATGCGAGGCTGGGAGTCTGTGCAGTTAACACTGGGAATCACCAAGGCATCAGGACCTCCTAGCATGTATAGGTAAACAAGAAAGGCAAGTTGATTATATCACTGGCACAGCAGATGTGCTCTAAGTACACACCTCTCTGTGGCTCAGCTTCCTGTACAAAAAATAGGGATCACGATACTTTTCCTCCTGCCTTTGTCTGTCTTGCCTGTTTGGCTGGTTGCTCATGGAACAAAGAGTGTTTTTCATCGACTATTTGCGCAGTGCTTTGTACAACAGACCCCTGATCGCAGCAGGGGGCCTTCAAGTGCCACTGTGTTAGAGCGAGCACGGAGACGTCTGAACCGTGGTGGAAGCAGCAGTCTGTACAGCACTAATGAAGGTTATAGATTAGGCATGTGCTTGTCAGGCTGCAATGTAGTCAAATTTCCCTGTAGCAAACAGTTCTTGTAACAAACCACCTTTTCCAGGTATCCCAATAGTAAGAAATGTTATTTTCCATTGCTAATTAGTTCTTGATAGGGCAAAGGCTTACATGAAATTGAATGTGTACAAAGATCTTTGTTTTCCTGCTTTTTCCGAGGTGTGCTATATGTACCCCTAAGGGTACATCTTCCCTTCTCCTTCATGTCTCTATTTTCTTTTTAAAGTGCCATTTAAATGTTGAGCAGTGCACAGCCTCAAAGTGCAGGGTATTTATGGAGAATTCAAATTGAATGTTTTTCCTCATTATTCTGAGGTGGTGAATTGCCCTCTCCTTTTATAGCAACTATCAGGATATAATGGAAATTTAGTTGGGCCTCTTGATGGCCACTTTGTGCAATACCAAAGTCTTTTATGTTCTCCATCACTTCCTCCATTCTCTTTTCCCTGATATTTAGAAAAGAATAAATCCATCTCCTGATCCTGAAATATCATGGATGATATTTCTAAGTTCATCTAATTAAGTGTGTTTTCCCTCCATTCTCCTTAACCCCAGCTTACCACTTGTCCCCAGGATCAGATTTGATGGAAGCAGAAGAAACTTTAAGCTTCAGAATTTATTGAGGTGAAACCAGTGTAAGACACTGGCTCTTCAGAAAACAGCTTGTTTGCTTGGTGAGGAGTTGGAGGGCAGGAGGAAGAGCAAAAGCCCTTTAATTCAGCTAAGTAGAAGCAAAATCAATCTTCCACAGGCAGACAAGGGATGAAACTAGCTAAATGCTTAAATAACGTTCAAGGTAAGACACTGTGTTTGCATACTGTTTAAACTCTGAGTAGTGCTCTATTTGATAAGTTAAATAAAGCATAAATTTCCCTGAAGACTGTCCTTTTCCTCCAACTGTCCTTCATGAATTGTTATTTAATGGCTCTAACCAAAAATCTGTCTCAGTTCCTGCCCTCAAAGCCATGTCTGCCCTAGTGCTGAGGGCTAGTTTGGGGATAATATTCTGCAGTAATCATGGAAGGAATGTTTCATTTGGCTTTGAGTTGTTGGTAAAGGTTAGCAGTTGGGTGGAGGTAACAAACTGAGAAACAGCTCTTTTAGCTTTGCTGGACTGGTAGAACAAGCTGTGCTGTTGATGCTCTTTATATCAAACCTTATGTGGAATTGCACAGTCAACAAGTCTTTAGTGTCATAGGGACCTGGAGAGGTTTAAGCTGTTCTTTGGCGCAGATTTCAATGGTGTCCTGTTGCCTCAGTTCAGAGTTTGCCTTCTTTAATTGGGAAGCAAGAGCTAGGGTCTAGGAATGGGGTGGGGTTTTGCTGTGTCCCATTGATACTGATGGCACATACCAGCTGCTTCACGAGGGTCATTAACATCCAGAATGAAACCCTCCTTGCTGCAGCAACTGTTGAACCAGAATAAGAAATGTGGTAGCAAAATAGTCCATATTCTGCCATTTGCTCTTTCTTCTCTCACATTGTCCTCTGTATTTGGCTGCTCTTTGCTGGCAAAAGTACAACAGTACTTGAATATTATCCTCAGTCATCCTAATGGCCTTAGAGTTCACTTGAATATAGACTGACAAGAAGGGGAATCATCATGTGTTTTACACTTAGCTACATGTTGATGTGTGTGCTCAGGGAAGCTTGGTGTGTGTGTGAGCAGACAGGAAAGAGCAAAGCTGATACTTCCAATCCCTTCTCCTTTTCCAGTGATCAAACCTTAGCAACCATCAGAGCCATAACACGAAAATATAGGTCCTTGAGATTCACCTCCCTTAGATGAAATGACAAAAATCTCCACCAGCTCCTGCTGGCAGAGTCATTAAAAGCTGCTTTTGTGAGCTTTCAGCAGCTAGAGAAACTCATCCTAAGATGCTCTGTGAGGAAAGTTCAAGTTACAATGGCTGCCACAGTCTGAGCAGCTTTACCTCCTGGTGTGAGCTCCTGATTACATGGCAGCGACGGAGGGCTTAGTCATAGCAGCAGGTCTCCAAGAAACCTTGTGTGGGGGAATGTTGCCTTGAGGCAGCAGACAGCGTTATCAAAAGCCTACCAGGGACATACGCAAAAAAGGGGAGTTTAATTGTCAAATTTCCCCTTTATCTTGCTATAATTAACAAGCTGGTGTCTCTGCAGCTCTAGTTGAAGGGAATGCTCTGAAACATGCTACGGATGTGTTAAGGAGCATGGGAGTTGTGTTACTGTGGCAGCGCTTATGAAGTCCTAGTGTCTCTTTTCACAAAATCATCAGATATCTAACATATTATTAAGAATGACCCTTTCTTATAAAACACACCAACAAAATACAAGATTTGCTATCAACCTTCATGGGTTATACTCTTCTCTCCTCCAGTCCTTCTCATGCAATGGGGTTTAGTTGACCATTCTCCTGTAGCAAGAAATAGGCACTAACTTGTCAGATGAGAGGTGGACCTCTTAGCTGAGGCTAGCAACTATCTGTGAGTGGTGACTCGCAGACTAATTGGATTTACATCCACAGAGGTAATTTCAGCAGACTGGTCTCAGCATGGTACACAATGAATGGGATGACTCAACACTGCTGCCTTGCAGTGCTGCATGCAAGCTACCCAGGAGATGATGCCTGGTAGGACCAAAAGGTGAAGACTTGAGTTGAAATTTCCATTATGACTCAGCTCAGTGTCATGTGAAAACACACCGGGTCTGACAACCTGTGTCTTGCATCTGGTGGTCGCAAAAGACTGCTCCCATTGCGACTAAGGAGGCATGTTACTGCAAGAGCTGGGTTCTACCTCTTTCCCTATTCATACATGCTTGCTTTGCAGACAAGATGACGTGTTTGGTCACAGCAATGAGAAGCAGAGCTCTGGAGTGTGAAAGCGAGCTTGGATGAGCTTGGGTGCGAGTCAAGTTCTAGAGGGACTTATCTCAGGCAGGAACTGGCAATGTTTTTGAAGGCAATAACACTCCCAGGCCTTTTGAAGCCTTATCAGGGATCTGGCTGGTTTATCTGTAATGGCTTTTCATAACGGATTCAGAATGCTCCTGTATGTTACTCATGCATTGAGTATGCACAAATCATCCTGGTTCATAGAGCGATAGGTAGAATTGCAAAACTGCACTTAATGACTGGGTGACAGCCATCTGCAGTACGTGCTTTCAATGTGATATTATGAAGGATAATTTTTCTCCTGCCTGAGAAGCTGAAAGAAACCCAGGGGAGATGATCTCTTGGGTTTGTTTGCTTTGCTTTTAATCGATTTTGAAGATTAAAGCCTGAGTAAAAGTATTGGCTTGAAAGCCATGTGTACGGAGAGCTCTGGTTTTGTTGGGAAATGTGCATAGGAAGCATTTGTCAGCCTGTCTGGGCCCTGACCAGAGGCTGTCAGGACTGTGTTTGTTAGTCCAAGTGATGTTGTTATGGAGGTGTGACATTGTTTTTGCATGCTCAATGGACTGTAGAAGCTAAGTGCTTGAGCTGTAAAGCACTGAAGACCAGAAAAACTTCATAGGCTTTGAATCCGTCCTTCAGAATAAGATGCAGAGAGAACAGGGACCCTGCTGCCCTGAAGCAGGCTGTAACTTAGGCTGCAACCTCACCTCTGCTATGTTAGAGACGATTTGATTTTGGGGGGGAGCAGAAACCATTCTTAAGGAGGTGCACCCCTTGGTGTGTCTGTCCCTTTAGTGCTCACCCATCTGCAGCAGTGTTCTGCTGATGGAGGTGAGGGGAATTACCCACAGTATATCCGAAGACATTTTGAGGCAGGGTATCATACTTGAAGCTTGCTTACTAGGGAATTAGTCTCTCATCTGCATTTTATTGTTAATAGGGACGTTTTTTCTTAAACAGCTTTGGAAGCTGGCTTATTGTTTGCACTCCCAACTTGATATCATAAACCCCACCTCAGTCTACCGTGTATTTAATAACTAATGCAGCTATCCTGCTGGAGAGCTGAGTTCCCACATCCCCTGCTCTCTGCAAACACACACACACAGAGAATACTTTTTTCTTGCTCTGTTGATGATTTTTGAAACAGGAGGTTGGATAACAACAAAAAAAAGTGTTCGTCCTTTGCAATCTGTTCCAAAACCTGTCCCTAATCTGCCTGTTTTTCTAGCAGCTTCTTTGGGCACTTGAAAGTCATTGCCACCAATTACAGCACCTTTGAAGGACTTTCTCATAACCATTAAAGTGTTGCATGGAACAACATGAACAAAGACTTCCCAGTGAGAGGATGAATTGGCTGTTGAGCTCTTTTCCTGGGCAAACTGGGCTCTGGCTCTGCTTTCAGCTTAATAACATTTCTATTTACATGTGAAGTCCCTGTTTCTGTGCCTCCCTCCAGCTGCAGCTTGCAGAAGTGAATGTCTGCATCTGCAAACCCTGAGCCCTGTTTAGTCACTGAGATAAAGTGCCTTGAAGATCAGAGAGGCTGGGTCTTTGTATCTCTGATTAGATGTATTCCCATGGCAGGGAGCTTTTCTGGGCACTGAGTACAGAGGGGCTGGGAATCCTTGATTGGCCAGCGTTCAGAGATAACATAGAAATATCAAACCAGAGACCTATGAGTGAACACACCTTTCACAATAATAGGACAATTAGCACAGCAATGGGTGTTTTCTCTGTATTGTGCTATGGCTTGGAGCTGGTCTGGAAAGGATCCAGAACCACAGGAGCCAGCAGATGAGACTGGAGTCTGCTCACAGATGTGTGCTGTTTGTAGTTGCTTAGAAGAGTAAGATCAGAATCTGGCATAGGAAAGAGAGGGGAATCTTTGTTTCTGAGCTGATGATTTGTTGTAGGCTGTATGGCAATTTTATCCAGGGCTGAGAAGAGCCAACAGCCTGTTTGAATCAGGTCTTCATTCTGTGCCTTCCTGTCCAAGAAAGGTGAGGTGCAGCTGCAGATCATGCCCTCCAAATGACTGTCAAACTCGTGACCTGCATGAAAGGATAGCTGCTTGTGAGGACACTGGTTCATGCTCTCTCATCCTGCTCCTGCTCAGTTGTACTTGGTGACCTCCTAAGACACACCAGGGCTAGTTCTCAGTGGAAATACCCAGCTTCATCAAGCAATGTGCAGCAGTTTTGCAGCATCTGACTTTGCCAAGTAGAAAGCCTTAGTGCCTGCACCAGCCTGTAGCAAGCTGTGCTGCCTTGAATGTTCCTTCCTTTAGATCATCATGATCCATGTGATTTTTCCCTGCTAGCCATTCCCTCCACATCTCTGCCCCACATGTGCCTCCTTCAGCACTTGTGTGGCACATGGTCACACAAGGTGAGCAGGGGAGGTTTCGGTGATGAAAAGGATACCCAGGTGACTTCAGGGCAGAGGAAATAGCTTTAAATGACATTGCTTCTGGGAACTTACCATTGGATTGGCTGTAACGACCTTCATTTTATCTCAAAAGGGTGTCGTGATGCTTCCCCTCAAGAATTTGCAGAGTCAATGAGGAAGAAGGGTCAAAAATAAATCATTTTGCTTCAGTGAGGTATGTTGTCTTACTGGTGTCTGCTCCTGCCATAGCAGGTAAAGGCTCAGTGCAAGATCCAGGTTCATCTTCTGTTGTATGCTTCTACAAGGCTTTAGAACAAGAGAGGTATCTTCCCCGAGCTGCTGACAGGTCAAGCCTTCAGTCTGATGCTTGTGCTGTTAATCTGAGATGTCGAGGGGCATGAAAACACAATCCTATCTTGATGTATGACAGGTTCAGCCTGTGTAGCTGTCAGTGATTTTGATTAGGCCAATTCCTTTCGGAATCTGGAAGAACCTCTGGGTGCTTTTGTGTTTTCCTGAAGGCCCTCTAGAAATCCATTTGCATGATTAGCAAAGTGTAAATATGGATGCAGATGGAAATCACAGAATGGTTTATGTTGGAAGGGACCTTGAAGACCATCTAGTTATGTCCTGGGCTCAGCAGCAGCAGTCATTTTTTCTCCTTCTTAATAGCTGATGCAGTGCTGTGGTTTTGACTTTCAGCCTGGGAACAGCGCCAATAGCACCAATGTTTTTAGTTGCTGCTCAGTAATGTTTACTCTGACCAAAGACTTTCTGAGTCTCATACTCTGCCAGGGAGGAGGGAAAGCAGGGAGGAAGCAGAGACAGAACACCTGACCCAAATTGACCAAAAAAGTATTCCGTACCGCAGCATGTCATGCCCACTATATAAACTGGGGGAAGTTACGCGGAAGGGTTAGATCACTGCTTGGGTCGGGCTTGGTATCAGTCAGCGGGTGGTGAGTGGTTGTGTTCTCTGGCCTTATTCCCGTTATCATTATTATTATTGGTGGTAGCAGCAGTGGTTTGTGTTATATCTTAGTTACGGGACTGCTCTTATCTCAACCCGTGGGAGTTACATTCTTTCGATTCTCTTCCCCATCCCTCCTGGAGTGGGGGGAGTGAGCGAGGGCTGTGTGGTTCTGGATTGCCGGCTGGGCTTACACCACAAGTTTCAACCCCTTCTGCTTGCACAAACCATTGGCCACATTCTTGTAAGCAGACAACCTCCCTAGTGCTTTAAACACAGTTTAGCAACATGTAGCCCTTTCCACGTCAGATTCATTCTCAGCTGCTCACATATAATGCATTTCTCTTCCTTGCATATCTCTCAGCAGTGACACTGCTGCTGTTTTGGAGGATTGCTTCTTGTAATCTTTCCTTTTTTTTTAATGGTAAACTTGTTCCTGATGTAATTACTGTGATAAAGTTCTGTGGCACGATGGATCATCCTTATAGTACTGTTGCTCTTGACTTCAGACAAGAGAATACTTTATCTTAAACTTTTGTGGGAAGGGTGGTAAACAGGTTTGTTTTCTCCAGCATGATATTCCTCTGTGTTATGTCTGACAGAGAAGATGGTCCCCGAGTCCATCTTCTACAGCATCAAGATTCCCTCAGGACTTCTCTGCAGCCTAGAATAATATTGATGAAGTAATGCAAGGTGGACAGCATCTCCTGTAGGAGATGGGTTAGGTGTCACCTTAGTCCTCTTGGGCATATGCCCACCTTGCTGTTGGCCATCTCTCCCATCAGTGCTCCTGCTGGCAATGTCAGTGTCTCTGTGTTGAACGTTGCAGGACAGCCTCCAACCAGCTCTGAAAAGCAGTGACTCTGTGAGGGAAGGGGTAACTACTACCACAAGGTTTCCTCTCCAGCACCGCTATTAGTAGAAGACAACAAATTGCAATCAAAACACACTGATCAGGATGCAGGAGGGTCTTGTACATACTTGTTACCTGAATCTTTTTTGTCCAAGTGTGGAAGGGCCCAATAGCTGTATGATTCAATGAATTTTTGAGTACAAGGGTGGTAAAAAACAGGTTTGAGGCCAGTTTGTCATTTTCTCTCTTTTTACAGTAGTCTGACCTAGCTTGTCTTTTGCTATTAAAAAAACCCAAACTTTTACTTACTCTCTGAAATTAGTTTTCACTATTTGTTTTCATGATCTCACTTGACAACTAAAAGCTGTACCTTTTTGCAGCTTTACAGTCTCCGTTGTGCTGTGTGCTGTATGCTGTGTTGCCTCTGAGCAATTTGCAATGAAGGGATCTATGTGAAAGTTGGACAAAACCGAATGAGTTGTCAGCATGATAAAGAAGCAGGGAGTTTGCTAGGTTTCTGAAGGACCCTCACTGCAGTGTATTCCTGAGAAAAGGGGAACGATAGGATGAAAAACCAACAAATAGTGACAACCTCATGATGCATTAAGAATTTGGCCACTTGAAGGAAGCATTTGGAGGATGTTAAGTTGTTTGGGGAGTTTGTGGGGCCTACAGGGATTATGCCACTTGACATCTGCATGGCAATGTAAGAAAGGTTTGGGAGAAATGTGGGAGATAATAGGGCTGCAGGCCATTTCGGAGTCAGGAGAAGAGTTTTCAGTGCCTTTTCCCATGACTGTACAAGCTCCACAGAATTGCTTCTTTTTCACACCAAGTGCTTTCTGGGCCTACAAAAAGTGTTTTTTCCCAGGTATAAACCTCCCCTGCCTGGGAAGAGATCAGTTTCTGCTCAGCAAATGTGGCTACATGCTCTTCTCCACTACTTTTTTGAGTGTTCATGCCACCCTACTGTGGTGTTTAAGAGCCTGGGCTGCCTGTAAAGCCAACGAAAGCTCCTGAGGACAGTTTCCATTAATTTGGCCCTTTGTGATCCTAAGGACTGACTTTGGTAACTCCTACAAAGCCATCTGCAACAGGAGGAGTCAGGGTGGGCTCTGGTTGTATTTCTTCAGTGATGTGGCTCTTCAGTGCTCAAGGACAGTAACTGAACGTATTGTCCAAACCAGTCTGTGAATCCCAGTGTTGCGAACAGGAAGCTTCCGAAGAGCTGCTTCCCTCATCTTATCTCACACAGACAGTTACGGTGTTCTTGATGTAATTATAGTGATAACACAATGTGACATAACTGCTGGCTTCTATCATGGTATCACTGCTGTTGACTAAAGTGACAGGGTAATGATTTTATAGGAGACCTTTATTTTTCTGTCTTTGGCAGCCCCTGGCAGTGTTTAAGCACAGGAGCCAATAGCTCTGATAAAGCACATTACACACGTTTCACAAGTCCTAAAACTTTTCATTGCTTTTATTTATGCACTTCTATTTGTTTCTTTTCTATTTGTTCCTGCAGTATCCAGGCAATGGCTCTCCCCAGCTAGCACAGGGACTGGTGTTTGCATAGTTGGCAGTGGCAGCAGTCATTCATGCTTGATGTTTGGGAAAGGAGAGAGAAAAAGGCCTTTTTTTCTGCACAGTTCACTCACTTTTTGGTCGTTGCTGCATTGCAGACATGGCAGTCCCCTTACTCAGATGGAGGAGGTGTCCTTGGGATGGCTACTAGAGAAAGCCTGGTTAAAACTGAGCCATATGAAAATGATTAGAGTGGACTTGGGCACCTCCCCTTACAGTATATACATGATGCTTCAACTTAACTGGAAGATAACAGCCTAGAGGCAGGCTGTGCAGGGAAACTTTCAAGCCAATTGGAATCTAATCGTATATATTAATGTCCCCAGACCCCCTTGTCTCAGCTGTACACTTACTGATGTAGTTTCACAGGACTGCAAAGCCTTGCTGATCTATGCTGCTGTCTGACACTGTCAACCAAATCTTACTCGGAAGCCATTGGGTAAAGGGGACATGGTAATTCTGGTCCATCTTGCAGCCATCCACACTGCCTAAAATACATATGAGTGCAAAGCACAGGTCTTGGCATATGGGAAAAGTGCTGTCCTTCTCCATAAATATTTCCAGGTGATGTAACAGGGCTGTGCACAAAGTAGGGCTCATAGCTTCCTTCCAGGAGTGCTTGTGGGATCACATTAGCTGGTAGGACTTGCTGGATGTCGCTGATAATTCCTTACCCAGCCAGCCTGGGTGTGAAGACCCCTGTGGTGGATCTCTGTGGCTGTGCTGCACAGATATTGGTTCCATGTCCCTTTTAGCTGGACAAGCTTAGATGTGCAATGCTGGAAGCTGAAGGGACAGATGCCCTCCTAAGCTGAATTTCACTATGTGCAAAATAGGTTGTGCAAAACAGTAACAATACATGTTGTTTGCCTTGTACAGTGCAGGAAGGGTGATGAGCTCAAGCAGTGTAGTTATAGGCAGGCTGAGTGCTCATTTGCAAGATCTTGAATATTCAGATTATTTTTCTGACTTCCTTACTTCTTTGTTCATTACAAGACATAGGAATGTCTGCAAGAACTGATGTTTGCATTTGGTGACAATCAAATAGAGAAAGGAATCATCTGAGAATATTAATGGGCAGCAAACCTTACAGGGTCTATAGTTGGAGCTTGTCAAAATGGCTCTGTGAGGAGTTTTGGCAGTATGCAGTTTTTGAACAGGAAGAACTTTTCATTGCTTTAAACCATCCCAAAGTGTTCACGTGAGGAATATGGTTTTCATTTGGGCAGTTCATAATTTTCTGGAGTTTTCCTCTCCATCCAAGTAATAAAGGAAGAGGGGAAAACCTCAGACTTAGTATAAAATCATCTTTGTCTTTGGTTTCTCTTGGAAAATGATGCCAACAAGTTGGGGTGGGTGGGCAGCTCTCTGGAGAGGCAGGATGGGCTTTAAAACATTTCTACCAGCTTTAAAAGCCACAGTTGGAAGCAAGCCCATGGAAGGTGAGCCCCTTATGATGTCTTTCTCAGCACGAACAACTGGGAGCTGGTGGTCTGCAGAACTGTACAAGAAATCCAAAAGCAAACTTACAATAATTCTTTTCCCTTCTTGCACTGAGAAACCGCTTTCCCCATGTTTCATCATCTCCTGTAGGGAAAATGAAAGGTCTCTAGCTGATGCAGGTGTACAAGTTGCTGTATGCATTTGCCCTCTGTGCTGCTGTGGAGGCTTTTCCTGCCAGCAGCATGCTAGGGGAGCGGGAGCTGCTCTCTGCCTGTGCCTGCTCATGCTGCTCGTTTGTGATACAGTCCCCTATGGTGGTCCCTAATGACAGACTGAGAAGTTGAAACAGACACCAAGGGTAAGAGAAGGATGTAACCGCTCTTTTAATGCTTCTTTTGTTGTCTTTTCTATCTGGATTGAGGATGCCTGGTTAATACCAAGTGATGACTGCCTTGACTGTCACTCTCTGGGACGTATTGTGTTTAGGTGCCCTCCTGGGCTTTTCAGGCAGTCAAGTGGTGGCATACGGCCATGATATACAAATGCCTTTAAAAATCTTCTGCATTTCTATTGAAGAGCTGATCCTGCTGTATGCACAACCCATTGCATAGCAGAATGGGGAGAGATTTTCTCCTAGCACTGTCATTCTTGCAGCCAGCTGCTTTTGTGTGGCTCTGAGCTGTGGCAGAGCCCCAGACAATGGTGAAAGGGATGTTTCAATAATAATCCTTTCTGCAGTTGACCTGCTGCTGATGGAAGACACCAGGAAGGGCTGGAAAAGGACTAGGTTTTCTCCTGATGTTGATTGCACAGCATGTGCACCTCATTGGAAATGATGCTTGGCTAGGGATAGAAGAAGCTGGTGAAAAAGGAAGAGGGGCAGATCTGAGCTTAGAATAAGTTAATATTGGTCGTGAATGTGAGAGAGTACCACACTTCTCCCATAGTTACACAAATGGGCCAGCAAAGAAATGAGATCTTTCCTTTGCTTGTGCTGAGTTTAGCCATTGCTGTTGATGAGAGGGAGTGGGGTTGTTCTCAAAGGTAATGGTCACAGGCACTTCATGTAGCCTGGTGTGGGGATCCTGCTGTGCATTAGACCCCAGGCAATCTACTTTTGTTGCTTTATCTCTGGCTCATGAGTAAAAGTATCCCCCATTTCCCTATCCTGCCGTAGCTGTTGGGCAACCCGTGAAGAAATTGTGCGCAGTTCTGTGTGTCTAAAACAGCTCTTTGACTAGCCTGCACAATGCTCCCTGCATGCACAATGCAAGGCAGCACGTGGCTGTGCTGGGCAGAGGAGGGTAGCAGGAAGAAGATGGATGAGGCTCCTTTTCCATTATTAATATAAACATATCTTGCAAATAATGCCTTGTGTAGACATTTTCATAACTAGTGCTGAGACCTAAGAGAAACACAGCTTGTGTGAGCAAGTAGGTGCTGCTAAGGGTGCGGATGCCTGGCTGGTTGGACAGGCGATGGATGGACACTTCAGGTCTGCAGTGTAAAGGAGGTGCATTAGGTGGGGACCAGGTAAGGGAGATCTGGGTTAAGATGCTAAACCGCACCAAGCGCACATGGGAAGGCTCCTTCTCCTGTCTGGATTTTCTTTAGTCAGCACCTCACCCATTTTGTTCTCTCTTCATTTCCTTTCTCCTTCTCATTTCCTCCTCCTCAGAGTATTTATCACTGCAGCTCCCCTATCTCCCTATTTATCACTCTCCCCTCCCATCTTCTCCCACCATGAAGACATGTACCAGAAAGGTCTAGAGCCCTGCAGGGATTACTGTGCTGTTTTCATCTTTGTGGGACGCTAGGTTCACATAGAAGATGGGCTGTGGAAAGGACGAGTCTCCAGCAGCGCTTTCTTCTCTTGGCAGCAATACATCTTCGTCTTGCTCCATTTCCTCTTTCAAAGGATGGACCAGCTTGAGGACCAAGGTTTCCACTGCTGTGTATGTGATAGACTAAAGCTCAACTATGTGAACGCAGTTAATGTCTTACTGCAGCTTCTGAAAAAGGATCCCATGCTTTCATCTTGTTTTGCCTTTCAAAAGTAGTTCTGTTAGTACGGTCCTACTCCTGGAGGGTGTCTGGCTCTGCGTGGGAGCTGAGGGCTGCTAGCCTGTGTATTAGTTCTATTATATATTGCAGGCACACCTATGAGGCTGTGCAGCCTGCAGGGATTACATACTTCCAAAAAAAGGGTAATTAATTCTGTTTTCAAAATAACATTTTGTTAAAGTGGAAAAGTTTTGCTTCCTTCTTTTGAGGCAGTTTTCTTTCTTTTTTCTTTTAGGGTAAGGGAGGGCAGAGGAGGGGAGTGATGGAGTCAATCCTCTGTTTCAGCTAATCCAAAGTAATATCTCCTTATAAATATTTCAGCAGTTCTCAGTCACTCTGAGAGCATTATGCTTTGGTTAGGTAGTTCAGATTTATAGGGGATATAACATCAATTAATTTTCAGCCATAGTTATCTGTATTATGTCACCTACTCAATCACAGGAGCAGGAGATCTGCTGACCCAGGGCTCCAGCATCTTCTTTCCAGGTCAAGCAACAAGCCACTTCTAAATCTTTCAAACTTCTTTCCCTTTCCTGTTGGTTTGTGGATTAACTTCTCATCTGACAGCACTTGAGTGTGCTGTGAGAGCTGATTTTGGTTCCTGGTGAGTGAAGTCCATGATGCTGAAAGAAATATAGGGCCAGGACAAGGAGGAATGGCTTTAAGCTGAGAGAGAGGAGATTTAGATTAGACATTAGGCAGAAGCTCTTCCCTGTGAGGGTGGCGAGGCGCTGGTACAGGGTGCCCAGGGAAGCTGTGGCTGCCCCATCCCTGACAGTGGTCAAGGCCAGCCTGGGTGGGACTTGGAGCAATCCGATCTAGTGGAAGGTCTAATGGACTCTTCAAAAGAGGCTGGACTGTGTCTGTCCATGCATGAACACAGGAGGAGGTTTTTGGTTTAGTACAGTATTTCATTGGGGGTATTTTTGGACTGATGCATCAACTGTTCCCAGTATCCCAAGGGAAAGGCAGGATTCATCCCACATCAGAGACCTGTCTGCAGACCACTACCTGACCTAGGCTGCACTCTGAACTACTGCAGGCAGTGCATTGTTTGTTTTCTCCTGCACTGGATGCAGGAATGTGTTTGGCTGAAGGATGCTTCCCAGGGATGACTCCAGGTGTCTTCCAAGTTTTAATTTGAAGGCATATAAAAAATAAAAAAAGAGAACCTCTCCTTTCTTCTTACTCCTCATTATTGCGAATGTATGCTTGATTTCCCATGTGGGTTTACCTGGCTTTATCTTTCAGCTGCTGCTGGTTCTTGCTACGCCTTTCAGTGAGTGAGCAGAAACCTCTCTAATACTTGAGATCTTTGCCACTAGAAGCTGCTAAGTTACCATTCCCCCACAACTATCTTTTCTGATAAAGCGAAATGAGCTCCTCTTTGTCCCTCCCACAAGGTGTTTTTCCTGCTGCATCTGGTGGTTTTTGTAATTCTCTCCAGCACCATCCCTAAGTGCTTCTTAGAAACCTTTGAAAAATGTATTTGTGAAAGCTCTTATCAGCACACTGACATCGGTCTCACTCATGCAGTCTGGTTACAAGCCACCTTCTCCATCCCTTTGCATGCAGCTAAAGACTGTGTTAGACACTACTGACTTTATCCTTCTTTGGGAGCTGCTTCTTTACTAGGAATAACTCCTCTTTTTGTGTGTGTGTGCACATTGCTTTTTCTTGTTCTTACTGCACAGAGACTCCCTCACACTCCCCTGCAGCTTTCTACCCCCAGCTGATAGGTAGATCTGTCTTGCTCTGTTTATTCCCTGATTCATGCCTCTGTGTTTGCCTCTATTAAGGTGTTTGGTTTGCATAGGTCCAGCATACAAGGAGGTCTGCAAAGCTCTGTGGGATGTCCTGCCGAATTGCTATGTGCTGTTAAGCCAGCTTTTGTGCTGCCTGCAAATCTGTGGCAGGGATTGAATGCTGCCTTGCTGAACAACACTGGAAAGGCTAACTGGTATCAGGCAATACCAGTCCCCTGGAACCCACTGGAACTGGTCTTTTAGGGTGCTAATTTCCCCATACTTCCATCTGTCCAGTATTATGATTTCAGTTCTTTGATTTATTTCCTCCTCCTTTCTCAATCCAAGATCAGTGACTAGTTTTCTAGTAACTGTGGTGAAAATAAGAAATAGGATGAGAGGGGTAAAGAGGGAGATAAATGGAGAATGGGGAAAATTCTGCGTTTGCAGGTACCGGGCGCAACATCTGTGTGTGTGTGTGTGTATGTGTACGTACTACAATACAGAGCAGAAAAGCTTAAAGTCTCCTTTAGCACAGCCTGTAATCCTATTAGAAGGATTACTCTGTTGTCCTAGGCTATCTGATCATAGTAAAAACTCATTTAGGTCAGCTGTTTAGGAAATTTACACACACAAGGAAAAAAATATTAAAGAAGCCTCTTGCTGTATTTCATAGGGATCGACAAATTCCTTTCAGACTTTCTCTGTGCTGTGATTACATCCCCGCTCTTGTAGTTTCTTCGCATCCCTCTTAAACCCTCATGTAAATGACCTGCTTTCAGGTTTTGACTTCTAACGGCAGATGTGGATAGACAACGTGATAGCTAGACCCCAGCTATGTCCAGACCTTGAAAGGATTAGACTTTAAACATTAAAGTACTTTGGTTTTTGCTCTCCCTCTGTGCGTTTGTGCACGTTATAACTTCGAGAGCAAGAGTATGGGCAAGTCTGATTTGTGGGCAGAACTTAATGAAAGCTAAATCTGGTCTGGCAGAGCCCCAATCAGTTTAATCCCTGCTCTGCTGATTATCAGCAGTGTTATAATTTAATTTGAAGCCTCTGTATTTAGAAGGTCAGTGAAGCACTCCCATGCTTTCATTTAGAGAGAGGGAGAGCAGGGTGGCAGTCAGTTCAAGTGCCTGTCTCCCTCGGTGCTCCAGCAAGGCCAGGTAATAAGCAGAGGAGAGCTTAAGTAACCAAACAAAGTAGCTGGACACAGAAATGTAATTGTGCAGTCAGGTAGGAGATCCTTCCTGTTAGGAAAAACATGGTGGGAACCTTCACTTCTCAAGCTGGAATAAAGCCATGGCTGTCCTGAGCTGTGCTTGTATTTCACAGCACCCACCCAAATCTTTGCCACAGAGCTGGGAGGAAGGTGTGCCTTAAAATATCACCTTTTTCTGCTGAAACACACCCCACTCATGAGGGACTCCACTCTGGCTGTTGGCAGGGCTGTTTCCTTCCATCCACTTGAGCTGTTTCCTTCCAGCCAGAAGGAAACGTCAATGCATACACAAAGGTGTAAATCCATTTTTACACAGCGTTTTGGGACACTATGGTGCCTTAGAGGAATCTGCCTACAATCTAACAGGGCTTTGTGGAGATCTACATGTCTGCCAGCCCAGTGATGGATCATGTCTACCCACAGTGCTGCACACACTGTAATTGCAGCCATTTCTGCAGGAAGCAACAAGATCAACTGTGCAGCATGTGCTTGTGAGGTGATGACACTCCCAGAAAGCATTATAGTATGAATGTGCTTCTGTGGATTGAATAGCTGCTGTATACAGGCTATGTCTATGTCAACTTCCCTTCAAACATCTTGCCTCTGTGTCCCTCAGCGCATAGATATCATTGAAAATGAATTGGGGCTTTGCTCAAAGTCATCTCTTTCTCCCATGCTGGGATCTGAGCGGCAGCCAGACTGAAATCTTCTCAAGGTTATTCTTCTCACATACTTATAAGAGAAGAGTGTTTGGCAAAGTGAAGGGAAATGAAAAGCCTCTATGAATATAGACTTCAAGGTGTTGATGTGCATTGGTAGGCTTTCTTCTTAGAGAGATGTCAGATTAACGGTGGCAGGTATTTCTCATTTGTGCTGACAAGCAAGGTCCTTCTGGAGAGCCCTTAAGGCATGTTGGTACACAGGATTTTGTACCTTCATCCCACTACCAACTACTTTGGTAGTTGTTAAGGCTTGTGGACTGTTGACTATCTGGAATATTCCTCCACCATCCTTGGTCTTGCATCCTCCAAGCTAGGACAGCAATCTCCTTTCATCCTTTCCTTCACCTCCTCACTTCTGATGACTGTATTCTGGTTGTAGGGCATGTTTGATGATCATTGTTAATTCATGCCCAACAGACACTATTTCTTTTAGCTAACCAGGCTGCTAACTTCAAGGGTGGAGGTTTTTACTGCCAGATACCTGCTCCCTCCTCTGTGTTTCCAGTGGAGTTCTGGTGACATCCAGTGTTTACTTTGGCTTATCACTGACACGTGTCCTATGCTGGTGCCCCCAAGGGGTGCTATAGATCTGAAGACTTGTTTTCCCCCTCAGCTAGTCTGCATTTGAATGAAGAATCATGCACCATGTCAAAGGTGTTTGTGACATCTGTAATTCACACATGAAGAAAAAGGAACCTTTGAGGCCAAAGATTCTAGGAAAAGCTGCCTTTAAAAGGAGAAGCAACGGTGTACAAAGAGAAATGAGAACTGAGAAACAAATCACAGCTTCCACTGGAGATAATGAGAATCTCAGATAGTAGCACACCATGCAACTTACTGAGGCCAGAGTGGTCTTGTCTCTCCATTCCCCAGAGAAAGGCTTAGCAGTTTGTAATACTCGCAGGGTCACTGCTTCCTTTCCCCCTCTGAAAGCAACACTGGCCCTGCATGAAAAGGCTGGGAAAAGGTGCAGAAGAAATGCCAAGGGCCAGAGGGAGAGGCAGCTCTGTGCTTGCTGCTTTGTTGCTGCCTGGGGTGTGCAGAGATGGACTCTGTTTTCACAGGCTGGCATGGAAGGGGGCAAGTCCCCATAGACCAGATGCTGAGCTTTCAGCTGGAAGTCACACTGGCAAGAAGGACTTTGCTGCAGCACTGATGGTGGGAGATCTGATACAAGCCTGTCCCAAGTACCTCAGAGGCACAGCACAGGAGAAAGACAACACTTATCCTCATCCCCATTTTCCATCCCATTTAGTTAACTGGGGCAAGCACAGGCTGTGCTTGTAATATTTCCTTCCATGGAGATTCCTGAAGCTGCAGAGTTGCTCCCTGAGAGAGTAAATAGAAGCCTTGGTTGCTTGGGTCATTAAACACAGGACAAAGCACAGGGGAGCACTCAGTTACTGGTGGGCCAGGAGAGACAACAAATGGACCTTTCCATCCCTAAATGCTGCAATTTTCTTCACACATTTTCTTTGAGCTCCAGCCCTGAATGTAGTTGCTGTTTCTGCAGTTGTGTGCCCAGTGTTGGGGACAGAATATGCTGTTGCTGTCACTCCCTGTATCCTCTCTCTCATTTCACATGTCCTATTAGAAAATGGTCCTTCCTCAGCAGGGCTCAAGAGTCCCAGTTTGGTGCGGGTGTAAGAGAAGCCTCTGAAAGTCAGCTTTATACTTCAGCAATCTACAGATATCCGAACCGCAGATGGTGGGATGGGGCTTTAAAGAAACTGAACTTTTGCTGCATATTAATGAGCTTGGGGTGGACTGTGGCTCTGCTTGCTTTGAAGAAGATCTGAGATGAAGGAAAGTGCTTTGGTTCCTGAGGGGTGATGGGGCCCTGGACTAAGCTGCCAAAATCACTTGCTGCAGGACCTGTTCCGTAACTTCACTTCCCACATGGTTCTGTTCTTCCTAACCTCTTCTGATGCAAGAAGTGCAGAGGAGTAATATGTCAGCCAGGCCAAGGCCAGAAGCAGCTGACTCCTAGCAGGATGGTTTCTCCATTGTCTAGCTCTGTTGATCTTAGTTTATGCTCTTTGTTTTCTTTAATTGAATATTTTGTAAATGAACATGATTTCTGCTTAGTGTTTATCTTCCTCTGTGAGCCTTTACGGCCAAGATAGCCTGGAGTATGCTAATTAAAACACTGAGCCTTGACTGTGTCCCTAGCTAAGAAGTAAGAAGACCGTATAATGTATGTGATGCTGATACAGATCTGGGATCTGGCAAAGCAGAGCACCAGAAGATCTGTCTGTGCCCATCAGTCTTACTTAAGAAGCCTTTTCTATTCATTGCCATTGAGGTCTGTCTCTTCTCTGCCTTAAGTGGATGCTAAGATTAGGAGCCTCTGGGTGAACATCATCCTTCCAGATGCCAGTGCTGCCAATGAGCAGTCAGGTATTTCTGCAGACATTAGTGGAAAGTTCCCAGAATGCAGAGGCAAAGCAGTGCACTGTTAGCGCCTGAAAGGACTTTTCTTCTGCACTTTATTAGTGAGCACTGCCTCGAGAGGCAGAGGAAGTTGTCTCCCTGCCCCTTAAGATGGGTAGCTGTAAATGGCATGTTCATGCTTATCTCACTAACCAGAGACAAGGCTGAACTGTTGCTTTTCTAACCTTAGGTGCATTGAGGAACCAGGGATAGAGCTGCCACCGCAGGGGCTGGAAGTGTAGGAGTTAAGTCTGTTATGTTCAGCTCTGAGGCAGTCTTAAGAGGACTTTTCAGCAGGCTGCCTCTTTCCTTTACAGGCCTTTTTTTCACTATTGTTCTTTCAAGATAAAGAACTTGGCTCTGTAAAGGAGTAAGCCAAGCACTGTTTTATTGCTACCAGCTGAATAGTAAAAAGCCAAGCATAACCCATTTGCTGTTGTGCCGTGGTTAAAATCCAGCTCAGTACTTTGCATTCCAAGACATTTTGCCTCATCCTTTTTCCTACATTGAAGTAAGCAGTGAAAATATCTTGCTAACAACTTACACCCAAGCACAAAAGCCCCCATGTAAATATGCTGCTCAATTACAGAGGGGAAGTGATTGCACAACAGCATCTATAGGGATCTTTCTTTGATTTAAATGAGGTAATTGCTTTCTGCATCTGTAAATGCATTCAGACCTCAGACTGCAAGCTGGTTACCTGCAGAAACAAATTCAGATCATAGCCAGGCTGGTGCTAATGCCTTAGATCTTAACTGAGCAAAAGCCTCCTTTGGGCATGGTCTTTATAACTGTTTATGATTGCAGCCTGTGCTTATATATATCTGCAAATATCTTGCTCCTTGACTGCATAACCAGCCACAGGGCCAAGAGTAGGTGGATATCAATACTGGTTTGAGGAATTAGTTCTCCTTCCTCCTATCTGTGGTTGTTTTTTACCTCTGTAACCCACATTATTGTGCTAAACCTTGTCATTTTGGCTGCAAGCACCTTCCTCTGTAGGGCAGCAAGATGTTCTGTACTTGCACATGGATTGAGAGGATAGACAAACAGAAGGGACTGGAGCTGGAAGCTATGCAGGGAAGCAATGGAAGGCTGCTGGGACAGATGACCCGGGCCTCATTCTTATAGTCTAAGAATGAGAGGCCAACCAGAGCTGTGATGGATGTATTGTTCCCAGTGAATTAGGGCAGTGAGAGCTGCTCTGTTTAAACTCATTCCTTCCACTCCATACTGTCCTTAAGGTCTCTCCTGAAGACTGTTAACATAGATTGATGGGTACAAATCCTTTCTGTCACATTACCTTCTCTTCTCATTTGTTTAATTTCCAGTACAGGTCAGGTTCCCCATTCTATTTTCCATTTACCAGGAGTCACTATAAGTGAATCTCTTTGTAAGATTAGCAAATCCAGTCCACTTTCCTGCTTGTCCTTTTCCTCAATCACTTCTTTACTGTGGTTTGGGCTGAGCTTTTATTACTTCTGACAGCTAGGGTTGTGGTCTCTGCAGAATGGCTTCCCCAACCCCTGTAAGCTCTCTGCCAAAATCTGAGCTGTTCTCAGATTTAACAGCCTCCTGTTCCAAACAGAGATTTTGAGTATCCCTGGCCCAACATGCATTCCTGCCAAAACTCTCCTCGTCAGCACTAGAAGCAACTTAACACCCATTGTTTCGTTCTGACCCCACTCTCTGCCTTTAAAAACCAGCAAATCAGTAACCTTCTAAGATGCCACGGGTGCTACCACCCACGGGTGATGCTAATGGTAGGAAAATAAGATCAGCAGGCTGTTTTCTGTTTCCACATGACTGACTTGAAGTGCATATGTAGTTCTATAATTCCTGTAAAACAAAAAGGAAGAGCTGGAAGTATGGTTCTGAATGAGGAAACAAGAATTCGGATCCTCAAAGTCTGAACCCAGTAACAGGCATTTCTGATTGTCATTCTTCTTGCAGGGACTGTAGCCAGCTTGGATAGTCAGGATGTCTCCATAGAATCATAGAATAGCTAGGGTTGGAAAGACGATAACTGTTGAATCTTTCAGCCTCTATTCCATCCCAAGGGTTTTTTGCTGTAGCAAGTATGGATTAAAGCCGATGGTGAAGTCCCAGGCTCTTCAGTGTTGACCGCTTCCTTATCCAGACAGGGAAAGTTTTGACTATCTTGCTGTGGTGTTGTCATGAACATACATTTGCTTCAAATTAATTAATAGTGAAGATGAGATTCCGAAACTCATTTAACTTCCTGAGCTTTGTTCTCCAGGGATTGATGGTGAAAAAACAGCTGGGTACCCAACATGTCCTTTAGCAGTGGATGAAATGCAGTTAATCCTGATTATATCAAAGGGAACAGAAATGAAAAGTAAATTCCCATTTGGAAGAGGGGTGTTTTTCCCCTGTGCATTTTCCTCACTCTGTTTTTCCATACAAGAACTTTCTTGTCCAGAAAGATTGGAAGATAGTTGTAGCCCTGATTGTTTAAATATTAATCTGTGCTTTAAGTTTCGTTTGTGTGCATGAAAGAGACAAGTGCAATGGAAATCTTACAAATGTACTTTCTATCCACTGGATAAAGCTGCTTCAGAGTGTGCAGTGTGATATTAGTCAAAGCCAGAGATGTTTCATGCTTTGGCAGGACTAGTCTATTACGGGTTTCAGAAGTACTAACCTGCATCAGACCCACATACTAGGTGGGATGTGGGGGACCTGAGTTTGCCTAAAATCCATTTGATACTGTTCCTAACCTGGAAAAATTGCCTTCCTGAGCTGAAGGTCTTTGCAGAAGTGGTATCTGTGTCGAATAAGGGAGGGTGTTTCATCTGTAAGGAGAGGAGCAGAGGTCAGGCTGAGCGGGTGGGCTCCCAGGGTGCTGGCTCTGAAGGTGTAGGCACACTTTACATGGCAAATAAAATGTGTGTGTTGAGAGCTATGTAAATCTAGAGTAAAACTCTGCTCTTTCCCTCTCCAAATAACCCTCCACGTAGCTACTTATTATTTTGAAGCAATTTTGCTCTCTGATGATTCAGTGAGGGAAGCTGCTGAAACAAAACAGAAGTGAACTGCAGAATAGTTAATATTGCAGAGCAGCATAGGAGGCGCACACCATCCTTAGTTTTTGGGTTTCAGTCCTTGCTCAAGACAGTTAACCCTCATCCAGCCAGGGAAGAGTATCTGTGAACTAACTCGTATTCTGGCACTGAATATGGAGGACATATTAAATTACTTGCAAACAAGCTCCAGTCTAAGAAGGAAAAATTATCAACAGGCTGGTGAAAACATTTGAATAATGAATAAATAAGAGAGAGATTATAATTTATGTCAAGGAGGAACAGGCAAATTTTTTCACTACGCTTTTTTTTCATCTTCTATTAATTGGCATTTTCCACTAGAATGTGAGGCTGGGGAGCCACAGAGCATGGAACTGCAATTTGGGATGTCCTGGTGGCAGTGGCTTTAGGGGCAGACAGTTAAACTAAGTCCCCCAGAGCAAGTGGGGATTGTTCTGGCAGCACTGGTCTGGTGCTGTAGCATGTGATGGAGCTGCACTGAAGCGCTGTGTAAGGAAGTTTTCATAGCACCTGCCCACGGTCTGCTTGGCTACAACCCACAGAAATCTCAGGCTTTCACACATAGGTTTTGAGGGTCTGCAGTTCTTAGTAGACAGGAATGATGGAGGGAACAAGCATTTCCTTAGGGAGCAGCGAGTTAATTAATGGCTCCAAAGCGCATTATTTTAGCAAAGTGATGGTGTATCAGAAATCACTTCCAACCAGTGACGGAAGGTTGTATCCATGTGCCATGGACTTTGGATACATGTCCACAGATTTCCTCATCTTCAGCAAGCATGGTACATCCTTAGCTGAAACTGGAATTCAGACCTTTAAAATGAGTGGGCATAGACACCACACTCCTGAAGTGTTTGAAATAGACTCTGCAGCTACTGCATGTCTGAGCTATGCATCTAAATCGGTTCTGGTGAGGCCTCTAGGGCTTTGGAGAAGCCTTTCCAAATGGATATGAGTCATATACCACTTAATCATTTAGTTACTGATGTGGATTGTTTGTGAGTTCTCCTCCCCTTGCTGTAAATTGAGTTGGCTTTTTTGGGAAAGGCAAGTGTTGGCTTTGCTGTGAGATATAACTGCTCTGCAGCTGCTTGTTAAAACCGAGCTCTTGTATCTGTATCACTGAGAATCACCAGTAAGCATTGCTTCCTGTGATGGAAGTGCCTTCCATTTAAGACAAGAAGTCATGAGGTGTAGGGGGACTGTGAGGAGAGAGGAAAGGGATAAGTAAAGAGGAAGCATGTTCTAATTTTGGCTGGTAAATGGATTTATGCATCTGTTTGAAGGAGAGCATAGATTTGCTGATCGGACTCACTATTTCACTAGTTGATCTGCATCATCCTCCTGCTCAGCTGTTGCGTGGTGCTGAGGGAGTCGTGGAGGTTTACAGGCATTACATTTCCTTTCAATATTTGTGCTTCATCCTGCCCCATTTATGATATTTTCCTTGGAAATAAAGTTATTTCCACTGTGTAGGCTTTTGCTTTTGCCTTCTTTATTTAACAAACATTAATTGCATACTCTCTCAGAATCCTGCAGAGAATGGCAGTCCAGCTAATGCCTGTGGCGGCTGGAAAGTTACATTAATGAGCAGTTGCTTGCCTTTTACCTATGCAGCTAGAACTTCCAGACAATTTCTTGGGACCAAATACATCATGGTGCCTGATTCTATTTAATCCAAACAGAATTAGACTCATTTTGCAAAGTTAAAGCGAGTTTGGAAGAATTCCTAAACTATAAGAAGGAATAGATCATAGATCAAACTAAACCCTTGATTTCTAGATGGAGTAAGCTGAAAGTGTTGGAGAAGGGGAGGGCAAAGATGGATGGCCAAAAGGGAGTGCAACCAGATCACAAACTGGCAGGTAGTTTCCTTCCAGAGGCTTCTCCAGAAGGCAGGACTTGAGGGGACTAAGAAATACAGTAACCACACTGCAATTAGAAGGAACCCTGTGATCCTGTTGGAGGCTTTAATGGATGATGCACATCACACGTCTCGGTTTTCATCTCTGGTGACTAAGGTTTGCCATACTGAGGTTTTCATCTCTTGGGATGAAGCCGTCTGCACTTTCAGACCTTCAGGACCTTCTGTACCTTTTATCTTTGATTTGATTCCATCTCATCTTTCTAGCAGCCTTTGATTTCCCAAGTGAATTAAAGTTCCAAATGTCATATATCAGAGGATTGGCACAAAAGGGGGTTTAAAAGGACTTATTTTGGAGCAGTAGGAACCACATGCATCCAGCACTGAACATGTTGCAGCTTCATTTAATTGCTGAAATCAGAGATGTTGGGAATGGATTTAATCTGAAAGTTTGCTCTCCTAAACTAAAAGGCATAGGACACCATTTGCTCGTCCCCTGGAGATGCTGCCAGAAGCCTGTCTCTGATTAGCAATGTTAATGGAGTATTAACATAAGCCACGCCAGCAAGGGAAACTGTAGAGCACATTATCATCAGGAGAGCCAGCTGTGTAAAGGCGAGTAAAGATGATGATAAATGTAGTTTGTGGCTTGGGGAGCTGGCTGCTGAACTGCTCCATCCCCTGATCCAGAAGGAGCAAAGCAAGGATGGACACGTCAGCCTGCTGTTCTCTGTACCCTTGTACCAAAGAGACACTGAGCAGAGAAAGGGTAGAACAGATGTTACCTTCATAGGAGCAGGGGGATGAAGAGGACTTCCCAGCTCAGTTGAGACTTCTACTGTCACAGGCTGAATACTTTTGGCTCAGCTTCATCTTTCAGCTGTTTGGGATGTTGTGTTTTGCAACCTCTGTGGAAGGTTGATCCAGGGTCTAAATGTCATGATGGCTCTGATTCCAACTTCAAATATCTCCAGAGATACTTTGTAGTAGTTGTTCTTGCTTTGTAGGTTTTTTACCCCTTGACTCAGAGTCTGTGAATAGTCTGATCTGGGAGTAAGCTGTAGAGCTATTGTAAAGCTACCCATTTCCTTTATTGCCTTGGATCCTTCATAGTTAGATATCAGTTAAATATATCAAAACCTGCAAGTCCTACACATCCTCACACGCTTGTCCCACCACATCCCTCATGGTGTCAATGGTGCAAGCTGGAGAAGCTTGTTTCTCTGTTTGTGTTTGAAATCATATCCTTCAAGTTGGCAAACTCAGTACATCAGCTCTGTCATCTATAAAATGTAGTGCTTTTTGCCATGAGAAGAGAGCAGTGAGCTCTAGATCAGTAACACTCAGAGCTCTGGAGTAGAACGCTTGTGCTTTAATGTGACAGGACCAACAAGTGCCTTGCAAGACAGTGGTAAATCCTCCTGCCATGAGCTTGTTTGCATAGTTTCCTGATGCAGCTATGCATTTCACCCATTGACCTTTTTGACATTTCCCTGGTTTCCCTCCTGTAGGAGCACTTGAGCAGCAAAGTGCCATACTCTGCTAAACAAACTTGGGATCTCATCAAGCTGACTTATTTGGTATGTATTTACACTTGTAGACTTTAGTACTCTCCTGGCAATTGAGCTTCCTTCCTGCCTACATAAATATGATATCATTACTAGCTTTGTTTAGTTGTTGTTCTGCATCTGTGTGCTTTCCTTTCCAAAGCTGCCGAAGAGAATTGCAGGTGTTGATCTCAATTTGTGCCCAAAGCATCCTGAACTCTACTCCACCTGCCAACTCTAATAATGAGCAGCACTCCTGACCTCCTACCTAAAACAAGCCATAAAAAGCTCACCCCAATAGGGTTTTTTCTTCACATTAAGGAGGCTGTAGCTTCTGTTAGTGCTCAGGCTTGTGGTTTTGTTTGCTTATGCGTAGAAAAAAGTATTGTTTCTCTCAAAGGTACTTTTCTGCCTTTTTTCCTCTTGTACTCAGGCCCGTGATGTTTACTTAACACACAATTTAAGCCAGCAAAATTGCCTTTGCACAAAGGGTCCTAAACTACATGGGATTCATCTTAAGTTCTTGTGAAGGGAAAGGTGCTTGGAGCATGATCTGGACAGGAAATAGAGATCTTATTCCCACTATAAATGCTGTCTGTCTGAGTAGGTCAGATGAAAGATCTCATACAATTGCTCATAATGTTGCATTAGCCCCTCCCAGGGTCAATCTCAGCTCCTACTGATAGTAGTGGGTTAGTAGTGCCCATGTTTATCCAGCTTTGTGGGTGCAGATGGTGACTTCCAAAATGCCTCCTAAGACTAAAGACTGTCATCCACTTAAGAGAAAATGAAGAACCAGTTGTTGGATCTCCACTTTCTTTTGCACTCCAGGCACTGTTTGGCTGTTCCTGGTCCAGGCACTGACAAGGTCTGAGAGCAGCTGGCTTTGGTGCTTCAACAAAGAGGCAGATGAACTGTAAGCACACAGCTTTCCACAGTTCTGGGTTAAACCAGCTGCTGTGCCTTTGCAAAGGAAGGAGTCAGTTTCTGGACATTGCCTGTTTACTGGAAACTAACCATAAGGCTCCCCTAAGCCCCTACATCCTCACTTTGTTCATTAAACCTCTTCTGGTTGGAAGAAGATCTGGCTGTAGGTACTGGGCTGAGGAGGCACAAAGATGTGCTAATGCCAGAGGGCTGTACATGCATTATCTTCCGTGCAAGCTATGTACCTGTAGCTCTTTCCAGGGAATCTCAAAGGAGAGCTAAAGGGAGGGTCTCATTCAATGCATGTTCAGGTGACTGGCACTCTGAATGACTATTCTTGATTTTTCTTGCAAGCTTTTGCAATTTTCCTCCTGAGGAAAAGTCTTCTTGCACATTCCTTGGAATTATTTTTTACTTTGAGTCCCAGAACTATGGGTGAATCAAAGCATTTCTGCTAGAAAACCCTACAAATCTCACTTTACCAGGCTGGGACCTGGCTCTGTAGTGAATGGGAAGCCGCTGGAATAAGGGCGGATTAATTTTTCCCCTCTTTTGGGGCTGATAGGAGAGGTTTCATGAGATGGAGAGCTGAAGAAAGAAAGTGAAACCAAGCAGTCAATTTGCTAGCTGCAATCTTTGATCTGTGGCTGTCTGCAAACAGCATCGCAGCTCTGTGATTAGATGTACATGCTCATTATGTGTTGTACTCTCCAAGCAGGCATTGTACGTATAGCACAATATATTCCTCTTCCTTCTGCCCAAATATCTTTTTTCATCTATATTGCATTAAGACCTTGAGGCCTACCTTCGGGGAGAGAAAAAATACAATTTTCTTATTGTACAATGCATTTCATTCCCAGCTGCTGTATTAAATTTATTCTTATTTGAAGTAGTGTCTGTGAGTATAAATCATTTAAGTTTATATGTTTTTTGTTGCTGTGGCAACTGTTTGACTAATTGAATTCCAAAGTGTCTCTCTCTATTTCAAAGCAATGATAAAGGGCATATATATTCTTAGTAGCAGGAGTCTGAAACGAGGCGGGGACACACACACAGAAGCAGCCCTGTCAAAATGACATGTCCTCGATCTCCTGTGCACAGGCTTAGTAGTAGCGCCTTTAGCAACTGATGGAGAAGTCATGGGGAGCCTGTGACTGAGGCATAGGGAAGGTCCTATTTTACCTCAATGCCTGTTTTCCCCATCATTCATCAGTTCTCAGTGGACCTGAAGTGCTAGAGTACTTCATGCCTCTAAACAAGCCTAAGCTATAATAAGTCTCAAGTTATAACAAGCCCCATCTTCTTTCCATGGGGATTTTGTATGAGCTCCTGGGGCTTGTCTACTAGCTGGGATCATGCGTGTGTTCCTAAGGGATTTCTTTCCCTGTCAGTTTTCAGTAGGAAACGGCTGCTCAGAGCTGTGGCAGAGGGAATACTGGGGTGTCCTGGATCTCCCCTGGGGGTCTTGCAGGGACAATTTCTACCTTGCTGTGTAACAGTGTTTTCCAGCTGTAAAGTAAAGGTAGATAATCCTCCTAGGCTGAGCCAGGAGGACAGAGACATTAAAACTTAACTCTGCAAGGGAATTTGTCGCAGGAGGATGGAAGGAACAATCCTTTTGCAGACTGTAATTTCCAGGCAGGAGCCAGCCTGCCTGTGCTATTCCCAGCTTGTCCTGGCCACTTTTTTAGCCTGGAGAGGGCTCCTTTTTTTGCGTGTTAATTATGTAGGTGTTTATTACAGCCACAAAATGTTAATAGCCTAATGGAAATCATGCTGGCTAATGAGAAGCTCCTGAATACCTGCTGCTTTTCTCTGGGAATAACAGAAGCCACAATTTAACAGGAAATCATTTCCCCTGCTCCCACCCTGTGCTTCCACCTTGCAATTACATTGCGCTGTTAACCTTTCGTCTGGCTTGCTCTGCAACCTGGGGGAAGACCGGGACCTCTCCTTTCCCTCTACCCAGAGGGGATGCGGGGGTCTGCTTGCCTTCCCTGCTTTCTAAAGGGTAATCTGTGAAGGGTTTTATGGAGCTTGAAAAGGTTACTGTGTGCACCTGAGCCGATTCAGGGTGGCTGTGGCAGGAAGGAAGTGCAGGGAGCCCTGAGCAGATCTGGTCCTTCCTTCGCCCACATTTCTGCAAGGGATGCTGTCCATTCCAGGGTGTGTGCCTGCAATCTGCCAGACCAGTTGTAGGCAACATTGGCTGCTGTTTATTTTGGTGTTGTTTCATGCTTTTTATTCTCGGCCCATTAGATGCTCCACCAGCCGCTGCATGCTCCTGTAATCACTTAATCTCCAGTAGGCAAAGACAAATTGCAACAGGTGGTGGGAGGGGGCAGAACAAGGTGACTCCTGGAGAATTTGGTCATATCGTGACGTTTCTTTTTTCTTAGTTGCATCTTTAAGGAATTTCTAAATGTCTCTATCACAGAAAAGCCTTAAATCAGTAACAAAAGGAAACCCTGTCCAACAGGCTGCTTGGCTAATGTGGTTGAAATGCAAATCACTGCTTCTGGTATATTATTCTGCTGTAAAGAAAGGAAAGTGGCCTGTGTTTGATGAGAAATGAGGGTGCGTCCTAGTTTTGATACTCAGAAAGCAGCAGGAATGAATAGCTAGTGCAGCATTTATGAAGAGAAGAGCAGGCTCTTGTTGAACAAGAGCAGGAGTAGGTAGAAGAGTAGTGGGTTGGAGTAGTGGGGTATACGTATGTGCACTGGGTTGTGAGAGGTGTCTTACTGCAAGGCTGTTGGTGAGAAGGTGGGGATGTACTGGATGGGGGGTGTGGGATGTGTACATTCTAGGGGAAAGGGTGGGTTTGGTTATGACCCCAAGGTCCGTTTGTGTGTGCCCTTGCTGAGCAGCTCCACAGGGGAGCAAAGGTCTCCCTTAACAGGAAAAAACAACCAACAATCCCAACAAGACGAAAATATAAATAAGTCCAAACTCCAGAGGCAAAATGCACTGATGACATTGGGAAGCTGCATAGTTGAAGCTGTGAATGAAATAAGAGAGGCTGCTCACTGGGCAATATGGGAACTCCCACCTGGGACAAAGTTTCACAGTTTTTCCCCAGTGGGCAGGAATTTTATGCTTCCGTCTTTGCCTGCCAAAAATAATAATTAAGAAGAAAGTGGTCTTAACTGCTGCAGAAAGAGCCAAACATTTCCCTCGTGGGCTGTTTTAGTGAACAGTTGTGAAAACACCAGATTTCATTGTAAAGGTGGGATTTCTCAATGGTGAGGAGCTGCAAATGAGGCATTTTGCAGGGTCCATATGGAGTTGTTGGTAGGAACTCAACACCAGGCTCTTGGAAGTGTTTCAGAAGAGGCTTTTGGGAAACAGCAGAAAAGCAGTTCAAAAGGTTGGCCCTAAGTAATACATAACTGTGTGAAAATAACATCTGAGCATCTTCTGCTACCTGGGCACTGGTACCTAGATCCTGTTGAGTGATTTCTCAGGCATCCATTCTCCCTGCCTTGACTTTAACGGGTTGTGCAGGTTCTTTTATGATCAATAAATATCCAGGCAGACACTGTGAAATTCCAATCAGAAAAATTTACAGCATTAAGGCAGATATTGTATAGCAGGATATAAATAAATAGAAATTGTCACTCAAATTCCTGGCAGCTAGAATCTGGTGTCAGTTGCAGTAAATTAAGTGTTACTTCACAAATCACCTTTATGGTTTTGCCTAGTAAGTGTATCTGTGCAAAGGTTTCTTTTCAGCTTGTAACGGTGAATATCCTCTGGTCCCTGTGATTTCAGCATAAAACCAGTGCTGAGAGTCAAGGGGGAGTAAGTAGTCTTGTTCCTGAGTCATGTTCCCAGCCCCAAGATATACCCAGGGGGGTTGAGTTTATATGCTGAGCTGTGCAGGCAACAGCAAACCAACAACAAGACAGGGAAGAGACTGGATCCTTTCAAGTCGAGGAGAACTTTCTGCACTGTGGGGGGTGTTGCTTGTCATAATGATCTGGAGACCCTACTAACAAAGGGAGGAGCAGCATGGACTCCCATGGTCTCTGCCAGGATGAAGTGAGCTATGGTTGGTGTAAGCTGTACCTGGGGGTAGGTGGGAAGAATGAATCAGGTCAGTAGTGAGACCCTCAGTTACTGCAGTTGAAACAACATTTTACCTGCAGATTATTACCTTTCATTAACAGCTATACTACTTGTTGGCCTGCCCAGCAATACATAAGTTCTGAAACATCATCTGGAGGTTCCTGCATTGCTGGAATAGCTGGAAACTGTATTAATTTTCAGCATAGCCTTTTGTCAGTTAAAGCTGAATGTTCAGCATGGAACAAAACGGAGAGGAGGACCTGCTAGTAGTAGTTTTGTACTTTATTTGAGAAGAGAGAGCTACATAAACTATGTCAGGAGGGTACAGATCTACACACAGTCTCATCAATCAATAAATGGAGTTGTTAACATAACACTGAGGGTATGATACTCTGAAGAAGACATAGACACATGACCAAGGAATATTTACAGCTCTAACATACAATATATTTATATTTAAGAGAGAGAGATTCGTGTGCATCTGTGCACACAGATACCAGTGTACACGCGGTGCACGCACGTAAATAGGTATAAAAGGCTTTAAAAAAAACCTTAAGTAATTCAAGAAATGAGTCTGCCTGTCACTTGCAGCAACTGACTATTTTCAAAGTGGAAATGGTTCCAGTTTGTGGTGGTCTGGAGCAGAGGTTTCAGTTTGAAACCTCTGTTCTCCAGCAGTCGTTGACTGAACCTGAAACAGGTTTCCAGTGTGTGGTACGCTGTGGTGGGGTGGTGACGGGGGATGTGTGAGGTGGATGAAAGGGAGGGCCGTGGAGTTATGGGGAAGAGGGGATGCACAGCCTCTGGGGCTGGGGCAGTAACACGGAGATGAGAAAAATGACCTTTGGTGATGCCATTAAATCATCCTTTATACTAAACATAAATTATTGACACAGTTTTAAAAAAATAATTTTCTGTTTCATTTCAAGGCTGGGGAGAGAGGAAAGGACAAAGCAGGGCAGGGAGGAAAGGAAGGCCTGGGGTGGGTAAATACCTCAGCACTTTAAAAGGTCCCTTGACCTCACTGCAAATCCTTACTTTAAAAAGTCTTCTTGTAAGTCTAACACTGTATCAGTCATCCCCTTCCAGGGTAGCAGCATGCTCAGTGCACATAATGTGGAGAAGCAGAGACCCTGCACATGATGTGGACAGTAGGGGAGAAGCAGAGTCTCTACGTTAGCTAATACTCAGATCAGGGTTCCTCATCCTCTGAGTTGGAGCCAGTAGAGGTGGGATGGGCAGGTAGAGATCATGATCAACTTGCTCTCACCAGGTTCTCCCTTGAGGGACAATCTGGGTTGCTTCCAGCAGGGGAAAATGGTGAGTTTTGTTTTGGAGAAGGGGAGACTGCAGGATGGAAAAGGTTGAGAACCAGCAATTCAGTTGCAAAATGGCAAATAGGATTCAAAAGATGTAACAGAAGCCTCAAACTAAGCAAACATGTGGATCGATGCATGGGGTAAAAAGAAGTCTGTCCCAAAAAATCAATTCAGCAAACATCACCAGAGGATTTGTTTTCTGCTCATGCAGACTTCCAGTGATATTAACTGAGATTAAATTAAGCTGGTTTAAATAGTAGTAACAAAAAATGCCATGAAAATATCTTTCCTCTGAGATGCAGCCCCATCTTCCTCTCAGCACCAGCTCACCTGCCAGAATGAGCTGTGGAGCAGCACCTTCTGGGGGCCAAGCCTGCCTGCATCACTGAAAAGCAGTTCAGCCTGGAGTAGGAGCAGTTTCCTGGAGGTTAAATCTACCCTTGCAGTTTTCTGTTTCTCCTTGTGGCCCGAGTGCCAGTATGGGAAACCACAGTGATTTCTCTGCCTAAGCCATCACACTGCCATACAAGTCACTGGCGGACAATATTTCTTCAACACAGATCTTCCAGTCTGCTTCAGCATAGTCTTCCAGAAATCACCAAAGGCAAGTGCACAATGCAGCCCGTAAACACTATCCGAAACACAGCCTGAAGGCCTCAAGGCAGCCTTCACTCAAGAAGGTGTGTATCCTCAACCTTCACCTGGGGAAACCTTGCCTGACCCAGAAGAGGCAGAAGGAGCTGTAGCACTCACTGAAAGCTAAAATACTATTAGTCATTTGCCTGCACAAAAAATCCTTCCATTCTATTGACATGACTTATGTAAAATAGCATTTTGTAAAGACAAGGTAGGGGAGAGGGAGGTAATTTAGTGTATTTATTTATTTATTTTTGTTCTGCTTTAAGCCTATCTATATGAAGCTCTCATGCAAGAAATTGCCTCCTAGTTTAGCAGAAAATTTAAAGGCAATTCTCCTTCATGCAAGGAACTGGCTGGGCATGGGGCTTTGAAGGGGGAGTGAGGGGAACTAAAACAATCTCACTTGCTTGTACTGAAACCAGAGCCATCAGAGAGCAAAACGAATATAGTGGAAATTATGGTATTTATAAGGTCTTGAATCAGGGGAGGTGAGCCTGGGAGAAGCCCGGGAAAGCTGAAGGCCTGGAGAAACCTTCAGGTCTCATTTAGATGCACACACGTAACTTTGTAGTGACTACTTCCTTACATCCAGGGCTCCTCATCTCCAGTCAGGGCTCTTTTCTTCTTTGCCACAGTTCACATCTGACTTTCACTACCTCACTATTACTGACCCCTCACTCGGGATGAAGTCCTTGCCCATTTCCTTCCTCTCCCTGTGTCCCTGTAGGCTTCCTTGCCCCATTCCCTTAGCACCATTTGTTCTCTGAGATTAAATCACCTTTACCATCCCCTGCCAGCTCATCCATTCTGGCTTTCAGACGGCCCTAAGCATCAGATGTCTGGCCTTGATTTCTCATTTTCAGTATCATTACTTACAAGTTTTGAGGTCTCGTGTCTCAGGCACTTCCCAGTCCTCACTGCCTCTGAGTGTTCGTGCAGATGTCCCAATGTAGTAACAGCAAGTACAGCTGGGGAGTATGTAGGAGATGGGATACAGAGGAAACTGCTTCCAGGAAGCAGCATGTGTTGGGGGGGGGGGGGATACCCCAACTTTCTGTCACACTTTTCTGGCTTTTCTTCATATTGCATTTTTCAGGCATGGAATGGGCCTGTATTCTCCTGCCCAATAGCTTCTCACTATGGTGATGAGGTTCAAGAGATGTTAAATCCTAATTTAAAGGTCTATTTTCCTTAGTGCGATCAAGGAAAATAAGTAGGATGAAATCCCAAGTAAGCAGGCTGTGCAAGCTGGATACTGAAGTACTTGCCTTTTTTGTATGTGAGATATGACTGCTTCTCTATTTGGAGGTTTGCCTGCTGATGCTTTCTCTTCCCTTTAAGGTTCTTCATTTTTGCTGGGCACTTCTGACAACTCTCCACTATACAGTAGTGTGGCTTTGCTATGGATTGATGTCAAAATGTATTTTGGGGGGACAGGGTCATTTATATGCTCCTTACTTTGAATTACCCAAGAGATTTGTCTGTTTACCCTTTACCAACGGTAAGTTTAGCTGATGGCCAAAGCTGAATCACATGATGCTCCCAATAAAATAAACACTCAATTTCTGAAGGCCTAGCAGGATAGTGCTCCGTTTGTCAATCTGTCCCAATAGATGAGAAGATAGGAACCTTTCATAGTCCAAATTAGAGATGGAGTCTTCATAGGTGGAACACCAACATAGGAAGAAGTGGAGAAGAAAGTTTAATCCTGAAGGGAAAATTGTTTTCTTTCACACTGGATTGATTGTTTTGTATTTTAAACCATCCCACTTTGAAAACAAGATACCGAGTAGCAATTTCACGCTAGAAAAAGGAGGAAAGAAAGAAAAATGAGAGAGCTGTGCCTTGACCGGTGTCAGTGTGACGTCCCCTGGTCCTGCCGGAGCGTGCGGCTGCGGGCCCGGCGCTGTCCGTGGTGCTGATCCCTGCCGCTCGCTGGGGTCTCGATTATTGTCGTTCCTGGGGACTGGATTTATCGTAGTTTATACCTGGTTTTTCCTCGTTGTGAATGCTGCTTGCACTAAGTAGGGGTGGTATTTAAACAAAAAAGAAGGTGCAGACCAGACATCTGTTACTGCAAAGCTGCTGCACTACAAAGCTCTTGTATGATGCAGTAGGATCTGTTCTTTTCCATTCCCAAATCTGCCTCTTAACTTAATTTCAGTTTTGAAGAAAGTCATAAGTCAGGATATGTTCTGTATTAGCAGATGAAGGAGAAAAAGGAAATTAAAAGTGAGAGGAGGCTTATGAAATAGATTGCTGCTCCTGTCCTGTTGGCCGATGTTCTTGGTTGCCAGGGTGAGTATTCTGAGTCTTTTCTCATGTGCAGCAGTGGATTTTCTTGTATTCCAAACCAACCAATGTCTTTTCTGATGTAATGTTTGGGTTTTTTTCTTGTAACATTTCTACTGCTCTCTCCTGGTGTTCTGTTCCTAACATCTTAGTGATCTTCACTGCCTCTCAGTATCCTCAGCCCTTACTGACTTCATGCAAAGTTGCAGGTATTCAACCCCTTCAAGGTTTAGCCTGGTGTTGCACAAGAAAGTTTAGTTACAGGAACAATTCAGTCCCTTGCTGATTTCTGTTGTCTCAGTCTAGCTATATAAGAATGAAGCTGGACTCGAACAGATCACAGCCAGAATCAATCCTAACCGTCTCTCCAGCAATCAGAACAACCTGCTGGGAACTGAGTAACAGCTGAATTCTTGGCGAGAGAAATTACAGACATAAAACCAAAATCAAATAGACTCCTTGTGCTCATTCAACATTTCAAGGCATATTTATAGGTACAGCTGCATGGCATCTTAAATATCTGAGTTTACAAAGAAACTGGATCACTCCTGTTGGGGACAATAATTTTTCTGTCCTAAGTCACTGTTTTTCCCCCCATGAAAAAGGGGAAGAAAACACTGAATTACACACCCATTAGCCTGTTATCTCTTCTTTGAGCCTTCTGGATACCCCCAAGATGGATCTGTGAAGATGAGGAGATCTGAAGGTCATCTGAAAGTAACTCCTCAGAAGTGACGCAGGAACAAGAGAGCTGGGCAGAAAGCTGATCATGAAAAGCTGGGGGCAGGGGGGTTGCACTATGAAGCTGGCAAGGGTCTAGTAGGGTCCTGTGTCCCTCTCCCGCTGCTCCCAAATCTTGCTGTCACTGGAAGAAAAAAAATCTTACCAGTGATGAAAATCCCTACGTAAGGGGGATAATTCCACCTTATTTTTTCACTTTTACTTTCAAGAAGACAGAACATCTGGGAAGATTTTTTTTTTTTTTTTTTTTTTTTTGATTTTAAGATTTTAAGAGAGAGAATATTATTCTGAAAGGTTCACAGTAAAATTGGACAATGGAACAGCATTCATTATAGAGAGGTGAGGCAGAGAGCATATGGCTGCCAAGGCCAGTGCTCTTTAATGGTCTGGGAAAAAAAGCACTGAGCAGCTAATACTATTTTCCTTGGGAACAATAGTCAGTGAGCCTCTGGTGGGAAGGGGTTTAGGAACCAAACTAAATCACAAGCTCACATTGATCCAGGACCAGAACGAGATACAACTTGTCTATAAAATGCCTGAGCCTCAACTAATCTCTGTGACATAGACATCTAGGAACCATTGTAGATAGCAGATGGCTCTGCATGATGAAAGCAGATGACAGATTCTGGGCAGTGCAAAACCATAAGACCTCAAATCCTGGTCATAAAAGTCAGTACTTGAGATTAAATCAAATCAGCTATCTGAGCACAGGGGACTTACTCAGCATTGCATAAAGCCAACATACTACAAGACATAGGAGGGGTCTCGTAATACCTTCACCTCTGTTCTCCCCAACACACTTACACACACACTGTAACATACAGCAAAAAAAAATACCAAGGTTATGTGTTTCCTGAAATATACTTGGCTGAGTAAATACACTTACAGAGAACTCTTTATAAAGCAATAGCAGAATGAGTAACAGTGCATCACTACCATGGGAAATAAAAACAAAAGTAACCCAAGTGCGATTCAGCCAGAATCATTCCAAACCCCAAAGGTTGGCCTCTTTTTTTTTTTCTTTAATGTGTCTGACATTTTATGGCATCAATAATGCAAACAAAGAGGAAATCATATTTGCAGAACACTAATGCACGGATGTCTAAAGCGAAATACAATACTGATTACTTTTTAAATGAAGCCACCAGGTTTTGATGTGCTGTGGTGGTTAAATTGGTCCATCAAACTTCTTCCAAAGCAAATTCCAGTCCAAAGCAACAGCTTGACCTTCTCTATAACCTTGTGTAGCCTTTTCAGCTGTATTCTGATTGGGGGTAGTAAATGTTAGTTTGAAGCAATCTTCCTGAGAGGCCTGATTACAGAAATGCCAGGGGCACACAACTCCGTCTGAAGATGAGGGGAAACTATGGGCATGTCCCCTCTTCATAGGCTATCCAAAGCCTTTGTGAAATATAACAGTAAGCCTACTATGAAGACCTGTGGATGAGAGGATGGGTGGGCTCTGAAAGAGATTTCTAGAAGTACTGTTGAGATTTTGCACTTGGGGTTAGTGGCTGATTTTTTTGTGCACTTGATAGCTTGTCTCTTGCCTACAACCTTCTGCAGATGACTACGGAGCAATGTCTGAGTATGAAAATAAGTGTATGAATAAGACAGTGTGGCAAAAACACACGCAAAAACACCCTTTCCTTCCTCTTCCATGTTTTTAGATGCTAGTGTTTGGGTGTTTTTTTTCCATACAGTGCATCTCAAAGATGCACCTTGAGAGCCATGGACAGGATTGTCTCTACCCACACAAGGGTGAGGAAGCTGTTGTGCTTCTGCCTGGGAAGACTTGCTGCCCGACCTACTCTTACAGCAAAAGACAAAAGGGCTTAGGCTCTGGCCTATGCTTCCAACTTAACAGCAGAAGCATTTGGTTCAGGAGTCAAGAAATGTCCTCTGACTTGCGCTGAATGAACTGTGTGAACTTCTCTAATTCATGCAGTTTCGGTTTGGTAGGGTTAAGAGTGTGCCTGTGGGCTGGTGGGCAGGATTGGATGCCGTCGTCTCACATCAGCTGGGAGTTTGTCTGACATTTAGTCCTGGATCACTTCTGAGAAGAGCATTGTGTGTGAGGATTGTATATGTTGGAGTTAATCAGTGCAAGCAGCTAATTGCCACTGGTTAACTAGTGGCTTTTAATTAGGGCTGTGCTGCTGGGTGGATACATGAAGGGAACTGTTTGTCACTGGCAAAAAATGTCAGCTTTGTAATGTAAAACTCTTTGGGGAAATTAGGAAAAAATATATAGGCTGGAGTTACTGACACATGGAGCTACTACACACATGCTCTTCAATGAGCATGGTAGAAAATCAGTTGCAGAAGAACTGGCCTGGGTGAGGTTAGAGTCTGCTGGGGTCAAAAATGATAGCAGCTGCTCCCCGACCCCTTCTCCTGTGCAGAAGGGTGGGACACCGAGCTTCAGCTGGGATTTACAGGAGATACACAGCATGCATCACAATGAGCTTTGCTGTAAAATTCACTGCACAGAGGTTAATCTAGATGTCAACACTGCCTGACAGCAGTAAAATTACTCCGGGGCAGTGCTCCTTCTGAAGTCTTAATATAACAGTCAATTCCATCCTGCCTGCAGGAAATGAAAGTTTTCTGCTTTGTGTGTGGAATCATTCGGCGCCAATTTTCTCACTGTTTGAAGTCCAAACTGTTTGTGGTCTTGGGATTCACCTCACATTAAGACTTTTGCTTCATTTAAAAACTCTGCTAGTGAAGTCCTCCTGAGACTGCAAGGACAGGAACTGCATAGGGAGAAAAAGAAGAGGGCAAGGGGGGCGAAATTTTTATCTCACCTACCACATCGAAATCAAACAGCTTCACCAGCTCTGTGCTCTGAAAGGGAGTGAATGCAGAAACTATCAAGCAGCAAAGACTGGGGAGGTTGGAAGCCAGCAGAGAGCAAGAAAAAACGTGCAAGATGACTTCTGGGCCTCCCAGAGCTATGATTTTCTTTAGAGGTATTTCAGTCCTTCCCTGCTGGGACCTTGTCCTAAGCAGCCCGTAGTTCAGCAGTTAAACACCCCTCAGAACAACTGCTCAAGTTCTCAGTTGTAGGATCAGTCGCTTGTGCTGGGTGGGAGATCAGTTCCTATAGAGGACTCCTGATGGTGTGAGGAAGCGAGGGCTAGATTTGTTGTTCCTCCTTTCCTCTTGGAGGGATGCTACAGTTGTGGGACTAACAGAAGGGAGGAGGAACAAATGGTCACTCCTTTAGTCTGAAAACATCTGCCAGATTTGGTCTGTGAGAAACTGAAGCCATCAAGATGAAACCAACTTATCAGCCCACTTAGTTCAGCCCCTGAAGAAAGCCGTGAGATTATGTCCTTCTTTCTCTTTGGTCTCTCTTCTCTTTCCTTAGTACCATCTTTCAAAGTTGCAAGCAATGGGACTCCTATCACTTCTCTCAGGGAGCTGTTTCATGACTCAGTAGTGTACTGGAAAGGAATGATGAGTGCAGGAGAGACAGAATGCTCCTGCATTCCTCTTGGAGCAGCCACTGAGGTCTCTATGTCATTTATGACACTGCCAGCTAGAATGGGTGTTTCTCCAGACTTAAAACTCAATATCCCTTCTTGCAAGACAAAGGGAAAAGATTTTTTAGGACTTAGCAGCTAAAGAAACATTAAATGCATACTGCTGTAAGAGACGGGATGGGGAAGGCACCTTGGGGTCAAGGAGGTTTGTCCACTCCTGGAAAGCAGTGCTGAGCAGGGAATTTTCCCTTTTTCTGTTTCTGGTAGCTTCTTTAAGATGATGCACTGAGCAGAATGCTGCCTCCATGCAGAGTGGCACATAAGTACCTGTCATCAAGAGTTCAGAACTACTTCTGGTTTTGTGGGCTTGCACTGACCCATTCTTCAACCCATATCCTGAACTAAAGGAAACTCATGTGTTTAGATCTGGGAAATAAAAGCCTTTCACATGAAAGGAAGCAGCTCATTTAGTATTATACTTCTGCCTGTGGCCCTAAAAAAGCATAACTTTTTCAGGCCTTCTTTTTAGTTGCATTTTCTTATTAATATCACAAAAAATAACCACAAACCCTGATGTTTGTTTTCTACCTGCATAAATGGTCCCTTGTTTTTACCAGTTTCTGTCTCCTTTTTAAACCAGTATGTCCCCAGCATTGTAGCCAACTTTTCCTGGAGCTCCAGTATGTTGCTCTTTTCTTTTGGTTTTGATTGTATGCACTGTGCTACTTAAAATTCAATGCTACACTCCTGAAACCAGTCTCGATTTCCCAACCCAAGATACTTGCCTTCTAAACCCAGCCTTTCCCTTTCCTTGGCTTTTTTATTTTCCCACATATTTTCTCACCCTGTTCCACCCACTCCTGGGGACAAGCAGACAGCTCCAAGCTAACCATGTCTCTCAAGCAAGCAGCCTCTCTAAAGGCATTCCAGATTTTTCACATTTGTCTGTGCAGCACATGTTCTCCATCACCCATCTGCAACTGAGCACCCTGTGGACCCGAGGATAGGCCTGCAATGAGGCAGGCTTTTTGTCACCCCCAAAATACACGCATTGAGGGACATTAAAGCCCAGATGGGCAAGCTTTGTGGGAGACAGGACGGACTTTCAGTCTGTCAGATCGTTACATGTCTTCCCTTTGCCACATTCCAGTTTTCATCTCACAACCTGACAGACTTGGGTGGAAGAAAAAGTAACGGGTGAAGAAGACAAGATGGGTCACTGAGGAGACCCTAAAGCTGGAGCCACATTTGCTGCCCACAGTTTGTATCCCTGGCATATGATTGCCATCTGTACCATGCACCAAAATAGCACCTTCACCTCCAAGAAGGCTTCATTTCAGTGGCACCCTTGGGTGACTGAGTTGGTGGTGTTAAGAGTTTTTAATTTTAGGGAGCAGGATGAAGCTGGAATGGGGAAGACTCCACGGCCCCTTCTCAGCAGCACTCAAACCAGTGGTCCTCCCAGCTCCATTACAGATGGAAGAAGCTGGGTGGTTGAACCATCCGCCTGGGCATGATGTGAATTAGGCCTGGATTGCCCCATATCAGTGAGGAGACCTGTCGATGTTCCCAGGCAGCAGGGATAGATCCCTGCTCTCAGCAGAAACACAGCAATGGGAAGTATCTCTCCTGGAAATGAAGGAGGAGCATGAATTCATTTCTCCTTGCCTCCAAACAGTCCCCATACTCAGATTTATGACACTCAGTGAGATTTTTCCCCAAAATCTGCTTTTCTTCCTCCCCTCACATGTATCAGGGCCACCCAAGAGCCCATCTTCCTACAAGGTAGAGCACTGTCACCCATGTTGATGAGCAGCTCCACTTGTGATCCAGGGAAGATGCTTCTGGAAATGAGGTCTCAGGGTGTTCATCAGGAACTCAGTGCAGCTGCTTTCCCTCTTCCCCTCCAAAACTGTCGCACCAAAAAGGGATGCAGCATTTTCCATCATGTCTTCCGACAAAAACCAACCTCCTCCGTCTCCTCAACAAACCTCCATCCAGCACCAACAGGCCAAGGGGAATAATGCAGCAGCAGCAGCAGCAGCTGGGTTGATGTCTCACTGCAGAACTGCAGCTCATCCTGCTCTTCTGAGCAATTGTTCACAATTAACTTTGACAAAAGGACTTTTTTCTGACAGTCACTGCACTTGGTGGGGTTAAGAGTAAGGCAGTCAGACAGTCTAAACCATGGTCTACCCACTTCACATCCTCTGGGGACCCATTTCCTTGCTTTCATGAACTACTTATTCCTAACCATGTAGCACCAAGGCTTGGTGTCATGCTCGGCTCCTGAGCTCACCTCACTGTCATGACTGTACAAAGAGGTGGCAAAAGGGGCAGGGTGGTGCTGGGAAGGAGAGGAAGGAAGAAAGAAGGACAGAAAGGAGGATGTAGCTGCTGTGCAGAATGGTGACAAAGAAACCTCATCAGCAGTGTCTGTAGGTGATTTGATAGTGTAAAGGCCCATGGCATTGGTCAAAAAGAAAATGAGAGGATAAGAGTGAGAGAGGGGTGAACAGAATGGGACCTTGCATGATCTGGCACAGTGCCTGGGAGCCATAAGAGCAAGAAGCCATTTGGGGTAAGAGACAGGCAGCCCCAAGGAAGGGTTTTCTCTTGGAGATACTGGGCAATTCATAGACATCAGTGGTTCTCCCCTTGCAAAGAATCTCTAGTCATTTTAGCCAATGCAGCCTTCATACAGGCCAGGGCTAGCAAGTCTTCAGCCAATCTTTTTCACTTTCAGAGGTGAACCTAAGTAGGCAGATGAGGAAAACTGGATGTCATCTCTCAAAGGAGGATCCTACTATTAAGGGATGGCATGGTACACTGCTCCTGTGTGCAGACTCCCAGTGCTGATCCGCACCTTGCTCCTGACCATACCATGTCAGGTGTCCATGCTGCGAGTTGCTGGTTGCCTTCTCAGCAGCACTCTGTCCAGCCTCCACTGGCACAACTCTGTCCCAGTAGCCCAGGTCTCTCTAACATGCAGAGGAAGGTTGCATCCTTACTCCCACATTACGGGCTATTGCCATTCATCACCTCCCACTCCAGGCTTGCCACTGCTCCTTACACAAGCACAGAACAGCCCCATGGTCATTTCTGCCACCACAAAACTTCTTGCAGCAGTGTCCCCTGGCTCTGTCTGAAACCGTAAGTCAGGTCATGCCAGAGCCATGGGTGGGAAGTATAGGTTGGAAAAAGACAAGGGGATAAGGAGAGGATGCAAAATCTTCCCTTTCAGTAGCCAGCCATAACCAGAGTCACCTATCTCCCCTTGCATCCTGGCCGTGAACATTATATTGGCCATGGGGAAGGAGCCAAGATCCTTTCTGTCTCTTTTCCCCCCATCTGCATTCCCTTCCAGGCAAGAGCCACATCCGAGCAGGCTATTTTTGTGCCAGCAGTTGTTCCCTTCTCAAAATTGCCTTGACAATGCCTATGCCACCCATTCCTGTCCTCCTGAGAGCAGCTGCTAAGCTGAGGTTCCCCCTCATCCTCCATTAGCCACAGGAAAGGAAAAAGACCCAGAAAGGGTTTATATTCTCAGCCCAGACCGGATTCAGCCTCTGACTCAGCCTTTCCCCAGGTTGGGATTGTTTCCTGCTCCAGGGAGATGGGCTGCAGGGAGGATGCTTCTGTCTCTCCCTCCCTGTCCCCACCACCCCCTGTTGCTGCCTGTCAGGCCTTTATCCTCATTGACATGCAAGGCTGGCCACTGCGGCCATCCGCTGAGCCGTCTGCTCCTGACGGCACCTTCCCCTCCTTCCCCCCCCTCCCGGGGCTGCCTGTGGAGCTATTCTTCAGCCTCTGCATTTCACAACAGCTCAAAGGCAGATGCATCAATCCTTTCAGGGGATGGGGACGTGAGGAGAATGGCAAGGGGCCTGCAGGCAGGTGTTGGTAGGATCCCAGCCATCTCACAAGCCTTGTCCCCCTCCCTTGTCCCCCACTGGCTCGTGCCTGAGGCTTGAACTGAGGCATTGGGGCAGGGAGGGGGAAGGGAAGAGGATGGGGAGGAAAAGAGCTGCTGGGGTATGCTGACCCCAAAGGCATGCTCAGCTGGGATGCAGGCACTCTCCCAGCCTCCCCTCCATGAGGGGAGCAGGGATTTAATCCTGTCTGCTGAAGATTTACATCAGGGACTGGTGTAGAGGGCTGAGGAAGGGGCACAACCTCATGGCCACTAGCAGAAGGGTGAGGAGAAAACGGAGGGGTGGGAACAGCGGTTGTCCCTCCTGCACTGGATGCCCTGTCTCGCACACTGAAATGCTTTGGGGATGATTCAGGACCGGGTCTCCAGGACCTCCCTCTCGACTCCCTGGAGCAGCTGCTTTGGTTCCGCTGCTCTCCCAAGCCCTGGCGGCAGGCAGTATGGGGCAGGAGGGTCGGGGCCAGGCCGGCTCGTGGTCTGTTGGAGGGCAGCTGGTTCCCGATGCGTGTTTTACCCGTAGGTGCCACAATCCTTTGACTGTGTGTTCAAAAGCCTTGAGTCTATACATTTAAGAATCAGCAAATTAGAAAAATTGTCCTGAAATGTTGGGAAGGAGGAAAAAAGGCAGGAAGGCAGAGAGGCATGGGGAAGGGAGGGAGGGAGGGAAGGGCTTGGTAAAAGAGAGTTCATCCAGGGGCACTGCCCTGGCTTTGTGCCCATCACCTGCGGGCTGGGAAGGAGGGAGAGAGGGAGGCAAGGATGAAAAGGGAGGACTGATTTCACACGTTCAGTGCATATCATACAACCAGGGCAAGGCTTTCCCCCCAGGGCTTCTACCCCGGATGGCATCTCTGCCGTAGCCAGTCTAAAGCCCTGCCCAGCAACCCGAACCATACTCACAGCAGGGTTACAACCCACTGCTTCATTGCTCCGGGGAAAGATACCTTCTCCTTTCTTTCTCTCCTTTTTTTTTTTTTTTTTGTTTTTTAATTATATATCTTTTTAAGTATTTTTTAATCTTTTTTTTTTTCTTTTTTTTTTTTTTTTTTTGAAGTCTTACATTTTTCTGTAACAGCAGCTTCTTTCTGTATTGGTGTGGAAGTCATATATAGAGAGATATCTATAAATATATATAAGCCAAACTGCCTTACAGGTTGTTGTTTTGTGGGATTTTTGTTGTTTTGCTTTTTGTTTTGTTTTGTTTTCAGTGTTGTATGTGTAGCAGGCACTTGAGTTTATATGAAGATGTTTGCTTGGGAGCTGAGGGGCAAAGGATTTGGGGAGGGGGAAAGGAAAGGAAGGACGGAAGGAAGGAGCAGGGACTTCTGACAAGTGGCCACTGCTAGCCAAGGATGTCCAGGTAGATTGGTGTGGCCTTGCCCAGAGCATGAAGGATCTTGTAGATCTCCTTGATGTTGAGCCGTTGCTGAGGTTCTCTCTGCCAGCAGCCCAACATGATGTCGTAAACCTCCTTGGGACAAACTCGAGGCCTTTCCAAAACTCGACCTTGTGTAATGCACTCAATGACCTAAAAGAAAGAAAGAAAAGAGGTGTTGAACACCATTTGGATGGCTCTTGGGCCATGTCCTGTCCCAGCTACTTCTTAGCTGATGTGGTATCATTTAGTGAATGGGACCCCTGAGAAGCCAAGAAGTCTGCAGATCCTCAGTGCTCACCTGTTTGTGAGTTGTTCATGTTAATTTTACAGTGGGAAGTTTGTCTCCAGCTGCAGTTTTGTAGTTCCCAAAAACCTTCCCCATTTAGCACCTACCCACCTCAATGCACTCTCCAAACAGGAGGCCACAGGCAAATGAAGTTTTAATTTATTATGTCAGGTTTTCCTGCTAAGTGAAGAAGGGAAAAAAAAAAAAGCTTTAAAATCCCCAAATTAAACTAATATTTTGCACAGCTGAAATGATATTTTTATTCCCTGAAAATCAAGAGACCTTTCCATTGCAAAACCCAGAAGAGCTCTGCAATGGAGAGTTCAGAGGATCTTTTCCTACCTCCATCTCCAAGGGCAGCTTTGCTTCATTTTGACATAGAAAAGCAGCTAAAAGAATAAAATTTCATCTCAAATCACACCTGTGATGGAGGAAATACATCTGCAGTGCTAAAACCATGCTCTGTGTCAGGTTGGTGCTGCTAACGAGAGAAACGTGAGCTCTTGGATAGCATTAAAGTCTTTTGAGAGGGATGCTATTGGAAGGGACTCCCCTAAGTGTCTGTTTATGTTTTGTTCACTGGAGGAATGGACACAATAGGGAGGGAGCTATGATTTGTCAGAGAGCTGCTATTATCATTCTGGCCTCCTTGGTTGGAGTTGATGAGTCCCAGCACTGCAGTGTGCAAAGTGACCTGCCATACTCTGCAGATAAACACAGGTCCCAAGCAGTGTGTTGAGGGAAGCCACCCAGCAAGAGGTGTTTGGAATTTATCATTTATGAATAGTAATGGGCCTACCACACAGCCTCAACAGATACTTATCGCTTTGCTCTTTGAATATAGATACAGAGGGGAGAGATTGGGACCTGCTGAAAGCGAACGAGGCAGACACAGCATGCAGAGAAGCCTGCGTTGCCATGAAGCTGGTGGCGGCAGTGACTTGGAGGAGGAGGTGGATTACGGTTTCTGACAGGACTCCTCGAAACGCGCAGGAGCCCAGTGGTGAGCCCTTTCTCTCCATGGCAAAGAAAGGACATAGACAGAAGTAGAGGGACTGGCTGAGACTTTCAGACAAGGTGATGGCCTGCCTCATTCCTCTGTTCAGGCAGGGTCTCTTCCAGCCTGGAAAAAACCTGCTAAAAATGTTCTTGGGGCTACAAGGCCATGTGAGCAGCATCCCAGCCTTGCTAATGTTCACAGCAGCAGTGATGCTTGACCAGCCTGTCCTGGCAGCCTGGAGCTTGGCACAGATTCAGTTAACCTGCCTCTGCACAGGGCTCTGCAGTCAGGCTGCCACCGAGACTTCCTTTGATGGCTCACTATCCAGGAGCTGGTGGAGGTGTCAATCCTGTGCTGCCACCCAGGTTCTGCACATCCCTCTACCAGGATAGTGTGTACTGGGGTGGGAGTCCTCAGTTCTCAGAAAGAAGTGAAAACAGCAAGAAGAAAAGGAAGAACAAGACTTTTTCCCAGGGATCTGTGCAGATCTTGACCAGCCCTCATCCAGGTTAAGGGTGTCTATTCTCAGTTCTATTGCCCTGAAAAGGAAACTGAGGCAGAAAGCATGGGGGTAGCTGAGCTGTCATACTCCAGCATGCCTATCACCCATGCACAAGCTACGTGTGCTTGTTTGTGTGGTTGTTTTGCTGGTTTGTATTTACCCTCCCAGGGAAATGCAAGAGCAGCTCATTAAATAGTGTGACAAATAACTTCTGTCGCTGTCGATTCCATTGTTTGTGTCTCTAAAATGTTTGCGTGTGCTACTTTGGGATATACAGTCAGGGCCCATTGAGCACACGAACGGGCAAGTATTAGAGCTGTAAAGCAACACCTTGGATTTGCCATCTCTGCAACTCACTTAATTAAGGGATCTATAGCCAGAAAGCAGAAAATGCACATTTCTCATTACAAAAGGTGAAATTTCTGAAATCCATTAGATACACAGTAGGATAAAAATGTGCAGGGTTCCCACACACTGCTATGTAATGCAGCTTGTTCCTCTCTTTAATACCCCCTGCCATTCCGAGCAAAAATCTTCCAATGCATTTCTGCTGATGTGCCTCAAACCCTTCCTTTGACACCCTGCTAATCCCAGCCAGCCTTCCCTCAACATTTTTACAGTGCAGCCCTATACCAATGGGCTGCAACTTTTGCTATTCAAAGAAATAACAAGGACAAGCCAGGTCCCTAGGTTCCACCTTTAGTGAACTGGAATAGATACATATAGTAGATAACATAATTGGTATCCCCATGGCAAAAAGCCCCACAGAAAAGTGCCACATATAGGAGGCTTCAAACACTTTCTCACAAACTGGAGACTGTAGCAAAAGCATCAGCTGTAAAGGAAATTCAGGGCATGATAATAACTTATATCCCAGCAGTAATTTGTGTAGCCCCAATTCTGGCATCACCCAAAGAGTTTACCAGATGTGGTTGTTGTGGAGGTATGTCAGGAACTTAGAAGGGAGAGACTGAGGATGAGCCAGTATATGGCTTTGGTAGGGCTTTTTCATTCATGCCTCAGTTTACCCATCTCTTAAATGGAAATAATATTTCTGCCATGGCTTCACCATGGGGGGGACCACCACAAACTGCTTTACAAACAATCTGGAAAGGAGACACAGTAAAAAGTAGTTTCCAGATGAGGTGTCTCAGCATTGCTGTACCTCTGTGTTTGAGAGCTGAAACCAGGGCTGCTTCCCATACGTGAAGATCTCCCAGAGGATCACCCCGAAGCTCCAGACATCACTCTCTGTTGTGAACTTCCTGTACATGATGCTCTCTGGAGGCATCCAGCGGATAGGCAGCATGGTGTGTCCTCCAACCTGGGTGAGGGCAAAGGCACAAGGAAATCTGAGTGATGAGAGCGCTGAGGAAGGGGTTACCCCTGAAGCGATGTGGTGACAAACTCAGGGCCTCCCTGTGAGCTCCATCAACAAATTGCTGCTAAAAGATGCTGGGCTGGCTACTGCCTCCCCGACCGCCCATATGTTCACCCGCCAATCCCACCTGGTTAACATGATGGATAGGGAGGATGTATCAAGATAAATGATGTCCTCTCCTCCCAAAATGGGCTTGTAAAGGAATCATACGACAAATGCCAACAGCCTACTCCAACCCCAAAGTCTGATGAACCAGGAGGCAAGGCAAGAAACAAGTATTGCACTGAGTATTGCAAGGCCTCTGAAGCACCCACCAGAAACACAGATTGAGGCTTGTTCCTCTTCAGTAAGGTTTTCTACAAGCCATGCACAGGCATCTGCACATCACCTAATGGCGTAAAAGATTTTGTGCTCATAAAACTGTGCTAAAGGCCCTTTCAAAGAGTGCTTTGAATATGTAAGTGACTGCAGGACCACACTGCAAAAAGGCGGTCTGTTTGTAAAGAATAGGCTCTTATAGGCAGGTATATGCCAAGCATATAATGGAGGCAGGAAATCCAGCCCCTTTGGAGAGTTTGGAAGTGGAAGAGCCGGAGGGCAAAATCCCATTGGGGTATGCCAAGCCAGGGAAAGCCACTTTCTTAGGCAAGATCTACCTTTCCCTAGGGCATATGAATCCAGGAGGTATACAGCAGGTTTGCAGGACACATGCAGACAGTTTCAAAGCAGATGGATTTACCTTTGGGTTCACTAGAGATGTCTAAACAAGTGTCTCTGAGCAGGACACGTTTTTCTCTGTTCTGTCCTTCTACATAAGAAGCACCATCTGTGGGGAAATAGCTAATTGATAAGACCAGCCGGTGCTGGAAGCAGGATGGCTGCAAGGCTCCAGCACTCACTTCTGCTGGGGGCAAAGTGTCTGAGGGTTTAGTGATGATGAGAAAAAGCACTCCTGTGGCACTGCTTGGAAGGCGGCTTGTCTCATTACGGACACCAAAACAGCAAGTGCTAGTAAGTCTGTAGCACCACAACTGAATCAAACAGGCTGAAATCTCTCCAGTCCTATGAGGGATGAGGGGAGGAGGTATCTGATATTTAGGTTTCCACCATGTGTAGCTATCGAAGTAACGAGATTGTTTCTTGTACAAACAGAAGCTCTCCTCTGAGCTGGCAGTTTTCCCAAGCTGCCACAGGTTTCTTTGCCTGATTAAAGCAGAAGTAGTGTAGGGAAGGGTCAGTACCTAGACATAGTGCAGTGCTTCTAAGCAAGAGGGGAGGTGTGTTAGAGTAGGGTGTGAAATGGATATGAGGCTTTGCAGGCTTTCTGCACAGTGGGTGGGAGTCAGACTTTGCTGGGGTTTGACAGAATTTGGACCCAGGCTTGCATGTTGTCCTTGGAGGTCTGCAGAACAGCCCTTTTTCTACCTCTGAAACACACCTTCCCTCAAAAAAGAGGAGTTTTAAAAGGCTCAGGAACATCTTTGTTTCCCGAGTGCTCAGAACTGCAATGCATGAAGATAAAAAGCTCATTGCAGCTCTACACTTCGTGTTTAGAGATGGCTTGGTGGTGTGTTCTCAGCTTGCGGCTCTGAACTCCCAAGAATGTTCTCCCATAATGAAAATGGAAATCTGCTTTTCTCTGTTCCTTTGAAATCCCGGCTGTTACTTTAGCTCTTTCCCGCATTCCCAGCTTTACAAGTTTTTTTCCCTTCTTGTGAAGGGCGCTGAGGAAATGTTATCAACAGACCAGGACATCCATCAAACTTGATTACAAAAAACTGTTTTGTTCTAATGCTTCTTTTATTCTCTTTTTTTTCCAGCAATCTCAAAATAATTACTAGCAAAACTCTCTACATGTGCATTATCCTGAATCTTGCAGGAGCATTTGAGATTACAGCCAGTACGATGTACTGAGCACAGTTAACTCCCTTGTGAACAGGTCTTACAGCAGTTAGGAACTTATGAACTAGGTCTCCTCAGTTCACACAAACAGTATGACAGCAGCATTCTTTGAATGGGAGGGCCCTGATTTACACCACTTGAGGATGTGGCCCTGAAAGCACAGCTGAGAAACCAGTTCCATCTCAGTTCTAATAAGTCAAAGTTGAGGTCTTTGGTCTCCTCTAACACACCCTGGTGAAGAACTGCCAGTAAAGTGACATCCACAGTCAACACAAGGATGCGATGACAGTCCTGGCTTAGCGCATATGATGGAGTCCAAGGACTATCAAAGCATTTCTCCCAACCCTGTCTGCCATGTGGGACATTTCTTTCACTAAAAGTTAATCTGGTAATAACTAATAATCAAATTAATTTGGGGAAAAAAAAAACCACAAACACAAAAACAAACCCAAGCACTTCCCAGAAATGTCTGGATCCAAAAATATGGCTCAGCTGTGCTCATAGTTATTCTTTGCAGAGGTATTTTTTGCATCTCAAATAGGTTGCCACATTTTTGAGCGCAAATGTTGAGTCTTGCACTTACCAACTAGCTATAAGCAAAACAGGCATCAATTAAACTGTACCATAAAACCACTCCAGTGCCTAGCCTAACACATAAGGCTGACTATTATATTTTAAAGCATTGCTTTTGACTACCCCTTACTGCTTCCCTCGCAAACTGATTAGGATTAAAATTCCCATTTCACAGATGAGGAAACAGATGCAGGAAGGGAAGGAAAGGCCCTGCTCTGAAGTGAACATTAAGTCAAGTCTTTCTGGTCTGCAGTGAGCCATTCACTGTTATTTGCTGATGTAGCAAAATGATTTAGAGCTGAGCACAGAGGGATTGTGTTACTGATGCCATAGGAAACAGAGTGTGTCCAGAGTGATGGAAATCCTTTGCACAACATGTAGTGGCTATGAGCTGTGTTACGCCACTGTAGACTTGCACGTGATTCCCACAGATACATACTTCTTTTACAGGACCATCTATTTGCCAGAAGCATAAAAGCAAAATGATGCTGTTAAATCAGGTTGAAAAAAAGGATTCCATGTTTTATTTTTTCAAAGCCAGTTTACATGGCACATCTTTGGCTTTGGAAACAATCGTTACCACATCTTTAGAGAGAAGCATCCTTTTTTGTTTCAGTCAAACTGGTTTGCTCAGAGCTGGGCCTGGCAGGGTTCACAAATAAGTGATCATGCAGGACTGAAGGTCATCAGGAGCGTGCTACTTCTGAGTCTTTTCTAAACCAGTCATGTCATCTTCCTATCCCGTCTTCCTCCATTTCCCTTGGGAGCCAGGGATGGGGGAGCCTAGCCATCACGCAGCTTCATTTTCTAAAGGCCCCTAAGAGTAATATGTCCTCAGATAGTGGCACTGCAACATCCACAACCTGGAAGAGGGATTTGCTTTCAAGCAAATAAGACAAGTAAATCGTCTTCTGTTCCTCTCTATAAATCCTATGATGCTGCCAAGCTAACCTTTTCTCCTTGTTATTTTAATGCTTCATAGACCTGCAGGCTGGCCTCTTTATCCCATTGCCATGGCTATCTAGCTTTGCTTGACATTTTTAGTTCTCTAACTTCCTCTCCCTAGATCAAATCCCTGTGCCCACATTAACACGTTATTCCCACTGCTTTGCTCTTTCAGTTTGCAGTACTATCCTGCTAATAGGTAGAGGAATCAGTGCCTATCCTGTTAGCAGCCAAAGTTTCTTCTGTCTCTGTTTCAAGTGTCACCTATAGTATAACCTACTCATTTCTATTCTTTTCTAATGGATACTCCCAAGTGCGTGACCTGGTCTACAGCCGCATGGTTCTGATACTCCAGGGTACCTGGCCCCTGCTCTGCAGCCTCGTTACACATCTAAGCCTGTAGACCTGCAGGATAACCAGCCACCCCCTTTGAGCAGCTTATTGCTGTATTAGCTATGACCCTTGGGGAGCTGGGGGAGGTTTGTGAAAGGCCAGCATTAATGGCCATTAGGGAGAGAGATAATTACTTAATGCTAGTTCAGCACTTTGAAGATGTAAAGCTATATAAGTGCTATCTACAAGTAGTATTATAAGGCTTGAGGTTTGCCTGCTACCAAGGAAAGCTGGTGCCTGAGGAAAAAGTTCTCCTTGTCTCAGCTTTCTGAGTGGTATCCAGCTGATTGGAAAGGGAAGTATGACATGTTATCCCCAATGAGTTTGACAGTACAGTAGCAGGCAGTGGAGCAGCAGTGTTCAGTGAAGACTGCAATATATCTGTGGTTTGGGCCACTAACAGAGGTACTATGGAAATCAAAAATGAAGGGCTGAAAAACCCACAAGAGAACTTTGGACTGATGGGAATTCAGATGCTAACCTGTTGAAGGCACCTTTTGGTGGGCAGCCCTGTTTTCCCTCTCCCAGCTCATAGCCAAGCACTAGGGCTGCAGCCCAAACCAGTATTTAGGGGGGAGCTATTAAACCATCCACTCAGTGCTCATAGTTGAATGTTGATGCATGGATCTCTTCTAAGAATGGAATTTGGACTGGGTCATACTCTTACACTGTTTTATTTTCATTTTGTGCAGTTTCCTTCCCCACTTCAAAATAAAAACCAAATCAGTTCTTTTGTTTTCCTTGGTCATTTGACATTTGCTTTCCAAGTTAATTTGACAGTTTTCTCCCTGTTCCTGGCATACTTCAGGGAGGCTCTGCTCCTGCCTTAGGAAAACCGCAAGAACCAATGTAGGTGTCTTCATATGATGCAGCATTATTTGAACTTTTCTTCTAGGTGCAGAAAGCTGAGACATTTGAGTTTGTAAGGAATCATGTACCAGTATTAGAGACCTTGGCACTGTTTCTCTCCAGGAAAATCCACCTAACAGTCCACTCAACCTAGTGATTAAGACACACATTGTATGATTGCTGTCTCTGTTCCTGCTGCTGTAGGTAGGCATAACTTGGGATCTTCTCTAGTTGTAGACCTGGCTGTCATCCCAGGCTGTGCTGCACCAGAACATATGTCCTTTAGTCCTCGGCTCTAGGAGCTGGTTGATCGCTGGAAGATACTTAGCTCTGAACCTTCCCCAGCAGCCAGATGTATGTCCCCATCAGGACACACTGATTCCTGCTGCGGGCAGGATGTGTCACTCAGCAGTTCTGGGCAGCATTCTGGTCTGAGAGGACCCAAGGACAAGAATAAAAGCAATGCAAGCAAGAAAGCTGGAAAAGCTTCTCTGTTTGGCTAAGATGAGCTCCTGGAGAAAAACAAACAACAAACAAAACTGCTGTGGATCAAGCCTGTGTGAGGTGAAGTTTGACAGATCAGGTGGGGGCATGACGGGTGGCTGCTCAGGGGCAAAGCAAAGGGCAGTACGTGCTCGTGGCTGGGAATCCAGCAGGAGACACTCCTTCCCCATCTTCAGTCCCAGATCCAGCAGCAGAGAGACCTTTGCCTATCAGATGTGCCTGTATTTCACCTGTGTGAGTCCTGACGGACTCCTGGGCACCTTTTGTGAAGTAGAGGGATAAACTCTGATGTGCCAGACAGGGCTGAGCTTTGCTGAGCCTCAGCTGTCCCACACTTTGCAGTTTCAGCTGTCACCTTACTAGGCACTTCAGTACCCAAGTCGTTTGCATCAGAGGTAGCTGAATTTAACTGCAAGTTGTGACTGGATGCTGTTCCCAAGTAATTCATCTGTAACTTCATTATAGCTTGTCCAGAAAGAAAGGTGTTACCTGTATCAGAGACTGCACCACTGCTGGGATTACCCTGGCATCAAAAAATCCCCAAGGTGTTCTCCTGACTGAAAGGTACAATGTGTTATATACCAGCCCCCAGGCTGAGCCTCTTCGAAGAGATTCAAAAGCCATCACCACAAACTCTTGGCATAGCCCTGTCCTTGCCTTTAGGTCTTCTGCCTCTGCTGTTGCTGCTGTCAAAGCCAGTGCTGAACATGAGCTTAAAAAGAGTCAGCAAACCACAAAAAGCTTCTGCCAAACATTTCAGCTTCCTTGACTTATTGTGTCCTCACCATGCAGCACTCTGTGTGTATAAGCTCTGCTTTCTGGGAATGGCAGATATGATCCTCTACTAACCTCCACTTTCTACACCAACCACCTCTTCCATTTCAGGCTCTGGCAGCGCTGCAGCATGGGGCTTGCTGCCTGCTCCCCTGCATGCTACGACTGAAGGCATCTCACAGCAAGTTGCAAGGGAGCACAGAGGGGTTTTAGAGATACACAAAATGCACAGAGCAACCTGTAGCTGTTTCTCCTACTTGCATGCAGCTGTGCTGGGAATCCAGCCTTGCCCAAAGCTGGGGAGATGCCAGTCACCAGCTGCCAGAGGGGAATGGGTTGGACTTATCCAGAGAGAGAACGGGGAAAGGAACCAAATGTCCTTGTCATGAGGTGATGTAAGGAGCCAGATGGAGCTGCTCAGGAGCAGGAAAGACTGATCAGGCAGGGTTAATGTGAAACTGAGAAAGGGGTGAGCCCTTCCTGCTGTCAGTGGGACTGTTTGGCAAGGGACTGTTTGTTCCCCCCAGATGCACACACCGTGTTTAAACATGAGTCTAAAAATAAAGCCTGCCATTGACATTGTTTTTCCTTACTTCATTTAACAACCTTCTTGCTTTATGACCTGTAATCCTGAATGGTGGTGTAATTCGCAAGCAGGGACAGCGGCCCTTCTCCTCCTTCCCCACTCCACTGAGTGTGTTTTAATCCCACGGTTTTCAGCATTCCTAATGAGCCATTAACAAGCTGTCAATTACTTATGCAAATAACGGGGGGGCAGACATGGAGGGGTGGCTGCAGCTAGAGGTAAATTCTGCTACCTCAAACCGGCATGAGATAAGTTACTGCTGTTCTAAGAGCTGCCTGTACCCAAGAGTCCTCTCAGTTATATTATCTGCCATCCAGAAATGCCAGAAGTAACGCAGAGGACGTTTAAGAAAAGGGAAACAGAGGAGTAATCGCACATATATTTTTAATTATGTTTGTCAATAATGTATTTGGTGTGCCGCTTACCACAGATCACCCTTCTTCTTCCCAGAACTCTAAGCAGCAGCACCCACTGCAAGGAAGAGGCTGCACAAGCAGCCTGCAGAGGAACAAAGGCCAGTTTCTCTTTCTTTTATAGAAGAAGATGCTCCAAAGTCCATGACTTCCAACAGCAGGATATAAATAGTGAGAAACCCCAGCCATTCGGCTGGGGAGGTGTGGGAGCAGAGCAGCTGTAGTTTGCAAAGTACCTAGTAAAGAGGGTGCTTTACTAGGTCCTAGCAGGTCCTAGAGCCCTGTCCTAACAGCTGCTGATAGAGCCTTCACAGATAGAGAGCTGACCAGCTTCCTGACCCCGTGGGCCACCTACTGAAAGCTCCTTGTGGTCCAGAACAACAGAGCCCCACACTAGGATCTCAAATAACAGAGTAAAGTGGTATCACTGGGGATGGATTTAGCGGTGGGAGACCCAGGGGCTTCCTACGAGTCTCACTGCTAGGCTGTGTGTTGGCACTGGGAAAATGCATGCAGGTGGTGGCTTCTGTGGTCTTCTGTACCACAACCACTACATGGGCACCACATCTGGGCTGTTCAAAAGCAAAAACTAACGCACCTTTCTCCTAGTCACTGCCCAGGTTACAGCAGAGGCTGAGAAGACCCTTACACCTATTCAAACTACAGCCATCAGACAGTTTGTCAGTGACCGTATAGATTTATCAAGTTGTCTCCAGGCTGGAGACCCTTGCACCACAGTTTTTTAGGGCAGGTCTGCTCAGAGACCTGCAATACCCATGAAACAGCACGGCTGTCAGCTGGTTCCAACTTCAAAGGGGATCTGTAGTCTGCAGAGACTGAATGCGTCAGCAGAAATTGTCCATGACTGATCTGCATTATCATTTTACAGTGAGCTGGTAATACTACAAGAAGTGTTTAATAGCTCAAAAGCTAATCAGATAGAGGAGAAGTTAAACCATCATGATGCAAGAAATGCGTCCATCAGGATTCTGCTCTTTTGGCAATGCAGAGAATGAAAATCAGCTCAGCTTCTGGCTTCAGAAAGTCAGAAGGAGCTTTGCCTAATAAATCTTAACCTAGTGATGTAAAAGCAAAATCTCAAAATGGCCTGAGAAATGCAGCTTAGGAAATAGGACCAATAAAGCACTTGCATGTGTAATCACTCTATGCTAAATGCTTTCAGATTGGTATCTTATAATCTCCCCTTCCATCGTCCCCCTCTCTCCGTCCTGACAGTGACACCCCTTTGGGTAACCACTAACATTCCATCTTTGTCTGCAGCCAGAGCCATCCCTGACTGACGACTGTACATGATTTAGATAAGGCTCCATTACTTAGCTTCTGGATGTTGGATAATCAGTTCAACTGCCTTGGCATTAATCATAATAATATTCAAAATTCATTAGGCTAAATTGTTTGGAAATCTATTTCTTGTTAATGTCAGCTTCACTGAGCATAGGCCTGGCAGCATACAGACAGAAATTTAAAACAATGCAGCCTATGGGAACTCCATATAGAATCATAGAATCAACTAGGTTGGAAAAGACCTTTCAGATCATCAAGCCCAACCTTTACACCAGCACTGCTATGGCCACCACTAAACCACGTCACTAAGGGCATCATCTACACGGTTTTTGAACACTTCCAGGGATGCTGATTCCACCACTTCCCCACAAAGCCTGTTCCAATGCCTTTTCCTAATATCCAGTCTAAATCCCTCCTAGCACAGCAGTCCCTTTCTTTATGTGTGATAAAGAATCCTGCCTGGTTTGTCATTTGTGAATGTTGTTAAGTAGCAGAGTAACGCTGTGAGCATGCTGTCTGTTGGTTGATCAAGGGGCGTCTAAAGAAATATACAGCTGAATATGGAGTTTTTAAAGAGGAAGGTTAGTTGCTCAGATCTGCACCTACAAATCTTAATAACATCTTTTGTGTCTGAAAACCAGACAGTTAACCCAGAGACTCTTATTTGCAATCATGGTATGGAAGTACAAAAATCAAAAGTCTGTTTAAAATAGAAATTCCTTGCTTTCCTGGAAACTTAGAGTATTTTGGATTACATGATGGGGCCTTAGTGCTTTAGCAAGGTGAAAAACTTTCAACAATAAAGTAGCTGGATCATTCCTTCCATCCAGTTTACTGCAGGCCGATTGAGGACGGTTCCCAGTGGGGCTCTTCCTAATGGTTTATTTGGCCTGTTTAAGCATTTTGGGTGATGGTGCTTTCCTTCAGGTACAAGTTCTCACCCTCTAGTTGAACAGAGGTTTCTCAGCAGGGAAACACCATAGAAATATAGAACAACTTCAGAAGATGCATACACTTTCTCTCCTAATGAAGGCAGTGCAGGCACAGATGGCATCTCACACGAACACATTGCAAGCCGAGTTGAAATAAAGAGCTCATCATCAGAGGCTGCAGTGTCACACCTACTAATGATGTGATTAAACTCATCAATGCTGGTGGGAAAGCTGTGCCAGCTCTGACACTGCTGAGGGGAGAGCTATATTCCACAGCAGAGGCAAACCCCAACCTGCCCCTCTGTTTCTGTGAGTTAGGCCACTGTAGGCACATGTTGAATACATGATGCTAATGGCTAAACTTCCTAAGACCTGAAATATGGGAGGTTGCGCTGGACATGCCCTTCCCATGCCTATCTGAAGCATCTCTGTCTAACAGGGGTGTGGCACACACAGGAGAAGCTGGGGTTTTGCTGCAGTGCAAGCTAAATTTGAAGGAATCAAGCATTGCATCCTCTTCTACTCTATTTTTCCACCTGAGACTTTCTGTGCATTGAAGTTTCCTCCAGTCTGTATCAAATTTCCCAAATGCCCTTGAGAAGGACAGAGTGGCTGGAGTCCCATCCATTCTAACCACTGTGTTAAAATTCTTCCTCCCTACTTCATTTAGCCAGGAGCATAAATAAACGAGCAAACCCACAAACACAGGAACCTGGTTGGTTCCCAGATGCTATTAGAGCCCTTGAGCACTAAGTGTCCATCACAGATATCACTAGATGCCTTCTGCTTTCCTTCCTGCAGCCAGACGTTCTACCCCGATGAGCCCCACTGGGACCATTTCACAAACCCAGCACCCGGTAAGATACTTCTGACTGTTTTTGCTGGAAGATAGGACTGCTCTAGATAGTCAGCTCTTCAAATAGTGTGAGTTTTCCTAGCAGAGTCTCTAGTCACCAGCTCTCCATTAAGGTTAGCCACAAGAGGAAGGACGGAAGAAGAAAGTGAGTCTAAAGAAACCGCTAATGTTCTGCAGTGTCTGATGGGATGAATGACCCCTGCAGACATATGCTGAGCAGACAGGACAGTCCTCAATTATGTCATTGCCGGAGCATTTACTTCAAGGAGAAACGTGACTACAAATGCTGGGGTTTAAGCCTTGGCTGGTTTCACTGCCTCTGGATGAGCCTCTCTAGGTATGTGTATGCAGCATGCACAGGCAATGACATGCATGTCTGCATATGAAACAGCTCTACAGCCCAAAGAGTGGAGCTGAACAAAAACCTGATTAAATTTCATTCTGCCCTTTTTCCTTTGTGAGAGATGGACCTAAAGGATTTGCTAAGGTATTGATGGGTGCCAATCCATATATCCCAGTGGGCAACCCACAGCCTCCCTCAGGAAATCACAAGCAAATCTTGCTTACATGATGGAAATTTCCTGCTTGCCACACTGATTTTCCCCAGCCTCATCCTTACCACTTTATCCCTGTGTTAACTTCCATATATTTCTCTCAATGTTTTCTAACCTTCAAGCTCACAACTTTGCAAATATTTGCAATCAGGTAGCGCATCTCCCCACACTGATCATTCTTTAGACAAACTATTTACATACAGCTCTTTCTATCCTCAGCAATCAATTGCTTCACACTGTCTTTGTTTCTGCTGCACCTCTCCAGAAGCTGTCGACCTTATGGATACTCTTTGTGGGGCTGAGTCAGAGACATGTGCCTGTGTAATAACAGAGTATTTAAAATCGCAGCAGGGGCACACACTTGACTCTTTGACTTGGATTCTTTACATGAAGGGCTTCAGAAGAGCACTTGTTTCACTGGCACACTGTTTGCTGGGGAGCTGCCATCCTGCACGAGACTGTGCTTGGTTGGAAAACGCAACCTGGCCTGGGGAGGGCACAATCTCACTTTACATTTTGCTGTATATTCATCAGAACATCTTGGTGCTTTATTAGCCACTCGAGAGGTGCAATGAGCTGCTATTGGAATTTGTGCTTGACAATCAAAGGCATTTATCACAGAATCATAGAATCCTTCAAAACTCTCCACAAGTAGGTGTTTTATTTGTGTATGTGTGAAAAATGGAGGGCAGCAACCTGGAGGAAGAGGCAGGGAGTCAGCAGGCACAAGAGGGGTGGTCCTGCTGCCCACCCCTTGTCCTGATCCATGGGGCATTCCTGCTTTGGCATCCCACATGGCTCCATGGACACCATCCAATGGGTCAGGACCCAGCAGCCATGCAGCACTGTGGCTCGGCAGAGTCCTTCATCAGTAGCAAAGCTCTCTCCCTGAGGAAGCTTAAAGAGCAGCAGCCTTTGCTGCCATTCAGCTCCCAGTTGCCTGCACACGTAGTTCCCTCAAATCCCTCCTTTCTCTTTTGGCTTTCCTGCATTTCCTAGACAAACTGCTGTGGGCTTTTTCCCTCCCTCTCACTGACAGGTAATGCTGGCCTTGCTGCCCTCTCATTGCACCTCCCCCAGCTTGAACTTTAAACTGTTTAACAGCTTTAAATGCACCTAATGATGTTTCAGCCTGCACTTTGCTGCCATCCCTCTGCTTCTCTGACACCAGGAAGAAGAGTGGTTTGGAAACCTATCAAGGACTTCTCTGCCTTGGAGGTCTAATTACATGGTTACTGGTGACCTTATAAGTACAGGGTAATCTGCTGTGTAATACCAGGGTAAATTATCCCAGTACTTCTGTCTTTTCCACTGCAGCCTTCTGCAGAGATGGAAAAATAGCTGGTTAAACAGCAATTAATCTTTGAACCATTTGACACTTGCCCAAGCCGGTGAGGAGTAACCAGCAGAAGCCCACTGGCTTTGTGCAGTGACGGGCTCAGAAGCCACTGCTTTGGGATGTCTGGTGTCACCTGGCCAAAGCATGGGGTATTTTGCCAACCATCCTCTCCAGGTGCTGGGGACAGCAGGTATGGGCGGCTTCCTAGGTGTGACTGTCTCCTGCTTGCCTTGCAATAGGCATTGTGTACTGGGGGGAACGTATCCAGAGTCATCTGCAGGAGGAAGGCGACACCAGGGGCATGTGGATGCCCGAGGGGAGCAGGCACCTATCCTATCTGTGTTAGCAGGATGGGGACAGAGGTTCAGAGCAGCTCATCCATGATAGGAATGAGCAGTCTGGAGCTCTTCCTTACCCTTACAGCAAGGGAGGTGTGTGGGAACAGCACCAGCACTTCCCTCTTAAACCATCCAAACCAGCCATGCACAGCCCCAGGCATCCACCCTGCAGAGCTCCATGAAAACCAGCCCAAAGATCTGCTTTCTCCCACCCAGCTGTGAGATGCACTTGGTTCCCTCCCACACTATCAGCCTGTATCGCTGGGGCTGGGGGCTGCCTGTCTGACCCCTGGTACCTTTATGGCAATGAAATATATTTGCATACCCGCTGACATCATTCTCTCTGGAGAGCTTCGAGTTTTTATAGTAACTACGGTAATGATTTTCAGATTATAGACTAATAAAATATCCTGATTTGTTGGGAACATTAAGGTGGGCACTGTACGATTCTGGTGACATTTAAATAGTGCTTAAAAAAAAAAGGAGGGGGGGTTCTAAGTGCATTTCTTTTCCAAACAGGAGCACTGAAATAGAAAGTCAAAATCCCACACGCTGGTACCGAGATCAGCTCTGACACCTCCCTCTGTGCCTGCTTCACTTGAATACCTGCCAACCTAAATAAGCAAACATGGGAAGGCAGTGTCCTAGTTGCCTGTTTGTGGCAAGCGAGGCTTCCTCCTTAGTCACTGTGGTCACTCTGACCTGATCTAAGCACATACCACTCCCTTGTACCACTGTTCTGTGGGCTGGGTCACAACTGATGGGTAACAGAGCTTTTGCACCTCAGCCTGTACTCAGCTATTTCTCACCCCTGCCCACTCGTTGTGCACCTGATTAAATAACTGGACAACACTGTAAAGCAAGTCATGGTCTAGAGTACCCCATCATTTCAATGTATGTGCTGCACCAGCCCCTCGCCTCTGCCAGGGGTTTGGGGTGAACAAGACTGCTTGTACAGTAAATGTATGTACAATGGCTTGTACAGTAAAGCAATAAATGCCATGGAAAAGCCTGCCAAGAAAGAGAAAAAACAGCCAAATGTTTAGCTCACTGTTGGTTATACCTGGCAAAAGAGGCAGAGGGTTATACAGTGAATACTATGGAGCAGAATAGCAAAGAAGTTCCTTTGTTTTGTGAGTACTTTTGCTTTGTACCTCAACTGGATCATACAGATTAACGGCAGGTGATTATGCAAAGTCTGTCCTACAGGGCAGAGGCAAGTGTGAGCTCGGGCCTCTTCGTTATCACTACCTGACCTTGCACGTTCCCTTTTGCAACTCAGCACTTTTTTGTGGATAGCATTTCTGGATGGTTATTTTAAGAAAACTGTGTTAAATTTCTTGCTTCTGTGCCAAGTACCTGCTGTTTAACAAATGGGCCATGACTAAGCATAGACTGGAAATTAGAAGCATCTATGAGTTAAAGCAATGAGATTCGGGGACTGTCTTCCCTTAGGAGAACATTTAATACTGGTGCTTGATTATGAAAAGGATAAATCTGATGTGATTGATGCAACAGGAGATTGGATTTGATGATCCAGGGAATCCCTTCCAGCCCTCTCTACTCCAAATGAATTTATTTTTAAGGGTAGGGGGAGGGAGTAGGGTGTCGTGCCCTATTGATGGCAAACAACGGCAAGGCTGCTGATGGTTAGTGGGTCTCCATCCCTAGATTTAACCACTTCCCATCACCAAGAAGCTGGAGCAGGTGTCTCTCCTGGTTCTGCCTACCTGAACATACCAAGCAAGAGTGGGCTTAAGGATCTTACCTGCTTCCCTCTTTGCATTTTCCAACACTAAGGACTTCCAAAATTCATTCTCCTTGAACCAGTACCATAAATGTGTCAGCTCACAGGTTCCCTATGGATTTCTAAAGGTACTTACCTGTCTCCCAACACCATAATGACTGTGTCCCTTGCAATCTTTTTTGCATGTGAATCTCCTTACTGAAGATGAGCAGGGGTCACCCTTATCAAGGGGAAACTGAGGCACAGAAGAAGGACTGACTGAATTTCCTGTGGCGGCAGAGGATATTGGTAACATGGAAGGGACCTGCAGCCCAACCCACTGGCTCTTCTTGTTCCTGCACCTAACTGGGCTCTCCCTTTCACAACAGGAATAGCAGACCCTAAAGTATTTTCCAGCCCAAGTATTAACTGATCTGGGATTCACATCTTCTGTCAAGCCAAGGATGTTGAGCTGGAGGTTTTGGAGCTTGCTTCAGAAGGGATGCACAGGGAAAGTGGTTAAGTTTCTTTTTCCCCTTAAGTAGTTTTAATTCTCTAATTCCTACTTGCTATTAAGATAAAATGATGTGATTTCTACGGGATCAAATGTGCAGGATAAGCTATGGGAGTTTATTAATTAGCGTGCTTTCAGGGCTGGGGGAAAAATAGTAAGTAACAACAGGGCTGCAGATGATAGCTATAAACATGACACAAGCATTACCTGCCATGACATGTTAGCCAAGGGAAACCTGCCACATTAGTGCTGGGGCATGGCACTCTGATAGTGAATAGACCGCATGAATCAGAAAGCAAGGCTTTCCCCTTCTTCTGGCTATTTACAGACGTGCTACATTTCTCAAGGGCCTGATCCTGCAAATAATACCTGGTATAGCACTTCCGTGTACAAGTGCTCCTCTGGCTTCCCCAGGGACTGCTCGGAGCAGGGAGTGCTAAGCCCAGTGGTAAGTGGTTGCAGGATCAGATTCATAGCGTGGCAAGTATTTCGGATGAAAAAAGCTATAAAGAAGTCACATATTATTATGTCACATTGCAAAGGTCAACCCCAGTATTTGTTCTGTCATAAGGACATGATTGAAAGGCAAAAAAATAATGTCAGGGCACAGGGGGAAATAATTTTTTAAGAACTGCCTTCAGGGCTGAGGATACAAAATTACATCAGAGCTTAGAACTGAATTCCCATCCACACCCCGTGATTCAATTTTGGCTCAGGAAGGCATCAGAGTAACAAAATCACCTTTCCATGGCACATCATCTTAGCTACTGCTGATTTACGGGGGGTATGTCAGCGGATAAGCTCACACTCCAGTGTGATTCTGGTGACAGCCAGGAACTGCCCGAGCCCTGCTCCATCCAGGATCCAAGGAGGGCTTTGTGAGATCCACTGATTAACACAAGTAGGCATTTGCTTAACCCCCATTGCTGCTGGGGCAGGAGGAGCAGTGGTGGCACTGGGAGGAGGCTGGGTGGTGGGACAGCAGTGCTTTATCACTTCACCAGGAGCACACACCTCCCCTAGCAATGTAACAGGGATGTTTGGGGAGTTGGAACTCTGCTAATCTTTCCCAATCACAGCTCCTTTGCAAATATTTATGCCCATCTCTCTGGCCTTGCTGGCACAGGGAATATTGAGAAATAAAGTCTGGAAGTCACCACTTTCCTGCCTTAGCTTATGAGAGCTCATAACTGCTCTGCACAGACAGCGGTTTTTGGGGGGATTAGCTCAATCCACTTCCAAAATGGACTCAAGCAAAGGCTCCACAACTTTCTGGATCGTGAGAGCACTTCTTTGTATGCCAGCAGCAAAACTCCAGAGGACAATCAAGTTCAGTGTTTGTGCCTCTCACAGGCTTCCACAGCTCACCTCCAGCAGCCCTGTAGCTTGCTGGTGGTGGCTCCTGCAATGCTGTGACAGCTGGGGACACACCAGTCTGAGTGTCCCTACACAGAGGCTCCGGCATGCAGCAAGCACAGCAGAACGATGGGTGAACAGAGGTGTTTTCAGCCCTCAGCTGGCTCACATGGCGTCACATCAGCCACCGCCTTGGCAAACCCAAACTGCTCTGCACTGTCAGAGCATCAAACTCACACCAGTCCCTCGCCGCTGAACCTGAGGGCAAGGGATGGGAGCAGCAGGTTGACATCCCCTCAATTGCAGCCGCAATCACCAAACCAGACACCAAAGCTGTGTCTAAACTAGCAGACAAAAGGTGTCAGGACTGGCATGTGACAGTCCAACTGTTCAAAATGGTCTGGTTTTAGCCCATGCTAATTTGACAGCATCCAAACAACTGTTGAGAGGACAACACAAGTCAGGGATGGTCCCTGGTGAGCAGTGCAAATGCCACCCTGCTTGGATGGACGGAGTGGTTCAGCTGCACAAACTGTGCTGTACTCACTGCCACCAGAGCCAGAGGATGGCCCATGCTGTCCACTAGTGTGGACACAGCCTGAACACCCACAGAGGAAGATTGCACTGAGGACTTTTGCATTCGTCTCGTATTAATCTCACCATACAGACAAGCCCAGAGAGTTGCTACAGTAGAAACATGTGCAGTTCCCATCACACACAAGATCCCCTTTGCTGCCAAACGCACTAGACCCGACCTAGTCCCAAAGCCGCTCAACCCCACGTGTCGTTTCATGCTCAAGCAGCACCAGTCCCCCGCTTCCAGCTGCCCCAGGGGTCGAGAATCACTCACTGTTGCAGCTGCCGGCGGTGCCAGTCTCTGTCGCTGCCACGCTGTGCTGAACTGGCCCTTCGGACGCGGCCCTTCCTGACAGTGAATGGGTGAAAACAAGGGAAGGAGACAAACAAAAGAGAAGGGAAGGGTAAGAGAGGGAGGGAGGGATGTGGGAGATGAAGCAAGGGGACAAGAAGGGAAAGGGTATGTCTTTAACCCAACCGTTTGTCTTTCACTGGCTGCAACATCCCAACACTGCACAACCCTTTGCTGTAAGGGCACAGGGAAGGAAAGACCCTTTGGCCCAAATCACCACCACTGTGCACCCCACACCATCACCTGCACCAGTGCAGAGGAAGGTTGAGAGCCAATGGGGGTTCAGCCTCCTGAAACTTCTCCTTGGACTGTGAAGCCACATCCGTTGGACCCAGATACTCTCCTTAGACAGGAGAAGTTTTAGGAGGCTCAGGCAGTTCCTCTGTGTCTGGTACTTGAGCATCCTCCCAGGCATGCTGCAGGGACCGGTCTGCCTCTGCCAGCAGCACAAGACCCAGGCCTGATGCCTTTATTTGGACTAGACAGAGTTAAGGGCATCGTTGGCCGAATGTCACCTGGTACATTACCCTGTGCTTCCCCCAAAGTCTTTGTCCCATCAGTACTGTCGCAGGCTGGGGGAGGAAGAAAAAACCTCGTCCCACGGCTTCTGATCACCCATAAACCTGCCAGCGCTCGCAAAACTGAACCTTAGGGGGGGACAAGGGAAGCAAAACGATGGAGCAGAAAATACAGCGCTACATTTTCCCATGCATCAAAGCAGGAAATATTTGGGGAATGGAAGGGAGGAGAAGGAGTAGGGATCTCAAGTGTACAAATCAAGAAGGAATGACGACAGAGTAAGGTCTGTTGACTTTCTAGTCAGGTGTTTGTGCTCCCACTGGGACATACAAAGGAGACAGAGTCCCAAAATGAAAGGGCAGTTGGTGAGCAATGGTGGTTTGGAGGGAGACTTCTGGCTGTGCTACTGAGCAGCTCAGGCTGACAGCTACCAGGGGAACATCAAAAATACAACCTCAGGGTGTGTCCAGCTAGTCATCACCCTGTACCAGGGGTGAAAATTGAGCTGCTAAATGTAGCTGACAGCTCATTCTGCTTGGGGAATTGTCCCGTGAATGACTGACTCACCTCCCTTCCCAAAATGTTGAGGTAGGAAATGGGTGGGGGAAAGGCTCAGAAAATTGTTTCATGATGGTTGTTTAAACTGCCTCTGCATTGCAATGTTAGGGGAAATGAAAAGAGAGACCTCTCACACAAAGCCAGCTGTGGCAGAGGTATGGACATTGGAAAGAGCAGAGCAAATGAAGTCATCCAGCAGGAGGGAAAAAAACATCAATATAATATAGTGCAGAACAAAGCAAATTCTACCTCAAACACAGAGCTGAAAGAGAAACATCTTCCTGTCAGATCTATTACCATGCATTTATTCCAATAACAAATAACTAACCCAGAGAGTAACCCAAACCTGATTTATTCCTCCATCTAAGTAAATATGAGGAGGCAGCCAAATCTGACTGTAAAACCCACTGATCTCATATGTTTTCCTTGTATGTATTGGAAAAAAATAGGAGTGGAGTTTCTGCCTTGCTGCCAGGGGATGCTGGCAAAGCATTTGAGCTATAGATACTGTATCTTGTCACTAATGACTGCAGGGAACTAAAAGGGATTTGGATTTTTTTTAATACTTCACATTAATTGATAATTTGGTCTCAGAATCCACAGTGGAACACAGGATTTGCTATATTGGATCAGTCTAGTGGCCCATAAAATCTGGCGTCTTGCCTCAGTGATGCTCAGAGAAATTATCATCCAGTGTCTTTGCTTATAAGGTTGCTGGCCATGTCTGTAAGGCCATAGAGCTGAAAGAGATGAAAGGTCTTTACAGCAAGTCTCTTTAAAACCCTAAAATGTGGTTTGGCAGGGTTGTATTACATATCTTTGTTGGTTTTTAATACAAGAAACAAAACCTGTAAGTTAACTATTTTCAGCAGACCTGCTGCTGGTTTTGCTCTTGGTCACCACAGCCCAAATAGTGAGAAGGCAAATTTGTGTTTTCAGAGGGCACATGAGAACATGACTGAGGCCAGACAGGGGGAGATGCCTTGTATTGAGCAGAATAATATTGATTAGGCAGTGCAAAGATTTCTCTCAGTAATTCCTTTAGCAATCTTATCATGTGTTGCCCCCATAATTGGATGGGGAAGAAAGAGCTGGAATCACTTAAGCGTTCAAAGCTCGACACACTGAGAATAGATTCCTATTTTGTGTGTGTGTGCAATTTTGTGCATCGTTGCCCCCTGATTGTACATTGAACATGCTCTCTTTGACAGCATAGCCCTAAACAGCCTGTGTGTTAAAGACAGCTGCTTGAAAATAGGGGCTTTCTCCATCCAGCTGGCGTGAAGAAGGAGCTCACTGTGGCTGTGAGGGAGGCAGGACTCTGAAACAGGGGAGGATTAGGAAGGGAAAGCCTGCGGAAACTCCAACCATGCAGGAATCAAGATGTAAAAAGACAGGCAATGGCTTCTTTCCATGCAAACATCTTCATTAATGAGGATGATGAAGATAATTGCACATTGATTTTTCTAGGGAGGTCTTAGATTTGTCTTGAAGCAAGGCAAAATTTATCCGTGCTTCTTCTAAACTGGCTTATAACTTCTCTGCCTCCTGTTCTTTTGATGATCATACTGAGGTTTGGGGATGTTCCCCACCTTTCCTGACTGATGTGTGATCTCATGTTTGTCCCCATGGTAAAGGAGAGCTGAGATCATGGTCCTGCAAGTGGAAAGGCAGGAGGAGGCCACTGGCAGCTGGGATGCAGTGGTGCAATGGGTCCAGCAACCTAGATAAGGTGAGAGAGGAGGGGTTTACACATCCAAATCTCCTTTGATTATAAGTAAGTGGCAGTGCTCCTTCCAAAGCATGAAACATTCATTTCCATACGCTCAGGAGCGTACACAGTTTCTGGTCCACCTGGGGCTGATATAATGAAGCTTGCTGGCATATGGCTCTCCGTCCTCTTCTAACCTAGCTACAGTTTAAATCAGGACATCTTGGTAAAACCCAGGAACCATCAGCTTCTCTGGCTCGCCCTGTACAAAATCCTTCCTTAGTTTTGGTTACAATATGGAGGAAAAAGTGCCGGACGGTTCTCCACCATGGGAGAATCTTTCTGGCTCAAAACTAGGCACTGTGCTCTTTCCTATGTATCTCACAGCTTTCAGGCTAATGGGATGTTCAGAGTGGGAACACCAGGAGGAAGGGAGCACATTGCATGCAAGCAGTCTCTAGCAGGTGGCTGGGAACCACCCTGGGACAATACAAATTAGAACAGGGGGAAAAAACAGTTTCACAGTCAAGAGGAAACAACGGACACTACTCAAGGGTGGACGGGGATCACAAATAGCTTCTCTTGCCTTTCTGAATGCGCTGGCTGCAGCCACAGAGCACTGAAAACGGGAGAGTCCCGCCCTTCCTAATTAAGTTTTATGGAAAGGCAATTGCTTTGAAGGAAAGGGCTCCTGAAATGCCTGCAGGAAACTTGCTGTCTCTAGTTGGCACTGCACAGGCTTGGGTAGATTGGCTACACTGAGAAACAATCCCAGCTTTCTGAACTGAATCTCTGACCTCCTGGGGATAGCATCACTACCCCTTCTCTTGGCTCCAGCATTTGCCTGGCTACTCATAGCACACTTCCCACCTCAAATATCAGTGGCATATAGATCTCCAGAAACAGGGAGGGTATTTAGTGTCTGATAGCCCCTGACAGATTACATTGCTTTTACAGTTCTGCTTAGTCACTTTTTCAACCTTTTATTTCAGCGGTTGGCACCTAACATCTCCTGAGTCTCACCACTTCACTACCCACTGTAGCATCTCCGTTGGATCCAAACCTGTCATATACATCACCAGGTGCTTTAGGTCAGGAAACACTGAACAACAAACAATTCCTCCCTATTTGGCTACATCTATGACCTCCGCTAATGGAAGGTCAGGAGCTAAAAACCACCACGAAGCTAAACTGAAAGGCTTTGAGCTCACAGCTCTCTGGAGCTCAGTCTGATTGTTGGGGAGAAAGCAAAAGCCTCAATTAAAATGACTGGGAATGGAACTAAGCTTTGATTGAAGGATCATAAGTTAGATTAGTCTCAGTAAGTGTGTGAGGGTTTGGGGGGAACATAGAGAAGGTTAAGCACGGAGGTTAGTATTTGACTGAATATTTAGACTACATTAAACAAAAAATCAGAGCCAAATGACTTGCAATGCAGCAGTAACATATCCTGAGCTGGAGAAGAGGTGAGGCTGGAGGTGAAGTACCATAGCAGGCACGTTTCATTTCCCCCAAACAAACTGCTCTTTTGTGTCTATGCTTCAAAGAAGATGTCACCAGATTGTGAGAGCTCTTCACCTGCCACATCCCTCTCATTAATGGAATGAAATAAATGGCAACAGCATGAAAAGAGCAACTCAAGCAGGAGAAAGACAGGTAGACAGTGAGGAAAAGGGGAGGGGGAAAACAGGGTGCTAGTGGAGGTCTTGGCAGGGTGGAGAATTAGGGCAATTACCATTTCTGAGAAAATGCCAGAAATACAACACAACCTAATTGCCCCAATTAATTCTTCTGCACTTGAGCTGCTTTGTGTGAAGGGCTCTCAATGCTTCAAACAGGAGGAAGGAAGAGAAAAAAACAAACCCTCAACATTTGTTTTTCTCTCAGTGTAGAAATTGGGAAGTGTTGAGGCAAACATGTCTGACTAAAACACAAGATGATGCTTTTACATCTTCCTTTCAGGAGATAAGGAACTGTGCCATGAATTCAATTTGCAGAGGTTTTTATAGAAGCCACAGAGATATCAAAGACCAACACGTTCAATATCACACTGACTTTTCCTGCACGCAGAACACACCAGGACAGGCACAGAGACACTTAACCCACGCACCAACATTGAGCGATTCCATCACCTCCCCTGTTACAGCCCTACTGCAAATAAGGAGAAATGGGTTCTTCAGCCCCCAGACACCAGCCAGGATGGTATGAGCCTTCTACACCTCATGGCACATAGAGGTGTCATCTAGGAGGAATGATGGCAATGAACACAAGGGAAAGAAATAACAAATCAAGGGTTGAGGTGATGTGAAACATGGGGTGAACTGAGGCTTTCAACAGCAGATGTGAGCTCCTGCACATAGCAAGACTACGGCTCTGCCTGGCTGGCCCATCTCTATCAGTACTAGGGGTCTCCAGGTCACATCTTCAGGTCACTATGAGACTTTTTTGCCCTTACTTATGCAGGTATGACAAAGCAAGACGTGTTTTCCAGGTTCCCACTTAGTACAGGAGAAAATGAAAGTACTTTTACTTCTAAGTCCTTTCCTTAGTTGCACATATATTTACAGATATAAAACCTTCCCAACATCCAAGCTGAAAAGAGAATAGCACATTATACATTTCACCTCAGAGAAGGGGTAGAAGAGACAAAAGGTGATGCTCAGCTGCTTAGCATCTGCATGGCTCTTAGGTGCTGGGAACGGTACTGATGTTGGAAGCTGAATGTAGCACACACATTGTACCATGTACAAAACATCCCACACAACAGTCAGCAGGAGCAGGGACTGAGTTTGCCTTCCTCCGCCCATCAGCACTAAAGCAGAGCCTGAGCACACTGTCTGGGTGCATGGAGCCTGGCTGTCTGTGTGGAGCTGGCTGCTTCGGCCAGCATACATCAGGTCCATTGTAAAACCAGAGTGGTTTTCTCCCTGCAAAGTGAGTTGGTACCACATCCCAGATAGACATTCCTGTTGGCATTCCCCTTCATAGGCAATGGTGCAGAACCCTAGCACTCTCATCACAGGCTCCTTCCTGGTGTCAACAGGGCTGGGCAGCAGCTTCCCTGTGCTAGGATCAATCCCCCATACTGTAAACATGCTGCATGAGATGGACAGCACAGCAACAAAGAGAGCACCAAGACACTGAAGTGAGTGTTATACAGTTGAAGGATACACATGGGCATTAAGGGGCCTTGGCAAGGGTGCACAAACAATGCTCGTGGGAGAGAACAGCTAAATCTCTGCAAAGAGATCAAAGCTAGTAGGAGCAGAGCACCATTCAATGATGGTGTGATCATTTAGGGACCTTTTTTCCAGGAGACTGTGGGTCAGACTCAATCTGCTTTCAATGTAAGGCTTGTCTATTAGTCTTATCTACCATGCTGAATGAGCCTCCAAAGGAGCACGACCCAGGCAGCTGCTAAACCACAGTGATCTATTACTTGCATGGAAACTTCACTGGATAAATAACTGACTGAAGCCAGGAGAAAGAAAACAATCTTGAACTCCAGAGAAGAACTGAAGTAAGAGGTGGACTAGATGGAAGATGGGCATCAGAAAGCAACCCGACAATGGGTACTGAAAATTATAAACAATCTGGGATTTTTCTGGCCATTTTATAGAAAGAGAAGAAAGAAAATGTTTACACAGTGAGCTCTCATGCTTCAGAGGAAGAAGGGTCCTAGGCTTTTTAAAGAACACTGACCCCAGGCCAAAGTCATAGCAGAAATGTTGTTTTGGTTCTGATGGTCTAAGGATGTGAGAGCCAAGGTTCATAGGAAGAGATATTTATCTTTTATTAAACCAACTGATACTGCTGGGAAAAACAAACAACAAAAGAAGAGCTCAGAGAGGGCTTGTGAGCCTAAAATTCATTCTTTCCCCCCTCCCCTCCAACAATATCATATGTTCTATTAAAAGATATTACTTCCTCCTGCAAACCTTGTCTCTCCCAGATCCAAACAATGCTTCGTAATAGTGAGGACAGAGAAACAGGGCATTTTTGTTATTATGTTTAGCACTGTGTTGATGGAAACAGAAAAATATTTTTAGAACCCGTTGCAGACCCTATATGTCTCTTCTTCTTTGCCAAGCAGGTGTCCTCTGCTTGATGAACTGTGACCAGGAGAACATGCAGGTCAGACCTCTGGGAAAGGATGGAGCTAAATCCCCAAGAGGTTTCGAGCCCAGCCCAGGATTGGGGCAGGATGCCAGAAGGGTAGGACATAGGAGATCTGGACAGAGGGATGTCTTAATGAGGTTTAATGCCTACATAAATCCTTCCTCTATTCAACATGTGCTTTCACTGCTGATGTCCCTCCCATGTCAGGACATTATCTTGGAAGTTATTAAGGGCTGTTGACTATGATTTAATACAGTGTTCTATTCTAAAGATGAAGAAATAATGTCCTTTCTTTGGGCAGCTGCCACATGATTTTGTTTTGGAATTGAAATATACATTCTGGAGGGCAAAAGGAAAATGATCAGGATTTTACTGGAGCTCAGGTGAATCCAGAGCCACAGAAGGGCTCTGTAGCTATCAAACCCCATTCTGCTGGGTGGAAGAGCAGTTGGGGATGCTAAGTCCAGCTTTGATGATACCTCCAGCTCTGGACAACCCTTCCAGCCACTACAACAGCCTCCAGCTCAATAAGCAGCACTGTGCAGGTACCATGGGCCCGACTTGCTGCAGTTCCATGCCACACGTGGCTGAGGCACAGTGACCCTGACCTGCAGCATCCCACCACCTGCTGTCACTGAGTCAGACCTAAAAAAATCCCCTACTCACACAGGTTCTTTTTAAAGAAAACAACAAGGAAAATGAAATCCGCCCAAATCTTTTCTCTCCGATATGGATATATTCCATCCCGCCTTCCCACAAAGACCCACACCAAAGATTGCACAGCACATTACACAACACATCACAGAAAAGCTTCTTCAGCATCCCTGCTTTTGCTCTTCACAGAAGCTGGGATACTTCTCCCCATCTCCCCAGTCCTTCCACATTTCTCCACTTTGTAATCAGATGCTGTTTCACCTCTCCCCACCACCTACACCTCCACAACCATTTCTCCATCCTGCCTTGTTAAAAGAAGGTTTTAAGGCAATAGCTGATGGGATCCTTCTGTGATGCAAAGGACACACAAGGAAAAGGACGCATCTGTCTTCAGGCAGAACATGGAAAGCCTTGTGGAGAGGAGAAACAAGCCTCTCTGCTGCTTTTGTCACACTAATGTTTGCTTTTTGTATCCAAATGTATAACAGGAAATTAAGCAGTTCACCTTTATTAAGGCACTTTTGCATCCCACAAATGCAGGAGCCAGATGGTGTTCTTTCTTTGTTTTAAAAGATTAAAAATGGGAAAGAAGGGAAATAGCTGGGAGCTAATCCTCAGCCTGGAACACACTCAGATATCCACATGCCCAGTTATCTGTGCTCATGGGACCGGGGCACGAGCAAACATGGGGACCCAGCAGGCTGATGCGAGCCTGCTCCTGACCTGTCACTTTGTGTCAGCTTTGAGGCAGAATCCCTCCCTGTGTTCCCAGAAAAATGACAAATTACAGTACAGAAACAGAGCACAAATGCACAACTGGTGTGAAGCCATACTGCTTTCCTCATCTACGTTTGTAGAAGAAAGTGACTGCTGCTTTGTATCTGAGTTAAAGTCAAGTTTAACACAACCAATTCACATGAGCCTCATGTGGCTTCATTATAGTCACAAGTATGTTTCTGTTCAAAATGTTGACTACTCTTGTTTGTAGGGAACTTGTAAGTGCAGTTTCTCATATAGAACCAAATAGATTTCCCAATCCAGAGACAGCAAGGTCCTTGCCAGTTCCTGCAAGAATGAACACACCATGCTGTGCAAAGGCAAGGTAAAGGAGAGGTACGAGACAGTGGTGGGATGGGGAAGGAGAGTCTGTCACATAACTATGAGTGCAAATGAAGGGTCAATAGTGAGATCAGCTCCTGGTAAACAGATCCCACAAGGTAATGATTAGAGGATACTGAGACATGAACCTTTCTTGGTTCTTTACATATGCTGGGAGGAGCGTGGTTGGGCTGTGGCTGGAGGAGGGATGAAGGTCCAGGTCCTTCATGGTCCCTGGACTTCTGCTCTTTGCTGGGGGAATATGGACGGGCTTCCCAGCTCTGCCACGGGATCCTGCTTTGACCTGGATGGGCAAATCACATAAACTCCTTGCCCCTCATGCCACCAATGTAAATATGCACAGTGCATAGTCCTTATTATGCTAAGACCCTTCTTCAGACTGTAACAGAGAAAAGGACTCCATGCATGCAGAGCATGGACTTGCTGATCAGAAGTTTTAAAGGACCAAAAGTCAGTGAAAACAGAGAAAATGAACTAAGAACAAAAGGCTCTGTTAGTCTGAAGCCCCGCTCCTGTGCTGGTAAACAGGTAATAACTAGATACTACTTTGGTCACACACGGCAGTTTGTGTTAGCAGAGAAAAGCCCACCAAAACATCTTAAGACACTGCACAAGGTAGCACGGAGCAGTCCTCAGCAAAGCATTAGCACAGACAAGATGAGGTCTACAGGACACCACCACCACAGAGAAGACAAAAATCCCCCACAACAACAAACTGGCCTGTGGAGACCATCTCAATTCTCACTTTTTGGGGCCCTCCCAGCCTTCTTTTGTCAATAGCAGCAAATTCTCCCATTGTACAGAGTGCTTGGTGCTGCAGGTGCACAAGCTCGGCTGGGATCATCTCAAGCAGCGTGGCAGTGATTGTGGTTGGGGTAGGTCTAACATGGCTGAGTGAAAAGAAGTAGGCAAGAGCATGGGCAATCACACGGGCTACTTCTCATCCTCCCTTGGGCTCTTTCTTTCCTATTCACTCTTTCCTGAAGTTTCAGCAGTGATGGAACCGTAGCCACATCACTGCCCAGTAACTGCACTGAGACCTCTTCCCAACATGGACTTCTGTGCTGCACAGTGAACACTGGTTCCCTCACTGGTAGTTAAACTTAGTGATAAGCCAACATCCTGGGCTGGGAGAGGTGATATGTCTCAGCAGAAACCTGATCACATTTTTCCTCCTCCCCAACACAGTAACTTCACTTGGCAACTGCCTATCACTTAAAGAAAAACCTTCTGAATCAGATCAAGACCATAGGTCAACCCTTGCTCAGGTAGCTGATAGAAATAGTCCTCAAATCCAAACATCCATGTTGTAACCAGAAATAAACCAGCTTTAGTCCAGACATCAGGATAGAAACCACTGCTCCTTTAGCCTGAAAAGCCCTTCCCTGCTGGTGGATGGCCCAGCAACAAGTGTCTACTCCAGTGTGCTTCAAACGCTGTGCACATCACAGCCTCTCCTGTAGCTGAGGAATAGTGAGAAACATGCTTTCCCCTCAGGGAGGCTGCCATCCAAACAGACAGGGCAGTGCAGACAGGTACAAAGGGAGTGTGCAAGACAGGGGGACATTATGAGCACGAATCACAGAAGAAAAGGCTGGAAAGGCATTCCGGACTCCATCCCCAGAGACAAGTGCGGGATTAGCCTCTGCACTAAACCCAGGCATTTTTATCTAGCTGCTTCCTGAACTTCTTTAATGACAGGCACTCGGCAACCTACCTCTGGCAAATTATTCCATTGTCTAAAGGATGACCCTGCTAGAAAAAAGCATTTTGAGGTTGAACCTAAATTGTCTTTTTTTAACTCTTCCATATTTTATGCGCTTATCAGTCAGGCTTTCAGTTGCCTTCTCTCTAGGTCCCTGTATTAAGTTTCTTTAATCTAACACTTGATGTCATAGCCTGTAGTCTTTGTAATTTCTTTGGATTACTTTTAATTTATCAATGCCTTTAAAAAAGAGGGAGAAAAATAGGAAGGAAGGAAGTAAGAATGGGATGACTTTAGAGTCATACCAAAGCATGTGACTGTGTGCTGGGGTATCACAGAGAGCTCTGTGTGTAGGCATCTGTACGGATGTCTGAACTGTAAACATGCCTAAGCCTGAAAAAGAGTAAGGACGGTGGTTCAGGCATGCCTGATTGACATCTGTGCACATGTTTTAATGAGGGAGTAACAGGCCAGTTAAAGAGCTCTAAAACCTGATTTATTATAATATTTCCTAGTCTCCCTTTGCTCTGAGCATCAGAAAGCCGCTGCATCTGCCTTACCCTGTAGTAATCAGTGCTGTAGACATCTCTTGACATCCCAAAGTCTCCAATCTTCACCAGCAGGTTGGCTCCGACCAAGCAGTTCCTCGTGGCCAGGTCTCTATGGACAAAGTGCTGGGATGCAAGGTACACCATTCCAGAGGCGATCTGGCTAGCGATGTGGAGCATCTGGGATAGCCCTAGCTCCCCTTTGGCTTGTCGAGGCTGCCCATCCACGAGGATCATAGCATCTGGGCCATGTGCCCTATAGGGAGGAAGAAGCAAAAAGCATCGAGTTGGGTCTCAAAAGTGACCAGGAGATGGGAACCCCACATGGTGGCTGTTCCTGATGGGGTGGGAGCTCAGCCCCAACTCTCCACTGTGAGGATGTGCACACAGATCCAGTGGAAATTAAAAAGAACAGCTTAAGAGAACAGGAGGTTGTAGGAACGTTTGTTGAATGCCATACATCTTTATCCTTACTCTACTGCAAGCAACCTGTTACGGCCACAGATAGAGGCAGACTGCCAGGACAGAGGGCTTTTTGGCTTGATGCAATATGGACATTCTTCTCTGGCAAGATCTATGCAAAACTGATGAGTATTTACATGTTTGCTCCAGGTAATTCTTACACTTTGGAAACCTTCCCACAAGTAAAGGTATAACCCTTTTTTTTTTTTCCACAGCCATCGTATTCTTGCTACCTCATCTCTCTATTAATCCCAAACAGCCTCCTCGATTTCCTCCAAATACCACAGCACCAACCAACCACCCCCTGATCGATATCAATACAGCAAGAGATCATGGGAAAGGTTTCAGAGGAACACCAGCAGCTTTATCCCTGGAAAACCCCCTTTTATACCCTAAGCTATCCCATAGGTAACACAGGTACTGCAAACTATGAATACATGAGCGCAAGCCCAAGGTTAGACATGGATGTCAACAGATGCAGAGAACATCCTCCACAACAAAACGAAATATTCTGCTGAACCAAATGCATTGTAAATGCAGAACTTAAGATCAGTCTCGTTCCTGTCCTGTCCGCTTTTCAGTGCCCTTCCTCCCTGTGTACCAAGCCTGTCTTTGCCGTGCTCCCCTCTGTGATGTCTCTTCCCCTGGTAAAGCTCATCCTGGGGTAGCCTGTGTGAAGGTGGAATAACAAAAGCTGTCATATTTAGGGATTTTGCTGTGACTAAGATACAGTGAAGCATTTCCTCCGAGGCTTTCACACTGTCCTCTTTGATTCTTGGCATTTCACCCATCATTAGCAGTAACCCCCCACAGAGATAACAAATTGAAACTACACACACAGAGCTTTCCCTCTTTCTTGACGTGGGACTGAACAACACACAATAAGATCCAAATTGTTCTCTCCTTCATCTCTGTTCCCTAATTACTCTGTTGGCCGTGAGGGAGCACCAAAGGGATTAGCATCCCTTTAGCATTTGGGGTTCAACAGATAGTGTTTCAAAGCCCCCACCTCTGCAGCTGTCCCAGCCCTACCATTGGGAACATGGCTCTGGAGGTTCCCTCCTGTTAGAAAGGACTACTGTGAGAGAGGAGGAACTCCAGAAATGAGTGCTGAGGAGCCAGAAGTGTTTTTTTGAAGCCACGAGTGGGATATGCTGCAGTGAATGTGGGATGAGCTGGCTGGGAGCAGCACTGCAGGCAGCACGGCTGGGGCTGCTGGAAGCATCTCAGAGGCTTGTGGGGATGGTGGCAGCAGCAGCACAGCAGAGGGACTGCTGAGGGCAAGGAGGAGCTGCAGAAGAGTGTATGAAATGACTGCTTGATGTCTTACTTAACAGCCTACAGATGGGTTTACCCCAGGACATTACTTGCTGGTGACAACAGATGTCAACAGTAGGTGAAGCTGAGCCAGGATTGAGAAGGTTAGCTAAAAACAGCAAAGCAGAGCAGACAATAGCTTCTAAAACTGTGCTGGACAGGTTTGTACCAGTCCTGCCTTGCAGTTGCACCATATTTAGCTGCAGCTGATACCTGTTGTCATCAAAGGTAAACATTCCTAGGTGGAAAGTGAAGGATATATACTATCTCATTACTGCCAACTTTTTCAGATACAATAATGGCTCCCAAAAAAATGTGTCTGAAAGGAACAGGTAATGTTTAAAAATGGTCAGCCAACATCTTTATTTCATTGTCTCTTTGTACATTCTACTATATAGGACACATCTCAGTATGTCCTATATAATACACTTTTCTCCCTCTCTTTCTCCATCCCACGTAGTTCTAGTCCAGAAGAAAGAAGTATCAAAACATTTGTGAGACATTAGTACATTTATTTGTGTCAAGGAACTTACAGGGAATATGAGAAGGGTCTGCCCATCTTTTCCTGGCGAAAAGAGTTTAATTCAGCTCTACAGAGAGGCCATAAAATTGGGTGGATCCCCTGTTAAAGAACTCCTGGGGTTTTTTTTCCATTATGCAATGATGGAGGGTTTGTCAACATACAGAAGAAAATCACCCTTCTAGCTTCCTCTGCTGAAATTCCTTGTTTTGTCCCAAGACAACCCAACTGTGGGGCTGCTGCACTGGAAGGATGGACACAAAACCATCAGAATTTGCAACTTTTCTAACAAAATCTATTGCCTGTCTGAGTTAACAGCAAAAGTCAATGACTTACTGTAGACTGCACGTAGGGTCTGTAAAGGCAAAATGCAAATATCCCTACTTCAGATTTGCGGCTGCCATGGACAGAAAATGAAAGCTAGAAAACCAGTGACAGAAGGAAAAGGAGGAACTGATGGGCATATTCAGTGAGCCTAGAGGGAAAGTGGCTGCTTCAGACCCCCCAGCAGTGTGACCGTGTGCGGAGGGGCAGTCTCCAGCCCCTGCATGCACCAGCCCTTGAAATGCGATGTTCCCTGGAAAGCAATGCCTCCGTTTCTTCATGGCAGGATACTTTCACTGTCTCTTTTCCATTAGACAGGAGACTGCGTTCTCCCCCTGTGCAAACAACAGGACCAGTTGTTGCACCACCAGCAGTGGTAGGTGTTGGTCCTAGTGCTTCCCCTTGCCACACCGGTTGATTTTACTGACTAGTAAAATTCTCTCTTCTCTTGGAAGCGCACAGAAGTCTAAGAACACTTAGGGGAATTTATTGTGCTTTTCTCTAGGACGCTAGGTCTAAAGTGAGCTTTTTCCATTTTACTGCTTTTCCAATTTCTGCAGCTAAACTGGGAAGAGTCCATCTGAGTGTCTCGTACAGACTTCCAGCATCCCTGGCCTCCAGTGCCTGGGAACAGCCATCTCCTGCCGTGGACTGAGTGAATCATGTCACAATGCCAGGCACTCCTGCAGCACCAACCCTCTCTGACCCCCTTGTAGCCCCCATCCTCCAGAGCTTCCCACCAGCAGACAGCTCACCTGACAAACAAAGGCCAAGACTCTCTTTCCATATGCCCCCTTAGGTTTTTTGAGTTCCCGTATTGCTTGGTATAAGCTCCCTTGTCCCAAAAGCCACCTTCCTTTGAGACACAAAAGGATTTCACTGCCTATCACACACTTACATGCAGGGAAGGGAGCTTGTAGCTGCTTGCTCTGCAGCTGCATGAGAAGGAGAAGCTGGCAGCTAAATGCAGCTGGAAGATGAGAGGCTGCAGTGTCAGGGACCGCACATCTGAAAAGTCAGTTTTCCTTCATAAAGGCCAAAGATATTACAACAAGCTTTCTACCCCAGTGACACTGGGACAAGCCTTGGCCTCCCAGAGCATGAGCATTTCTCAGACATGTCCCAGAGCAGGGTTGAGACACGGTGGTGAGGGGTTCTGTAGCTCCATCATGGTTTCAGCCTTAGGAGCGTACCATAGCGTGAAGCAATTTCATGAGGCATTGGCAGTGGGTACAAGACATCTCTTTGAGACAGCAAGAGAGACTGTTATGGACTATATTGTTTGGGAGGTCATCTAGAGCAGTGAAGGAGGCTATGCCTCAGCTGTGATGTCTTCTTTCTCTAAGGAAAATAAGGTTGATGGTTCTGCCAGGAAAAAAGATGGGTCAATTTCCTGCTCTTCCTTGGGAAGTACTTCAAGAACATGGGCTCTTGTGCTGTTTTTTAGACTGCCTTCCTCCAGACATGAGGCTGAGGCACTGACCTTAACACTGCATCTCCAATCTTCACTAAAGCACCATCTCAGCCCAACACATGGTTTCATGCTGGTGGGCACAGTTCAACCTGCAGCTGCTGCTGGGAGGCCGCTGACCCCTTGAAAGACAGGGTACCACAAGAGAGGGTCCTAAAGTAACCAAGCCTGCTCCCCCTTGAACACGGCTCTGAGGAACTAAGCAAAGCCAGTGTAGCATCAGCCTTCACTCGTCCTACCTTGCCAAGGATGTCATCTATCCAGAGGCTGAGACAGGGACAGAGCTACAAACATCATATTCAGTCTTCCCACAACTATGCTAAAATGAGGAGGGAAATCAATGCAGGGATATTGCCAGCTCAGCCGCTTCCCTGTAAAATCCCCAGGGGAGCTGCAGACAGGTTGGCACTGCTTGGCAGAGGAAAGAAGAAACTTTTGAGGTCCTTCCCCATAGCAATTCTGGTATAGGTGATTGCTCAGAAATTAAAACCTCAGGGAAGGACCTGTGTCTCCTGGTCAGAAACTGACTGTGATGGTGGAAAAACAAGCACCAAGTGTATCCCAACCCCACATCTCAACCTGCTGTGCTCGAGCTTCTTGTTCCTGCTGCAATCACGTTCACACTTAGCAGTCAAAACAGGAAAATATCAAGGGTCCAATTTTCTAAATACTGGGAAATAAACCTACTAATTATTTCAAGAGGTAAGTACCACTCCACTTGCGCACAGGTTTCACAGTGTAATTTCTGTATCACGGGAGAACAGCACCACAAACATCCTCCCACAGTTGCTCCCTGCCCCCCAGTGCTGGCAGATTCAGGGCGCACAAATGCTCTGCCTCATGTTGATGAAATGGTTGAATAATGACTGGAGGAAGGGGGCTCCAGCAATTTGCATCTCTTCAGAGGCAAGGAAGGCAATTAGAGCCCTTTGTCAGGGCTTGCCTAGCTTCTGGAGTAGTCTGGTGCCACAGGTTAGGGTATTTTGCATCTCAGTCAGGATCTCTGTTGGTGAGGCTTAAGGAACAAGGACCAGTGATGGGCTCCACACCACCACCTCCAACATTTCCAGGTTCTTTTCTGAATATAGGAATGAGAACTAGAGATCAGTTCTCATTTAATCAGACCAAGAACTCCAGCAAATTTCTCAAAGGAATATCTTGGGGTTTGTGATATTGAACCAGGAGATGGGTGACATGGAGGGTGATGGCCAGTGGCCTTCCTGCTTCAGCAGGGCATGACCGTGCTGAGTGTATTGGACTCCAAGCTGCTGACAGCCATGGCTTTATGTCCTTCTACCTCTACAGGGATTGCAGCCACACTTCATGCAGCTTCAGACCTGCTGGGGTGGGAGAAGTCTGGTTTCTATAGCTCACAGGGATCATCCCTGAGACTACCTAAGAGGAAATGTTGGGGTAGGGCAAATAAAGCACCAAATCTGGTGAGCACCATCATCTCCTACAAGCTGCCCTTGGAACAACCGGCTCTCATAACAATTCCCACCACCATCCAATTGGTATTGTGCCACTGGTGCACTACAGAGCTATAATAAGCCACAGTGAGACTGTGGAGAGGCTGTACAGCATCTCCTGAGCCCTCCTTCACACATACCTCAGGAACTTGTTCAGGTCACCATGCTTCATGTACTCAAAGACCATGATGAGCGGGTCGCCATCACCACACACGCCATAAAACTTTACAATGTGCTCATGCTGCAGGTTGGTGAGCAGCTCTGCCTCCCTCTGGAAATCCTTGCGGGCTGCCAAAGTGGGGTCTTTCAGCGCCTGGAAGGAGACACAGATACACACAGGGTGGGCTCAGGTAGGGGCAAAACCAGAGCAAATGGGTGGCAGCATCACAGAGGAGCTGATGAGGAAGGGCAGGGAGAGGAACAGCTGCCACCAGCCCAGTTGTGTTGGGAGGGTTGGTGGTAGGTGCTGGTGGAATCATCTCAGTGTTTCATTTATGTAGTTACAGACCCATCAGGTTCCCCAACTCATTTCCCAGGCCGGAGCAAACATACCTCAGAGGGTAATAGCTTCCAATTATTCCCAGCTTGGGCAGGATTTGTACTGGTGACCTAGGGGTGAATGGCTTCATATCTCATTATTATTAAATTCCTGAGCCAGCCGGTCCTTGCTATCTGTCTTTTATTTTGAAAGAGCTGACTTCACTGCCTTTATTCAGAAGATGGATTTGCCTGGCTGTGCAGTTATTGTGTGGATTTTTCAAACTGCCTCTGAAGAAGGACACTGCCAAGTCTTTTCTCACCATTTTTAAAATCATGATTTTACTCCCTGCTGTTTGTAACAGCTCCCCCGGCAGAGTGATGCTGAAATTGGTGCCCTCATTGAGAATGTCTCATCTTCCACACCTGAGCACACCACTTTGCTATTGCCAGGTATCTCGCAGGCTCCAGACAGTGTGGACCAGCCCAATGTTGCTATGAAGATGTTGTCGTGGAAGTGTTTCCCAGTGTTGTCTGGCTTTTCCATTCATTATTGGCCAGTTGCATCAGAGAGCTATTTTGAAATCAGTGTGTTCTCATCCCAGTGTAGCAAGGGAAGGCACTTAGTGAAAAACTTGAAGTGCAGAACATTTGACAAGATGGGATGGCCATGTGAATCAGCACAGTCTTTGCAAACATTAAAAGAAATGAAGAGGAAATCCTGGTTTTGAGTTGCTGGTTCTCAGTTATATCCTGCTCATTCTCACACGTGCCAGGACTATTTAGTACCAGCTCTGGCATTATGCAGACTAACAGGTATCAAAAAGGATTCAAAGCAACTTGTTCCAGTTATCCCCAGATTCAATTGGTTGTGCACTGGTTCCCCTTCAGTGGTGGAGGCACTGGGTAGCTCTCCCCTTACCTGCACACAAACATACCTGCCCCCTTCTCCCCATGACAACGGGGAGGTGGCACCAAGAGGTACAGGCTCTGACTTACATGCAAAAAGGGATGTTAAACATCAGAAAGCTGTGCACAGAGGAAGGGTCAGCACTTTGTTAATGCACCTCCCGCTGGTACATGGCACTGCTGGGTGTGATGCCTGCGCAGCGAAGTAATGAGTCCTCCAGAGTAGGTGGTTTTCCCTTGGAGTAGATCTGCTGCAGGGCTCAGGACATGGCCTCATCTTCTTCTGCACTTAAACTTCTAGTCGCATGGTGTGATTTTATATTAATTCTATATCTTCTAGGACAACTTGTCTAGAAATATTTAGATGGATGTTAGTTACATGGTGCAGATGGCAAAGCATCCATCCTTATCTCAGGCACCCAATTACTTTTAGTCATTTCCTATCTTCGGAGTGTTGATGCTACCCTAATTTTCCCCAAAGAAAACAGTTCCCTTCCCCATCACTTTTCTTCCCCTTTGTCCTGTAGTTCCATGCAATATTTCAAACTGCAGTGGGTTTAGTTTTCCTCTCCTTCACACACAATCATTTCTACAAGATGATAGGACTGTAAGTTTGTAAATAACACAACAAAAAAAGAGATATTTAAAGCCCCATATTACTAAGGTTGCACAGCCAAGCATTTAGAAATGAAGCAAACAGGAGCTGGAAGTGGTAGAACATGGAAGGAAAACCACGACCGAAGGAAGAGAAGGGATATCTCAGCAAAACCACTGGAACGCCTTTCCTAGGAAGGTTTGGGGTGAATTGTATTTGTGTCATCACCACACGATTCCTGTGTGACATCTGGCAAGTCACTCAGCATCTGCAGGTTGCAGCCCTAGTTACAAAGTGTCAGTTGTTCCAATATACCTGGGAAATCTCCTCTCATGGGGCATCAGGGCCAGATCTGAACAAGTGCTGTGTGTTTATTGCTGCAGCAGGGCTCCTGAAGACCTGGGTACATGATGTCCATGGGCTGGAAAGGCAGGTCAGTAACTCCATCCTCCGCCCAAGTGGATCTTTCAGCTCAGTCTCCCTGCTTCCCCATCTGTTCTCAGCAAAACAGGGATGATACAACCCCAGCACCAGGCTGGGAGGTTATAAAACTGAGTGTACTCACATGTAGAGACCTCTCAGATACAGCAGTGATCATCACAGTCGAGCAGCCCACAGAGAAATGAAAAACATGTGTTTGGAGGACATGCCCTGAATACCAGCCCCTCCAGCATTTCTAGCACTTGACTTTATAACCTCAAAGCTTTTTGCTAAATATAGGTTTTGTGCATTTCTTAGGATGTTTTTAGAAGCAAGCTGAATAAAACACGAAGCTTGTCTATGCCATCACATCAAAACTCAGCTTATCTGTGGGCCTGCAACCTTTAGATCCACCGAAAATCTCAGTCCATTTAACCGAGTGAGTAACACAACCACTTTCTTCGGCCCTGGAGGGAGCCCCTGAGAGCAGAGCAGGGGCAGACTCTGGGCTGTGGACTCAGCTGCCCTAACCAGCATGTCCGGCTGCTGCCCTAAGCTACAGTGACTGGGGAGTTACTTCTCAGCCTCTGTCAGGAACATGAGATCTTCAGGAAACGCAGCCAAATCTCAGCATGTAAAGCCTTTATTCTTTTCTTTTCTTTTTTACTTTCTCCTTTTTTTCTTTCCTTCTTTTTTTTTTTTTTTTCCCTTCCCCTAAGACTTAGAATGTGGCTGAAAGTAAAGGGATTCTTTCCCTGCCTGCCTCTCCAGAGCTGGCAGGAATCAAGATTTGAAGGCCCTGCTTCGAAGAGTGATCTCTATGATCTTGCAGGATGAAAGGCACTCTGGAGATGTAAGCTCATAGTAGCAATTAACAGAAACAAGTTCAGATGCTGTTTCTGCCTGCATGCAAATGAAACCCAGAAGACACTTGGAAAACAGGATTGCATAAGGATGGCTGACACTGAAGGCAGGTACCAGATATATACTCAAGCAATTAATCACACCGGTAGCTGTGCTAGCTCAGCTTTAGCCAGTCTCAGAGGTGAAAGGTGTGATCTTGCAGTCTACAGCCAGAGAACAAGGGAACAAATGAACTAAAAAACCCAAAAAGCTTGAACTGCCAATGATTAAAACAGCTCTCAAGTAACTGGATGCCTCCAGCTTCCTGGAGAGAGTGCTGGAACCTTTCTCCCCATACAGCATCAGTTCAAAAGCAGATCTTCTTCCAAGGAGTTAGGAGACATCAATTAACTCCCGAGGATTAAACTATGTGCATCTGCTAACTGGTGCCACTTGAAAGGATAGCACATTTCTGCACCGAGTGATGCCCTTCGCACAGAACCACAGTTCACATAAGGACTTTCACAAGGATGCAAACAGCATCACACAAGCCAAGCCGAACTTGTGTTGGCTCAAAGTCACCAAAACAGAAGCTATCTGTGGCTGGGCAAGCAGGAGCTGAGTGAAGCCGAGCAGAGTTGCTTTGCTCATCTTGCAGCATAGTTGTTAGTTGTGTTTAGCTCTTCACTGCTCATTTTTGCTGAGGCCCTTTTTTGTTTCAGTTTCTGCATGTTCCACAATGAGATAAAATCCAGACAGAGAAGGGCCCAGTCCCTTGGGGAGGGGATGTGGACTCCACACTGCGCTGCTGCAGCTGCATGGGAACTTACAGCTTCCAGACCAGTTTCTCCTTCTTGTCTGTCTCCTGGCTGCATCAGCAGGAAGAGAGGCTTTGGCATTGGTGAGAACAGACAACCTTGAAGCGAAATACTGAAACTGTGTATGACTAAGTGGATTTACCACAGCCTCCGGCATTAGATAAATCTCTGCCCCTGGCATCCAGCCCTCCCCTGCTTCCCTTTCCCACGCAGGCTCATCCAGCCTCTCTCTACCGACCAGCCCCTGCCCTATTCTCTGCCATTCACCCTTGGGATTTACCTTCACTGCCACCAGCATTTTGTCGTTGGTGGGGCTGAGGTTGTAACACTCGGCCAAGAACACCTTCCCAAAGGCACCTTCTCCCAGCTCCCTCTTCAAAACGATGTCTCTCCTCTTAATATGCTGGACATCTGTTAGAGGGAGGGGAGGAAGAGGGTTGAGGGAAGAATGAATCAGGATTAATTCAGGGAACAGAAAACAACTAATTCAATTTTCTAGCAAGTCGCAAAGGAACTGGAATTGCTTTGCAAGAGTATCCAGAGGGATCTTCTTACCCACCCACAGAACACAGTCATCTCTAGGATGGAGCTCACCTCATGCGAAACATCTGCGAGGAAAGTACTTGAGGTTTATCATGTTCTCTCTACAAGCTCACAACAAGCTTGTCCTCAGAGAGAGGAACCTCTGAGGAAAAATCTGCTACAAAGACCTGAACCTCTTTGGAATTAACCTGGAAATAATTCATCTCCCTTGAGGTGTAGCAGAGGTCACACACTTCCAAGGCGAGATTCAAAGGTCCTGTTGAATTCTGCATTTCAGTTGCAATCAGTTTAACCCCAAACTCGGGCAGATTTCTGAGGCTGAACCTCAGTAAATCAAAGCATTCCCAAGGGGAGGAGAACCACTGACCCACATGCACCTTAAGGCACGAGCAGGAGCCGGTTGAAAGTGCCAAGTGTTGCCCCACAGCAAGACCCAGACCATACAGCCCATCTCCTACGCAACTGTTCTCCCAGAAACAAGGTTATCCCAGGATAAAGTCACTGGCACAACAGACAAAGTAGACCCATTAGTTTCAATGATCCTTTCCACTGACATTTAGGACAGCGAGGACTGACAGAGAATAGCAACCAAGGTTTCAGGAAGAATCAAAAGAGCAATAGCTAGTAATTTAACAAAGGTACAGAGGCCTATGAAGATTGGTTTGCTCAGCTAACTGAGTCATTCATAAGGGCTAGATCTACCCAGCTACTAGGCACCTAGTACATAAGCATCTAGCAGGATATCCATAAATGCTGCACTATGATTAAATGCCACTGGTTGCTGGGGGAGCCTGGAGGTCTCTATACTCTCTTTTATGGGGGCAACACTAAGACACAGCTGCTTGCTGCCAAATCTCTACACACCTTTCTGGCACCAGAACACTCACACCAATCCTCTGGCAGTACAAAGAGGCTTTTTTTTAATGCCTGGAATGAACTGTGGAAGCAAGTAGATGTGCACAGCCATCATAGCAATTTCTGGAGGCACAGTACCCAAAACCTCACTCTAAACTGCCCTTCACTGGAGCTTACTGCCTCCCTTGATAACTATGGTAGCAAAAACTACCCCTAGCTTCAGCCTGATGGTCATGGCAGCACAGAGAGAACTACGTACTTCAGTGCTTGGTGAGCAAAAGCTCTCCTCAAGCAGAGGTATTAGATGGGACAGTGCCCTCTTTCCACTCCTACCTTGGAGCATTCATAACTTGGCCCTTCATCTGTTTGCTCACAAACTGAACTGCTTTTGAGTCTTTTCTACCACTTCTTCCATGTGCACATACAGGTATGCACCCCTTCACACAGATGCATTTCCCTTGGGATAATGCAGATGCAGGAGGTGAAGGTGTTGAACACTGTTTCAAACTGGCTGCAGGGAAGCATCACTAACAGTGATCACAATCTGCCACCAAATCCTACAGCCCAGGCACCCGCCCAGGCATTCGTATCAACCCAAGGGACCATATGCCCCACAGCAACACAGGTACCACTCAATGTATTAAAAAGCTAATGGATTGGAAGATTAACATCCTAATGGCTTTCATACAATTAAGCTTTTTAATTAGGAGCCCCCAGGCAGGTTTACAGAGCTGCCATTTTTGGCCCTTTTGCTTGCTTAGGAAGATGGATGCTGTGAGATTGGATAAGCAACGGGCCTTGTAATGAATGATGCTTCCATAGGGAATTTTTGTTGACCTTTTCATTAACTGTTCAATAGACTGAAAACTGTTACCAGTATTAATAATATTAGTAACATTAAGGCACAGGATGATAGGCACATCCAAAATGACTTTGGGTTTAAATCTGCAGTGACAGCTAGGGAGAGCAAATCACGTGGACTTTGCCTTCTCCACCTGGTTTAGTTGAGTGTTTAAGGAGTACCTTGAGAAATCTGAAATATTATGTGTTGAAATCTTAAGTGACGCATTTGGGTGAGGAAAGTCCTAATCTAAGAAAAGCTCAAATGACACCAATTTACTTCACAGAGTAGAGGAAAAGGGTTTTTTTTTTTCCTCTTGGCAAGCATTTCTATAGCACTCATCACTACAGTACCTAGGATTTACTGTATTGACAAACCATGTATTTGCATTCTTGGTCTCCTGAATAGCAGTAGTCAGGAAAGCTGCAGGGAAATGATCTTGTATTAAAAGGAGCCCAAGAACACTTTAACAAACTCAGAATCCCAACAGCAATTTAGCAATTACAATCCAGTTGCCCCATTTGGTGTGAGATAAAGTCAAAAAGGAAACTCTCTCAGAATAACCAGCAATACTATTTGAGATGATTTACTATTTGAGTAAGTGGAACACCATGAGAACTGAAGCAAGCCTCTCTTTCTGCACTCCCCAGGGTGTTCCCCAAAATTTGCCGCTCCAAATTCTTCCTCCCAATAACACCTTAATAAACTGATCAGATGTTTCTGGGAGCCGGCATCCAGACTGTGTAATTATGTCTCCATTATTAAAATAATATCCCATCTGCCTTCAAGACCAGATCTCACAGCAAGGTGTTGGGGTCACCTGAAAAGATTCAGGGAAAATTTATATGAAGAATTGAAGGAGATATTGTGGCAGACAGAGTTAAACTGAGGGAGGAGCCATCCTTTTGAGGTAGCAGACTCGTAGCACTAAGGGGTTTAAAGTAAACTTGGATGGTTATAAAAACAAAAGGTTCATGAAGTTAAGCAGTTTGACAGCAACTGGGCAATCCTAATGTACAGTCAGAAAAGTACTTTTGCTGATTCCAATTCTTCTCAACCTTGAATGGCCATAAGCTTTGCTTCATGGTATTTCAGACAGAAATGGAATAATAACTGAGTTACAATGAATTGCTTTTTCTCAGGCAACAGGCCTAAAATACTGAAGTTTGCATCAAATTCTTCCATTCACAGTGAAATCAGAACTACGATTAATTCTACATTACTATTAAATATGGATTTTAAACATAAAGCAATGACAAACTGCCCTGGCACTATACGAGTGGCTGTGTTATCGTGTTAACCTTGCATCTCAGCTTGTCTGTCCTGCCTGTAACTCACAAGGAAGGCTGAGTAGCCATGAAAGATGCTGTGCTGCAAGGGCACCTGGGAGGTTCATCTGCATAAATCTGTTTACCTCCTCCTGGAGGAAGCTGAGCCCTGTCTGATAAACAGCTGGTGTTTATTTGTTTTAGGCAGGCAGCGGTGTGCTAATCTGTCTCGGCTGCGTTGCAGTCAGCCCTGCTGACAAGGTGTATGCAAACTGGCTTCCCATAAGTACCACTCTTTTTTTGCTCCTTCCCCCCCGTACCATTAACTTATAAAAACAAGCCAACAAGACAATTCAAAAGAACAGCCTATGCGGGAGCCACAGCGAGACCTGACAGGAAAATAACCAGACTTGACAGCAGGATGGGAACTCATTCAAGGCCATACTGTACCTACAGGAAAGGATGTGAGCGCACTACACTGATGTAGTTCCAGTTTTAAATGAAACATCTTGCAGTCCTTGTTTTGAGATTACTATGTTGCTGCATGACAAAGAATGAGAGTTATGCAGGTCCTCCACCTTCCGTTTTGTACATCAAGTCTTGACACACAAGAATGTGTTTCAAGCTCTTGTCTTCGCTGATGTTCTGAATAACACATGAACCACATCAGAAAACTCCCGACCTGCAGCTGGCTGGGAATGGCTCATGACTCCAGTTCAATGATGGTGAGCATTAACAAGGGTGTAACTGAGACTCTACACTCACCTTTACAAATTACCTCCAGTGCAGAAAGCTTTCCTTTCCTCTGGAAGAGCCACAGAAGAAGGGTTGCAATTTTGGATCTGCAATGGGATCTTACCTAACCTCCTCTGAACCTTTTGCAGTATGGCTGACTCGAGCTGTGCTTAAAGTGCACTTAGTCAGAAAAGTGGTTCTCTAAAAACAGCAACTCCTTTCTCCTCATATTTGCTCTCATGTGCCCCTTAGTCATGTCTGCTCCTCTCCTTGACACAAACATATTCTAGTTTGCTAACCTTGTGAACCCAGCACAGTCATGGGATACGGGGAAAGAAGAGGGAACAAGATTAATTCTGCTTTTCTTATACATCAATCTACCATGTCCTGATGGGTCACTTCTGCACTGGCCCCTGGGACAGAACCTAGAAAAGCCAGAACTTTTTTGCTTGTATCACTGATTCAATGACTCTTCACCCAACTTTCATACTCATATTGCAGAATGTTTCTTGCTTTTGGCTAGACCAAGGCAGAAAGACCCCTACCCAACCTGCAAATCCCAGTTAAAGCATACAGAGCTGGTAACAGACAGTGTGCAATAAAAACACCCTTTTTCTATTAACCACTGCATTTCAATAACATGAGCAGAAATCGGGAAGCTGCACGGGTGCATTTTATGAATCTAATTTTCCAATTATTGTCTTATTTCCGAATCAATTCTGGGGTGAGAAGAAGAAGAGACGGGTTCAGTGACACTGCAAATTCTGCATTTCAGATTCCCATCACAGCCAGCATCCTTAAAACCACGGTTTGATAATGCTCTTGGATGCACATGACTGTGTTTGGACACAGAGGACTAATGTGGGAGGCAAATGGACAAATGAAACAGAGTAAACCACGAGCAGTGCCAGTGCTTAAGTTACAGCAAAATGCAAACCTACTTAAGCTGAATAATTTACACCAGGTCTGAAATTCATTCCTCACACCACTTTCTTTCAAACTCCTGAAGAGCAGCCTGTCTGGTTGCTGTATTTCTAGTGGGTTTCCTGTCTTTGCTATGGTAATTCACAGACAATATGTAGCTCGCTGGAGAAATAGAGAAAAATAACAGAAATTTCCTCTTTTACTTTTGCCACCTTCTTTACCAGCAGCTTTCTCTTCTAGCCTAGAAAAGGCCACAGTCAATTTTCTGTCAGTTTCTTTTCCTCCACATGTGGCCCTGTTTTCCCAAGAGGCAGGTCCTTTCCTGCACCTCTCCATCACTGGCTCCTCCCTCCCTCCCTTAGCTTTGTCATGCCATGGCATTTCTTCTTTATTTCTGGACCCTCTTATTGTTCAATCCCTGTTTTAAGCCTGACTTCTTTTAGATGTTTTTCAAGGGTATCTTGATTTGAGTCTGGGCTGGACTCCTTGTGGTGACAGCCTTGATTTTTGTAAGCTTCTAAAGCCTCATTTGCATCAACAGCACTTTATAAATGATAACAACGACATTTTTCAGTAGTGGCTGAGTCATTGGCTGTAACAGCTAATTTATGCCAAAGAATTGTCTCTTTTCTTTATACATAAGGTGTCCATAGAAAGGTAGCAAAGTTCTCAGTCAATATGATTCATTCACTTCTTTCTTGACTCATTGCTAAAATAATTCTTATGAATAAACCCTGCATAGCCCCTCTGCTCTGTGACAATTAAAATCAAATAAATAAAGCTTACAATTTACTCTGGAAATCTTGCCATGAAGACAGGTAACTACCAAAGTGCCTTCCATGTCAGGCAGTCAGTTGCAACCTAGATGTCAATCAGACGTATTGATGAGTTACTCAATGCACCTGATCAGAGCAAAGTGTGCAGATTGGGTAGGACCAGATCAAAAAGCCTTGCCAGTGGAGAACTGATCTCACAGTGAGAGAAGATAATGCATAGGCTAGCTGCACAGAGTCTGAGTCTCCCTCCTGGCCTGGTGCAAATCCATCAAAGTCAATGAAGGATATTGATTTCAATTGTGGACTGCTGTGAAGAACACGGAAACAACAGGAGAATCAGTCCCACATCATTTTAAAAAATGGAGACATAAACAGGCTGTTTCTCTAGATGGACTCCAAGGTAGCGCTCCACTTCTGGTGACTTTTCTCCCAGCTCTGACATGAGCCACCTCTGGGAAAAGGCCTGGATACACGCTTCAGCAGGTCGGCTCTGTGGCCAGATGTTGATTCTTTGCCAAGTTCATCTGTTAAGGCACTCTTCAAGGGCTCAGATTCAAAACAGTTGTGATTATAAGCACCAAGCAGTTCTGACAGCCCTTTCAAAATGACCCCAAATCATGGAGGTTTATGTAAAGCTTATCTGAATCTCTGGGAACTTGTGGAGTGGGCACAGTCCTTGGCTAAGCCACATGTTGGCCTCCAACATGTGGGTGCACCAACGTCCTTCCTACCCCCTTCTTTGTACCCCTGTGGACATGACCACCTCACTCAGACCTTTCTCTTCCCTTCAGAAGTATTATTTCAACATTACTAATTGTGCATGACAGTTCTGATAGCCATTTGTGTGTGTCCACACAGCAAAAATAGAGGGAGAGACTTCCTTACATCTTCCATCCATGTCACCTTTGGCCTTGATGGAAACAACCTGAAGTGCAAAAGGTGCTCTCCATTTTACTGTGTTATCCCTCTGCATCCCTTCTCAAGCTTCTTGATCTCCAGCAAAACCAATATAAGTCATTGACTTCACAGACTCTACACACTGTTTCTCATCTCTTGTACCTTACCAAGATGCTGGCAACTTGCTTCCAGGCAGCCCCTGGTGCCTGGCTATATATTATGTTATTAGTCATGATCGTACCTGAAGACCTTTATAAAGACCTTAAAAGACAACTACTTCATTTTTCTACAGTTCTTTGCATTTTCTTACCATCCCCTTCTTTCCCTGGGAGCAGCCACAAGTCATGAGTGCAGATCCCAGAAGTGAAGGAGGCATTATTGCCCAGCTGACCCTGCAGACCTGGAGCTAATGCACTACATGCTACTAAATGGACCTTGGTGAAAAATAGCAGGCCATGATGCATTTAGCTGGACAATCCAGGCTACAAAAAATTATCCAGTAACACCAGTCTGTACCAGGAGCTGACGTGCAGTGTAATAAAGCCCCAGAAAAGAGAATAGAAGAGCAGGCTCTGCAAGCCAGACTTCTGATGCTTTGAAAATACCTTACATCCACCACTTCCAAGTATATCTCTAGCAATGAGTACAGCATCAGCTCCTCTGGCTTTTGCTGTTGCAGCAGCAGGTAGAGAGAGGAAGCCCTGACACAAAAGGCTGCCTTTCAGTTCTCAGGTAACAGCAGTCAGCCTCGATTCAAGGCTGCAAACAGACCTCAAGCTCCACAGAGTGATTTGATTAGCAGCATGGAGCGACTGGATTAGCACCTACTGCACTGCCGCAACTTGAGCTGCTGCATCTCTGCTGCAGCACCAGCTCCAATATCAGCCACACAGCAACCATTGGCAATGACAGCTGACATCAACAATGCCCTCAGAGCTGAAGGTGAGTGTAAAGGGAGCGTGTGTGTAAAGGAGCTGGCAAAAAGGCAAAGTACAGTCACCCCTTAAACCAACAACCCATCAGATGCAAGCCCAGAGCCTGCCAGGCTCCCTCATCACATCACACTGAAAACTATTTGGAAGCAGGTGACATCTGGTGTAACACACCTGCAAAGTTTTAAACCCAAGCCAAAGCAAACTCTCATCTTTTTCAGGGAAAACAATAATGTTAGAACATGCCTGGCACCACCCCACAAACACTACAAGCAAAAACTTCTGTTCCAGTTTAAACCATCTGACATTCCTACAGAAACAAAACATGATTTCAAGCTCTTCTCATCCATTTCAGTCTCATAAATCTGAGTACTAACATCTTAGTAATTATCTGATGAAGAGAGCAATGTAAAGGGTCCCATGGAACTGGGTGCTGATCAGTCCTGCACCATGAACAGCCATCCTGGAGAGATCCCAAAGCAAAGCTGCTACAGCAAGAGCAAGGCTCCTGAGCATCACGCCCAGCAAATGTTTGACAGTGACTACAGCAACAAAGAATGGAAGCCGGCAGCACATTGGACCTTGCACAGCAGTGGGCTCTTGCCTTTAGGACAGCATCCACCTTCTCATTCTGCAGATTTGCAACTTACTGAAATTACTCGAGCAAGAGCTCACAGTAAGAGGACCCTACTGAGATCTGACAAGGTAAATCCCTTCACTTATGCTGTTGTCAATGGTTAAAATGGCCATTTTAACATTATGGAGACCTGGAAGACTTCCCAAAAGAAATTTAATGCAAACAAGACTTCCTGCAGCAGCTGGGGTCAGAGGTAGAGGAGAAGGCACACAGCTGTAAGTAGTTCCCAGTTGTGTCCCAAACCAGTCCCTGCCTCTGCTCAAGGCACATGTCAAGATTCCCTCAGGTCAGAACAAACACCCTGGTCCCCCTTGCTGCTGTCACTTCAGGTTCACCCTGTGCCCATCCATGCCTCTATGTACCAACCTCAGCTGGCTCCCAGGGGAACACAAAACACTGCTGGTGGAACCAAAACCTTAGTGACGTTCCGAACAAAAGACTTAAAAACTGACCAATGATTCCCCTCATCTCCTGCACCTTCTCAAGTAATTTCTGTCTGACACCAGACTGCAAAGCAAAACTGCCTCTCCAGCTTTAGCAATCTGTCTTGTTAGACATCCAGCATCAGCTTCACATCCTGAGGTTCTGCCTTTTGTCTACAAGAGTTAACTATACAACTGGGTTCTTCTGAGGAGGAAGACTAAGCCAATCAGGAGACAGGTAGAGAAGGGACCAGAGTGGGCTGCAGAGGTTTTTGCCCAAGAGCCTCAGCGTATCACAAAAAGAGCCTTACACAAAGCATTATCCTCACCGACTCACTGGTATACACGAGCAGCTCTCGGAAACAAGGATTGGGATTCTTGGCAGGGTAGGAGGAAAAGGGAAAAAGAGAGGGGAGAGAAACCTTTCTGGTGAATGTGTTTTCTTTCCACCAGCCAGGCCCCTGGGTCCCCTGCTGCCAAGGCACTCAGAATAAAACATTAATTCAATACCACACATTTAATTACACATTATTTGAAAGTGAATTTATTTAACAGAGGAAAATAATCTTCAGAGAGCATCTGCCTCCCTCAGACTCGTACGTCTGCAGGGAGGGGGCTTGGAGAGGAGATAGGAGGAATAATGGTTTGTTTTACATCAGCAGCTATTGCTGTTCAGTTCACCCCTTCAAAAGGGAAGATTTTAAAGAGGTAGAGTTGTGTTTTGCAGGAACTTACCAGCTGATTTGATTTTCCAGGTACTTTTCACTTGATTGGAAAGCGCTGCTGCAGACAGATATCACTTGTCTTTCTTTTTTATTATTTTCCTGAGGAAAGGGAGGGATTACTGGTGGAGGGACGGAGGAGGATTGGCTTTCCCTCCAGGGACCACGCAATAGTCAGATTTCAAGGCTTAAGGCTTTAACAACGCAGTAATCAGACACTTAACAGCATCCTATTGCCGAGATGGATAATCGCAAGAAAGCTGGAAGCAACCAGGGCTCAGCAGCAGCCTTGCAGCTTTGAGATTCTCCCAGCAGGAGCACAGAGGCTTACCTTCTGCCCCTGAGGTCTCAGGGGCTCTTGGCTGTCAGCTGCCCCAGCCTGCATGTTCATTGCCATGGTTCTATCAGCTCCAGCAGGGCCACAAGCCTGGCAGTGCCTGCTTTCAGACAGCATCCAGCCTCCTATTCCCCAAAGCTCCACTGCAGAGAGATGGGGACTGACTCCAGTACCTGTCACAGGCAGCAGCTCCTCCTCAGCTAAGGGTGAATCATGTCGAGCTGCCACAAGGCCGGAAAAGAGCTGCTGGATCCATTGGAGGAAGAAGTTTGCTTTCAGTAAACTCAGCCTGAGCTTTTGCCTTTGCTGTCCTCTGTGTTTTGGCATCACTGCAACATCCCAGCAGGACGCTGTCAGCCAGGCCTGGGTTAATTGGCTCATGCCATGACATAAGCTTTTCTCCCAACCTTCATCCCTGAACTGAGTATTCCTCACACTCTTCAATTTGGGAGCAGCACCGGAAAACTCCTTCATCTTGCAATAGCCTTGATTAGATTGCAGTTCCCACCTGGAGTGACAGGCAGACATCAAAATGTGCAGTGCGCCACTGCTGCTAGCACGTAGTGCTCCCTACAACACATAATATACACCTACCATAAATGCTAAAAAATTACAGATATATTAAATATGTTATGGAAACTATTAGGAGAGTGGCATTAAAAAAGGAGGTATGGTTTGGAAATGGTTCAAATGCCAAACCAGAGTTGTGGTCCAAAGTGCAGAACCCACGCTGAACAGAGTAAGAGTGCAAAATGAAGAAGTATTTTCAGAAGAAGCGCAGCTCCCTCCCGATGTGGAACTATGGAAAGACCTTCAGAAAACTTTGTTGTGGCAGAATTTCTGGACCATCTCAAAGTAGGAAGTTTGGTGAGAGGGCCTGGTCTTCTGCATTTTCCAGTTAGCGCTCCAGGCAGGTTGGAAATGCTTCTGGTTGTTGCCACCCTTGTCATCATCGCAGAGCAAAAGGACAATTTTGGATGAAACAGCATCTTCAGCTTATTTTTTGTCTTCCTTTTTCCTTCTGTGGTCCCTGGGTACCTATGTTCTTTCTTGCCCCATGCCCATTCGTTCTTCTGCCAACAACTTCCTTTGTGGTCATTAAGCAAGAGGTTAATGCAGTCAAACTCATGGAACAAGAAAATTCCAGAAATAAGGCCATACGGAGTAAAAACATGAGGTGTTGAAAGACAGATCTCAGGTTCAAGTTATGATTTCATTAGAAAGCCTCTCTCCAATTTGCCCAATTTCCATCTCTCCCCTTCCCTCCCACCTCCTCTGACTCCCTTTCTTGCAGGACCAACACAGGAGGTGCATTTACATCTATGGCTTGATGAGGTGTTCCCTCAGACTCATGTTTTCCAAACACCCTGAATGGACTTTGCTCCATCTTTCTTTATGCCTGAGGTTTCCTTGGCTTTCTCCCTACTTGTTCTGTCTGCACAACCCCATCCCTTTTTCATCTTGCCAACTTCTCCTGCAGAAGGAAACCCCTGAAGGAGGAGTAATGTGAGACAGCTCTGCCTGCTGGGCTCTAAAATTACTGTGGTTTGGGCAATTGCAGCAATTGTTATGAGGCAGCAAATTATGCAGAAAGAAGTAAAGAGAAGGACGAATTGTACAAAGGGATTAGCTAATCTGATGGGGATAGCAGCTGGTCTCATTTAGCTCTCCAGGTCTGTGCATATTTGGGGCTTCCTGTACTCCTTTGGTCTATGTCTGAGTCACAAGTAGGATGAAATGAATATTGGACTCTTGGCCTTATGCTTCACACAAGGAGAAATCCACCTTTCCTTGAGCAGGGTAAAAACAGGGTGGATCTAGATGGGAGAAAGGAGCCCACCAGTAACCCTGGATCCATCCTGCAGAAGAGGACCTCTGAAAGGCAGTGGCTCGGCCATACATTGACTCCAGAGCTGCTCCACAGTGGGATCCAACTAGTTTCACAGGCACTGGCTGAGCAGAGGCACTGTCATGTCAACACTACCTTCCTCTCCTTGGCAGAAACAGAGCTCTTTGAGGAGCAGGAACTGAACCAGAAAAAGTTGTTCTTGGACAAGGCTTTGGAAATCTCTCATCACCAGGAGCTCAGGACTATTTAAGGAACCACATGGTCTTATTAGGACACTGCCTTTCCTTCCCTGAAGGTACCGGCTTTATCGTATCCCCACTGTGTCCTGCCTATATTATGATCATAAATGAGAATCCATCTTAGTTTATGTCTCTGGCTCTCTCCCATGGGGAGAACATGGATGCTGTATGGTAGTCCACTTGGCTATCACCTTTCAGTGATGTCTTACACCAGTATGGTCCAGATGGTTGGGGTGAATTTTTACGGAGAAATATCACAAAATTCATCATGTATAAGAAAGGGAAGAAAATAAAAAACCTACAGTTTTCTCCTGTGGCAGAACATCATCATCTGCACCAGGGAAAAAATACCCGGTTATTTCTTCCTAAGGGCCGTCGTGAGACTCGAGAAAACATTCTGCAGTGCTGGTAGCCTCAGAAGACATGATTGATTGCAGAAGGTGAAAAGGTGCATGTTCAGCTTTAACAGAACTATGTGTGAAGACTAGATGATTGCTAAGTTGGTATTCAAGACACATAGAGAAGGCAACCTACCAGGATCTTCAGCTACAAACCCAAGATTATATATATATATATTTATATATGTATTATATATGGCTTAACAGCTTAAATCTAAATGTGTATACTGAAGTTTTATAGCAAGAACATGCTGCTAGTGGAAAGGACCAAAATGAGCAAGATTGCTGAGAAAGGAAGGAAAGGGAACCAATGTTCTGCAGTGAGCTGAGGATGCAGAGGTATAAAAAGGACCTCCCAAAGCTGGCAGTAACAACGTGTAGATGAATATATGTGGGTGGTGCAGCAGAACACGAAGTGGAGTATAACAGTGGGAAGTTCTCTGATATGCCATTAGCTGTTTCTCCAAACTAGTCTAGGACAAGTCTCATTTCATCAGAAAATGTCTTGAACAAGAATATACATGCTGCTTTCCTGAATTGTCTCAATTGGAAGGCCAGCATCAGGTACTGGGATGGAAAAAACAGAGGCCAGTTGCCACTAATCTAACCCATCAGTCTGCCTACAAATCCTGTTTCATTACTGCAAGCTGAGTTTGGGAAGTGATCCTAAACTCAGCATGTATTATAAAGGTCACCTTGATGTCTTTTCTTTATCAATCAGAGTTTAAATCAAGTCCCTTAACCTTTTCCCAGGGCAGGGATTTTTCAAGTAGGTAGTGGGCAAACCTGCCCAGATCAATATCTGGCTGCAGGTGAGCACTCAAAGTTCAAAACTTCACTCAAACTTCTTGCATTTACACAGCTGGCCTGCAATTCACCTGAAAACAGGGCTCACACCAAGTCATCCGAGGTCTCCAGAAACCAGAATTGTAGAGAAAGCAGTGAAAAAATAATGAAGAAAAAATAATGAAGAAAAAAAATAATTACCAAGCTGTTCAAAATCACATCTTAATTTCTGGGAGGAGTTCCATGAAGGAAAAGATTCCTATGCTGTCCAGCTTGCTTCATTTGTCTTTTCCTCCTGGATAGCGCTGTGTCTCCATTGCACAAATTGCAGTCTCCTCATGCCACATCTCCTCCAACGTAGATATATTCCCAGTGCTGCCCACAGTATTGCAGGAGGGCCAAAGAGGTGCTTTCTCAATATGTGCTTCTCTTTTGCTTGGCATTCCTCTCACACACATCCCAATCTGGAAAGGCACTGGGCATGTTTGGGACCTCAGGCACAGGCAGTGCTGGTAAAGAATCCCTCCCATCCATGGTGGTACAGCAGGCACGAGTCTTGCTTTCAAGGTTTCCTTGAAGATCATTAGCAGACATTAAGAAAAACACAGATGATTTAAGACTGATCTCCAGGACCCATCGCTTTCAAACACTTTCCAATTGGAAACACTTTCAGCAATAGGTCCTTCCTGTCTTTTGCTCTGAGGCGGATTTCTATGCAAGCTCTCATTTTAAACCTTACACCAGTGCTCCTCCCCGTAGTCTTTAATCTCTGATTCTGGTCCTTGTCAAATACTTGCTGAAAATCTCAGTGCACTCTATCCACTGAATTTCACTTATATATAGTGGCAGTTGGCTCCTTAGGGAATGCCAGCAGATTAGTTGAGTGTGACTTCCCAACACTTCAAGCCACATAAGTTTGGCCTTCACAGAGCACTGCTTTTCCAGGTGTTTTCCCACAGCATCCCTTCAAGTTTAAGGAGATTTCCAAGAATTTCCCACAGCAAACATTAAACTTACCGGTCTGACTCTTGTCCATATTGTGTTCACCACCTTCCAACTCTCATCCACCTGCCCCATTTTAGACAGGCAATTTAAATTGTCCGTGAAAAGCTTGGCGAGTCATGTGCATGCCCAAAGGTGTGTACATTACAGGATCTCCATCTGTAGATGATGCTCACCTTGTCCCATGCCCTTGAACAGCTGGCCATTGATATGGCGACAGCTTCCTCTTCATCCTCTATAAAGGTGGATACAATTTTGGCAGATGAAAAATATTTAATAATCCTTTCCTTATCACTGATATAAGCTGCCTTTCATTCTCTGTCATCAAAGTTCTCCATATAGTGCTTCCAAGGTAAGCATTTTCTCCTCCATATCCTCTGTACTAGCTCACTGTTCTCCTTGAAACTCCACACCCCTCCTTGCTCTGAAGCCGCTTTTGTTGTATCTCAGAGATGCTTATGTGAAAAAGGACCTTGCTGTCTGAAACACGTCCTCAGCATCCAGTATGGCTGCTGCTTTCCATCCCTTTGTCTTCTCTTGCTTTCTTCTTCCTCCCCTCTCCTCTCACTCCGATACTTCAGCAGCGTTCCATCTCTCTCTTGCTTAGCCAGCCTGGTATACGTCAGTCCTCTCATTCTGCCTTTGTCTTTATTTTCACTAGACTGAATGTTTAAAGCGTCTTTCCCAACTGTATCATAAAGACCTGCATTAAAGCTCAGCCAGCTTTCTCCAACTCATTTTGCATTCCCTGTAAGCCTGTTCGTCAAAAGGCCAGTGGTTTTGTATGGCAGCACTTTCTGCAGACCCTCCTCAGCACTTCAGCTCTGCAGGGAATGTAATCGCTGCATCCTAGATGCTCTTCAATTTCAGGTGTATTTATTACAGCTGCTCAATTTCCTTTAATCTGTCATTTCTCCTCCTCCTCCCTCTATGATTGCTGCCTTTTCACTGAACTGTAAGTGCACTGAAGGAGGCTTTTACCTCTGACCCTCACTGCCTGCTCCAAGCCCCACTGCTGCACTGACTCACACTGGGTGCTCTGTGCACTGATTAGAGCTCATTACCCATGTGGCTTAACAAACGTGCTGGGCCCTTTGCAAACAAGTGCGAATGTTGTAGACAGCATGCTCCCACTGGTAACCCCTTGGGACTAATTGAGGGAGAGAAGACAACACTTTCATGTACAAATTGCCTGTATCATCACCACCAAGATGGAAGTAAAGACCCAGAAACTCTCCCAGGCCTGTCTGAGAGAAGGAAACCTTAACAACAGAGAGTGCCCCTGTCTGCCGGAGTCTTGTAAAACAATGTATGTCTGGGGGGTAGAACTATGTTTTTACGTAGAGGATGCGTGTCCGTTTGGTGACAAGGTTGAGCATAAAACCACAAGCACCCCTTCAGAGCTGGATCTGAAACAGCCAGAGAAGCCCCAGCTGACATGCTAAACATCAACATGTCTTCCTGTATGTTAAGTTGTGTGAGCACACACACACCCCAAGGTTTAGTTGGTGTATTAATGTATTAAAGCACTGACACAAACAATGACTGCTTTCATAAGCTACAAAATCCTTGAGTACACTGTAATTAGCTGGGCTTGTTAAAGCACTTAACAAGCAATAGATAGCATGTGTCTGATGCCCCTGTGCCTTGGCTCAGTGGGAAAGACAGGCAAGTGCTTACATATGAAATGAGCTCAATTCCTAGGTGAACCCTTAAGACATATCATTTCATTCTCTGTCACAGGGAACTTCTGCCTGGGGCACACACATCTGAGGCAAGTGCCAGGGTCACATTATTCCCTGTGTGTCCTGTTCCCTGTCTGGCCATGTGCTCCCACATGCTTCCATACGGACTGCAACAGCCTGCAGAAAGCAACGCACTTGCTTCAGTTTCCCTTCCTGTAAATGGACTCCAAGCTATACCTTTAGCAAGTCTTATTGACTACTGATTGCAAAAATGCTCTAAAACCCATCAGATAGGACAGACAGAAAATGAGAAGCAACACAGCAGATGAAACACCATGTAGGCAGCATTTCTCAGTAGATACCAAAGCTTTACAAACTAATTGTGTTGAAGGCCATGTTAGGCAGGCTTTGAGCTACCTATCTAGTGGAAGGTGTCCCTGCCCATGGCAGGGGGTTGGAACTAGATAAGCTTTAAGGTCCTTCCAACTCAAACCACTCTATGATGCATAGGAATTCTTTCTCCTTTGCCTGTCCTATCAAGCCACTACACAATGATTTCACAGGAGCAATCTCACCCTTCAGCCTTGACTGGAAGGATGTGGGGAGAAATGCTTACCCTGTGCTTACCCAGACCCTTTATTTGGGGACCAAACCTGGGCTAGAGGTTGTTTGAAGCTCCCTGAGGATATGCCTGATTCTGTTAAAGAGCTGTCATCTGCTTGCTCCACGACCAGGCAGCTCCCAGGCTGCGCCGGGTGGTTTTGAAGGAAAGATGGGAAGGGCTGGCACCAGGAGGATGGGGGAGAAAGTGCCATGTTGGATGCAGAGGGGGTTACCTTTTCAAATGTTGAGCTTCTTTCCTTGTGACTTCTCATCTTTTGGGTATTCTGGGAAGGAAACATCTGATTTCCGAACTAGGTAACTAAGTAGTGTGAAGCATATAGCTGTATCTTAGCCTCCAGTATGTTGATTTAGATAGGGTAAGGAGAAGGGAATTTATCCACATAACTCCATATGATAATGGTGCTACCACTACTTTCACCATCTCACAAAGTGGACCAAAGTAGTGAGAGTCAGGCTACCATATAAAACACAGCCCAGACATTTCTGTCCAGAGTCATCACTAGGACTCGCGCTGTGATCACCCTTTTTCCCACTCCCTGAGAGGTCCCAGGAAAGAAGGAAAGTCATCACGAATACAACCAGAGAGAGCAAGACATCTCTAGAGTCACTCAGCACCCCTGAATGCCGAATGGGCAGGCAGTGCTTTAATTTCATCCCAAATTCCAGCTTACACCCACACTGAAATCACCGCTCCACATGCTCCTGCGCCGTCCAGCTGGCTATCCAGCACATCACCACGCACAGCAGCAGCTTTCAGAGTGTGGGCAAAGCATCACCGTTAAACACCGCCTCCATGTGAGCCCACCTCGGGCACGTGCAGCTCTGCAGCTATTCCTAGATCCCAACTGGATTCTTCTTTTCATCTTTGTTCTGCCTCCTGTTCTAGTGCAGAACCTCAGGCCTGCTGCCTTGGAGCTTCCTCCAAACTGCTGCATTCATCCATTTTTAAAGGTGACCTTCCAACTTTAAAGGAAGTTAGCAAGACTCATGGTCTTCATTTGCCCTCTGCTTCTTTCAAGCTGCTCTCTATTATGAATTAAAAAGGGGCCTGGAAGGTTTCTCTATTAAAAAATAAAAATCTTCACAAAAAAAACACATTTCCACATCATTTCTCTCCCAGTTTTTGCAGCAGCCTCCTTGGGTGTCATAGCATTTGCTTACTGTAAGCTGTCAGCTGCCAGCTCTGGTAGCGAAACCTGCTTCGGTGCTTGGCCTCCTCCTATCCCTGTGGGCGCCTGCCATCCCCACCCTACCGCTGGCCACCCCCTCCTTTGTGCTGTCACTGTTGTGCAGCAAAGCAGTGCCCTGGACTGTTCTGGGTGAAAAATAACCATTGCTGGAGCAGGGGTGGCAGCGGGGTTATTTTAAACTTGGATCATACCAGACATCCAGGTTAGAGTGTGGCCTCATAAGCTCTTGTGCTGGCACAAATGAAGAGCAGCAGATAAATGAAGTTCTCTTTATCTCACCTCGCTGCCAAAGCTGCATTTTACAAGCCCTGGGGCTGTATAGCAACGGAAAAGGGAAATGTCTCCAGCCCTTAGCAATAATAATATTACTCTTGCCAATGAATTGGTCACAGTAATTAAAAAGGCAGTAGCAAAGCAACTTGACAGTTTCCTGCTGTTGTGGTATGACATTTTGCCATTTAAACAGGACAAGCAGAACCTGAAGTTTTACTGCAATACAACTAAAATAAGTAAGAAAACTATGAGACTGTGATCTTAAAAAATGAAAGCTCAACTCCCAGCCCTTCTCTTAGATTACAGAAGCAAACAAAGAAGAAAACATCACAAAGAAAAAGCAAGCAACCAGCCACCCTTCTCGCTTTTTTGGCTAAGGTTTCTGCGCTATTCATTCATGTTGTGTTGACTACTTCTTTTTGCCAAGGGGTCAGGACACCACAAACTAGCACCACATAACTAAGCTCCTGATTTAGTCATTGGCATTTGCTTCAATCCAAAAAAACATAGATATTTTCTGTGCTATGGACACCTGGCTGCCAAGAACGAGGCTGACACCCACAAACTCATTTCATGCTGACCACCAAATGACCAACCTCCAACCTTGTTTGATCCCAGAATATACCTGGGTCTCCTTCATTCTCCATCCCAGCCAACGTGCCCATGCTTTTCCCAGCAGACCCACTGTGCTCTCACGGGCTCACTAGGACATAGCCTTTACTCCTTCAAAGATCAGCCATCAAGCTGCACAAAGCTGATTAGGCACTTGCTACAATTATCTACCAAAAGTAGGAGAATACTTCATATTTTTAGGAGAAAAGAGAGTTTCCCAAAGTAAAGGCAAGAATGTAAGGAGAAGGTGCTACCAGGTCAAGATTTAGTACAATAAATAATGGAAGGCTCCTCGCCTTTAAATAATGGAAGATTCCTTGCCTCACATCCTCAGCCTTTTCTTAGCTCTGATGCTCGGTTTTATCTTTGGCCAGAAATTATTCATGGAGCCTTAAAATATATATAATCTATATCTCCCAGAACAAAGAGTCTTTATTCAGGGGGTTGTGAGGAAGCAGGGAGCAGCATATGCAATGCCTGTACTTGGGCTGGAATGGCCCTTGGGAAAGGATCCTTGTAGCTCCCCACTTCTTTCCAAACCCAGAAGCTGTTCTGAGCTTGAAGCTGAGCTCTGTGGGAGACTCCAGCTCAGTCCCTACAACACAGGGGTATGCTGGCTGCTGAGAGTCTCAAGAATTGCTTTCTTGAATCATGCCCAGGACCAGCTCAAAGCCAGGCTCTTCTCATCCATCCCTGGCAGACAGTGTGTACAGATACCACCAGCGCACTGTGGGGACCTTAAGTCATATATGCAGGAATACAGACGAGGAAGCTGCAACAAAAACTTACCTCCATGTCACAGTCTAATCCAGTGAAGACTTTACCATCCCGACTTCCAGTTCTCTGCCTTGGGCAGTAGATCACATTTAGTGATTGTGTCTCTTTCCTTGGAAATCCAACATCACCTTTTCACCACTGATATTTGATTCCTACTATGCATACAAACACAAACATACATACATCCCTGCACCATGATCAGAGAACAACTACTTACTTTTCCAGAGAAGAACATCACTTCAGGCAACTCCAAAGGTGTTATGTCAAAGTAACAAAAGAGATGGCCATCTTCTGATTTGTTGGGGAGCCTAAGCATGGGCCTGGGTAAGATGTGGTGAAAGCCCATGAGGCTCTGTCCCTACTCAGAAGGGAGCACAGACAAGAGATGGAGAGGTCTCAGACCGGGCAGGCTTGGCAGCAAAGTCTTCCGTGGGTTGTGTCCAGCAAGCTATGGATGCTTCCCTCCCTGTGCTTGCAGGCAAACAGCCCAGGTAGCTGTCAAGCCTGAGCCTCACAGTGCTATAAACTAATGGCACAGACATGCCCCAAAAGGTTGAGCCATCCTTTCAAAGGATTACCCAATATATTCCTGTGCAGCCCGTTTGTTTTCAGCAGTCCGTTCAGCCACGTTTCAGTCTATGCTGTATCTACAGCTCATGATCGCCACATTTCCTTTCTCTTTGGAGTCTTGAAGCTCTTCTTCCTTAGAAGGGACACTGTCAAACCTTACCCGCTTGGGTGTATTTGGCAATATCTTTTATGCTCTGGAGTCTTCTTTATTTCCTAAGGGTGATTTTATGCTTTTTTGGCAAGAGATATTCTTCCCTTGTAGGACTGCTATTGATATCGATCTGCCCATTTTCTTTGAGGCTCTGGCCAGCACCACTGAATCCAAGGAAGGAAATCTGGCATAAGATTAGATGCTTCACGCATTACAGTCATGCAGAGGAGCTTAAGGACCTACACAGAACAGTGCCCAACTCCCAGGAGTCCCTCTGCAGTTAACAGGATTAAATGGAACTTTCATTTTAGTCACAGAACAGTATTTTCATCCAAGATGCACTGTCAGGGACTTCGCTGCTTTCTTCTGAAGCCATGGCTATACAGATCTTCTGCTGGGATTGAGTGGCAAGCGTTTCATATGGCAGCAAAAGAGGTGATCCATCTGTAATGCTTTGTTGGCACCAGGCAGAAGGGCTAAAGAACATCAGAGCCTTTTTTGCTTATTGTTGATGAAAATGAGAGGCTGGCACTATCATCAAGTAGCCACCCTTGCAGTTCTGTGCTCCTGAACTTTCTAAAGGAGAGAGCAGCCACCAAACACCTCCCACAGCCTTGCATCTTCCAGCTGCTAGCCCTGGTTGGTCAAATAGGAGCAACTCCAAATAGGAGGCTAACCCCAGACTTCAGCAGCACTCGGTTCTTCTGGTCTTCTGCTCTCACATAGCGGCACATCTGCAGCATTTCCAGCCAGAAGAGCCCCTGCTAGTTCTTGAGCACGGACTGACAGTTCCTGACTGATACATCTAATGCAGTCATTTATCCCTTATGCATTTAGAGCAGATCCATCAAAAGAAGTCCCGCTACAGATCTGAATTCAGCATATTACACACAATATCTCCCTGGAAGGAGAAAAATGGCACTTACCTGTCATTAAGCAAGTCCCTTCTCAGTCACCTGCAATGTCTGTGCACTGTCAGATGTGATGGCTTTGGGGGACATGTACCTCTGGAGTTGTTCTAGCACTGCTGAGTGTAGGACTAGAGCTTAAACACTCTTAAATATGCAACCCCCTCTGGAACCACTTGATGAACAAATATGTCTCAGGAAACACAAAGCAAACCTGCAGTCTATGGGGGTCTGACCAGGTACCACCAAGGAAGAAGTGACCATGCACAGCTGCTCCTATAGTCCCCAAATATTGCTTGGCACCGACGCAGCAAAACCAAAATACTCTGTTTATCCAGTATATCTCTAAAAGTACCAGGCAACAAGGCTTCATAAGGAAATCTGGGCAGATGTACAACTCTTTAGCCTGGGAAGACAAGCTCACATTGGTGGCATTTGAAATATGCATACTGAACTACCATGATGTCACCTTACATCCCTGTTATTGGCACCAGGGACTGCATCCTGGCAGGACCAGGCCCTGGACACATGCAGAACATCAACTTGCAAGACCTACTTCTCTCTTGTATTATATGTTGCAATGCACTCCACCACCTCACCGGTCTAGTCCACAGACTGCAAACATCCCTCCCTCTCCCAATTATCTTAATAAACAGCCTGGACACAGCTCTGGCTCACTTAAGCTAATGATGACCTGGCCATGATTAGCTTATTCAGACATCCTGGCAGTTTACTGAGCCTCGTGTGACTCCAGTCTGACTCTTTCTGACTTCTCGTGAAAGAGGCTGATCTTCAGCAGTGACTGAGCTGCCATTAATGGATGGAGACCCACACACAGGTCAGACATGGGCTGCTCCCAAAATCCAGGCTGGAGCAACGGAGGTTACTTGCTGTGAAAACAAGCTTTTACCTACTCCAAAGGCTTGGGGAACAGCAGCAGTCTACAGACAGAGCTGGTGGGGTGGTACCAGCACCAAGATACAAAACAGAAACATGGGGTTATGGACAATCCCATATACCGGATTACTGAGGAGGATCTCTGCATACGACATTTCCTCCTGCCTGTCTGAAACATTCACTCGCCCAACCTGAGAACAAAAGCAGCACCAGTCAGCCAGCCGCACAGCATGAACACCTGAAGCAAACCCTTGGAGAAAAAAGCCCAAATAACCTGAAATCATAGGCAAATCCTTGCAAAAAGTCAACTCATCTGCAGGAGCCGGGCACAGGTCACAAATGACTCACTAACAGCAGAGCAAATCATTTAACCAGCGCTTGGAACAAATCCCTCCACTTTGTAGAGAACAGCCAAAATTTATTCCTGCTGATTTGTCAGCAGTTACATTCACAAGTTCAAAATAAATATCAAGTTTCACATGTAGTTCTCTTGTACTCACACCCTGCTTTACTGCTAGAGGGACCATCACCTTCCCTTAGAGGAGGAATCACACTGTGTTTATTTACTGGGACTGGGAGCATGGGTTGGGATTTATTCTACCTCTTAACTTGACAAACTCAAAGCCTGAACTTCACCTCAAAGAGCTGTCTGGCAAAAGTTCAGTTAACACTCTTGAATTCTTGTGCTGATTTCAGTGAGAACAGGCACTTACCACTTCTCTGGAAACCAATTAACAAATCCCAGTAAGGAAGACAGACAGACAACCCCCAAAACTGCAACGGTGCATCCAAGGAGGTGAAATTCAGAGCTGAAGAACATAACGAACTGACACAACCAAACTGGGCCCCCAGCAGAAGCAGAAAGGTGTCAGATCTGCCCTCTGCCTTCTCTGTCTTCCTCACGTCACTTTACAAGTGGAAAAGGAAGCCACATTGGGTAATTAATTCATTTTACCATTGAGTTTCCTATGTCATTTTTTAGGGCTCAAGGCAAAACAGTACATGTGTGATCTCCCATGGTGGAGACACAGGGTAGGATGTCCTATACAGCCTGCAGGGTGCCCCTGTGGCACAACAAGCTCAGGCCATCAGAGATATGGGGCTGGCAGTTGGTGCTCTGTGGCACCAGACCACACGCTGGCACCACCAAGGAGCCTGCCTGTCATGAGGAGAGTGGAAAAGAGGGAACATTGGAGAAATCACAAAAGATATGTCATTGCTTCACCTTTTCCAGCAGAGTGTGTGCCACTCTCCTGTTACACTCTTTCCCCTTCAAAGGGCTGTATGGACTTTCCTGCAGCTTGTTAAAGTTCTCTGCCAATTGATCAGGGGCTGCGGGTGCCGGTAAATACACAGTTAATAAAGATTCCTTGACTTATTGCATAAACCACACCAGAAACCCTTCCAAACGTTAAGCAAAAATGAAGTCACCCAGCATTGATTTCTTGCATGCTCTCTTCCTGCTGCTCCTCCAGACCTGTGGTTTTTAGCTTTACTACTGTATCTAGGCCTCTTTATCCTCTGCTAATGCCAAGGCTTAACCTCAAGGATCTGCAGCATGTTCTGGGTACAAATCAGAACAGAGTGCTGATGCACTGCTGCAGTTTGCAGAAACAGCAGAAACACCTTCCTCTGCCTGTCCACAGCTCCTGGGACTTCTGCCTCTGCCTCTCTGGACAGCAGGGCACAGATATATGCTGGAAAGGCTAAAGTCCTGGTGGTAGGGAAAACCACCACCTTCAAAAGTATGTCTGGCTCTTAAAAGCACATCTAAATAAACAAAAGAACAGTAAAAGACATCAAGACTCAGCCAGTACAACTTGGATGAGCAGCTATGAAGATTCAATATACCTACAGCATCACACACATCAAACACTTGTCCAAGCAAGCCCAAGCCTAAGGTCCCACTGGGCCATGCATTGCTTCCATCATGCAGAGAGGTATTGTGCCATCATCATACTGTGCTCATCACACTCACTTCAGGCTCGGAGCCTTCACATGAGTACATCAGGAAACAGAGGTGACCAAGAAGCAAACACAAGGATAAACAAGTACCCAACCCCTCTGCAGTGCATGTCAGAGCCTGTGGGCATGTTAAGCTAGCTCCGTGGGAAGTGGCGGCATCAAAAACATTGTGGGAACTCATACGTAAGGATCAGTTGGCCTGAAATACAAAGCAAAGTGAACCAAGGCTGACAATACCAGCAGCCTGAGTAACTGGATAATCAACCCTCTGTTTGCAATGTTTCTGGATTGTGAAACATGAGCAGACCCTGGAGTAGAGGGAAGGAAAAGGCAGAGCTACCAGCACCCATACTTGTTTCCCATGCCTCAGAAATGAAAGAGAAATAGGGATAAAATCCAATGCAGATCAGCTGCCCATCCTGCGTGTAAGATTATATGTGAGGAGACAACTATTTGTCTCAGGCATCACAGACATTCCTGGAAAGGTACATATCTCAGCCATCACCTAATCCTGCAAGCCACAGCACACAATCGCTTCTAGAGGCATACTCATTAGAAGGGAACAGCATGCAGAAATTCACTCAAACCATCATTTTGAAACATTTGCTTGAAAGTCATGTCAGGAAGTCAAAGAAACAGAAGGATGCAGAATATATTTCTATTTTGCTCATCAAAACTCTCACCAGGTTATCTAAGAGGGTTCCAGCAACATCCACCAATATCTGCTCAAACACGCTCCAGCCTCATGCCCACCGTCACCTGCAGGTTGGCACAGCAGCTTGAAGTCATGTAAATGGCATGTAAATATCATCATATAAATGATCATCAATGATACCAGTGATACTAAGACACAGCCACTAAGACACATCCTCATGGCAAACCCTGCATGTTGCAGAGTGGTTCCTGTCTCCTTCTGGAGCAACCATCCTTACATGAACTCCGGATGAGGAACCCAAGAGCAACACACACCTTTACCCCACTACATCAAATACATGCTTGCTAGCTTAGTAAGCTAATTGTCCCTGATTAAGAGACAACAGTTAACACCCAACAGGAGAGCAATTTGCACAGCCAAGGAGGGAGACCTGCAGCAACAGCATGTCCTGAAACAAATAAACACTGCAGCCAGAACATTCATTTAGTGTCAAGCTCCTTGAGAGATAAGTCTTCTAATAAAACTCCTTCCATCAGGTGTAGAAACTTGTCCTGGCAAATCCTCACACAATCTCCAGCAGTACCGCCTAGTCCCTGAGAATAGGACCCTTTTGAGCTACAAAGAAACAACAGGCTGTCAACTGAGATGATCAGCAGCTAAGCTCTCAGGCAAGAAAACATCTTCGTGCCTGATGAGACTGACAGAAGCAAGAGCTACACCTGAGCAATGTTCATATCACAACTGTAAATTCCACCCTCCGCGCCCCCCAAAGAAGAGAACAAACCGGACTCCACACACATGGACCATCTCATGAAGAAGTAGACTATGGGATGTGTCATTCTGAATGTTTTATTTATTTTGTCTTCAAAGAAGAGACCTGATGCATCTGTTTCGTTAGAAAATAAAGTGTTTATTAAGAAACTAGACATTGAACACCCCTATAGTCTCTGTGAAAAGGGACCGTCCATTTCCCATTAGCACAGGATGATAGTTATGGCAAGATAAGAATGCTCAAAGATGGAGGAGTCTCATTGACAGAAAATGAGGTAATGATTTACAATAATTAAAAATAAAATAAAATTTAACAAAAGAAAGAAAACATCCTTAGGCTTGCTACTTAAAGCCACCAATCGCAAACGGCCATGACTGGCTTTTGTTTTTCAGCAGTGAGGAACCAGAGACTTTAATTGGTGTCGAACAAATTGAGACATTGATCACAGTGGGGAGAACTGCTTTAAATTATGCTGTTCGGTCCGGAGAATTTCTTCTAAGCAGAGATGGACCTGAGCTGCAAAATTCAACCCTTCCTCTGCTAAGGTGTTTGGATATAGGCTTCTGGTCCAGCCTCACGATGTGTATCTCTACGACTGATACAGACAGTTGAGAGCAGAGTCCCCTGGACAGTGCTAGGGAGAGGAGACAGTTCAGATGGACAAGACATCCCCAGGTCAGGTGGGAGACTTCCAGGAGACGGGGAAATTCAGTTCGGACAAGCACCCAGTGATTCACACGCTTGGCAAAGCTCCTCCTCTCTCTGTGAATCTGCAGGCTGAGGTGTCAATAGCACACGGCCGCAGGTCCTCTCTGGCGGTGCACCTCTTGGATTTCCAGCTCCGATGCGGGCAGGAAACATTGCTGGGAGTTTTGGTCATGGTTTCTGAAGCCATCCAATCTGAGCCAGGCCTCCTCACCCTAATGCAGATGCCCCCCTAAGGCATGTCCATTAACTTAAAGCAATCTGCCACCGTTTCTCCTGTACTGTTCTATTGCACTTTACCTCTTTATGCGAATGAACCACGAGAAGAAGCAAGAGAATGGAATGTTCCCAGGGACATCCCTGTGGGAAAGCTGATAGTAAAACCTCCTGGCAATCTCCAAGGTGGTTCATGTGGGTCACCTATAAAGGAAGGATGAAGCAGAACATCCCATTCTGAGGCTTCTACCCAGTTCTGGCAGAGGCGGACTGCGACTCTTTCCAGTGGCAGTGACCCTTCAGGGCTGGTGATTTGAGACACCCTGATGTGATAAGGTCATCTCTGGCCACCAAGAAGGCAAGCAAAGCTGAGTGGCTGGTGAGCAAGCTTCTGGTTCAATACTCCTCTCAGAAAAGTATCTGGCCGCACCTGAATCTTTTGGAAGGTATTTTTTAGCTCTAGAGAAAATCTGCCTTGCTTATAAGTTATCACTGATACGTGTGAGCAAATCTGTATTTCCCGTACACGTGACATCCAGAGAGCCCAAGGAAAGCTCTGCAAGTTGCTATGAGGGCAGCTGGCTTCTCTTGAGGACAGGATCAAAGGGTTTACTTTTTCATCTGAGAGGCTTTGGATGAAATAAGACAAAAGTGGGAGAGGGGGAGAGAATACAAATATTGGCCAGAGAACAGGATCAATATTCCTGTTTATGCCAGAGAAGAAGCAACAGAATACTTATTTTTCCTCTCCTTCAGTCAGCCAGCCTTGAGCTGATGGTCCTCGGTACGTGACTGGGTTACAATCAATCTCTAGTTGGGTGGAAATACAAGGAAGAGCTAAAGGGGACTGGAAAAGGCCCAGCAACCGGGACCTGCATGCGTCTGATATGCTCTTCCACTTTGCTTACTGCCCTAGTCCTGGCAAGGACACAAACCCTCCTGCGCTATGGATTCTCCATCCATGTGGGAAGTCCACGCAACTCCTCAGATAAAGCTCATCATTCAAGCAGCAGGGAGAGACCAGAGTACGACAATGATATAGTCAGATCCAACGAGCCGCTCTAACACACACACACAGACAGACAGACAAAAAAAGCCTCCTAAAATATGTGCACTTCAAAGATAACAACATTCTCTTCCTGTCAGAGAAGACTTCTTTCTTTTTTTCTTTCCATTATTATTCCTTCCAACATTATTTTCTGTGCAAGAACTGGGAGCGGGGCTGCCTTTGTTCTTACCAAAAGTCTTCATTCTGCTTTAGGTTCTTCCAGGCTCCTGGCCTCGACTCGCTCTGGGAGACCTCCCATGGCGGTGCCACATAAGAGGTGATGGCAGCATTCACTGGGTGTTGCGAAGACACAAGCTTACAAGGAAAACTCCAAGCAGGGAGGACATGACTAAAGATGTCAGTTTGGTTGGCTTGGTTGGTTTTGTTTTGTGTTTTTATTTTAAAGCAAAAGTACAATTATTTACTGTGTTATTAGGATGACTCCTTTCAACTGGGTTTTAAATTCTCTTTATTTGCTCTCATTGCTGCTGTTGTGCCTTGCAGGAATATTTAACGAACACAGCGACCATTGGAGGAAAAGAACAACCCTGTTATCTGGTGACAGAAAACCAGTTTCAGTTGGCTTTAAGGTGTGTACAGGCAGGGCTGTAGAGTCCTATTAGGAGGAGACCTCAATCCATACAGACCACGCTTACTGCTTCCCACCATTTTGAGGGCACAGCCTATAAACTTGACATCAGAACAGGGACTTTTAAGGAGTTTTTAAAAGCCATGACGTCCTTTGCTGAAATAAACACTGACATCCTCAACATAAATGCCTTGGTTAAGAGGTTTGGAATGTCCAGGGAGGCTTATTGGATTCAACATAATTTCTCTGAAACCTAAAGGGGAAAAAAAAACAGAAAAAAGAAAAAAGCAAAATAAAGTAAACGAAAAAACAAAAAAGAGCAAAACTAGAAAAAAAGAGAGAGATATCGACACACATGTAATTATTAAAAAGAACCAAATGAATAACCAGCAAACGGCTGCCATTAAATTAAAGCCAAAATGCCCTCTCTGGGCAGGGCTATCTCACTCTGTCTCTCCATAAGAAACAGGCAATTATTTCATGTGGTACGTGCAGACACAAGTGCTCTGAGGACAAAGGGCATGCAACCAGTCTGGAAGAGAACTGGGAACAACTCTTTCCTAAAGGTTCCCATTCATTGGGAGCGAAAAAGTCTGAATTCCTGGCTAGTCCATCTTTCCCCCCAGCAGGGAGTAGGGAAAATGGAGAATTCTTCCTGTGTCTCTCATGATTTATTTAGTCTGGCTTAACACTTCTGAGGCTGAAGAGTATCACTGCAAGGCTGGGGAGACCCACAGATTTCCTTAGCCCTGGCTGTCCCATCTACGCCGAAACCTGCACACTGGAGGCATCTTCTCCTTACATGATCCCACCTCTTTAAAGTAATGTGAAGGTTTAGGATTTGCCAGAAATACTGGCCAGATGAAAAGGAAAAACGAGTGGAGCAGAGAACACAGGCATGCTTCTTCCTTACAAACTTACTGGGCAAATACATTTCCAAGGGTTGTATTAACCATCTCTTCATAATGCTCCTGCCTTGGGATGCCCCAGCCAGGGAAACCCATTACTAGCGTGTTTTTAATAATAATTAACATCTAATCATTTCTGTAATAAAGATGAACATTTTTCTCTAAAGCTAAATAAATGCAAATATTCAGGACTTGTCAGAGAATGGTTCTCTAGACTGGAGGAAGCAAGCCTCTTATGCAGCATTGTATGTGAGCTCCAGGAAGGAATCCTTCTGCTGAGATATCCACAACCCTTTCCTCAAGGTCTGACTGAAGGAGGGCACAATCTGGTTCTCTGTTAGGACACATCCTGATGTTTAGCCTATGTTTCCCTGTTTTCTATCATTTTTTGTGCTGAGTCCTGCATGTTCTTGCAGAAAAGACTCATACATTTGTCTTCAAGTGTTAGCTCATCATTTTTTACATTACTTTCTCAGACACCCATTTGTAATGATATTTCTCCTAACTGAGGCTAATGAACTGGAAAGAGACACAGACATAGGTTATTGAAGGTAGCTGCTAAGACTGCAGTGAAGTTGCTCTTAGCTCAGATCAAGCATGTGACATAAAAGTGGCTTCTATGCCAGGTTAGCAAAATCTCCAGTACAGATCCACTGAATTGCCAGGACCAAGACATTGCTCTAATCCATCCCAACTCTCAAGGGCCCAAAGGGCTTTTCCATGGAAATTACTGGGATGTTTTGGCTACACAATAGCTCTAACATCTGCAAAGTGCTCCTGCTCCTCATACAGTAACAGGATCCTCAACAAAGATCATTGAGCCCAAGTCTGGCATCACTAGAGCAGCATGGAGCAGTTTGGAGCAGTTTGGATACCCTTGTGAATTGATCCCTATAAGAAAAGTGTTTTCCACTAGGCTAGGACCAGAAAATTTCTCACACCAAATCTACACCAGCCAGAAGATTCCTCCCCCATCCTATTTCTTCCTTCTGTTTTTTTCTTTCATATCTATTTATATTTCTTCCCTGCACTATCTTATTCCATCTGCTCATCAAATGTATGCCTCTTTTGATAAACCTGAGGATGAAGACAAAAGCTGTTTGTTTAGTTTGGAACTGTTAAAACTTGTTTGGGGAAAACTATCTGTTATTCTCAGTGGCCCTGAAGGGTTGATCCACATGAGAGAGTAAGCCAGGCTCGGCTTCAGTTCATGTGTCATAAACAAAATTCATAGGCAAATTCCAAGCGCTGAAATATCATTAGTGGTGAGAAAGAGCCTAGCTCAACTCTCAGAGTTTAAAGTGCTGATGCTTGGAAATGTGTATGCAAACTAAGTCCATTTCTTATCAGAGTTACTGGGAGACAAATAAACATGGCATCCCTGAGCATCTCTATTTATCGTGTTTTGTTTTTCGAAATATAAATATGTTTTATGGCTACCAAAGGATAGCTGGGAAAGTCTATGCTCAACAATACCAAGTATCTCCAAGGAGTACTCCTGTCTGCTTTTATTTTCTTTGCATTTCTTAGCTCTGCTGAATTAAGGCAATTCCACTTCTGCCGGACCACATCCAACAGACCTAAAAACCCACTGGGGACACACAGCCTCAGCAAAGGGACATGTGAAAGATCAGCAAGGCTTAAGGCTGGGGATGCCAAGGGCTCTGCTCTTTGTCATGAGTGCTACGCTGTGAATCCCAGCTGCAGGGATCTCCAGTGACAGCAGGATCTTTGCAGGATGGGACTGCAGCAGGGGTTACTACATAACCAACATGCAGTTGCTATTGAGGATGATTGTGAAAGTGGCAGACAGCCTACATTTCTGAAGCTTAGGGGCTGAATACACACTCCACTGGCTTGGAAAAGCAATGCAGCAACAGTCATTTTGGCATCCTATCCTTCTGATTTATCAAACTCCCCAAAGAATCTGAAAAATAAAACAACATGCTTATCTCCAGACTGGTTTTCTCTCTTTCCTCACTGTTGTCTCCCATATTGCACTGCTACTTTCAACCCCATTCTCTTGTATGGAGCAGAAACCAACAAGGCTCTTGCTAGGTTTATGTCTTCACTGTCAGATGAGAGATGGATGAAGTTCACTGAGATGTCCAGAGTTAAATGGGTGAATCTCAACAGGTTCAGAGTTTGGATGCTACTATGACAAATGTCACCTTTCTCCCATCAAAGCTATTAGCTCCTGAAAAACTAGTTTGGAAATGTCTTAGAGACTCTGGGGGGGTTTATTTGACTTCTTTCTCCCCTCCCCCCACCCAAAAAACAAAAAGAGAAACAAAGTGTTCATTTTCTTAGAACGACTTGGGGAAATTTTAAAAACAATCTCTTTTGTTTGACATTTGTCAGTGCTAACTGGAATATGGGAGGAAAAATACTGTATTTGACACACTGATTGTAGATTTGGAGGGAAACTCCAATATACAAGCCTGAAAATAGTAAGGAGGTAAAAACCCCACCTTGTAGATTCAAACCAAAAGCATCTCAAGAGCTACAAAATCAGGAAGGGTCTGACAGGTTGAACTTTGTGCTTCTCCTTCTAGTGAGACCACTTTTTAACTTAAAACATGAAACTGGTTCTACTAATAGCCATGGTATGGTGGTGGAATAAATGTATGGAGAGTGTTGGAGAACAGGGAAGGAGGAATGAGCTCAGATTTGCTGTGCAGCTTTAACAGCTTGAGATGGAGGGGGAAGATGGGGCATTTTCTCTAAGCAGGCTGGAAGGATGTAGCAATGGAAGGACAAAAAAATTGAAGGCAACCGAACCATGCAATCAGTTTGTGTCTTCAACCCTGGCCATCCACTTAGTCCTCCAGAGCTGTCCTGCATTTTCCACCACCCTGGCTAGTGGGGTCTCAGCCACTGTTCCCCATGCACATACCCAATGCAGCCTACAGACAGTTCCTGCAAGGAACACCCTTCCTCCACTGACTGAGAACAAGACTAAGGTAATTTCAACTCGCCTTCGCTGTTTGCCTTCTGGTAAAATTGCAACCATTCAAATATACTATGCTTCTAGGGCTTTTAAGATCTGAGGCTGCTCCAGGTCAACAGAGAAGAGCAGCAGGGAACATGACATGGGGAAGAGAGGAAGCCACACAGAAAATGATGCAGAACTCCTCATGGCAGCCCCATCCACCACAGCAGGAGTGGAGCAGCCCAGTTTTGAAACCCAAGGATGGAAACTGCTTCTAAAACAGGAGCAAAAATTGCTGTGCGAACAGATAAGAAAAGCAATGGGATGCCATGCGATGCCTGGCAAAAATGGGTTAAACAAAAATAGCAAATTAGGGGCAACAAGCTGGTCAAACATAACACTGCTATCCACACAGCCCACATTAGGCGATAGAGCTTTGATCTCTCTTCTGTGTTACAGCAGAATTTATGATATAAAGGAAAAGCAATAGGGGACTCCAACAACAGAGCACATTTTATCTTTCTCTATGCACAGATATGAAGTATGAATAGCATCAAAGAAGGCATGAAAACCATCAAGCCTGGCCTGCATCCAGAGCAAAAGAAACAGCCATCCGTCTAGTCAAAGCCAGGACTGGTACGTCTACATCAGAGGTGAAAGCAACACAGCAGTCCAGGTTCTCTGCAGGACTATGAAACAAAACTCTCTTTTTTTCCCCTCATTCCTCCCTCAACATATAATATAACAGGGTGGATGCAACCCAGCCTGAGGCCTCGCTTGCCACAACAAAGCAGGTGACAGAACATCAGCAGAAGCACACCACAAGGTTCTCTCTGATGCTCTCAGCTGCATATAACCACATCATCTCCTCTACCATCCAAAGTAAAGTCAAAGATCCTAGACATCCTCTCATTTACACCAGCCTGACCCTGTTGACCACAATGGAGAACTGCAAGAAAATTCAGTCCACAGATGAGTTTCATACTGACACGCAGACCTCAAGCAGACCTTCAGGTAGATAACGGCTCTCTTAAGACTCAAAGAAAGACTCTGGGAGCTACAGAAATGTTTATGATTGTTCATTTTCATGGAAAGAGGGTCCTTATTATTCCCTTCCACAGCACAGCAGCTCACCTTGTATCTTCGTTCATTTTCCAGGGTTTAACCTCAGGCATAAGAGTCTCCCACTTTGCTCAATGAGATTTGTCATCACTGGAAACCTCTTGGGAATATGCTAGATGGAGCTCTAGCTAGTTTGTGGCATCTTCATCTTCACAGCTCAAAATCACAAGCAGGGGGTCGCAGCACTGCATATGTTTTTGAGGGCAGGAAAGGGAAGAGATGGGCTGAGAGCAAGAGAAGAAGCAGAAGCAAATGGGTCCAGAAAATCTCATTTCCACAAAAGCTTCTCTCATGCTTAGAGCAGAGGAAGGGGTAGGAGAATACTGCAGACACTCAACAGCCAAACAATGCTCCGTGAGAAAAGGGCAGTGTTCTCAGCTTTCCACGCAATGAACTCTTTTAAGACTATGTAAGATCCATTAAACTTTCTGTCGGAGAAATTCCAGTATCCATTGCATTTCTACTGCTGCCACTGTTAATGTGGGCCACGTCCATGTTAGCTGGGATCACAAGTTTGTTTTCTCTGGAACTCTTGCAGGGATGGAGTAGTTCCAAGATACTAAATGATGTAGCCTGATAGCTCAGGAGGCAGAGCTCCAAGATTCCCCACCGATCCCCCTTAGGAAAAGCCCCGAAGTAGGAAAGCACTTACCAGGGTATAAAATAGAAAATATAACAAGGAAAAAGAAATCTATTTAAGACCAAGAACGAAATAAAAAGGCTATTTTAAGGTCTGAGATACCCTGTGGTTGGAGCCAAAGCTACCCTCCACATCTAGAGGCACAGCCAATGCTTTTCTCCAGCCTGCACTGAGGTGCAGCTATTTAAAGCCACTCGGAGGCCCACTGCATGATGGAAAGCAGCCAGATCAGTTGGGCCTCGTCAGTTTTGTTTTTGTTAGGTTGAAGCCAGAGTATGTGAAATGACTTGTAAAGAGGACTAGGGAAGGGGGAAGGACTGGGCACCTAGCAGTTTTGCCCACAACATGCAGAGCTTAGCCTCTGCCTTGTTTAAATCATACTGGGTCACAAAGGAGGTACCTGAGCAAAGAGGATGGCTGGCTTGTCCCTCACAATACCCATCAATATGCACAAGTGTGTGGCAAAAACTCTTGAGGTTTATAGGCCAGCTGTGAGAACAAGCTGCAGGAAGGGGCTTGCAGAGCCTTAAGCTTCAGTGGTAGCAGACATCTTAGGCATCATCGAGATGCCTCTGTCCCTCTGCGTGCTCACACTACTGCATCCAGGAGCCTTCTCCTCTGCAATTCCCACCACTGGAGGAACCACCACAGCTCCTTGCCTCCACAAGTCCCCATTTCTCACCACTGTGCACTCTCTCTGCACTCCACAAAGCCCATGGGACCCAGCATGAAAGATCCCATCCCAACAAGTAATACATCATTTTCATCACTTTGGTTTTCAAATACACTCTTTTGTCAATTAGTTTTTTAAGTCAGCCCTCAGAGTGCAGCCAGTTTAAGCACTGTACTTAATGTGACAACAGCTTCTCATTTCCACTTTGCCTGACAGGTATCCGTGTCCCTCCAACACCTCCTCTGGTCCCCAGCTGCTTCAGATAGCAATAGTTACCCTGAGCATTTCACAGTTATTGAAACCACTGACTAATCAGCCCAGAAATGACTATCCACTGGGGAAGAATCTAGTTGGGCTCATGTTCCCTAATTGCTGATTAATTCCAATTACGGTACCGCTGATCCACCAGTACCACAGATAGCCACATCAAAGAGCCAACCAGCAAAGGAAGCCCCTGAGTTAGAACAGCAACAGCCCTGTTGCAAACTTCTTTTCAGGCAGAGGGAGCTTCATAAACATTAATTTGTTATGCCTCGCTCATTCCCTGGGGAGGCAGAAGCTGTTATATGCCTGATACAGACGGCACAACAGTGGCATGGAGCAGGACCACGGTTTCTTCAAAGTCCCTGAAGGAACCACTGCCAGTCACGGGCACTTAACAATTAAGGAATAGCCCCAGCTCCCAGACTCCTGTGCTCTCCAGGAGCTCTGGGGTCTAGAATGGGACATGAAGGGCTTGGTAAAACCAGATGGCTGGCACATGAGAGCAAACATCAAAAGGAGACACACACAGCGGATGGAGAAGCACACAAAGGCTGCAGTCTGCAGCTGGGACCTTCCCTGCCCAGGCAGTGCCAATGATGTTCTTCTGCTCTTCAGAGGGCATCATGGAGGAAGTGATCAAGGCCCAAAATATATCCTTGCTTGCTTAAGTCTCTTTACCCTGCCATCTGCTCCAGCAGTGCCTCATGTCATCTGGAAAGGCCAGAGCTGCCTTCCAGGAAGCCCAGGAGCAGTACAAGCCTGAGAGCCTGAGGTGCTGAATGGAGCATCCTGTGGGGAAACATGATTTAGTGGAGTTTACAAGATAAGGATGGGAACTGAGGAGGGGCAGGAGTTGTTGGCAGGCAAGGAGGCACCGAGCATTACAGGGGAACTGTAAATGAGAACAGGAAGAGCTGAGGGCAAAACCGCAGTGAGAGCAGTAGGGAGCCTCGAGGAACAAGGATCTGTTGATTCTGGAGGCTGTTTGGATGCTGCGTTGCCTGGAATTCTTGTCCTTCTTCTCTATCTCTCTAGTGCTCCTACTCTGCTTGCTTTGGAAATGAAGGCTGTCAGTGCAGCTCTTCTTCTCTTGATACTTGCCCCACCAGATAGTTCTCAAATTAAGTTGCCTTCTGCACCAAAGTATACCAGAAAAGTGACATTAATCTTCTCAGGAGAGAGCTCCCCACTCCAGAATCTGTTTCAAGACCATGGTTTGGTAACTGCCAGTATGTGAAAAGCTCTAAAACACACACCCCAGACACAGGGAAGGCTGTGCTTTCCCCAAGGAAAAGGGGACAGCAAGCAGGGGAACATAGGTTTGCACTGAGATCATACCAACAATTTGGGTAGTGCCAGCCAAATGAGTGGCAGGGATTTGTGGTGGCCTTCATTCTGCAGGAGGGGAGAAAGGGATTTGCTCGCACAAAACTCACATGACATATAGCATGTTTTTGCAAAAGAAACGCCTGGAAAGATCTTTGCAGCCAACAAAGCAGAGATGGGGTACCCCCCAAGCAGCGCACTGAGGGGCTGCTGCTCTGCAAGGACAGCCTCACTCCAGCCCACAGCGGAGGGTGAGCTTTGCAGAGCATGGAAGGTCTGGCAAGTTATAGCAGTGCAGCAATGGAGACCTAAGCCCAAAACACATGCCTCCTGTCAATTAGGAGTCTTCATTCAAATGCAGGAGGAAGGACCAGGGCTCCTTTCCGACAAACACTTTCCAGCAGGTGGTCTAACTGTGAATTGTTGCTCCAGCAGTCAGCTCCAAGCTTAATGAACTACATGACTGCTAAACCATTCTCTGACCCAGTTTCATTATGGTCTAAAAGTAAGTCTTCCTCTCACCCTTCTCCCCATCACCTAAACACACAAGGCACTTAAAGCACTGCAGCCCGATCTTATTTCGCACCACGTAATTCTATGCAAGCCTTTGTGGGTCAGGCCCACTTATGCCATTGGCATGTGTTGATCAAATATCAGTAGAGATGAGGGACATGGAAAGGGTTGAGGTCTCAGCCCTGTGAATGGGGAGGCACTTGAACATGGAAACTCCTGGGAACATGACTATCCAAAATCCATTTTCCTTCTGCCAGAGGCTTTCATGCTTGAGAAAAGGGAAAAGAGTTTTACTTAAACAGCAAGTTCTTTCCTCTTCTCCATCATCTACCATTAGAAGTCCTGCCTCCCACCACAGCCAGGACATGTCCTCTTTTATGTATGCTACTCCTCAAAGCAAGAGCTGCCCACACCAGGGCAAAAAACATAGACTTCTAATGACACTTTCATGTCTGCACATGCAACCAAATGTAAGAGGTCACAGTCCACAGCCCTAAATTCAATCTCAGTGTCAAAACCAGCCTATGCTCAGTGGGAACACAACTGAACGACACCAAAAGTGCCAGCACAAAGCAGGGAGAGTGTGCACTCAACCTGCTGCATGTGGGACACGTGGAATGGCCAGTGGGGAAGCATGTGAGAGCAAAGCGGAGAGCAGTGCTGTGGCACAGAGCACGTGGCAGGGAGCAGAGGAGTGTGGAGAGGGGCTGTGGAGTGCGAGCACTCACGTGTGGGGCTGGGAGCATAACGCTGCTGAGCATTTACTCTCACTTTACATTACAGATTTAATGGCTTTTAACAAGAGACTTTGTAAGTGATCAGGAATTGGAACAAAAGGAGCTGGGGGAATAATTACTCTAACCAGGGGAGCTAAAGAACATGGCAAAATCGCATGCTGAGCAATCATGCTAATTAAAGGCACCCAAAAGAATCAGGAGAGAAACGCCAAATGGTTTTCACTCTGCTGCCCTAATCCACTAACTGCCTCGTCACTGACTCCCACCAGCTGTGGGAAGGACAGCTCTGGGTGAGTTGGTTTGTAGCAATAAAGGATGGAGCTAAACAAGTGACACAGGGGGGTTGGTCCCCTCTGCGGTGGTCTAAAGTGATGCTTAACAGTGGCTGCTTGGCACCAGCAGCCAGGAAGGTTGGGGACCAAATGCCCCCATAGCCTGTGGCTGAGAGCAGCAAGGATCCAAACACACTTCCCAGAAAGGAGAACAGCTACTGGTAACTGCAGTATGAAGCTAAACACAAACCACAGCCACAACCCTGGTCCTTTTTGGCTGGTCAGCTGCTGATTCGGCAATTAGCTGTGTTACATGGCTCAGCACAGCGGTCTGTGGCTGGGGAGCATGTTTTCTTTTTCATACCAAAGCTCCGGCAGCACTGAGCGTGCTGCTTTCCTTGTCTACACAGCTTTGGCCATCACTGGGTTGGATCCACTCAGGTTGGTGCAGTGGCCTTCAAAGGTAAGGATATCTTCTATGCAGTGTCATCATTTTCTACCATTTAAAGTGCCAGCAAGGGTTCGTACCACAATAGCATTAAAAAGGAAGAACTAACACCGCAACATGGGGAGATTTTCACTCAGGAGTGAAGACTAGGAAATTGTCCACATTGTAGGGAAAGGAAATGAACACAATATTGCTTCAATAGACTAGAAGTTTTACAGACCCAAATAAAAGCTCCCATGCACTAGGTCAGCTGTAAAACCCAAGACAGACTCCTTAAGGAGCTGCTGAGCCTTGACCTGTTGAGGCTGTCAGGGGAAGATCTTCCTCAGACATTGCTGGAATCCAACAGCGCATCACTTGCCAAGGCAGATGGGTGCAGAAAACGCGATTAAGAGGGCCAGGCACACAATGGTGAAACGGCACGCTCAGTACAAAGAAGTCTCTCTCTGTCCTTTCCAACCTCCAGGAGAAGGTTCACCTTCAATAACTGCTTGAATAAGACGTGAATACTTTTCTCTCTAGCAGTGCAGACCTGAGTTTCATTGCAACAGTTGCCTGTATTGGCACAATGAGAGCTGTACATAGGGGAGGTGGGGCAGCAGAAAAGCAAATGCTAACAATTGCCATCAAGTAACAGCTTTCTATTTAGAAAGCAATGGTTTGTTTGTTAATCAACAGGTCCATTAACACGGAGCAAATGCCTCTCTAATGGACACCCACAGGATCATGGGCTGAACTATTTGTGTGCAGCATCTTTTGATTGATTCACCCTAAAGATCATCAAGTAAATGAGAGAGGATGTAATATTTCTGCAGGAAATATTCCGGAGCGGATACATTGATTGCGATGCTCAGCCAGCTGCTGTGTGCCAGTCTCATCTTAAAGAGACTTCATATTTGATTCTCTGATTAAATATTTCGAGACTGAGAACAAATCAGGGACATTGGCTGGACCAGGCGCTTGGCCCATGAAGACCTGGTACCCTGCCAAGGAGGATCACATGAGTTGCCAGCATCCAACCTGTTCTTCTTCCTGCCCTCGGGGTTCATGATCCCATTCTCTTGGTCCTTGCCTGGCCACACAAATCACTACCACTTTGCTGCCTGGCCTCCCACCACTAAATCCTTGACCCAAGCCAAGGGAGCCTGCTTGGTGGCACACCAGAAACACTGATCTGTTGATTCATTCCTTCAACTCCTACCTGCAGCTAAAGCTGCAAAATCATCGTCCATTCTGCCTGCCAATGCCTCTGACTCCTGCTCTGTCACCACACAAATCCATTTTTAATCAAAAGCCCACTGAATGCCCAATGGGACAGGAGGAGGCTGAGAATAAGAAATACCTTGAGAACAAAGGCAGAAAGGCCCAGACCTATAGCAATGAAACCATCAGCTGAATAATTTGCCGGAGCAGCAATCCCAAGTGGCAGAGATGGCCCAGGAGCCAGAGCTAAATGCTTGCTGTAATCTCCAGTTTGCTACAGCAGGCTCTTTTTCCCACAGACCAAAAGCTGGGCTGACACCTCCTTTACGAGCTGCTGAAATAAACCACCATCTTCTGAACCAGCTCTGCAAAAACACAGCGACGCTTCCAGTTACAAGCAAGCCCTGCCACCACTCACCACGGCACAGCCTTGGAGCTGTTGAAGCTGCCCTGAATGAGACCAGCGGGGGCCAGGAGAGCCGGGCTACTGGCACCGCTTCTGACACAACATGCTTATTTCACATGCAAAACAGCCACACAAATTGAGACCAGACCCTCCTTTTCCCCTCTGAGCTACTCATAAATAACAGAGGCGTAAGGTGAAGGGTCTTTGAGGCAGGTGAAACACAGAGGTACAAAGAACCGAGCGCCTAATTGGAGACAAAAGCAGAAAGCTAAACACTCACCCAGGTCCCACGGGGAAACAGCTAACCCTCCCCTCCGGAGACAAGCTCCATCAAGAAGGCGTCCAGCCTGTTGGAATAATGACTCCTTGAGGCAAATGAGAGGTGCCAGCAGCTACAAATGAGGGCCTTTCTCTGCTGTAGCTTCCATCCTTTCTCCCCTCCAGTACTGGCAGGAAAAAGGTAATAAAAGGAGCCTGAGGGTCCCATTCAGGCTGAACTACATGTGCCATCGCAGCCTCACAGCCAGGCAACAAGGTAAGAGCTGCAGGTATAAGCTTGGCCATGGGTGCTGGGTTCCTGCCTCCACTTCCTTTCTTTTCAAAGGAAACAAAATTGAGTTTGCATCGACTACTGAGAAAATGAGACAACATTATACAGGACATGACCCTCCACAATCGAATTAGGGCATTGCAACAGCATAACCAGCACGGAATATGTAACCCTGATAGTGTATAGGATCAAGGAGAATGATTTTATGCATCAAACATTAAAAGACAAAAAAGAAAATTAGTCATATCAGGACATCAAGCATAACCAAAGTGTGAGGAACAAGCAGCACTCCTGTCACAGGCCTTCCCTCCCAAGCCCTTCCTGTGTCCCCATTCAAACTGGCCTGCCACTTCTCAGTGCTGGCCATGCCAGCCATGCAAACATGGCAAGTGCTGGGAAATATCTTTGCCACTTTCTGCACACCTTCTGTGTCTCCCCTCCCCAGAGCTCTGAAGGTTTCCAGAAGAGTAACACCACTATTCACAGAGCAGGTTTCCAGCTGTGGCTCTCACTGTGTCAGCAAAATGCCCAACAGCAACACGGTCAAGGTGTTGAGTTCAGGATTGCTGAGATCTGCTTAAACAGGGGATTCAACATCCCACTTTTCCTCTAAGTCACCACTTCTGTGTCTATATATACATTGTACACAGGCCATCAGAAAACAAAAACCAAGCACATGGTCCAGCTGTGCACTTTCTCCATCAAAGTTTGGCACTCAGCTCTCCCCCAGCTCACATCTCTCAAACGTGCCCTCTCCATGCCCTACACAGGTCCCCCCCTCCATATGCCAGTTCTCATACTCAAAACACTTGGTCTCCCATAGGACAACCCTCATCAACGAACTGCCAAGCAATCACCAGCAGAGACAGCTCCACAAAGCTGCTTCGACCCAACCATCCCTCTCCAAGATGTGAGGGAGGTCTCCAGCACTGCTGGTGCACATGGTGGTAGGTATTTATGGTAATGTGGAGGCCACCATGAGCCTCAAGAAAGGTGAGGGTGGATTAGAACTAGGCGCTGCAGCAGTGATTGATGCTCATCTCTCTATTGGGACTGTGAGGATGCAGATTTGGAGCCTGGAATCTCTGTGTGACCTGGGAGGTGAGTACTGCCACCCCAGGCAGATCCAAACCAGCTCAGCACAATTCCCACAGTGCCTGTTTCACCCCATCAAGCACAGGAATATGCACCCCATACACACATCCTGCTATATGCAGGAAGGAGGATACAAACCTCCCTAAAACCTATGATTTACATAGAGGTCTGTGGCAGTGGCTCCCCAACTGCATAATGAGTACATTAACTTTAGTCGAGCTGATTCTCCAGAGATGAAGAGATGGAAAAGAATAATCGAAGCAAACTGTGATAGAGTTTTTGATTAAGCAGCTGATGATCAATAAAAGTTATCTGCAGGGCACAATGTGTTAATGAGCTACCATTCCTGTAGCAAAGGAACACCTGAGCCCACGTTCCCCCCTCCACACAGCTCATAGATGTTGGCAAGACCTGCTCCTCCAGGACTGACAAAATGAGAACATGGGCTATGGAGTCCACAGGTCTCCCCTGCCCTCTTCCTTTTAAAGGGGCAATGGTGAAAGAAGCCAAAGAAATAACCTTAAAGAAAATGGCTAGAAAAAGAGGAATGAAAAAGGTTAACAGCCTGATTGAAGGCTTGAGATGCTGTGTTTGGTGAAAAAAAATAAATTGAAAAGGCATTCATAACCTTCCCAGACAGCTCCATTCATTTAAAGAGGCCTTAGAGCTCTGTAGCTGTAACACTGGCACCTAGCACACCTAAAGCAGCAAGTAAGAAGAACCAGGCAGCCAGGCTACCAGCTCTCTGCAACCAGTGATGCAAGGCACAAAATGACCCACAGCACATCCTGCAATTACTGTCCCCTTATCCTTTCCCCCACAGTGATGTCACTGCATTTAGTGTTAAATTTTAATACTAATATCTTAAATTCATCCCCAAAGATTCTAAGGCATTTAAGAGTGGACTTTATAGAGAATTTCTCATAATAACATACCACCTGTTTAATAGCAAGGCTGCACAAGGGTTTCAGAGAGCAAGTAGAAAGGAGAGCTTCATATTAAAGACAAGGCTCAGATAGGCAGAGACACTGAATATCATTACCTAAACCTGAATTTAGCTATTTCACTGTAATTAATCATCTCACTCTTCCAGAAATGTCTGGAGAACTGTTAGTGACCACAGGGAGCTGCTAGGATCTTTGTATTCCATTTCCTCCCAAAGCTGCCTCCTCCAACAGCCCGGCCCAGGCTGCCTACAAAAGGGATTTGTTTTCCCAAAACTCACTTAGCCTTCCCATCCTCAGAGGGTCTAGGGAAAGCTGGGAAAAAATCAGCAGACAGGATACTCTTTCTAGAGTGTCCCAAAGGGAACCGAGGGGAGGAACAGCACATTAGGATTTCTCCCCCCGATCTCTCAAATTCTCACGGAACTGGGGTTTGCAACTGCCCTCTGCAGAGACCATGTCAAGATACATCATTAATACTCCTTGACTCTGAGGATCTCTTGCATTAAAAAAGCACTGCAGCTACTTAATTCAAATCTCTATATTATTCATAAGATCTGTATCTATCATGGATATAGTATTTACACTGCTGTGGGGAAATTCAACAAATAACACAATAAGTGCTTCCTTCCTGCAGGTCAAGATGAAAGTCTGCATCTTGGAGAGCAGCGCTTTGCTTGGGTGGCAAGGCCCATATCCCAGGCTTTCCACTCAATTCCCTCAGCCAGGAACTAAATCCAAGGTAAAATATAACTGCCCTTCCTCCAAGCCCAGCACTCAGGCTCCAACCAACTTCAACTGAGCAGTCCAGGAGGCAATCCTAGGCGGAATGGGATCAGTAAAACTTGTAGGAGGTCAGCAAACAAAGGTCTCTTGTGGGCACAAAGCAGAAATATGTCAGACAGTAGCATGGCCGCCACAAATATGGAAAGGGAGAATTTGAACTAACCTATCTGGAAAAGAGCAGGAAAAGCTCAGAATTGTTGTTTTGTGGGATCATACTGTACACCTGAGAGCTCTAAGTACTTGTTTGTCCATCTAAATTCCTGACTCCAAAAGACTGGCTCTGAAAGGATTTCGGGTGGCAACTCATAAACAATGCAACACGGTCCAGCGGGCTGAACATGGGCCAGTCTGCTAGCTGTCAGGAACCTGGTGTGACCTTGAGGAAATAGATGTCTTTCTAGCTCCCTCTCCTCATCCATAAAATGGAAATGAAGATGTCTGGCAGCTCTTTGGTGGGCTGGAAGGAGAAATGCCTCTTTCCAGGAAACAGCAGAGGTGCAAGATGCCAGGTTACTTCTCCTCATTAAAGTTAGGAGAAAATATTCTCCAACCCCTCAATTACTCAGCTGCCTGCTGTGCTCTCAGCAAGGCTCCCCTGACGTTTGGACTCTGCTGGGATCTGGCATGAGAACAGGGCAGTCCCACCCCGTCTCTGGAATTTGCCCAGAATGTATTTTTAACACAGCCCTCAGTGCAAACATTCATGGTGGGATTCATATGAATTCATGCTGGTTTCTGAGCTGCGCCAAGAGCCAGGACCATCAAGAGAACAGACAGCACGATCTTCCTTCACCTGAACAAGGTGTCTAACACAGGGCAGACCAAAACCATCTCGTCTCCTTCCGCACATAGGAAGGAAGCTTTGGGCAGCCACCTCAGATAGAGTTTCTCCTGCTGTCAAGGGATAACTAAATTGTGATAGAGAGTAAGACACAACAAACAGGGCACTAAACTGGGCTTTCAGACCTTTCAAAATCATGGAGCCCTTTGCCAACCTCTATTTCTTTTCGGCTTTGGACTGTGAGCAGTGGGATAGAGCAAGAACTGCAGCCTGTCTAAGACAAGACTTGAAGACTGGGTTGTGACTTCATAGTATATCAAGACCTCAGGTATGGCTTGAAGCACGAGGTAGTTTGCTTTGGTATACACCTGGTGGCCATCATCTTCCCTTGCTCAATGCTCCACATCAATTACAGTGCAGAGATGTAAAATGACTGATAGTTTTAATACAAAGGGCCTGTCATTTATTTATTAGCTAGCAACAGGCCCTGCAGTCCAGGATGGATGCATTATAAATCAACTGCATTTCTAACCATTAAAAATTCATCCAATTTATAATGTAGGATGCCTGTAATTTCCTTATTAGTGTTGAGTGTGAAGGATTTTTCTTTCTCCTCCATTGGTTTTACTTTGCTTGTTTGCTTTCCCAAAGATCTTGCTCATCTGAGGATTAGCTTAGATTAATCCTGCAAGAGGGAGGTGGAGGGGTGGGAAGGGCTGGGGGAAAGGAGGCAAAGGCTGAAGTAATTTTGTTCCAGTGTTTCCCTTTAATTGCAAATTTGTTATATATACTTAGAAGACTTGTCCCATAGCCACATTTACGGGATCCAGAGAAAATGCTTGCCCTGGATTTAAGAAATGCTTGTAGGCAAAAGAAAGTAAAAATAAATAGATCCCTTTTCCCTCACAAAGATCAAAAACAGAGGTACACTGTTGGGACAGGGAAGGATAATGGAAAACCTGTTAAAATGTATTAGCAAGATAAGAAGAAATGCGCAAACATAAACCAGTACATTTCAAATAGATCAAATACATATATATGAGATATATATATGAATAGGTAGGTATGGTAACCTTCAGACTCAGTGCCCTAATTCATTGAGGAAAAATAGGCTAGTAGGGCTGAAAGAAAGGTGCGACATATTTGCAGGCCCACAAATCTGTCAGAACCACAGGAAAGTGATGCAATATCAGCAACAAATAGGAACTTGGAATTAACATCAGGAAAAGCTGTATCTACAGCTGTAAGTCAACGCTTAGAGTACTGCATCCCATATAGACCATGCAAACAGCAGGACAGCCTGATCACTGATATCATACATGCAGAAATTTTCATGTTTTCACTAAGTCTGTTTGTTCCTGGATTTACCCAGGTAGGGGCAGGGAGAGGGGGCCCAAACACTAGATTCCAGCAGGATCCAGCATTAGAGAACGTGCAGTCTGTTAGAAATTAGCATGCAGGAATCTAAAAATGGATTATGCAATATAGCTTGCCTTAATGGGAGACAAGCCCAAGCATCAAGAGCAATCCTTACATGCTGCGAATTCAATGTACTTTCCACCTCAAGACACCTGCATACAAATCTTGAATCAGCTACATGTGGAAATGGGTTTGCTGAGTTCTCAGCCAAGTCTGTTCACTGCAATAAATCACTCTGAGTTCAACAAGTGCTTTACACTGAACCACGGTGCAAGAAAGCTGCTTCAGCAGCACACAAGCAGAAGTGGTGCTTCTATTAGCAGCACCATCTTCCTCCATCCCATTGACCCCACTGCCAGGGAATCCACTCCCTGTCCTTGCCCGTGACTGACAAGAGGATGCTGAGGCAGACTGGAAATGTTCAGCCACCAATAATGACAATTTCTGCATTTTTGGTATATTATAATATATAATATCATACATGAATATTTATATGAAGCAATCAAACTCTGCTTTACAGAGAGCAGTGCTGTTCATTCTGCCCCATGATGCTAGGAGGCAAAAGCCATCACTGCCTGTCAACACCCTACCCCAGGGCCAGCCACCATACCAGACCAGGAAACAGACATTCCTTAGGCAGAATATCTTTTTATATGGGTCTTTCCCCAGCTTTCAGGACTGAATGAGGTCATTTGAGCTGTCTAGCCCAAAAGTAGCCCATGAGATAGGTTTTTCTTTTTGTAACCTCTACTGACATACAGCTTTCTCTGCTGGATCTGGGCTGTACTTGTCCCACAGGGCAGCACTACTAATAATGTTCCTGCTGTGTGTGCGGTCATGCAAAACTGTTCCAACTCCTACACAATAGAAACTATTTTTAATTAGGAATTGTAATTTAACCAGACAATGAACAAACAATGAGAGCCTGCAATCTTCTAACCAGAAAGACAGCTCCTGTCTGACCATGATGCTCCCCCACACGCTTCAAAGAGCTAGATTTTTAATCTGAAAACCAGCCTGGTTAGATAAGAAGTCACAATAAAATATCCTTGCAAACTATGGGAGCTCCTCAAGACTTCAGGGGTAGCCCACAGATACCATGGGCATATCCCCTGTCCCAGCATGTAGACGTATCACAGCCTCCAGACACTTCCCCAGTAGCCAAGCATTATAAGCCACAGTCAGCTCATTAAAAAGCAAGACAAATGTTTAACTGATGGCCAAAAGATATCAGTACCACTACTCTATCCACACGCACATACGCACACCAATTATTTTTAAAGCGATCCACAGCAGGATTCACACAGTGAGCCATTGGGAGAATACTCTTGAATCCCCTTCATTACCCCTGACACCAGAGCTGCCTGAGTTTGCAATAGCCTCTGGTCATACGCTATGTCACAGAATCATAGAATCATAGCATAGTCAGGGTTGGAAAGGATGTCACTACCTCTTGTCTTCCAGAGACAAAGACATGGGCATGAGGAGTGCTGGCTGATGAACAGAGCCCTCCTTTACATGGATACCATGAGGTCAAGAGCACTGTAAGTGCAACTGGACAGAAGAACCAATACCTGAGCATGCAACCAGTAACATAGGGAATGTAAGCCTGCTTTATCCCCATCTCATCCCATTCCTCTCACCCTGCTACGATGAGTCTTGACTCATGCCAGACCACAGGTGAAAAGCATTTCTGTGCTGCCAAGCTCTGAATACACACTAGAAACTGGAGACACAACCATCTTTGGTGGCTTCAGGTAATCCCTGGCAGGGGAACTGCCTCTTCAGGAGCATCGTATTGTCTCTGGCTTTGACGAGGAAAGGCAGAGTCATGAGGGCACTTAGCAGAAATCCATATGTGCTTCAGCAGCATCAGTTGTGATGCGGAGGTTATCTGTGCGTAGGTGTCACTGAGCCATGGGGAATAAAGAAGAGCTGATTTATCAAGTGTTTATACCATACCCATCCCATTCCGCACAGGTGAGGAGCACATGTCCATGTACACAGGGTCCATGGTGTGTTCATGGTGGCCAGGGGATGCGCAAAGAACTGTGGGAGGGTGTGTGAGCCCCTGTATGAGATGAGCTGGGGGCTGGATGCACGTACAAATCCTCCATGAGATGATGCATGCCTTGGGCAATCCATTCCAACCCATTTGATGCAGAGACAAGGCTATCAGGCAGTGAGAGCAGCAGCTGTGCTAGAGCCACTCTAAATCCATGAGAAAACCAGGTCAGGGACTCCTCTCATCTGGCTTGTTAAGTGCTTGACAGTTCACACATCTTGGGCTTCGTTTCCCAAATCACTCCAGGCGAACCAACCCTGCTTGCTGGCCCCACAGACACTGGGATTAAACGGTCCAGAAGAGATGCTTTTAGGCCAAACGAGAAGGCAGAGTTTTGTATGAGAAAATACTTCCCTGTCTGCTCCTTAACGTCAGTATCCAGGAGTATTTCCATCACCAAGGCAGCCTCTCTGGAGGCAGGTCAACATTAGCAGCCCAAAGCCATGTTCTGCTTCCTACTGGATCCTCATCAACAGGAACATCAATGTGTCATCCATCACGCACCACAGCTATGCTGCCAGCGTCACTTCCCCATGCTGGGCTGGAGCCTGCTTGTCCCCCTTTGATCTTGGGTGTTGCTACAGATATCTTCAGCAAATGTACATTAAAGTAATAGAGATAGGATCTAAAACCCAAACAGCTGCAGGAGGCAATCGGCTTGCATGCAAACCAAGTCGAGTGCACATCACATCTGGAGCAAGGCAGGGCTGCATTGCTGGCTACAGCAGGCTGGGGACAGGCAGAGCCACGTTTCCCACCCTCTCGTGCTGCTTTTCCTTCTCTTGGCACAACCACACAGACACCATTTACAGAACTGGCCGAGGGCAAGCTGCACACAATGGATTTTGCCAACTTTTCCAAGAAAAACTCTTATTTCTGCAGCACCATCTCAGCGGGAATTTTGACTTGCTGAGCATGAGTTTGCAACTCCAAGTGCAATAGGTGGGATGAGCACTCTGCCCTCCGCAAATGCAGGTTGGACTTCTGAGTTCTGGAAAATGCGGATATTTCTTCTACCTGCTCTTTCAGAGCTGGGTGAAACGACACAGAGCATAAAATAGCCATAGGTAAGAAAAAACATCTGAGAGGGCTGGTAAGAGCTGAGAAGGTTGCATCAAATCCCACTGGCCATAGGATCTCTGCTAGTCAGATGCTGCAGCCTGGGCAAAGGGAAAAGGCGGCGATGCTGGGCACTAAGGAAGTTCAGTTCTGCTCCATCGGGGACAGCAGCAGTAATTTTGGTTGCTCACGCTTTTCTTCAGGTACCTGCAACATCAGCTCTGGAAGCAGCCAGCTGGAGCCCGTGGGGTTTCTTCAACATCCAGATCTTTGCAGGACATTCACATCAGCATTTGGAACTCAGAGCACTTTCTGTGAGAGGCAACCACCAACCAGAAGGAAGGGGAATTTGGAGGCAGGAGATCATTGCAGGGACCTCCAATGCCTTCCCAGCTGCTCACAGCTGAGTGTTGAGGTTAGAGCTTTTCCACAGACCCAGGTCATGAACCCAGGCTTTGCTAGGACAAATGAGGAGAGGCAGAATAGAGTAGCAAAACGCACATGAATGAGTATACAGCTACTCATAGGTCCTCATTAAATCCCCTCAAAGTTTCTCACTGAGAACGACTGACTGAGAAGGATAAGACCATATGACAGTGAGGAACACCAGTGCAGACAAGTCAACCCACAACTGCCTAGTTCGGAGGAGTAATGGGCATTGGGTCCTGATGGAGAAGAGCCTGGGGCTTTCATGTTACAGGAAAGAAGAGGAAAGGAGAAGTTTGGAGAAACAACAAAGACCTGTGGGGGATTGAGACCTGCACAGCCTGGCCCCAGGCTGGGCACTGGGCAGCCGAGTGCTGCTGTCACTGAACACTGGGATCCATGATTATGTTGCATGAAAATAACATTTGACAAATCCTCTTATACTCCTGGTGGAAAGGGGCAGAAAAAGTTTCTCTCTATTCCGTTACCAATAGTTTCAGTTTTCTTTTTGAGCCAAATAAAACTGCAAGCATTTATGGCTTTATTCTTATGTTCTTGTTGGTTTTGGCAAAAATGGGAAGATGAACTGACCAGAAATAGTCACGCTGCATACTTTTTAGCTTCTCATGCCTGAGATGAACAAAACACACTAGGCAAACAAAAGGAATTTACAGTGGTAAAGGTAAACATCCTTCTCATTTTTGTTTTCAAGACCTGTCAGAAGCAGAGGTGAGGGAATCTATTTGTTTAAAAATATGAGTTTTGAAATGACCACAATGTTCCCTTTAAACTGCACTGAAATACGAGATAAAGACAGGGTACAGAGTGAAAGAGTGCTGATGGCGCTTTTATTGTGTGATTTGCCTTGTTTTTTTTCTGGAGTACTTCTTTTTAGCCAATTACCATGTATTTACAGTTAGTGTAATTATATCTAATTACTTAATTAGCATGAATACATGTAATTACTAACTTTGAATATGCAATTATGTCAGGGCAGCCTGTAATAAATAAGGTTGAAAAAAATCCCTCATTAGGACTCTATGGAAGGACGGCTGCTCCACCCGTGTGGAGAATGCATCCCAGTCCTCAGGCTGTGCCAGTCCTGGAAGAGGAAAACACAGCCAGCTCCGGCCACGTTTGGCAAAAAACCTCCACCAAAATCAAACCGCTTGCTCCCAAAAATCTAGCTTCACGGTGCTTGTGAGACCCGAGCATCCACTGACAGGAAGCAGACAGGGATCTGCAAAGGGTTCATTTTCTGCTTTAAGGTTTGGTTTTTCTTCTCTATTTTTTGGGATGAAATATACGAAGGGACAGAACAATTCCAAAACCATGCTGTGGCATTTGAGTAAAGCTGGAAAGATCACTTCCAAGAACTAATCTGCATCTGATACATTGTGCTTATAATTAATTACTACTTAATTACTATTATTAAAGTAAAACAACCTTCCAAAAGGTTTCTTCTGAAACATTACCAATCTTTCACTGCAGAAATGTCCAGCTACTGAGAAGTATGAAGCCTGGATTTTGCAAATTCAAATCCTGAACATCAGGAGATGGAGCTAAGGAAAGAAGTTGCAGTTACTGCCAATCAGGGCCAGAAGGACTAATAGCCATCTTCTGGACACAGGTTAGGGTAGGCTGGTTCATATTTTACGTTACCAAAACCTATTACCATAGGTTGAAGCCATGTGGTTCTACACCCTATCTTCTCATCACATGTTCTGTCCATGGTGCTTACCACAACAAGTCCTGTTTTTCTTCTCTCATCTGTTTTACTTCCAAATATAGAGAGGTGCAAACTCATCACAGCCTACCACTCCTCCTGGTGACATCTGCCATGCAGATATGCCACTTGGTTTCTCTTTCACGTGCAAAGATCAGGAGAAAAAGACTGTTTTAGCTTATTCTTCTGAAATTGATTTGTGGTTGGACTGTCCCCATTGCTAAGCTCTTTGCTTAACCCTCCAGGTAGGGCTGAGGATGTCTGAAAGAAAGACTGGTTGCAAACCCTAGCGCTGCCCAGTGTGCCATGGAGTTACAGTGTAAAGATGGTGGGAGCATCTTCTCCAAGACTTCATCACAAGAAAACACAGCGGTGCAGTTTCTCCCATTGCTTTTTGAGAAGCCCTCAGCAGGGAAGGGAAAGAACCCTAAGCCAGGGTCCCTCCTGCTTCTTAGCAGCAGAAAAGAGGTAAGAGACAGCTGCAAGAATGCCAGAAAGTGAGAGCTGAGAGCTGCCTCCTGTGTCCTTCATCCCATCCGTGTGAGGACAGCACATCCCGGTGAGGAACTCATCTTTATCTCCTTGAGGACACATTAACAAGAATAGCCCATAGGACAGCATTGTACAGCAGGAGCGAGAGGGGCTGCAGCTCCATGGGCAGGGAGCTGCTCTCCATATTTCAGCTGCAATTTCATTATGCAGAGCTAAGTGGCTGGGAATAAACACCTGTCATCCCTGCGTGATAAGCGATGTTTGCTAGTATAGAGGGTGACAGAAATCTATATCACATCAATGTACTATTAATACTGCATTAAGCATATAGAGTTTGCTCTCCTCATTGCAGTGCAGCAATCAGTATCGGCATGTCCTCAATCCAGACAACATCTGAGAGCACAGGCATGCTTGCAGGAGGAAGGAAGGAGAAAAGCTTCATGATGGAGAGAAATTGCTTGCTGAAGATGTTGCTTTAGCAACACCTCAGCGCATAGAGGAGATGCTGGGTGCTTTGGAACACCTTTGCTCACAGCTGGACAGCAAAGGGAGGTAGGTGGCAGAAGAGATGATATCTTGCATCAGTACAAGCTTAGCTGGGAATCAAAGCACTCCCCAGCCCAGAGGAGTTCTCTCCACAACTGACAGCAAATGAAGAAGTGTTTGTGCCCAGGCTCAGCACAGGGGGAAAGAAAAACCCTCTGGCATGAAAAACCATGGGGAGAATGGGAGCAACAAATATTGTCCAGCTCAGGTTTAAGCTGAGCAGAGCACATCAGATCAAACAAACTCCTTAGAGCAAAAGCTCCCCAAAGCATGGTTAATTTAAAAGGTGAACTTTGAAACTTTCCAGCCTCAAGCAAAGCCACCATTGAAGTCAGAAGTTTTCTTCAAGTGGAGTCTTGGGGACTAAACCACAAAACACGCACTGAATCCAACCCCCCCCTCGAGGTCTCAAAGCCTGGGTTTTGCCCCAAGCATGACAAGTCTGGAAAATACAAGGGCTTTCAGCCTGCCAGCTGTGGTTTGCCTTTAGTTAAGCACCCAGAGGGAATGCCTATATGTGGGGTTTGGTTTCAGCTCCAGGAAGCCTGGAGCTCAGAGGTGGCGATTTGCTGTCGATTTCCAAGTGTGCACAGTTGTCACTAGTGCCACATTTCCCCCCACTGCAGCGCTTTCCATGGGAGGAGCGCTGCAGATGCCCCCCCCCAAGCATCCCTGTGAACTCTTCAGATCCTAATCAAATGGCATGAAACTATGAGGCCAAATCCTGCTGCAAGTAACTTCTCCAACCACCACTGACAAACCCCACAAGGCAAATACACTGAACAAAACTTAATCCTTTGAGATTTAAGCTCTGCTTCTGCAGCAGCACCTCCTCTTGCATTGGTCGGCGCATAGATTAAAGAGATTCAAGAGGGCACGGGAGGGAAAGGCAAAAAATAAAGAGGGGGAAGCTCCCTCCCAAGCCATTAGGGTTTGTAAATCATTCTGAGATGAGGTTCTATAAGAAATGTGAAATATATAATTAATAGCACAGAAAAAACAAGCTATATCCAGCTTCTCTGCTCGTGTCTAATCGCTGCTGCCCTCCACCTCCCCTCTCTACAAACAGACCAGATTTAGCATGTTAATATGAAAATCAAAGGGAGATCTGGGCACATTCATTGGGTACTCCTCATCGCTCTGCCGAGTGAAGAGCAATGATAACGGCTTGGGCAGCGGCTCACAGGAGGGTGCACGGCAGGGTCCACAGGAGCAGAGATCAGCCTCCTCCCTGTCTCCAGGAGCTGAGTTACCTCTCCTTCAGTCATGAACTAGCAGTCAAGGGGAGAGCAGAGGTGACGCAGTACCCCTTGCCTCTGGCTGGGCACAGTGATAGCACAGGTTAGGGCTTCTCCACATTTTTTGCCAGCCTTTTACTTTTCCAGTTCTGCCTGGAACCAAGACACACCAAAAGGATGAGCAATAGCAGGAGACGAACATCACCAAACCTCCTGCATTACACAGCTTCCATCTCAGAGCTGGTAAGAGGCCTGGGAGAACTCAAATACTGGCTGTGAACTGCATGTCGGGGATTGCTGCATCTCGCCGCTTGCATAGCAAGCAGTGTGGGACTCCCACAAAAACATCCTCTTATTCAGCACTTTTATGCTCCAAATTTAGGAATACAAAACAGAGAGGACGACTTGGTCACCACCTGCTAGTCTAATGAACCCAGTTCACAATCCAGATTTATGCAGGAAAGATGCAAAAGCTTTACAGAAGCCCACAGTAACAAGACATCCAGCATCTAAGCCTCCTGGCTTTTATCTCCATGCATCTGCCCCACCTATTGCCATGTGTCCTGAGCTTCTCCCTGGCTCAGTGGAGAGCCAAGGAGGCAGCTCCATAGTTGGGAAACTGCTGGAGGAGGAAGGGGAGGCAGGTCCTTTAACTGACCAGGCAGGAGTCATATCCATCCCCGCACTCCCAGGAGGCCCTTGCTCATGCCTGGAACCTCACACTTGGACCCAATGAGGCAAAGCTTGGCTTTGAATGGCACTTTCAGGCAAGGGGGAAGGTGACTGGTGGGTGGCGGAGGGAAGGTGAAGGGAGGTGAAGGTGAGAGTGGAAAGTCTTCTCTGGAAGCCCCTACATGTATGTTGTGATTTCTGAGACCTGAGATTCACTTTGGTTTCTGGACCATACCAAGACCCGCTCTCCTCAAAAACCTCCTTCTCTTCTTTCCTCATCCCCTTAAACCCTCTTCGCCTTCCTTCCCCTGCTCCCCCAACCCATCCCCTGATCCTCGCAGGGGGCTCTGGCCGGATCGGGCACTCACACGTGTCTGGCTTGTGGCAGTTGTGACCTTGTCGGAAGTACTGGGGGTTCTCGATGACTGGAATGCGGGTCATGCCGATCACCACCGTGTCCGGGCCAGCATCCAGGGATGAGGGCGTCGTGATGCCGTGGTTGATGTGGTGGAGGGGACTGGCTGAATCCTCCTCTCCGCTGATCACTGCCACAGGACCTGCAAAGACCACACACATTTGTCAGGCACAACAGGGGAAAGGGGAAAGGGACCCACAAGACCTGATGACCACGTCACCACCAGCCCCTGGACATGATGCCTGTCCTAGCATGCCTGGCAGTTGTCCCATCCCCAGTGCTAGTTTCTCCAGGCAGCTCTCAGGACAGGGAAGACATCTCAAGTTTCCTTTCCTGGTTTTGGGGTACCAGGCTAACAATCCTGCAGGAGATAAAGTAGCTGCAGGCGACACCACATTAGAGGCAAGTCCTGCACAAAGTCCTCTCCTAGCTGCCAGAGGATACATCAGTCACTGTGATGCCTGATTACCCTGTCATCATAAGCTTGGCAGAATACATAACTGAGCTTAAACTGAAGAAACATCACCTCCAAAAGAAGATCTGTTTCACCCAAATTGCATATTCACACCATTTCTCTTGCACAATGTGTTGCCCATCTTGTTTCCCCTCCTCCAGTTTCACTCGGACACAGAGCAGTTTCACAATACCTTCATTTTTGGCTTATGCTCTATTTTATTTTTAGACCTAACATCAGCCTTTACTATGAGCTGCCAAGGCTGGAAACCTCAGGGGACATCAGGCCTTAATACAATATTTCCCACTTCCATCTATTCTCACCTGCCCTATGATCCCACCTGCACACCAACATCACAAACACCTCCATCATGATGTGAAACCTTCTAAGCCATGCTGCAGCCATTCGTGCTGCAGAAGCACAGGAACCTGGGGACTGCACTGCAATCTTCCATGAGGACCTCCCTTGTATATTCACAGAGGGAGAAAAAACACACTCAAGTAGAGATGCTCATTTTCTCCTGTCTGGAGGCTACCAGATACTCAAGCTAAAACCAGCAGAGATGTTGCACTGAGCCTTCAAGCCTATTCAGAGAGGGCAGTCTTTTACCTATACTGCATACAAAATGCCTCTCTCCCATCAGTAATCTACTTCTAATTACACAATTACTTTATTATATATCAGTAGCAACAAAGAGGGGAATCTTCAAGCCATTTTGCTCTCTGGAGCTTCTGGCTCGATGGGGCAGACACTGGCTCCATGCAGTCATTCTGCCTGCATTAATCTAGTCTAAAGGCTGCTCATTTTTGGAGCTTCAAGTATTGTTTGTTCTTCCAAGTGGGATATAATAAAGTTATTGTGTAATCAGCAGAGTCCTGGCAGCCATAACAGGTGCTTTAGTCACAAGGAAAAAAGCCTCTCCCTTTATTGTGAATTCCTTCTGGCAGGTTCTGGCTTTTTTTGGCGTTGCTCCCCGAGCCCATGTGCCTTCCAGCTTCTGAGAGGCAAAGGCAAAGCTCAGCTCCTGCCGCAAGATGCCTCTGTTGGGACTTCACACACTGTATGTCTCCAAATACAGAAAGCAAACAAGCAATTTCAGTTTGAATGACTTCTGTTCTTTTGCAAGTCAATTCTGTGCATGCAAACCAGGAGGACTGGGTTTTGCATGGTGCACGTGTTCCTTTGGCTGGCTGTGGTGGGAAGGGGAGACCTCTGGATTCCAAGGTGCAGTTCACAAACCAAATCAGAACTGGTATAGACTGGTGTAAATAATTTGAGGACAGAGCATAAGATCTTCCTTGCAGTGGAGCAGTGGGAGAGGCTCTTGAGGGCTTATTACTTTCCCTAAGCAGCCAAGATGTTGCTTCAGAGGAAGGTACCTAATATCAGGCAGTGGGATGTGAAAGGCCTGTCTAGTGAATGAAGTGAAGCAAGTCTTCATTGTTCTCTGTTTTGAGAGCAGAAATCACATCTTGGTGACAAGGAGTAGAGGACACTTCTTACAGCATTAGTACTGGAGGGGGATGGCTGGTTTCAAAACCAACCATGGGATGTAAGCCAGGTTGGCACAGACTCTGCTGGGAATGTTGGGGGTTAAAATGCCCTGCCACACTTAACCATTGTACAGCTCATCCTCATTTTTAAGGAGCATAGATCATGGCAGTGTCCCTCTAGCACAAGCAGGTTAGAAGGACGTGGCTACATCTAAGAGTAGGGCACGATCGAGGAGGTTGGGTACTTGCGAAGCTAAGCATAGCCAGCTTGTCCAAAGTTCTGATGGCACCTTCCTTGCCAATAAACAGATCTGGAGTCTGATCTTCTTTACACTTCACAGTTTTTTTCCTGCAGCTCACTTCTTTGAGGGTTTTCTACATGAGTCATCCCCAGTTTCATGCCCCAAACCTGTCTAAAATCTTTAGAGTAAAAGGGAACCTTATCTAAGCCGACTGTCAGTTGCACTCCCATTCCCCAGCAAACACTGAGTCCTGTGAATGGACTCAGCCTCTTAGCCATCCAGCTCAAGTTGATGCTGCCAAGCTTGGCCATTTACAACATCTACCAATCCTCAAAAGCCTCAGAGCTGAACTTGGATGCACCATCACCATCTCAACCCCTTTCTACTTCTGCAAAAGCAGGAAATGCCAAGAATGGCCAAGGCAGTTGCAGTCCTGACACCACAGGGATAGTACATCACATAAAGTATATTCTACCCTTGCAATAATAAAAAAACAGTTTACCACATCTGACTGCATTTCCAGGTCTTCAAAAAACCCAAAATCGATCCCATTCTTAAGAATCCTAAGGAACACACCAGGGGGACACAATGCACTAGCTTTCCAGCTTTCAGAAACGTTTCTGATGACAGAGGTGTTGAGCTGGCATGGACTGCAACATAACATGCAGACTATTCATCCCAATATCCTCCACAGGATATAACTGTATTGAAGACATAATTTACAGTTGAGGGCTTCTCCAAGTTTCTACTATTAACTTTTGTGGTGGGGAGGGGAAGGTGTAGAATTCTCGACAACATTAACTCCTGCAACACAGTCATGGCTCTTTATCACTTTATTCTTTTCTTGTTATCTTTTCTGGTTGGTCACATCTGAGTTACAGTTCCATCTAAGCCCATGGCCACTCTGTTGCTCCTCTGAGACTCAGACAAGTGTTGGGCTCACTGTGCAAGCCTGACACAGACTCCTAAAACATTATTGATATCAAGCAGTCATCGATCACTTTTATAGGTCTGATTATTGCTCTGACACTCAAAATATATACTGCCATGAGTAACTGCCTGGATATAAAGTAGCTATCTAGACTTCAACTTTTTTAATCTATCTTGGGAATAGCGTGATTTTTTTGTTGTTAAGTAGGTAAAGAGTTTGAGTTTTCCGATGTATAATGCTGATGCATGGCTTTATTTGGAAGAATTCTCACCGGCTTCAGCAATGCATTTTCCAGGTAAGGTTAAAGGAAAAATGGAGTAATAAGAAAAAGAGAGGGCAGATTTTAAGACTTAGGAATACCTTCCACTAGACAGAGAAATGGGCGGAGCTTTGTACTGTAAAAATGCAGAATAGCCTTCAAGGTAGCCTGGGGTAACTCCAATAGACCATCCCATAACCTTAAAACACAGTATTTTATATTTTGGAGCTCCTCTGAAACTTAAAATCTAAACAGAGATGCAGTAGCTATATTTGTGAATAACTCAGCCTGTGTTATGGACAAACATATTCATAGAATCATAGAATAGTAAGGGTTGGAAAGGACCTCAAGATCATCGAGTTCCAACCCCCCCGCCATGGGCAGGGACACCTCCCACTAAACCATGCCATCCAAGGCTATGTCCAACCCCACCTTGAACGCCGCCAGGGATGAAGCATTCACAACTTCCCTGGGCAACCCATTCCAGTGCCTCACCACCCTCACAGTAAAGAATTTCTTCCTCAGATCCAATCTAAACTTCCCCTGTTTAAGTTTAAACCCATTACCCCTTGTCCTCTCACCACAGTCCCTAATGAAGAGTCCCTCCCCAGTGGATATTAATCATAAAAAGCCTATTTTTTAATACTTTAAGAAGCTGCTGTATGTGCCAAGCATTGAATATCTATACTCAAAAAGGCTTTTGATGGCTCTCCTTCTATCCAAGCAGGGGCCTCACCAGCCAACAGCATCTACACTGTCTGCCAGGACAGAGCTTATCTGTTCTCCATGCTAACCCCATGCAGTTTTCCCGCCAGGGAAGGAAGGTCAGCAACAGCAATGGAGCCACAGAGCCACAAGGAAAGGCGGGGGAGAAGACATTAGGGCTGCCTAATACTATGCCTGGGTGAAGAGGTGGTCAGCACCTGCTCCAGCCCATCATTACAGCCACTGCCAACTTGCCCCTTTGCAATACCAGTGGGAGAGTCAAACACAAGAACCAGAAAATGAGGATCAAAATGAATCTGATGTTAACCAAAAAGCAGTGAAGCAGCTTGAAAACATTGCTTTTGAAAGCATCACAAGGAGCAATGATGTTCTCTCTCCTACATCTCCTCTATAGCCAACTCCTCTTTCCCAAGAAAGACACCTCATACAAATACCACCATTCTCGACCTCATCTCCACCCTCTTTTCTCCCCAGCCTGCTGGTCAGATCATCCATCCATCCATCCATCCCAGCAATGTTCCAGTTCTTTTTGCTTTGCATCCACCCTGATATTATCACCTCCACAAATACTTTGCAAATACTTCTCCAGATTACCCCAAAATCTCTGTACTTCAGAAAATCTCCTATCCCTCTCTATTCAGAACTCTTCCCTGTAACTAAACTGGAGTTGGGCTTGATGTTTGTCCTCATCTCCTTGTTTATCTGGAATCTTTAAGAAATAGGATATACCTTTTAGTCCGTGTCTGTGAATTGCCTCGTTTGTTCACAGTGTTGCACTTATTACTTAAGAAAAATGAAGCAAATAGAAATAAATAGCTTAGGAAGCCCCTGTTTGCATGATCATATCATAGTGGTAAATTATTTATCAAGGCTAAGAGCTGTACTTTCTGATAAAACATAGGCTCAGCAATATAAGGTACTTTATAAATAACCACAGACTGGAGAGGATAACGGTCACTTCACAGACATCCATAGCATAACGAATGCTCCAAGGCAGACAGGTGAAGAAACAACAAAAACTCCAACTTGCTATCACAGTAACCTCTCTAAAGCAACAAAAGTGACTGAAGGTGTAGAAACCATGACCTCCAAAGGAAAACTGAAACAATTATGCTTTGTGTTGAGAGGAGAAGACTGCAGGGACACATGATAACAGCCTTCAAATATGTAAAAGGTTGCAGCAAAGAGAAATATAATAGCTGCTCTCCATGTCCACTGGGGATAAAAGAAGAAATAATAGGTTTAAATTGCACTGAGGGAGATCAGGGTTTGAATGTTTTCCCCAATGCCTAGCAGTACAGATGGCTGAGCACTGGAACAGACAACCCAGGAATGCTGCGGGGGCTCAGACACTGGGAAGGGAAAGGTTAAAGAAACTTTTCTTCAAGGACTGTTTAGCGCTCCCAGGCTGCAGCACTTTTCTCCTCTGCAAGAAATACTCATCCTTTTTTGATGCTTCCACAGAAACCCTAAGGAGGGACCTCGCCACTGCTGCAGATTGGGTTTGGGCAGCATCTGAGGCACCAGGGTGCAGGACTGGACCGCGATGAGGCCATAGTGTCTCCAGTATGATTTCAGAAAGGACAACTCCAGCCGCATCCCAGGCCACATGCTCAGGATAGAAACTGAGTTTGCTGAAGCAGACAGCAATGAGTGCTCAGGGCTGCAGTACAATCCCCCATTCAGTCCCCATGCCTCCAGGAGCTGCTGCTCAGAACACCATTTTTTGATCAAAATGATCATTGCAAGAGCTAATAGTGTCATCCACATCTGCCCGTGCAATATAAAGGAGACATATAATTAACCTACTTAATTAGGAATTGTATATGACCCATAACCACAAAAAAAAAGCTTTCCTAGTAAAGTGGGTCACCACGAATTGTATAGCAGCCCTGAAACAGACCTCATTAAACTCCAATATAGAGTATATATCAAATCCCCTCCTCCTCTGACTTCAAATCTCTGTTCGCAGTTCCATATTTCCCTGATCTTAATCTTAAACGCTGTTCTTCAAAAGGCTGTACCACCAAATGGCAAGCAGATAATTCCAAGGCTGGATCTCTCAGCTTTGCAACTCGGAGCTCTACATATGCCCATACACGTTTACTTTTAAAGCAGGAAGAAAACTAACGCCCAAACTATCAGGAAAACAAACAAATTGAAAACAAAAAAAGATTTAAAAATATTCCAACCTCTTGCTGTAGCTGGAATCAACACACACACACCCCCACCCCCCGGGCTGATCTCTGCACCAGTGAGGGAGGGAACTGAAACTCATAAAACAATAAGCAAACGCACAACAAATACAATTAAAACCCCAGCCGTGCTCAGAGCAAGATTGCATTTACTGTCTCATAAAGAGAGCCTTGTGCTGTCAGGCAAACAAAAGGAAATCAATTTCTTAATTCTCATTGGCAGATGTGGGCTCGGGGCCAAGTCAGTGCTTGGTGCCTATGCAGGACATGCCTGGAGCCAGGCTGCCGTGAGCTCCAGCCTGTCCCCTGCCCTCCTGCAATGGGAAGTATCTCTTCTGTTCAGCCTTAGGGTCTCTGATCCCAACCACAGGATGGTTCATCATGTGGTGCGTCTTCCCCTGAGCAGCAGCAGACCTCTTGCTTGTATAAAACACTGGGCTTTAACCAGAGAACCCCCTAATTCCAGCTCTGTGCAATTGCCACCATGTCTGCCAGCTCCAAGTAGCTTTTCCCACTGTCACACAGCTCAACTCTGTCTCCTGCCCCAGATTCTCCTGGGGTTATCCCTGCATAATCCCTGGAGCACACCACAGGAGCTGAAAGCACCACTGCAGAGGCTGGCCCATATAGCATGGCTCTTGCTTGAACCACATCGTGGCCAGCTGCGGAGCCTGCAAAGGTGCCAACCTCTCCTCTGCCATGGCCCATGGGGCACAGACTCTCCCATCAGCTCTCTAAGGAAACAGCATGCACACAGTCATTGAGCTTTGCAGATGAAGACTTCAAGAACACCAATTTGAGCTCTCAAAGGGGTCTACTCAAAATGCTTAGCTTCTAGCAGCAAAGGCAAATGGCCAAGCAGCAATCCATTTTCCCCTCTCCTGAATGAAATTATCTCAACCATCTCCAGAAGGTGAAGATCTCACTGAATGCTGAGGTGAAAAGGACCCAGGGGACCTGCACCTCCTCACTGCTTGGTTGGACACGTGGCTCTTCCCCTAATCTGCTGCCACCTTCCACCTTCTTATAAATCACAGATGCATTATTCTATAGAAGAGGACTATTGGATCTGTTGTCAGTGGGAGATCCCTAAAAAGTGACCCTAAAAGCACTTTCTTTCCTGATGAAACAGCCTGCAAAAATACTGCTGTTTACAGAAGCCCCTGTCCCTCTTTCCATATTGATATTTCCTTCTCTCTCTTACTGTTTTAGGTGTTTGTAAGGGGAAAAGGCAGCTTTCGCTGCAAAAGGGAATGCATCAGGGGAGAGGGGCTGTGGCACCCTGAACATCTTCCCTTTGCCCATTCCAGCCTCCACTCACCCTGGCAGTATGGAGCATCACTCAAAATCCATCAGAGGTAAAGTATTCCCAAACCTCTTTCACTCCTCTCGTATCCTTTCTCCACCTTTCTTAGACACAAATCCTATGAGCATTCACACTCAGGAATGGAAGCATTAAGATCAAATCATATAAAAAATAAAGTCAACGCATGTGACAGCAGAAATGCATAAACCCAGCAGAACAAGCCACAGAAAATGCTTATAGATGAGACAATCTGATAATTGAAAAGGGAGGGATCTGACAAGCCAGGGCCATGCATGACAGCAAAGCCAGCCAGCACCTGCAGGAAGACAAAGCAGGAATTTTCACATCTAGGCTTAAAGCTCCAGGCCCAGCTGGTACCAAACCAACTCAGAAAGCAGGAAAGGGACTGCTAACAAGGCATGGGGGTAACCAGGAGAATACTTTAGATAGCACAATGCAAGGAGCTGCTGATTTTCAGTATTGACAAGCCAAAACCTCCCTCCATGTACTAGCAGATAGATACCGTGAAGCTGCTTCATTTGCCAACAGGAAAAGGTTTTCACTGCTGAGGTCAGGTGAAACTACCTAATGGTGCAGGCAACAGGAGGAGAAGAAAAGTGTGCTTTATTTGATTGTAACTACAGGGGGTAAGCCAGTATTTTGTCTGGTGATGTTGATACTGACATTCAGATCATCCCCAGTCACCTTCCACCATTTGCTGGCCACAAGCTAATTTTTCCCATTGCTGGGCATGCATACTCCCTGTGGGATGTGAGAAACCAGCTGGGGTCTAACACATCCATCTTTGCAGAGAAATCTCCTGAGACAGCATCTTGGCATGACAGAGCCAGCCCCAGCAGCTCCCAGAGCAAAGAAACACATATCAAGATGAGGCAGGAGTGAACAGCAGCACCCAACGGATGTGGCATCTGTACACAGCCCAACTCCCTGCATGGCTCCACTGCAGCCCTTCTTCCCCAGCCCCAAGGTTAAGACTCAGAAAGGGACTATGGGGTAACATAGGTGGCTGTTGGGTATCAGATCGAAAGACGACATTAAAATTAGGTCCCTGCTGCTTTATCTCCTATGCACAGGGTGATGATTTCCATCCCTCTTTACAGGACTGGCTCCATTTGAAGACAAAACCTTCTTCCATGCGGTCGCCATCATCCCACTGCACCCAGCCCTCAGCTCCAGAGCTGCGCACCATCCTGCCTGCCGCAGATCCTTAGCTTGATGCCATTTATTTTTTCTCCCCTATTCTTCCTCTTGACTAGAGATTTACCTCTTGTTGTTTTCCAAATAAAGTCACCTCGGGGGCACCTTGAACTCTGGACTGGCGCAAGCTTTACAAGGAGAGAGCTGGGTAAAGGCCTCGGCAGTACCTATTAATCTCTTGTCTTACTCATCCCTATCACAGACACACCGTAAAAATGATATAAGCATTTCATTCATACAGCACTGTAGAGGGAGTGGGGAAGAGCATGGGGCCAATTGATTTCCAGTATGTCTGCTCTTTACCTCCAGGTATAAATACAACAGCAAAATCAATCGGAATAACATCATATCAGCCTCTAATCTCTTCAGTTTGCAAGACGCACTTTATATACTGCAGTGTTTCCTACCGTTTGTCTACAGGAGGCCCCAGCACCTCCATATCCCTCAACAGTCCATGCACAGCCACATCTTTGCTCTCCCTCCAGTGAAAAGCTTCAGGATCTGCAGATCCAAACCACAGCTCTTCCCTGTTCCATGTGGGAGGTGTCAAGAAGTCTCCCAAAGCAACATACCTCATCATGTAAGAGCAGCACTAACACATGCTTGTTGAGCCCTGCATTACGTTAGCCCTTGCTGGAAGAGAGGCGCTTGTTCCCTCAACCCCTTCCCAAGTGGATGACAGCTTGCTCAGGTTGATGGACATCCAGGCATGCTCAGATCTGCTGCCAAGCACACCGAGGGGACAGTCACACTGATATAGATATATGGGCAGGGCAGCAGCAGCATCTGCTTTCTGCACACCCTTAGGATCCCATGTCTGCCTTTCACCTACAGGCTTGCCCACAGCCTTGATGGCATTTCACCTCCTCATGAGCATCCAGCACTCAGACGTTAAGTAACTCACACAAAGCTCAAGCCTGGAACAGAGCTGCCTGCTCCTCATGCATTCCCTTCCTGCATTTCCAATTTATCACAGCCCATGGCTTTTACCCTCCCTCCTGGCCCCCAGCCACTGTAGAGTGAGACTGTGACAAAGGAAAACAGCAAGAACTGCTGAAGGTCTCACAGGCAACAGGTAGGACCACTGCTGCCTTTCTGCCCAAGAGTTTTCCTGACCTTTACCGAGGCTGATGCCCAACACTGCTTAATAAACACCATCAATGGGGAGAAATCCCTGCCAGCAGCAGCTCTGCAGCACAAACCAGGGCAGCGGCTCATACTTCCCACCAGCCAGGACCAGCGTATGCTGCTGGGCATGTTTCTCATTAGCTCACTGCCCAGCCACCTCTGTCCCCCTTTCACCGCTCCCCTTCCCATTCTTTGACCACCACAAAATCAGCCTTGGGTCGTCTTGATCTACTTGGAAAGCTTAGCCACCATGAAATCAAATCGCTTGTCCTCTGGCTCCAATCTCTTATTGAAACTAGTGCCAATGGAAGTGTCACTATCAATTTCATAATGTTATTGGATAGACGTAAAACTGGGCCAAGTCCCATATTCCTGACGAGCCATCAAAGGAGTGGGGATTATGGGTAAGGAGACAGGCCGCCCTGGCAGGAAAGGCAAAGGCTCCGGATCAATTAGCCTGACGAGGCTATCTTCCAGCCACATCACTTCATGCTGACACCAGTGCCTTCTCCCCCGGGCTCAGCTGCCCCTGTGCAAAGAAGGTTTATTTTCTTCAGCAGTAACTGGAGCCCGGCTGTGCATCCCCCCTCCAAAGATCCAGTTTAGGAGACTCCCAAGACAATGAGGGATTTTGCTGTCACTACAGGACATTAATTTTCAGGCCTCCTTATTTTCATTTAATATTCTGTCAAGATAAAAAATAATCATATGTAAAAAAAATAAATGCCTGCATTGCTCAGAGGTTTCAAACTGAAGGAGCACTCAAAATGTAAAATACCTGGCACAACACATGGTTTGCCTTTGCTCTGTGTTTTTCTTCTTGGTTTTCTTTCAAGGTCCTGCTTGGATCATGAAACTGAACTAGTCAGTACCACAATCTGGTTCTTATGCAGTAATTAATAGTGCTTGTAATTTTTCAAGAAAAACCAGTTTCCAGTTGTTGCTTTTTTGGGGCCAATGTTTGACCTTTTTGTTTTTAAATGGAATTTTTATGAAACCATCAAGCACAACCATTGAGGCTGCAGATGTCAATGGACTGGGTTCACTTCCAGCAGACACCCTTGTGCCCAGTCCCTGCCAGCAAGGAAGTGTCTGCGCTCGCTCAGGGTACAAAGCTGTAGACTTAAACTTAGAATCAGTGATGTTTACTTTCAGGCCAAAAGATAAAGCCTTACATGGTCAAAAAATAATAATAAGTCCTTGCAGCCATAGTTTGGCTTTGTTCATGCATGAGGGCAATGAAAATATAGAACTTCTTTTTTTCCTCCACAGCCCTCCTTCAGATGATTTCCAGCAGTGGTATCAGCCTCTCAGATTTATTCTATCCCAAGATAAATAGTGCGTTGCTTGCAGAATCAAAATGTATTTAACTTGTATAATGGTTTAAATCCCAAATCGGCTCCTGCAATATTATGAGACTCTTCTGGAATATGAAGTCGATGTTAGAAAGATCCGCAAACAAACAAACAAATCTTCTTTCCTTTATGCTGAGCAATTGGGAGAGGATGCAAGGCCAGGGCTTGGGCAGCCTTGGCGCTCCCCATCCCACGATGCCCACATCGATAACAGTGCTGAGGGTGCTGAGCTTTGCTGCGAGTCCCAGGATCAACATTTGCTGAAGTGAAAATCACTAAAGAAATGAGATTTTTCAGGTTTTCAAGAAACCTTTTGTACACTTACAGAGTAGGGGGAAGCTCTCAACAGTTTCCAGGCAGAACTAATTGGAAAGGGACTAATGCTTTTTGGCTTGACTAATACCAATTGCAGCATCAATACACTGGTGTTTTCCAGGATGTCATGCCTTACTCCAAAATTGATAGTCCTTGTCATAAAGGTGATGGTTTTGCTTAGAAGTCATAGAAGTGGCCCCTAGAGAAAGGCTCCAAAATTACAGTTTTCTTGGAGCTGACAGCACATTTGCAAAGAGAATCACTGGTCTGGGGTTTCCACCCACCTTGCTGGTGGAAGCCTGAGTGGGGTCCTGTGGGAAGGGAGATATAACAAGCAGAAGATTAAGAGGTTCAGTGATGTGGAGGGGGACAGAAACCAACTCCCCACTTGGAAAGCTTGCTGCATTGCCAATCTCCCAGCCCAAACAACCCCTTTAATGAATTAGAGAGCTATTCATTGAAATGGCTTCCTCTGTCCCCACGCTGCCAGTTAATCTGTAATTCAGATAGATCAGTCAGAAGGCAGGAGTCCAGCATATAAAATGATTAATGCCTCCAAGGCCTGGGGAAATTTCCTTTTCTAAACAGCATAGTGCACTCCCCTCCTCACCCATGAGCTGCAGCCATGGACGTGGCTCGCATCAGAGGTCAGTGAGGAACACTGCTCGCATTTCAATACAGGTGCTAGTAAATGCATTGCTTGTCGCTGCATCGATGGGTTGGCAGTCCCAGGGTGAGGGCTGCTCCACAGCTCTTGCAAGGAGCTTTTCTCACACCTTGCAACACAAACGCTGTTCAAAACAAGAGGTTTTATGCAGCAATAGGGTAAATCATCAATCAAAGCAAACAGGCTGGTCTGCAGAGATGCAGCATCTACCAATTCCTGTTGAGAAACAAGCAGCTGGTGCCCAATACGAGTGTGGAGGTTGGGGCAGAGCACACTTCATCTCCCAGCTGTCCCAAGGGGAATCACCCCAGATCCACCTCTGCCCTTTACAACGTCAGGAGTTAACCAGGACACTGGCCTCTGCCTGGAAGACATCAGTGAAACAGAGCAGCTTCAGAAAAGAAATGAAATGTGGCAGATAACCAGATGGACACGCTGCAGTGGGCGGTTGGGGAATAGGTACAAGGCATGTGAAGCTCCACATGAGACCAGAGGTACCTGAACATGATGCCAGCCCTGGAGGCAGCAGGATCAAAGCAAACATCTTCCTATAGCCAGAAGAAAGGCACAAAGAAAGGGAAAACTCTACTAAAAAGGACTCCTGAAAGGATGCAAGAGAATTAGGCGTCACAGCAGTCACTCCAGGCTTGGCTGACACAGGTAATGGCCTGATTACTTCACAATATGAAGGGACATTAAGGTGGACCTTCAAAGTCTCTTTTTGATTTCTGCTGATTCTTGCAGTCTCAGACACCAGCTTTTAAAGCATGAAAGTGTAAGAGCCATCATCAGCCAAATCCCTGTTTCTGTGCACGTATTCCACATCCTACCCCTAAGCTACTTTTTCAACATCCTGAAGGCAGGTGGGAGGAAAGCTGCCTCATGTTAGCCTGTGATCCACGAGGGCAGAGAAACATGAGGTGTTTGGCATTTACCTCCATGACTAAGTGCTATCCCTTGCTCTACACCCCATGCCCCCAAAACACATTCCTTGCTTGGTGGCTTTGTAGCTCATGACAAATGACACTATAACACATCCGTGCTGTGAAGCCAGACCTGAAGACACGTGGAGCTCAAGCAACTTCTCCATCTGCACCACGGAGGAAGCAGGAGGGACTGAGTGGGATAAGCAGCATTCTCACCCCCATGGCGATAAGAGGGAAAGTTAAAAAGGAAAAGTGAGCTTACACAAGGCTGGTGGCTTTCTGGTTGGGAGTAGCAAGTGTCTTCTGGGCATCACACCAAGTGCCCCATTCACAAAGCCCCACTTCAGGCTGACAGAGCATCCTGCAGCAGACCCTGCCAAACCCACTCCCAAATTCACCTGGAGGCAGTCATCAGGCTGGTAGCACCCTACAGGTCACAGAAGAAGTGTGCAGGCAGCACAAGCACGCAATAGGAAAGCAGCACAAGGCAGGGAGAGCTGCAGTGGTGGAGGCAGTTGGACCAAGCCCCTTTCCAGAAGTAGCTATCAAGTCTCTGCAGAAGTAGTGGAATGGAGCCACTTTTCATCTTGCCTCTCAAGGAAATCATCACTGCAGTTATGCAGACACAATTACGTCTCCAGAGCCTTTTAACTGCAGCTCTTTAGGACTGAGTGGGTTGATAGAAATCTATTCACAGAGCTGACATGGCTTGGCTGGGCTGGGACACTGCCACTGAGCCTAAGGCTGAGGAAGGATCACAAAGTAAGACTGGTGATGGGGGAAGTCTTAGACAATGCCCTCTCCTGGAGGGCCCTCCTCTACTCCCTTGACAGCATATAACAAAGGTCAGGCCAATTTTTCATCTTATTCTTCTAAACTTCCTTTTAAACAAAATAATAACAGATGGGGGCTGCCTGCTTTCCTTTGGTCTTGTGCTTGCTCTCTAGAGGGGACCACCGCTCAGAGAAGGATGGCTGCACATGCATGTCAGCCACAGCAGGGCAACGTAGAGTGACGTAAGGCATCTCATCCCCAATACACCCGCTCTCCAGGTAGCCCTAAGCAATTCCTAAGCACTGCTAGGATCTGAGAACTGAGCAAATGAGAGCACAAGAACACGGCTTGGCCATCAGCCTCTTGGACACTGCGCCAAATCCATGTCTGGAGCAAAGGGATGCAGGAAGCTCTTACTGTGGGACCCTTGAACTGCATCACAGAGCCTTTTCTGAGCTTGGCAGAGCCAGCCGGGGGCTGCTTTATCATATCTGCCATCTGCTTGTTTGCTTTGCCATCCTCTGCTCCTCCTGGCTACACTCAAAGACTCCTACCTGTTCTCCAAAATCTTTGCTGGGTCTCAGTAAACAAACCACAGGCAGGGAAGAGAATGGGGAGGAGGAAGGCAGGGGAGGAGGGGAGAGAATCAAAATTTAATTAAAGACACTTTTGCTTCAGGGCCTCTGAAAATTACAAATTCATAAATCTCTTGGTAAATGCCCTGCGCAGTTGCTATGTCAGGCTGCCTACCAGTCCCACCAGGAGGGCCATAAAACGCAAGCACACAGCTCAGTGGCTCCCTCCCTCCACCTCCACTCCAACACTGGCCATCCTTGAGCAGCCTATCAAGCCCCTGACAAGTGTTTCTGCAACCAGGAGCTATCAATCTGCAGCTCCATTAGTGGCACAGCGCAGGGAGCTGCTTGTTCTGTTTGCAGCCGTGACACAATGAAAGGTGGGATGTGTGGGAGAAGCCATGGCAAGATGGGACCAGAAGATCCCTAGGACATACTGCTGGAAGCAGTGAGTTCTTCAAAAGCATATTTTCTAACGAGAATAGCTAGAAAACAACATAAACCAAGAGGGGGATCCAAAGGGACTTCTGAGAGTGCTGCAGAGATAACCCGTCTTCTGATAATTCTCCAATGAATCAGCCCACTGTTTTGTTCTGTACCCAAGAGGAATCTTCACCAGGGGATGCACACATGCCATCCAGCCCCAATGTATTTCTCATGATGACAAAGATAGAGAGCATCTTCCACCAAACAGCGGCAAGAACAGGCTGTTTCACCACACACATCACTAGGCATTCAGTGAGGAACAGACTGAACGTCCGGCACATGGGGGTGTTGCACAGCTCTGCTATATTTAACAGAGCTCTCAGTACAGTCTCTGGCAGTGCTATGAACCAACACGTCTTTGCCAGTAGCCTGTCATAGGAAGGCTTGGAAAAGGGGAATCTGGGGTATTTTTTACCCTTTGTTCTCAATCGGTCACAACTTCAGGTGGGAGTAGAGCCTGCTCTCGGTAGCATGGTCAAATCTTGGTCCTTCTCTGATAAGCAGGTGGTTGGTAAAGCGGTAATGAAATCTTGCTGGCTTTCCTTTGAAGTGGGCATCAGTGGGTGAGAATTGAAAGTTTCTTGCAGAGAGATTGGTACATAATGAATTCATTTGCTGAGCTGGATCCCTGGCTAAATTGCAACCGGAAAAATAAAGAGAAGTTTCAGAAGCACTCGAGCCACTGTGGGCCACACTTTGAACCATATATCAGCTATTGACCCATCTAGTAACACCTATTTTCCAAGAGATTGAGTCAAGTGGGATAGACAATGTTGGTTATAACAGGAAGCCCGGGCAGATAAAGTAAAAAGTCATCCACCAGAAAGGAGAAGAAAGAACTGTTCTGAAGAAGCATCACCCACACCAACTTTTGCCATTTCTAGAGCCAAGCTGAACACCCAAATCTTTCTAGGAAACCACAAGAATCTCACATTCCTCCCTTTAAGCAACTACTGTGCTTCTGACTCAGGTCATGAGCAGAAGCGTAAGAACTGAAACCTGAGGCAGGAGTATCTGTAATGGGAAAGCTTTGGGAGGCAGCCAGTTCTCCAAACCTTCCCAGCCAAGTCCTCCAAAGCACGGTTTGAAGCACCCAGGACAAATATAGACTACTCAAATCAAGCCTACAAAGGATGAATGTCAACAGTCCACTCCAAGACATTGTTAAGTGTTTCTAGACCATCTGCTGAAGGATGAAACCCCACTATGTAGAGGAGGGAGCACAACAGATGCCATAGCTACCCGCAGACACCTGAGCACTGGAGGGGTGCAAGTTGCCATTGAGGCTGGTTTCGTCACAGCTCAGCTCCCCTCATCCTGCTGGATCAGGAACTCACAGGAGCAAAACTGACGGTAGGACCGAGTAAGGCTGTCCTCATAAATGGATTTACCTGACTTTAGTAAACAATCTCTTCCAAGGCTGGCTTCCAAATCAGAGATGCAGCACTTGGAAAGCTGCAGAGTATGGAGAGTAGAAATCAAGCCTTCCTGAGAAAAAGCAGCAGCTCACCATGCAAATCACTGCACTAACAGGAGCATCAGTGAAAGGGACAAACAGGTCAGAGCAGGATCAGGGCAATATAAGTAGTGTGCATCTCTCCTATTCCACAAAAGCATCCTGACATCATCCATGTCTATAGACTATTTGTGCACCCATGTGACAATGTAAGTATTTGCAGTATCCAAATATTTATCCACTTATGTATCTAAGCAGTGTCTCATTTTATTTATGAAGTTAACGACATTTGTCGCTATTTTAAGACAATGGTGTTTCTGTTTTCCTCAAAATCCCCAAAGTAGGGCAGCTCCTTGTGGATATATCTCCTTCCTACCATGTCTTTGCTGCAATTCAAGGAGGATGGCATGGAGGGGGTGAAATGGGATGGAGATAGAACATGTGCCCACAGTGGCTGGGGGAAAGTGGGCAGGCAGGCAGAAGGATGCATCCCTGCATGCATACGGATGCATGTGACAGCAGGCATGCAGGCAGGGTTCAAGCTTAGAAGTGTAGAATATGCTGCCACAGGGTATTTCTTTTTCAGTGTAAGCCACAGTGGCAGCTGACCCAGCTCTCTCCTTCTACCTGCCTAGTCCAATCTCCCTCTTTCCATGGCACTTTACACGCAGGAATGTGCAAACCTGGCAATGCTCTGCTTTTACTAACTCTCAGATAACTTTGCTGGGGATGGCCATGCCTGGTACCTCTCAAGGTTGAGCCCCTGTTCGTAATTACAGGCATTAAAACACCACATATAATCACTCCTTAAGTGGGCAGAAAGGGCAGACCCTTAAGCAGCAGCAGAGACTGACCCTTACACCAGCACAAGCAATAAGCATCCTCAGACCCCACAGACAAGAGAGGTCATGATCAGCTCCACATTCCCCATGCTGCTTTACTTGTGGCATTGCCTTCTGCTTTATCCTCCCCCTTTTTCTCCCCTTGAAGAGTGAAAATGCAAACAAGAGCTTATAAATTATCAATTCTTGATTGATTTTTCTGAGAAAAGCACATAAAACAATCACACAAGAGAGGAGAAGAATAATTTAGCATTTCAAGAGAGGAACAGTGATGCTACTGAGACAGACCTATGCAGGCAGAGCACTCGTGAGCCACCAGTAATATCTCCCCACTCCAGCCTCTTCCTCTTGTCCTTTGAAAACACAAGCAAAACCATACCCTTTTCTAGCAGCTGTGTTAAAACACAGAAACCTGTATTTCCTTTAGCAGGACGGTCCCCTTCCAACAGAGTTATCTGACAGTGCACACACATGAGTGCAGCTCCATGCACACAGGCTTCCACAGAGAAGGTCTTGTGACGTGATAGTCCAGGACTGACCCACAACCTGGGAGCTTACCTGCAGCAGAGCAAGGCTTCTGCATAAAAGACCACAATTTCCATCCCAAAAGCTGCAGCACAAGCTAAGAGAGGTTATCAAGAGCAGGTCTGTTCAATCAGTCTGCATCAACCTTCTGATGATGGTTCACGCAACTGCGGTCTTCCCCTTCATGCTTAGCTGCGTACTAGCAGATAGGCGTGAGCTCTTTTCCACCTGTAGACTCCTTAAGAAAATGTTCTGCCAAGTGTTCACAGCTCTAGAGTTTCTTCAGCAACACATGCAAACTCTGTTTTCTATGTGGGAAATTACAGTCTTTCCCAAAAAATGAGTGATAGCAGCACCCCACCATCTACTAAAAAGCTGCACATGTCACAGTTCAACCATTCCATCAAGACTACAGATGACACCATACAGCGCTCTTTAGCCCTACACACAGCTTTTAACTTCTGCTTACGGAATTAGCACAATATTGTAGCTAAAATGCCTTCCAGAGTAGCTAATGAAACCACACAGGGATAACCTGCTAGGTCAGTGGCAGGAGAGAGCAAAACAAACCACCCCAAATCCCTCAAAGAGATGATATTTGGGGACTGAGGCTCTCCTGTGCCAGAATGTCTCTATTGTGGCTGACATCAGAAAGTTACCCTTGTCTGGAAGCAATGATTTAATGGAGATGAAGAACAGGAGGCCAAGACACCTACCAAATGCTTTGCTCTCTAACATAACTAAAGGAGCCCTACAAGAGCTCGAGGATCCTTTTGCACCTTCTGCTCTTAAACCATCACCTTTCCCAAGTCCCTCTTAAGTATCTTGCTGACTTCAAAGCGAGCAGATCACCAGCTGAAACCCAGCACTAGACTAGATGCTAAATGAGCAATGCACAAAGCTACTACTTGTGTCTTCAGCCAGCACCATATACCAGTTACAACAGCAACAGTGGTGGGTTTTGATATGTTTTGGAGCTTTTTAGATACATTCATTTGTTCCCATGACTTCTGTTCCATAACCTTTGGCCACAAGAGCCCACTGTGCTAAACAGACAAATAAGTCTAGTACCTGGATTAAGGTATATATATATTTCATATATATATATTAAGAATAGGGGAATACTATTTGGTTGGCAGTGAAAGCATTTGTGCATGTGTCTATCAGCACTAGATTTCAAACCATCTGGGGTCATTGCTTGGGTTTAACTGTGAAGAAAAGAGCATTTTCCATGCTGTCTAAATCTGGCTTACTTCTCCCTCTGCCTTTTACACAGAGTGGTTCCATTTTTGACCACACAGCAGAAAAAAAAATAATTATTTAGTAATAAATAAGATGCTGAAAGAGGTGGTGATTCGTGGATAGGAAATCATATTCCTTCACTGCCGCAGTAATGATCTGATTAAGATCCAATCCTACCACATCCTTCATGTGCTAAGTCATCTTTATAGAGCTGAAGTTGCCTGAGGGTGAGGGAGGGAGGGAGGAGGTGTGCGGAAGGCTCCGATACAGCACGGTACAGAAAGGATTGTGCGTTTACCCTCTGGCCACCTTACAAAATGAGAAATTTCCTTGGGCACCGAAACACCTTTTCTGGGATTTTGGCAGCAATGTCTTTTTAAGACTACAGTTTCATCCCTCCGAGATAATTTATGTGCATATCTGGATGCTCTGCAGGAGATGGAAATCCAGCCATCCTTTTCACTCTGTTATTTCCCCTCTCTCCCCCAGACTTACCACCTTCCTTGCAAATCTGCCTTTCAATTCTCTCTCTTACTCCGGTTTCCAAGCTGCGTAGGAAACCACAAAGCGTGCCAGCACTGCTCTACCAATCTCTATTCTGGCTGTTTCTGGCTTAATTTTGAGGATATAGTCAGAGTATCTGATTTCTTTTCCCTTTTTTTCCCCTACTCCCCCCCCCGCCTGCATTTGCTTGGACAGAAACCTCAGCCATGCATCTCGGGTGCTGCCGACTCCCATGAATGTGGGCTACCAGGAAGACTCCATCCCTTCGTCACCCCACCCCAGCAGGGCAAGAATATCACCACACAAGCTAAAGAAATAGCCAAAATGGACTGTTAATCTATCCCTGCAATTCAGGAGCTGGGATACTGGACCAAAGGGAACTTGTGTCTGGTTTGCAGACTTGATTGCGTGTCCAAGCTAACGCAGCAGAGCACAGCTGTAATTTGTCATATGCCACCAAGAACACAGCATGCACAGACAAAATGAATGTTTGTTAGAGGGAGTGAGATAGCAGAAAACAAGCCCAGGCCCAAGTGACTTCATGGGCAAAGATTACTGGCTGCAGCCTGCCCCAGCCTGTGCGCGGCACCTTGGTAATCTTGGAGGGCTGTGCTTGATGTTGCGTATAGGAGAACAGCATATTCTCTGCATGCAGCTCAATCTCCTTTAGCAGAGTCATTTGGTTCCAACAGATCTGAAGACCAATTCAAACATCACAATCATAGCATACACGAGGGGAACACAGGGCAGGGCTGCACAAGGCTATCACAGCAAAGGCTGCAGCCAGGGAACAGCATCAGCTCCAAAAACCTCCAAGAACTGCTTGTGTTGCCTGTCACCACAGAAATAAATCACTGCCTGTGCCTCTTTCTACACACCATCTTTCTTATTTTCTCCCACTTGTTAGTTCAAACTCAGCCAAATTCATTAGTTTAGGTCACATTTATGGATTGCACAGCCACGAAACAACACTTTGGGCGCAAAATATTCTTGCTGTTTCCATTGCAGCTGAGGTCACAAGAAAAACAAATTCACTAGGACTTAGCTGGTGAATACTACAGCTTTGTTTCCAACCACAAAACATTCCTCAAAAACAAGGGCCAAGGAAGTGCTGTTGTTCTTTAAACGTTACATTTCTCAGGGGCACGCACTGGGTTATTGAGTGTGGGGAAGATAGGGGGAAAGCTTTCGTTCTTGTTTGGGGGATTCATCTGGCTGCATTTCTTTTCCCATCATAAGTTATGTTTTCACTTATATTTTATTAAAGCACCCAGAGGCCTGTGGGAATGGATGCCCAGGAATAAAAAAAGAAAACGATATTAAAATGAAATTAAAAAACACCAGCAGCAGGATCAGGATTGCTGCCGTCTCCATGTGCGCTTTGTCTAGAATCAAGACAAGGCTCAGCCTGACCATCCCCACTCACTCTGACACCATTGCCATCCCAGAATTGATGTACCCAACTCACCCAATGCCACTCTCCTTTGAGATGGGGAGTTCTATTATCCCCATACCTCTCAGACCTGCCCCATGGCATCAGTCTGGGCAGTGAGATAGGATAAGCCATAATGCCTGGCAGTATCTTGTGCCCTTGTCCTATGACTTAGCATGAAGCAGTGAGGAAAATCCTCTCATGCTGCTGAATGCAGCTGAACACAGCTCCCTGCTCCTGCCCCCTTGGCAAATTACTGGGATATTGTCACTAATTATCAGGCTCAACAAGTGAAATGGTGCAATTTGCTACAGACATGCTGGAGAATGGATGCGGAAAGCAGAGCTCGGTGCGAGGAGGCTTGGGGAGAGTGGAGGAGCCTTTAGGGCAGGGTGCTGTGGGGCAGCCCCACAAGTGCCAGGTCCTGGGACAGGAGGGGGTCCCACAGGTGGTGATGTTGTGTTTGCATTTCAGAGTGTTTGCCTTCGGTTTTTTGCCTGATGTTTACTTCAAGCATCGCACTCTGAGGGCTTATAAAGAGGATTAAGTGGTGAGGAGGTCTCAAAGAGTTAGGAGGAATTAATCAAGCGGTAATCAGAAAGGAAATTAATCTGAAGAGCTAATTAATCAGCCAAGGCAGGGAGACTGCAGCCAGTCATCCCTATCACACCTTCCAGCTTGCTACTTCATGCACTGGCATGGCAGCAGGGAAGGGAAAAGGCAGTCCAGGGATGAGAAGGCAGGCCAGGGATGCCCAGCCAGCCCTCCAAACTTCCTAAGGAAATGAGGAAGCCCAACAAGGCCAGGAGGTTTCCATACCCCATCCCACCATGCAGGGACTTGAGTGAGGACATCTCCACCCCATGGGATGAGTACTTGTCATCTGCCCCGCTCAGCCCAGCTCAAAAGCTTCCAAAGGCTGAGGCATCCATTTCAGAGACTCTTCCATGCTCCTCTCACATCTTTCCTTTGGAAATGGGATCTAGATATGCAACCCACAGTTTTTTGATTGCTTAAGTGATTCCATGCACCCCACATTCTCCTTCCAGCATCCTAAATAGTCTTTTTACTTCTCCATTGTTCAACTGTTCTGAATATGCACCACTGGGGATCACTTCCCCTTCACTCTGGCCTAGCTGCATTTTATATATTTAGCTTTTCTTTTTCTTAGTCTTTTCTTATAACACATTCCCTGCAGAATCTTAATCATTTTAGTGGCTCTTCTCTGAATTTCATCCAAAAGGCATCAGGCAAAATGTTTTGCTCTTGTCCCTTCCTGACTGCACTTTGAGTAATGCCTGTTTCCCTTGGGATGAGGCACACCTTGTGCAGGCTATCTGATTGGGGATGCTCAGCCTTCATCACATCCTGAAGCACTCAGGGGAAGACAACTCCTTAGTTCACAGGGACTGCAACAAGATGCAACTTTGAAGTTACAAACCTGGTCCAGCTTGCAACAACATCTGAAATCTCATTAAGTTCACCATTATTATTATTATTAGAGTCATTTTATGCACACAGTAGACATTTTAATTGCCTCGATGCAGAGAGCAGCTTCTATTGTGTGTTTTATAGACCGTGAGCAAAGGTTCATCTCTACGTGCTGCCTAAAACCTGCCTCCAGAGAGGTGCAGCCAGCTGGAAGCTGAGCCCAAGATGCAAGGGGTTATCCAGCAGCACCAAATCAGTGCCTTCAAAGCCCCTTCCTCAGAGGGCAGCTGAGCCCATCCCTTCCCATAGTCACCCAGTGGTCACCGAGGTGCTTATGGGGGCTGCTGCTTTCTGTGAGGTGAGCTCAAGCCTCACAGCACAGCTCAAACCCAGGACAGCACAGTTCAGGCAGACTGTGTTATCCCATGAACCAACAGTGTCCTCCCCCAGCATCCTCAGGTGTATGCCATGACGATTAGGGGAACAGCACAGAGAGCTCCCAGATGACCCAAGGCTCCCACATCACCATTACCTTGTCTCTTTCCTTTTGATACATAAAGGTTATTCGTACACATCCTCTAGAAAGAAAAGTAACCTTGAAAGAAAAGGGGGAAAAGGTAAAAACCTGCTGTTATTGCCTAAACAAAAGCTAAGCTCTGCAGAATCCAGAAGGAATGGCGAGCTCCTCCAGAAAAAACACATATTTATGGATATCCTGACCCAGAGAAACAGCTCCTCATGGATGTTTTTGTACAGGGAACACCATGCTCTTCTCCCAGCCGCCTATGCTGCCTGTCTGTAAACTGCAGGATCCATTTCATTATAACTCACTTCTGTGACTGGCGATTATAAAAAATTGATTTTAATAATTTATAGCCTTCACAGCACCACAGTGCTCTGACCACCAACAGGCATCCAAAATGCTGGTTCTGATCTGGAAATCTCTCCACTCAGAGCCAGGGACTCGGATACCTCAGCAATCGATGAGTCTCGGTGTGGTACCCCAAGAGCAGAGATAAAAGGGACGCTGCTGCTCTTGTCCACACTAATAATGCCACAAAGAGGGCACTTTAACAGACAGCAGCTCCTTCTTTTGATATCCCCTTCCACTCCTGCCTCCAACAGAGACTAAGGCATGAAGATCTAGTCCCTGGGGCGGTTACCACTGTGTACGGACTTTTAGGGGTGCAGTGCATTTCACTGTTGCTTTTCAGGTGGCAGTTCAAAGGAAAAGGAATTAACCCCTTGCACAGCATCTGAAACCACTGCAGGAGGACCCCCACAGCGTCCCCAGGTCACACAGAGCAGGAGATGTACTGGTAAAACACTCCAGGATAAACTGAAAGAATAAACACTGCACACATGCAAAAATACATAAGCGTTGATATAAATATGAGCAGATAAACGCACACCCCCTTGAATGATGCTATCAAATGCATTACTACCCAAATCCCTGCAGAGCAGTAGACCATTTCCAAGGTCATATTCGCGTGGAAGTAATGTAATCCCATTACCCAGACTCCTTCGCCCTCTCTTAGTTTCTATGTTGATGTTTGTGCTCTTAATTTCAAACACCAGCCGTGTATCTCGTGGCCCAGCCTGGGACTGCTTTGCTCAAGTGGTAGTAAACACATGGCTTAATTCACTCCTTCTTCAGGAAAGGAAAAAGCAGCTTTTCCTGCATGAAACACACACGTCCACCAGCGCGATGATCGACGCAGGGTGTGCTGAAAGCTGCTGGAACTAACTCGTGCTCAGGGAACAACCGGAGCGCACAGGGTGGGAAGCAGAAAATCCGGACATGCTGCTCTTGTCAGGAGAAAAACATCCACATTGGCAGCACCTAATTCAGCTGCCAACAACGCCCGCACAAGCCTCTCTGGAGCTGGGGATGCAGCTTAATGCTTTGTGCTAAAGGGTATTTGCTTATGCTCCAGGTGAGGGACAGGGTCATTAAGAGGAAAGCTGGACAGAGTGGTTAATACTGGGGGGGGAGCAGGGAGGGAGGGTGAAGCAGCCAGCAAGGAAACTCCCGAGAGGAAGGATGGAGAATAGCGCAGGCAGGGATCACCATGGCCACTCTGCCCTAAAGCCAGCAGTCCTGGCCCACACAAGACCTTTACCAGCTTCTCCAGGTTGTTTGTCCTTTGGAGCAGGGAAATCTTGAGATAGTTGGGCCCTCAGAGTTGGAGCATGTAATATGTCCTAGAAATCTGGCTCCGCTTCTCCTGTCCAAGCCCTAAATCCACCCCCCCATGCTGTACACCAGCTTTCTCTATTTTCCCAAGACTCTTCTACCCCCTCCACAAATCCTCCTGAAGTTCAGGCCGTTGCTACTTGTCTATTCACCTCCTGAAACATCTCCAAACTCCCTTTTTTCCCTTTCACTGCCTGCAGAAGGCTGTGATAATGTAACCTCCTTCACACCTCATCTCTCCTCTAGCTGACATTATAACAAAAAAGTTTAGTAACAATCTCTAACAAAAAGCACAGCGAAAGAGTGTGGGAAGCACTTCTCATTGGCAGATGCCAGAGAGATCTGCCAGGAATATGCATCTCAAAAGACTCTGAGCATATACTTAGTCTTCTCCCAAAACCACTTTGCGGCAAGCCCATGTTGTAAGAAGGCCACAAGGGTGGTCAACAAGCACTCCCACTCTTCAAGATGATGCTCAGGACAGCATTTCAGGATGGTTTTCTCCTCAGCATGTTTCATCTTTGGGTCTCCCAGCCTTTAACTAAGTCTGATGCATGTCCCCGATGCTCACTCTGCAGGCAGTGGTGAGAGATACAGCTCCAAATGCTTCTGCATCTGCCTAATGAGAAGCCTACACCTCCTGGACAGCTGTGGAGGGAGTCTGCAGTGATTAGTCTCATTAAGCCTCTGAGAAAGCTACTCCAACATCAAACTGATGAACTATCCAAGGCAGACTTGTTAGCAGAGGATAAATGAAAATCCAGGCTTGGTATTTTAACAGTCTGCAAGGAGTCATTTCTGCTCAGATGGCCCTTAACCCTTGCATGCTCTGGGTGCCTCATTTGGCTGCTGGTCACAGCAGGGAGCAACTCTTCTCAGTTTCCAAGCCCATCTCTGTCCCAGTCTGCACATCAGGACCATACAAACTTACCCACTCAGACTTACTGTGAGCAAAGCTCTCTAATGAAACATTTTAGTAAGTACCATCCCCTGCTCCCATCATACATACCCCAGCACTCATTAGACCTTAAACCCAGGACTGGTGAAGCATGGTAGAAGAATTTCTCCAGGATTTGTCTGTTAATGCCCCTTGCTACTTTTTAAACTGCTATGCTTAGAGAAACACTGGCACAGTTGTCCTCAACCAGTAGCCACTAACAGAGTCATCTACCAGCTGCTTTCCCAGTAAAGCTCAGCTGATCTGATAAGAGAAGACCTTCCCCTAAAGAAAGTACCACTGGTAGGGCTTGGAGCTGCTGTCACAACTGATAAAGGCTGGAGCAGAGGTGCATTACAAGGCCCTCACTCCTCCTGAAGTGCACACACAGTGTCCCCCTGCCTCCCAGCCCCCGTTTCCTGTGTCTGCAGCAGAAGGAAAGGCACAACCACAGCAAAAGCCTAATCTGTGATACACCCCAGAAACAGGGATAAACCACCTCAAGCAAGCTCATATATTTATCCTCTAGGAGCCAAAATTTACTAGGAACATTTCCCTCAGCCTACGATTTCTAGGAGATTACATCTTGATCTCCTGAAGGCTTCCTTTGGTACCACAAAGTGTTTGACCCTCTGTGCCTCAGCAGCTGCAGCATAAGGCATCAGCTCAGGCAATGCTGCCTTCAGTGCTCCTCCTCACCCAAAACACATGCAGGAGCGTACACACCTATTTCCAGGCTCTGGAGTGATGATTTTAATCTCAAATTTCAGTCCTGTAGTAAGAAAATCAGGAAGGTACTGAGATGATTTTGTTGAATCTGATCTGAGCGTGATGGAGACATGATGTCAATAATGGCAAGCTGCCACTTAGTTTTCCCTGCTCTGCACTAGCATAGGACAGCCTTTGCCTCCAAAGAGATGGGTCTGTGTATTTTGCTTTAGTTTTATTGCTTGATCAAGACACTTGTATGTACCTTCTCAACAATTTAAACTGACAGAGCTGTGCTGTATTTGGTATCAACCAAACCACTTTGTCATGACAACATCCTTCAGTAGAAAGTCTCAAGGACTGCAATACGTCCACCAGCAGAGCCACATCCATGGGAAACGCATCTCCCATAGCTACTGTGCTCACTAGGCCAATAAAAGAAATCACAATTCAACCACCAATTTTCCGTCTCCCACACCTCTAACCAAAATGGGAAACACTGCTCCCTCATCCCACCAGCCTCCTCCTGCCTTCCCCATTCACACCCTAGAAAAGACGCAAGCGCTGCCTCCCCCCTTCTTTGCCAGTGCTGAAGGCACACCAGCACTTAGGAAATCATCAGTGCAAGTTCCAGCCAAGATAATTTATCCATAAAGTCTGTCCAACAGCAAATCTCCCTCCTAGGTTCTGCAGCTCAGTGAAGATAAACAGGCACATACCACCAGCTACTAACAACTTCATAAAGCATCTTCCAACCTTTATCTCCCTGAGATACCTCCACATACAGCCATGCTCCTATGCGCACAAAGCACTGAGTGGAGTTTCCTCCTTCCCTACCTGCTTTGGTAAGGGTGACATGAAGCCTTAGGCTGTCAAACAAGCACCTGCCTGCGGCATTGCCTCTCTGTCATCCTTCCTCATCCTCATTCCTTATCTCCCAATAGCAAACTGCACAATGCCTTTGCATGTCATAAAGCACCATGTTATCCAAACCATGCTGTAGACAGAGATAGTGCAAGGACCATCAAGTTTTCGGAAGGCTCATGTACCACAGAAGATAGCTCAGAGGTCCTGAAGCACATGGGGCTTTGTATGTACTTGGCAGCTTAGCACTGACATCTGAAAGTAAAACGCTTGGAAATGTCTCCTGGGAAAACCTTCAAGCACTGGGTTCAGGATTGAACATTCTCCACTAAGAATGGAGGATGTTAAAGGACCTGGAATTTGCACAAAAGCCTGATGGCTTCGAGAACCACATATGGGTGAGAAAACAAAGTCTAAGGGTAAAGCCTGATCAAAGGAAAATGCGTAGATTTTTAGTAAAATATTCAGATTTAGTAAAAGACTCAATCAACTGAATTTCACCTCCCCTCTTCTAACAAAAAAAAAAAAAAAGCAGAACCTCATTATTTTTTGGAAGATTAATAAAAAGCCTGCCCATACAGGTGGTCTCAAAACCACTGGCCCAAACCCTGCCAAAGCTCTGGCAGGAATAAATACAAACCAAGTGCTATGCCCTTTGCAGAAGCGTCCCTAAACCCAGCGCAGATTTTAGCTTCTCTGTTGGGATGCACTCAAGAGGAAGAGACTCTTTTATGGTGTGACCTGATCACAGCACGCTCAGCAGAACTTAAAACAATGCCTTTACCTATACAGATCAGTAAGTAGGAAGGTGGCCTGCCTTACCCTTGCAACTTCACTTTTAATATGCCAGGGTGGAATACATGTGCTCTGCTGATGAGGGGGTTTGGCAGATGCTGACATCCCATTAACTCCAGTATGATGTTAATAGACAGTCACAGCCAAGAAGCATTACTTGAAATCTTTAAGCAGAGAGAATAAGCCCAAATCACTCCTAAATGCACCAGTAGCATAATAAACTTAGAAGAGAAATGCAGTGAAGACCATACGTTTTGTTATTAAGAACTAAATGGCAATATAAATAAAGGGGAGAAAAACCTTAATTCCAGCTGCCCTGCAGCATCAGAGTGGAAGGGGATTCCTGCAGACACCAAGAGTTGAAATCAGGCTGTATCTAATTTCAATTTCTATCATAACACTTTACATCAAGGGAGATTGAAAGTAAACAGGAGACAGAAGAAATAATACTCTTTATAAAGAAAAATAATCATAATAAAAAGAGAGAAAGAAAATGAAATAATGGTCAAAACAGCTAAACTAAGTCTTACTGGAAAATTCAGCAATATTTCCTCTCTTGGTCCCATGCACAAGGAGGACAGACCTGCAGCAGTCTATAGCAGCACTCAGCAGTCCAAAAGGCATAAAGTCTCATTACCAGATGTTGCTACCAATTTAATTCCAGGCTGAGAAACTTGTCAAGGCGGTAAATGTTCTGTAAATCTGTCAAGATATTTCCCGTTATATACACATATATGCACACATCTTGTGTTTGTTCTCCTGGCTGATGTGCAGGAGAAATTAATAAGCCTAACTTTAAATTTATAGTAAAAAAAAAATCAAAGAAATACTAAGGAAAAAATTATTTAAGAGCCTAAATGAGAGGATGAAGCAGTTGGTCTATGAAATCAAATCACATTGAACTACCTTCAGTGCCTTATTTTCCCCTGATTGAATTACAAAATTAGTCAATGACAACCATAATATATTTGGGCTTAGTAAAATATTTGATAGTGTCTCAGAAAAAACTTCCTTGAAGAATTAATTCAAACTGGCTTGGATATGAGCACTGCCATACGACAGTATTAATAATAACAGTAAATTTGATTTATGTGTTTCTTCCCTTCTAGTGCTGGTCTGGGTGGCACAAGTCTGGCAAAGCTTTAACCCAGAGAGGCTCACCACGTTAAGGCTGGGTTTATCTAACATCCAACCTTCTCAGAATCACATGTTGAAAAAAAAGCTTTAAGAACAAGTCCAACCTTCACCACAGCACTGCCAAGTTCGTCATTAAACCATGCCACTAAGGACATCATCTACACTGCTTTTGAACACTTCCAGGGATTTCACCACTGCTCTTGGCAGCCTGGTCCAATACCTGACAACCCTTTCAGGGAAGATTTTTTTTCCTAATATCCAGTATAAACCTTCCCTGGTGCAACTTGAGGCCATTTCCTCTTGTCCCATCACTTGATACTTGGGAAGAGAGACAAGTCACCTTGTTAAGTGGCACCAAAGGCACAAAATAGAGCCTGGGCCATTGTTATCTCAAAATTGTGGAGCTTTTCTTTAGTTTTATAATGTCAGGCATCACTCCTCCATAAAGATTATTTCATAGCTTAGTAAGACAATGCTAATTATTACCCCAGCATCAATCAGAAAAAGAACACACGTTGCTACAAGCACTTTGGATAAAGACATGCTTTGCTTATTCACACAGACCATGCACCTGCTGACTGTGGGAAACCCCAGCTCTCTTTCCCTCTTCCCAAAGCAGAACTGAAGCTGGAACCCAATGGAAGCACCGCAGCCCCCCCAGGCCTGACCTAAGAGCATCTCTGTGTGCCAAGAAATCAGACCCAGACAGAAGCTCCCACACAGATCTGCAGCCTGGGAGAAGAGGCAGAAATCAGCCTCCAGGATGGGGATCTGCAGCTCTGCACTGCACAGTGAGCAACACATCTCAGCCCAAGGGCAGCAGCAGCTTTACCTGCCTCCCTGAGTGCTGGCTCCACTTAGCATAATGATTATTAAGCCCTGTCAGCAGATATGAAACCAATAGACACAGCTCCACAGGCAAGTGCTTCGAAAGCCGCCGAGACGCCTCTGCTCACCGGCTTTCATTATCCATCTGGAAAACTGCGGATGTTACAAGAGCTTTCAGAGCATCAAGACGGAATTGTTTCGTCAGCAAAAGAAGGGCCAGTTCTCTGCTGCCCCAACCCCAGGAGCTGTGCCTGCACCACAGGCTTCTGCAGCCTGCATTGCATCAGGACACCAATGCCATCACACGGCCCATCCCAGAGCAGTACCAAGCATCACTGCCCAAGCCATGTGAAGCTCTCTATGGAGGAATACAAAGTTTTCCCTCTAACACCAATTCACAGCCTTTTGTCTGACTCTTTACCGCATTAAGCTGGAAGAAATTGCTGTTTGCTGGGGAGGATGAAGCATGCCCTGGGACAGAGAGAAGATGGAAATGCAGGTTCACTGGCACCAGCTCCTCCTATAGCTGGTTCAGGAGGAATGAGAAGCAAGCCAAAGAGGTTTTTTTATCTGAAATCTAAGCAGACCCGTCTCTTTTCTTTGCTATAATCATATGGGGTTTCATCCTCTGTATTTTTTGAAGCTGCTGTGCTGCTTTGGCTCGAGTGGCATCAAAGGCAGATGTGGCAAAACCACCTCACCAGAGGCTGTGCTTCTCAATGGGGTTCAGATCAAAAATGGCTTTTTCCTTTTCTGCAGGGAAAACCCTTTGCTGGTCACAGAATGAGGCCATTCAGCAACATCAAAGGGCAGCCAGCAGAGCCACAAAACCACCCCAACCCAACACCAGGGTGTGTACGATGCTGGGCTGCAGCATAAGAGTCCTGATGAAACAGCCCCTTCCAGAAGAGGCTGGTAACACTTGCAGATGCTGGGCTGAGGAATTAAACCAACTGAACACCACTGTCCCAAATAGAAACCGGATTATAACCCTGCCCTTCAGACACAAAATAAGAAAATCCAAATGTGATTTACTCCTTCTGTGTCCAAAATACTACCCAGCCGCTTTTGTGTACAGGCATATCGCCTGGTCCATTGATTTTTAATAGCATAGTTGTAGACTGAAATGAGATGCCTGAGCGTCAAACAGGGTTCTGCACTGCTCCCACCTTCATCAACACACACCATACACTGGTGCTGATGACAGTTTCTCAGGGCCTCCCAGGACACAGGCAAGTTCGTTATTGCACTATGAGAAATAGAAGCTGGAAATGGAACAAGCCCACCGGATCATCAGATGCTCCAGTGCTCCCTACAATTTACTTCCTCAGTGCTTTTGCCAGTCGAAGCTTGAACAGCCCAAGTGATAGCTCCTGTCAATTCCCTTGAGAGGTTATTCCACTGCCCCCAAATTTCTAGGCACTCCTTCAAGTACATTCAACCCAAAACAAAGCAGCACAGTTCTCTTTCTTCTTTACATTTGCCTTCACAGCTCCCAAATCCTTCCCTTGCCAATACTGCCATTCACGTCACAGTCACCGTCACCTGTCCCCTGACCAAGAGCAAAGCTCTGCTGCTCCAGGGCTTAAGGACAGAGTGCCAGATCTCAGCATCCCTAGCTAAACACAGCATAAATGAACAACAATCCTACAGCAAGCCAAGAGGAAGAGATGATAAACTCACCAGGGATGTCCTCCCAAAGGACCATTTATCAGCATTAACAATAGCAAAAACCTTTTTCAGAGAATAATTGGAAAACTGCAGTACAGGCAAACTACAATTAAGTTACTAATTAAAGCCCTTTTCTTCTTCCCACACTGCCCTGCACCTTAGTAAAGCCACATCAAAGTTGACACTTGGTTGTCTGGTTGTTAGCTGCCTTCAGAGACACAAGACAGTGCAGAGGATGCAAGGTTTGTGGAGATAATGTCTCTTCATCAGGCTAGTTATAGCGACTGAAAAAATAGCTTATCCTGCTGCTATAGATACCTGTTCTGGAAATAAACAAATTACTCTGGCTCTGTGCTGACATTCCTGCATCTTTCACTGAAGCAAAGCCACATGAAGACAGAAGGACAGACACCATCAGGCCAAGCAGCAAACACAGGAGACAAGGAGTGGGCAGGCAGGAGCATCATTGCCACAGAAAGGAGTCCTCTGAGGATTAGCACCTTCTGCATGGTCCTTGGGGTGACTGAGCCTTGGTGATTTCACAGCTGTGGAAAAGACGTATGTAAGCAGTTGGATGAGGAATTGGGGCAACTCATTTGCTCCTGAATGGCAAGTGGATGAATGGCATCTCCCCGACGCTGTGGTGCAAGGAAAGCAGCCATAGCTCATTCTCACCTTCTCCCTCCTCAAGGTTGTGCCCACCACATACACAAAGGCAGAAGCAAGATGAGCCTGAAACACAATTGGCTTCCAAAAAATTACTTAAAAAACTAGATTTCAACAACTTTCCTCCACCTCACTTCGAGCTCACATCATGCTGAATCACAGGTAAGGCAAGGGCCACACACACAGCTTCAGACACTGCAATGTTGCAACCACTTGTGAAAGTCAGCTGTGAGACTCCTGCTAATGCAGAACTGCTCTGGGCAAATGCAAGTTGTACCATGGGGCTCCTCTGGGGTGAGTGTTGCATCTGGGGTAAAGCATCCAGTCATGACCGGGGCAGCTTTGTGCCCTTGTGAGCAAGGGAGGTCACCATGGGATGGAAGAACCTGCAGAATGTGGTGTGAAGGAGCCTTGGGGCTTCCTGGTCACCTGAAAACTACTGATCTGACTTTTTTTAAATGCTTTTAGTAGCTGCCCAAAATAGACACCTTGGTTTTGTAAAAGCAGCTGGAATAGATAATGGCTGGTCAGTGCACTTTACATTTCCTGTATAAGTAATCTCTTCATACATCTCAGTAAGGGAAAATGCTTTATTTCCAAGTCTAAATAAATCCTGACCTTCCGCTAACCGTTTCTACTGCAGGGTCATTTGATGCACGTCTCCAGCCAAGGGCAGCTCCTTGCTCCTTCAGGCAGCAACAAGAGACAGCAATACCTCATCTTTCAAAGCCTTCACTGGACTAACACTATGTGGGACCAAAGAACAAGGGGTGCAAGCATTAACTGCAGCAGTGAGCACAGAGAGAGGAGGCAGAAGCAAGTGCCTTGTCACAGCACCTCTCTATATACGTATATATATGTCAACTATACAGTGGAGAGGTGGGATCTCTTCAAGGTTTGCCAAGGAGCCCAAGGGCTGTGTAGCAGCTTTCCCTGGCTACCACCACTCCAGTTATGGACTGATGGCTTAGCAGAGGGTAAGGCACTTAGCAGCAGTTCTAAGAGCTTTATGCTTTGTCACCTTGAAGGCACTAAATAAATAAATAAATAGCACAGCTCGCACTTGAGCAGAGTATAAACAGGCATTTATAGAACGAAGCCCCAGTGAAACCACATGTCCTTTCAATGCACTTCCCAGGCAAATAGAATCAAGTAAGACCGAGAACAAGCAGTATATCGAGGGGCTTTTCAGGCAAACACAAGGATACCAACAAGGAAAAGTCCCAGCTTCCAACAGCCCCAGAGGTGTTTCTGGGGCTCAGCTCCTCAGCACTGCTGGGCTCTGAGCATCACACACCTGGGCTCAAAGAAAGCAACAGCAATCTGTTTCTACATCCAGTTCATTAGTATGGCTCACTATACATCTCTCAGACCCTGTGGTTAGCTGTGGCTTTTAATGTATGGATGCTTCTCTCCCGTAGCCGTGCCAGGATGGCTGATATCACTTCACTCTTTCTTCCTCCTCCCGTTACATGGCAGGCTCCCAGGAGGATGAAATGAAAGGGCCCTGATCACAGATTTCTCCTCAGCAGCTAACCCTTAAGGTGCAGGCTCTCCAAGCTGCAGTGTGTTTGTTCATGCCTATACAACTACAAACAAATAATCAAGGAAAAACAACCAGTCCATGATTATAGTCAGATTTAGCCAAGGCCAAACACGTGCCAGAATTAAGCCTCATCTGAAAGGTAGGTCATGGATCTCATATATTATTTTTATCCCCCCTTTAAAGCCGCAGCAATAATTGTGCATTGAAGAAGGAAAGAAAAAATAAAAGAGAAACAAAAAAAAACCCAAATCAACAAAAACAAAGAGCCAGGCACCCAAGATATCCTTGCAGGAGCTGGTCCTCTTGAATCAGAACCCTGGATTGTTCTGCAACTGACTCAGCGGACAGTTACCATCTGTTTATGGAAAAGAATGTTAATAACTCCCAATCATAATCAAATAGGCAACCACTTTAAGTACCTATTAACTAATGCTAAATTACAATGGAAGAGCTCTGCAAGTACTTCTGACATCCATGTGCACATCATCAGTGCCAGCACTTTGATCAGGGCTATTAGAACAAATAGCAAGTGCACTGCGAGCGATGCGATTCCTCACACATTACACAAAGCGTGGGCAGTATTTATTTACTGTTCTTTCGTTTCTCCCCCACCTCCTTGTTGTTTCTGCCTATTCAGAGAGAAAGTATGAACATGTATGTGTGCAGATATACACACCACCCACCACAGCAGACCCCAAAAAGCCTGGGCCCCTGTGTTTTGTGTTTCTGTCCTAGGCTGAGCTTCCATCCATATGGATTTTCTGATGCCCAGAGAGGCATTTCCATCAGTGGGGCATCACCTGAGTTGTCATCCTCTATTTAGCCCCACTACTTCCTTGATGCTTGTAAGGGCATCTCTAAGCCTTTTCCCCATCTCCTCTGGGTGGAATGGGCTAGCAGGTCCAAAAGCTGCAGCAGAGAAAGAGAAGAACCGAGCAGGTAGAGCTGTGCACACACACTCACATGCGTACAGAGAGGCAGCGCGATCACACGCCTTATTTCTTTAGGAAATCAGATTAAAAAGCAATCGACTCTTCACCAGCTATATCCAGGTCTGAACCATTAGCTGGCACTGCCTCCATCCGAGGAAGAAAACCTCATTTGGAGAAGGCAAGTAGTTTTTAATCTCAGAGCTTGGAGAATAGTTCATCTCAGCAAAACAAGAAGTGCTCTTGTCTCTGCATTTTCTCTAGCACCTTTCTCCTAATATCCCAGCAAACCCAATTTGTTTGTAGTTTGTTTTTAAAGTTGTGCAGCACCAGGAATACACCACACAAATATGCATGAGCACATGTTCCTTATCCCTAGGCACTTGCAGACGTAAGAGAAAACAACCAAAAGGAGCATCTATTTCAGTCCATCAACTCAAGCATTTACACGGCATCCATCTCTGTGCCATAAGATGTTTTGTAAGTCCCAGGACTTTTCTGTACTGTTATTCTTCTATGAAATTGTATTTTTGTTATTCCCAGGACTTGTGTGTGGCTTTTTTTGCATTATATTATGAAATTTGATATCCTGTCATCTGTTGGGATTAAACTTTGATCAGAAGAAAACCCAGAAGGTGAGGTGTAAAACCCTCCATTTCTGGCACATGGTCAGGGAATGTGGGACACTGTGCCCAGAGCAAGCAATGACTGAGCACAGGATGCCAGGCTCCTTACGACCATGTGGTGTACCCCACCTGTAAAACCCACTCCCCTGGGACACGGCAGTAAACCCAAGGGCCCTGACTCCCAGTTTCTTGCACTGTAAGATCCTATTCTTCTTCCCACATGAACACAAGTCTTTAAAAAGCATCTCAGCCTCCCCTCTGGCTACATCACCCTTCAGCTAGTGGTTGCAGCTTCAATGTATCTCAGTTTTTACATTCACTTTTAGCTGTGGTTTCCCTCCACTGTCTTCATGTTGTCCATGTAACACCACAAAAAGGTGCTTTGTTTGCCATTTCGCTGCTGCAGCCACCTCCCCAGCTCCAGTGACCCCCCCCAGATGCTTCAGCCCATCCCTATTCCCCCCAGCTACTGGAGCCAAAATCGCCAGGCAGTCAGAAAATGGATCTGACCTCTGCCATCCCATGCTAATGAATTTCCTCTTCGGAAGGAGCAGGAAAAGGCAAGAGGGACGGCACAGAGCCAGCCCCAGTGAGCTCAGCCACAGGACACCACGGAACCGGGAGCACAGTGTGTCACAACCCCCTTCACAAGGAGCTTTTGTTGATGCCCCCGCTCCAGCCCATTGACAGCACACTTGGCAGCACAGGCTTTTCCACCGCTTGGCTGTTGGCTGTATCAGTAGCTGGGTCATAACCAGAGCAGTGGCTCTGCCAGGACTTGTGCAGTGCTCCAAGGGTGTGTGCTACCAGCCAGAGGAGGGCAAAAGTGGACACATCATCCTCTCATAGTCCCATATATCATACACCTCTCATAGTCTCATAATCCCCAGCATACATGTGCCCCAAGACACAGCGACTTTCTTCCCAGAAAAAGCAGCTGGGATGTTGGACACTTGGTAGCCCATTAGTTGACTTCTAAGCCTGGTGGGCAACCCAGCAGGCTAGCCAAGGGGGACTTTTCAGCCCAATGTGATATCCAACCTTCTCAGTCCAAGTTCACCTCTCTCTGAGATGAACCATCTGCTTAAAGCCAGGAAACACAGAAGGCAAAAGATGTGCTCAGAGACTCACGAGGTGCTGTGGGCAAGGTGTCCAACATGAGCACATAATGTTCTGTGTCCGTGACAAAAACAACAGGAAAAACCTGCTCCTTCAGGCCTGCCAAGATGGGATTTCAACAACAAGTGGCAGCATATCAACTGGTGGCAAACAGCTCCTGATTCAAGGAATCACACACTTCCCCAAAAGACACAGGCGCCTGAGGCTTTTTTCTTAGTAAATGATAACATGCTGGTGCCATACAGGATGGCTGCTGCCCAAGAATTAGCTGATAATGAGGGACCCAGAGGGTAAAGGCGATTTGGAGGTGGTTGCCAGCTGCACTGTCCCAGACAGGGTGTCAGAATAAGGCAGAACCTATATATGAGTCCCAGAAAAGCAGCTCAGGACCGCTCACTGAAGTGATTTGATGATTTGGACAAGGACATCACCCCATGAATACGAAGCCTTCAGGGGGAAGGAAAGGAACAGCATCCCATTGGTAGAGTGAAAGAGAAGGAAAAGACATCCAGCACACACAGGAGAAACACAAGCTTCAAAGTACCACTGCCAGATTGGGACCATCCTGTCCACAGGGCAGAAGGATCTGCAGCCCCCAACAGGGAGCAGAGCTTAGGCACTACGAGTAGGCTGCTCCCCGCCGTGCCTGTGACACTTGTGACTCATTAAAGAGCTATCTGCCTGGTTTTAAAGACCTATTTCACTTCTGTCAACTCCATCTCTCCAAGCAATGTTACTAAAACTTCCAGAAACTTTGCAGGATTATGGTTTCATATCAGAATTGGAAGAAATACAGCACGGAGAGGAGGGAAGCAGCCTTTTCTGCCTCAGCACTTTTGCCTCCCAAAAACCGCATACACAGAGGCCCGTCACAGAGCTCCTCTGGTTTCTGGGAACGGAAAATATCCACTAACACACTTATCCAAACACCTCTGAATACATGCACACATCTGTTCACCAAGGCTGGTTACTCACGTAAGGCTCATTCCTCTTTGATTCTTCCACTAGGGTCAGAAGTTACTTTTCCTTTTTACATTTGTATCTCTAAGCACCATCAGTGGCAAATGCCCAAGCACTTCCAAAGTGCTCCAACAAATCCATCCAGAAGGCACATAACATCATCACAATTGTACAGATGGGGAAATTAAAGGAGAGACAGAGGTTAAGGCAGCTAATTGCCTATGGACATTCAGTGAGTCAGTAGAAGAGCTGGGAATTGATCCCAGGAACCGTGTCTTCCATTCCTCTACTCCACCCACCAGTCAACACACCCTACCAGATGGTTCTTATCATTGGACATATGGACTAAATATAGCTAAGATGGTGTAGAAGATTCACTATTTAATTAAGTGTCCTGTCTTCCATTTCCATAGGATGCATAGGGGAAACTCCAGCCAGAATCCCATCTGGACCCACTCAGGAAATGTCTTCCTAAAGCAAACAAAGCCCTACGCAAGCACAAGAAACACTCCCAAATCTATCTACCTGCCCTGCAACACAGATGCTAGCAAGGCCAGGAAACTCAGAAGCCTTGGAAGAAGCTCATGTTTGTCAAAGCCTGGCTTCAAACAGTGTATGCATGAGATGCCAGTTAGGCTGGTAACTGTTTTGTCATGTGAAGGCTCTTCCTCCAGCCTTCACTGGGCACCACCAACGCTGCCCAAGTGGAGGTACCAGCAGTCACAAAAAGCAGATGGTACACAGGCATTTATTTTCTTCTGGCATTAGCTCTATCTCATCACAACACTGGTGCTGGCAGGACAGAGACCCCAGTTCTGCCTGGAAAACATCAGATGCCTTCTCGTTTTCCAACTGCTACACCAAGGATCCCTGAAATAGCTTCTGAGGTGGTTATTCCTCACTTAGAGGAGGAAAACTTCCAGCAAGGAGGCAGCGAAACAGACCTTCCACATCACTGAAAGACAGGTCAGCACTTGCTTTCCTAGCATGGACCTTAGAAACTTACAGCAGTATCTCAGTCCCCATTTCACAGAGAGGCACAGGATGGGTCCACCTGCCTTTCCAACAGAACCTAGACCAATTTCACATCCTTCTGGCAAAGGACGCATCATCAAGTCCACAAAAAATATTTCATCCAAGAACATGCTCTCCTGAGTACAACTCCCTCTAGAAATGGCTGGAAGGAGCAGGCTCAAAGCTCTTCTGAGCAATCTGTAGATGCAGTTATGTACTGATAAGTAAAACACATGCATACTTTCACCCAGCAGAAGCACATACAGATGAGAACCACCAGCCTATATATCTCCATTACTCTTTCAACAAACGGAAGAGGGCTGGACAACATTCTGCTTAGGAGGCTTTGCACCAATACTGACAATGTAGGAATTAAACCACAACACCTTTCCACGTGTGCTATAAGAGCCGGGCAATCCTGGAAGGTGCCTCCTGCTAAAGGAAAGTGACTGCACCTACCTTTCATCCCAAACTTGGACCGCCGGCCATACTTGTTGATCATAATAAAGAGGACAACCAAGAGGACACAGGCAAAAGCTGCCAGCCCAACCGCTATGGAAACCTGAAAGGAAAAAGCCTTAGAGTCAAGACAGAGGAATTTAGGAGTGTACACTGAAAATACAGCACCTCCTTGCCAAGTTAACCTTTCTGTAGGCTCATACCATCTGCTGCAGTCCTGTGGATATCAGCTGTGGAAGAAAACACAAGCTAAAGCAAAGGGCTTTGGTATAGCTTGGAAGCATCACAAGCTGTTTGTAGGACAGGGAGCTCTGGGGTGTTCCTATCTGTGACGCTGTTCTGGCACCACTCCCTCACTCCATATACCTGTGGGAAAGGAGGACTTCTGTTCCAATGCCTGGGGCTCTCCCTTTACTAAGGACATCATAAGCATCTATTTCCAACATCATCACTGCGCCACGATGTTACAACACTAAAGCTATATCAACCTGAGCTGGGAACACACAGGAGCAGCAGAAAATTCATTAGAAAGAGCAATGCAGTCTCCATCCAAACATCCCTCAGGACAAAGAATGAGAGAAAATACCACACACAAAAAGAGATTAGAAGAAATTAATCAGAACTGTCTTTTTTCACCCCTTAAAACGTTTGGTTTTCAAAAAAAACACCCTAATAGTTCCCTATTTATTATTATTTTAGTAGTAAATATTTATAATGCAACAATGTCCAAAGTCTTTCACTGGAACCGTGGTTCCACTGTGGCAGCTCACAAGCAGAGGAAAGAAAATCTCCTTGCCCTGAAGGGTTTACAATCCCAGGCTTATTTTAATATTTATGAATATTTATTCCTTCAAGTCTTTGCTCGAGATACTTTTATTGCATTGATGTAAACAACAATTTCTTTGGCATCTGTCCAATTGTTCTCCTGTACTGGGTCTTGTGATGCGTTTAAGCTTCACTTCCTTTTATAAAGCTGTATTCTGCTGTAATAGAAAATACATCATTTAACCAAGAAAAAGTAATTTCATTTTGCAGCCCCTTTCCCTGCCCTTGGTACATTAGTTACAATATTTTAAAGTGTTTTATTTTACCACGCTCTATTTTGATCCCCCAGCTTGTTTGCTGTGCTTTATATTTAATAATCAGTGCACATTATTACTCCAGTCCCACTCTTCAAAGCTTTCACTTCAGTTACAGGAGATTTTCAGTTGGAAGAGAACCGAAACAAAGGTGGATTGAGTTTTGTTCATTCTGTTAACACGTGATGGGTTTCAAGATCTGAACACTCACATAATTAGAGCAATTGTGTAATGTGCTAATTCCCTCCTGTATAACACTTGTATGCACTGGTTTTGTCTTTATCTACCTGGATTTGACAGAAGAAAGACAATGTTGAGATCTGACAAGCCATAGGCTTTCTTTCCTTTTTCATTCCTGGAATGCCCTGCAGAGCAGGAGAGAGGGCAAACTGGCAGTGACAGAATTGAACCGAGCTGAATCTGAGTCCCTCACAGGGCTAAACTTAACAGATCAATAATAGGCTGAGACACACAATTGCCTGTTTGTTTGTTCTCTGGGTGCTATTTTTTTAGAGTGAGAATTTCTGACCCTGCCAGCGGCAACTTCACAAGATGCCTGATTTTCAAAGAGCTCCCTGGTTCCACACTGCAGACCAAGAGGATCAGATGGTTCGTGCCAGTATTTTCACAAGCCATAAAATCCTTCTGATTGTTGTCTTGAGTCATAAAGGAAGAGATTTTCCTTGCAAATATCTCAAAACAGCACAGGAATCTAAATACTGAGTCATCGACAACAAGAAATGCATGCAAAACAGGTCAGCAGAGGAGGACAAGACTCACCCCAAAAGTGTCCTCCTCCGGTTTGTGGGTCACAGTGATCGGTGGGGTGGGACTCACTTCATAGTCACCAACTGAAACCAAAACACCAAAGACAGAAGATTTGACATGACACTCATGGAACTCCCAAGGCACCAGCACATTCCCAATGCCAGTGCCTGACCTAACAATCCAGTTCACCCCTAACAGAGGCTGCAACTTTCTATTTCAGAAGGCACCAAAATCAACCATCAGATAGCTCCCTATGCATAGCAACAGAGAAAACACAGACCAGGACAACCTTGATGTCACTCCAACCTTACAAATGAGAAACATTTGGGTGCCTGATGTCCTTGGGTGGGTGATCTCCACCCCTGAGCCATCTCATAGAGCTCTCAGAAATGAGCTAAGTAGGGTTAAGCCCAACCAAGACTGACTCCAGCAGAACCTGATCTGAAAAAACAGTTACTTGGATGGTATAGTGTGATAGAAGAAAAGTTTGTTGAGGAAGCATGTTGTAAATGGGCCATGACACAGAACTGCTTTGGGGACTGGCCAGCCTGCATCTAGTCAAGACCCCTTCTACTATACCTCAACCAAATGTAATTTCCACTATAGGACCTTCTTCAGAACATCACTAGAGGGAAGTTAACATCTTCAAGGCTCTAAAGATTACCCAGCTTATCGAAAGCTCCCCAGCTATCTTGGGTCATGCATGGCGAAGCCAGAGCTTTGTGCAACCACCAAAAACTTGCTTCCAGCTTCCTTATTATTCCTCCGGGAGCATTTAAGTCACAAAATCTAAACACCCACAGTATGTGAAGGGCAAGGAGACACTTACTTGAAACAAAGTTGTCCGTACTCTCTGTGGAAAGGACAAAGAGAGAAGCAATGCAGTTAGCAACATAGCAAAGGGAGAGTGGTTGCGCTCACAACACACCTCAGACACACTCCACCACCCCAAAGAGCCCAGGAAACCAACTTCTCGTGTTTTGTCCTTTTGGGCAACTGTAACTGGAAATTGCAGGGCATGTGACAGCAGGATATGCTGGAGAGCACAGGGTAAACTGCAAGGAAGAGAAGGAGATTTTGCCTTGCATGGCAATGCTCACCCAAGGACAAAGTCCTACAAGGATAAGGACCATCCCCCAGGGAGGAAAGCCCAACTTGGGACGGGGGATTGGTGGAGGTCTCTTATCATGAGCCATTCAGAAAAGCTAATAGCATCTGGACATGGAAGCTGTGGCCTCTTGCCAGAGACAGCCACGCCAGTCCCTGCTGTCAGTGTCTTGACTGCCTGAGTCTATTCAGAAAAGCTCCTTCAGCTCTGAAGGTGGCCGAGACCTCGGACAATGAGCTCTAAAGCTCTCAGTGACACTCGGTTTACATAGCATGAGGATAACGTCAGCTTTCAATTCACTCGCCCATGTAAGAAATTGAGCGCGATATTAACTGGAGTTTACACAGCTTTGCTGGCAGAGAACTCCTGGAAGGATGCTGAGACGTTCACGCTGAAGTATGGGTGAGGTTTGGAAGGGAAGTGTAAAACAACCCCCGGGTGACAAACACGGCTTTCCAAATGGGGCGAAAAAACTTGGAAAAATACTTTTGTTCCAAGTCAAGCAGAAGAACTTTCCTTGGCTTTTCTAGCAAGGGGAAAAAATAAGGAAAAAGGAAAAAAGATAAAGAAATATTTCATTTGGAGACTTTTTTTTCCTTATTAAGGCAGGGAAAGTCTAGTTGTAAAATTCTCACTGCTTCCACATTTTCCCCTTTCCATTTTTCTCTTCTGGACTGAACAAATTCAACAGAAACCCACAAAAAGTTTTTCCCACTAAATCCTGTTTTTTTGAAGTATAAAACTTAGCCGAGAAATCTCCAACAACTTGAGTTCCCAAATAACTGAACGCTTAGCACACAGGAGGTAGTAGGTACATTAACCTTCGTGTATTAAACAAGGAGATGGTAGCCTGTAGTAGGGATGCCAGTGACAACATGCAATGAGATTTTTACCCAGGATATGACACAAATCTATCCTGGGAGCCACTGTGCTGGCTCCTAGAGCCACATCATCTCAAAGAGTCAGGATATGGCATGGGGCATATCTCTCACCTCCCACCCAGCTTCTAACAGCACATTTCTTCCCTCAACCTGGGAAGTATAAGCTGGTACAGTACCAAGAGATTGCAGACCAGGGGTTTCTAAAAAACATGGTCACAGGTCCTTTTCTATGTAGTCAGGAGGTCTTCCAGGCATTCCCCTTTCAAAAATTAAGTCTATAATCTTATCCTGGGTAGTGACAGCAAAACCCTAGCACATGTGAATAGCTATAGGCAATAAGCTTCTTTAAGGTTCCCCAGTGTGGTTCACTCAATCTGTGGCATTTTCTGGAGTAATCTACCTTCAAATGGGAAATTATGAACACTGGCTGGACTGAGTGTTAATGTCAGCTGTGGCGGTGGAAGGAGCAACCTACTTCAAGGAAAAGTAAATTACATCCTGCATTGGACTGACAGGATCTGCCAGGGTGAGGAATGGGTTGGGACTTTGGATCAGAACAAATAAATGGGTCAGTTCCTGCTGAGAGATGGTTCAGGGTCAGTAAGTTCTCCACAACACCACTACACACAAGGTATTGGCGAAGGTACACACACAAGGGCAGTGTTTTATATATATTTCACACAATCCCATTCTCCCAGAGCCTCTGACAAGAGGTTCTTCAAACATTAATGTGCCTTTCCACTTCATAGCATGGCTCTGATCCATTTCTAGGATCAGCTCTCTGGAACAGCAGATTTGCCCCCTTTTCTGGAGGCCCATCACCTACTTGAGAGCTGCCCCTATTTGAGAGATGAGGAAATGGAATCATACAGGTGGGACCTGACAGAACAGAGATTGCAAACCTGCACACCTCTCCTCACCCACCTACATTTGATAAGCTGTTCTTCTGCCCTGACAGAAGGTAACATAAATAGGTCAGATAGTCAAACAGGGCATCATCCTGGAAGCCAGAATACAAATTTTCCACTCCCATCCATATCGGCTCATTTGTTCAATTGTCAGATATTCAAGGCAGAGATTTGGGTTTGCATTTATGATATTTGACCTGTGGGAAAACTCTATGTACATATATGGTGTGATATAAATAATAAATGAGAGTACTGTCGGTATTTTTCTATATTTAGCAAACGCCCTATTTTGCTGGGTTTTCTTGGGCTGCAGGGGCCAATTTAGAGCTGCCACTTTCTCATGGCATCATTCCTAAAGGCAGCAGCATGCACAGATTAACTCCATAATGGCCACCAAAATGCCGGTGTTGCAATGCCAGAGGGCAGGCCAAGACCCTCTACGCTCCTATAGAGTGGACATGTCATCACAAAAGTCTCTACTGCTCTCCCCAGAGCTGGATCTTCATGTCTTCAAATGTGGGTTATTTTGCACTTCAGTTCTGAATCACTAGGGAGTACAACAGGGAATTCCAAGCAATCAGTTAAGAAATCCCAGCAAACTGATGCAAAGCAACTAATTGAGCCATCATATCTTTTGTAGACCTGTCATTCTGGCATTGCACATGTCATATTCAGAAAGAAAACAATCCTGACACTGCTGCATCCAGCTTTAATCATTTCACAACTGCAAGCTAGAAGGAAAAAAAAAGGAAAAAGCTGCATCACTTCAAAGGGATTTCTTTAGCTCACAGCTATCAACCACATTGAAGAATACTTTCTCTCCAAAAACCTGGGCATCCTCTTTGGGGCACCCCAGAAGAGATCCAAAATAACTGATCAAGCTTACATCCTATTCACACTGAAATCCCTAAAGATCTTTAAAAAAGCCCAACAGTACACTGCAGAATATGCTACACAACAAAAACATCTAAACCAGTGTGTGTCTCTCTCTGCACTTAAGAGTCATAACACCAAAGTGCCCATGATCAGGAGAAACATACTGGAGGTGACCAGGCCTCCAGGGGTCACCTCTTCCAACCTGCTGCTCAAAGACCACCTCGGGTTGTCAAGGCCTTATCTAGGTGCAAGGATTACTGGTGGGACCGTAGTAAAACCTCTGGTTTGCAAGCAACCCTGATGAGATGAACTGAATATCCTACCTGGAAAGGGCTTTTCAAGGAAGTGTCCTTTGATGGTTTGATTGGCTGAGCCCAGCTGGTTAGTAGCCACAATCGTGTAGTTGCCATTGTTGTAGTGAGTGGGTTTGTTGAAGAGCAGGCAACCCTCAGACACTTCCCCTTGTTGGTAAAACTCCATGTGGATGATCTCTGTCTCCCTCAGGACCTGGCCGTTGTGCAGCCAGTGAAGGGTGGGAGCTGGGTTCCCATGCACTGCAAATGCAATGCAGTGCTCCAAGTGTAGCACCGGCTCCTCCAGAGTTAGGATGCGAGGGGGATCTAGCAGAGAGAAACAGGGCAGGCTCACAGCACATCTCCACTCACATCACTCCTCTGTGCACCACAGAAATTAAGATTATTGAAAATGCCTCTGAAATCCCTTGTTCCTTCTACTCCTCCCATGGATGTCTGCAAAGAAGCAGCGCTAAGTCACAAGAACTGCTCCAAGCTCCCCAGAAGGAGGATCTGAACCACTGCCAGATCTCTCTGGCTTCTGAACAGGAGTACAGATTAATGACAGGGATGGTCGTAAGACCAAGAGAATTTAAGGCTGGAGTTGCCCTCCTGCTTCTCTCCTACCCTCAAGAGATGATGGGGAGGTCGCGTGTTCCCATTATGGAGAATGCGGCGACACAGCACTGATACAGTACAGGTGTGCAAGGTGCCCATGGGAGCTCTCCAGTCACACTAAGCAGTTTTGCATTGCACAGCTGTGGAACCAAACGTCCCTCAGCGACTGCCTGTCCTTGGGGGTTTTGGCTGCGGGAATACCCCAAAGGAGTTCTCACCCTCCGAACATCCTCCAGAGGTATTTTAATTAAAGGGACTAGAGTGGGAGAGGGAAAAGCAAAACAGAGGCTACACCTGCAGTTTATTGCATATGCATTGTCTTCCCCCGGGACACCCAAGAATTCAAATGTTATTCTGCCACTGTTTCTGAAACCCCATTTACAACGCCTACATGTAAGTCCCCAAACCACAAGGCTGACAAGGTCTGAACTGTGACAACAGAGTATTGAGCAAAGACACAGGACACAAGACGGAACCATAGAATTAACTAGATTGGAAAAGACCTTTAAGATCATCAAGTCCAACCATTAGCCCAAGACTGTCAAGTCCACCACTAAACCATGTCACTAAAATGTAGGTGTTCCCTAAACCTCTCCTTTTTCCTGGTACCATCCAGTCGCAAAGACAATCCATGGGGCATCCACAATGAATAAAAACAATGTACCAACTTCAGCCATCTTTTGCAAAAAAGGCAGAGACATTTTTAGGCAGTGAATGTGTTAAAAGAGAAGAAGGTGAAGAGATGATTGGAGCTGTGCAAAATTCTCCCACCAGCACCCAACTACCCCGAACCACAGAGCTGCATCCCAGCCACCTCTTTTTCACTCACAAGCCTAGATCTGCATGTGGCTTGTTCACATCTTCTTTGCAAGGAGGATTCAAAACAGGCAGCCACCTACATGCACAAACCCAGATCTTTTCAGCTTGAAATTGCAGCCTGAGTTATGGGTCTGGACAGCAAGAGCAGGGGGAGCAGAAACCATCACAGCTTAGAGGGTTAAACAGGTGAATATAAGCATTGACATGATGCTGTTTGAGGTGTGGAGGAAAAGATGCTAAAACACAGTGCAAACCACACACCTGCTGACCAATCACCTCTGAGCTGATGTGAACTTTAATCACCTCCATTCTTCAATCCATCAATGTACTTATTGGGAGGAAGATGAAAGCAGTAAAGGATCTCCTCTTCTTCCTATCCTATGTGACTGCCTTGGCTACAGGACCCATTGTCTTCTGCACTGCACTAGACACACAATACCTGTGGGCTCACCCAGACTAGCCACAATCCCACATGGGTCTCTGCTCTACCCGTCAAGGATGGGGGATTTTTCAAACTACAGAGTAAGGGCAAATATTACAAACGCAGCAACATATAGTAAATCTCAGCTGCTTGAGAACACAAAGCTGTGTAAACTTCCTCTTAAGGTCAGGTTTGTGTTAAGTTATATTAGAAAGCACAAAGAAAGTTTAGCTACTTGCAGCTAAAAAGTGAACAGTTGAAATTTGACATGTGCATGTTTACACAGCATTTGCAGTTTAACTTTGTAGGAACAGATCTGAGAGGAAGCACTAGCATTCCTGAAATAAGAGGCAAGATTTACACTGGCTTTAGCAAGGGTGACCTTTAACCTCTCACATAGCATCAGGACAAGCAACTCTGTGTTTGTAAACAGTGTTAGTCCCTCTACAGCTTTTCCTTACTCTGCTGATCTTCCAACAGATGGGTGGAGAGATGTCTACCACCAGTGTGGTACTGCTGTTCCTCCCCTGCTCTAGTGCTCATTTCTGCATTAATAGAGGCAGCAGGAAAGCAAATATACTGACACTTAAAGAGCTGTGCAAGGATCTACCTCCTCCTCACTGTGCTCAGCTCCTAACCATCCACAAAACCAGCGTGCCACAGGTAGAAAGCAGCCATGTATTCAAATGGTTCCCAGAGCAGCCCTCCAGCCTCTACAAGATCAAGGTCTCTCCAATGCTACTTACAGTAGACGGTGAGCAGTACACTGGCATTGCTCATCCCCACCACGTTCTCGGCGATGCAGGTAAGCAGGAATCCATTGTCCTCACTGGTGACATTCACCAAGGTCAAATTGATGGCATGAACATTGGTCCAGTTGAGGTTGGTCTAAAAATCCCAGAGAAATACAGAAAGAAATCAGTGTTTGCTGGCTGCTCTCCTTCCTGCTACTGCCACAGGAAAATGAGGATCAATTTCCACATAAGATACAAGAGGGTCTCCAAAATCCAAAGACAACTGGGAATTGGTTGAAGTGAGATATTTCCTCAATTAAATACACCACATCTTATAAGAGGAACTACTAGGAGGGGGAGAGCCATAGGGCTGTAGCACTGATAAACATAACTTGCCACTAGAAAAGCTTATTTCAACTGTGGCAGACACCCCCATAAACAGTTTCATTAGAGGAGACATGAGTTAATTCAATTAGGGAACACTGAAATATGAAACTATCTCATCTTCACTTTCCAGCCATACAGAGGGAAGGTTTTGCTGCCTTCAGGTAGTTCCCAAGTTCTCATGTGGATAGGGTACAACCTCAATTTTCCTTTGGATACAACCATTTCATGTTTCTCATAGCAGCCTCCATCATCTACATGACCCTCTGCCCCGCATGCACAGACCTGGGGAGCCCATAGCAGCCACCTTGCCTTTGCCGCATCAAGCACATGCAGCACTGAGATCCTGCAGCCCCTACCTGGTGTGTGTTGATGGAGTGGAGATCAGCCACTGTCCAGTCAACGTCAGGCAGCGGCGAGCCTGAGCCATTGCAGGTGATGACAGCATTCTCTCCTTCCCTCACTGTCAGGTTCACATGGCTCACACTGATCTCAGGGAGGTCTAGAAGAGCCAGAAAACAAAGTGCTCAGGTCTGGAGCAGTGTTTGCTACTGCCAACCACACAACACGTGTGGATCCATATCCCACTAAGCTATTCCCCAAATCAGCCCCTAGCACCCTGAGATAAACAGGAGGGGGGGCAACAGCATGGCCTTGCCCTACTGAGAGAAGTTGGGGGTCTTGGAAATATGGAAAATGTAGATACTGGAAATGAGGAGATGTACAGATGAACAGACTCTTCCATCACATTTGAATCCGAAAGCTGGTGTCCAGTTCCAGCTGTCCTTCCCTTCACTCAACACCCATCCCAATCTCAAACTCCCACAGGAGCTGCTCTCAAGGGCATATGGGAAAGCTGCATGTGCTGGGACAGGATCCAAAGTGTTCCCACCTTCAGGGACAAGGCACAGAGCATCCAGGAGAGTAAAGTGTCCCTCTAATTTATAACAGTCAAGAGATGACCAAGGATGTATCCTCATATTAACTGCAACTCTCCTAATAAAAGGTGTCCTTGTTCTTCCCCAGTGGTGGCAGAGACATTCACTGATTTATGGTAGCTGTGATTTACACCACTTCCATTCTTGCTCCCACAGGGACCAAATATCTTTGCAACATGAAACCAAAAAGCACTGATTTCAAGAAAGGCAGACAGCTTTCTTGCTGTTGTAGAAGCAAACTGGATTATTGATCAATGGTCCCCTCCCATTATAGGGCAGCAGCATCCATCACACCATCCCAAAGCCATGGATGGAGATACACATCCTTTCATTGCCATCAAAGAGTGACACGAAGAAGGAAACAACGTTGAACTGATGTGGGGGGATGCCAGAAGAAAGGAGGCAGTGTGCTAGCAAAGCTTCAGAGGTGGCAGGAATCAGTGAAACGAGATGCGAAGGACAACATATGTTCTCTCCAGGTTGAGCTGGTATCAAACATGGCCACACAAAGACATGCTACCCCTCAGCACCAAAGGATAAAGACAACAACCCTGGAGTTGTCCTAGTGTTTGAACAGACAGACTCTCTTTAGAGGAAAGTCGACCAGTGCAGCTCCCTGCCCTTCCACAAGACGACAAGGTCAGAATGCTCTCACCCTGCACACCAGCACATACGCGTCCCAAATCAGCACCCTGTTGTCCCTTAGAGTCTAACACCACCATTGGTAGAGCCATCTCTCTTCCCGCCCCTGATCCCTAAGGATTTTTTTTCCCCTCTAATCCTTGCAGATTATTCTTCCTATGCAGGGCGGAAATTACAGCACTCTCTTAAATCTTATTAGTTCATCCACATGCGAGCGCACTTTGGCCAATTTCCAGAGCTTAATAAAGGGACATCATGAACTTGAAAATAATTTAAAAGTCATGCAAATCCAAACGTGCATGTTGTCTGTCCTCTACTGCTGCAAGAAACCAACCCAAATTCCTAGAAAAAGAAAGAAAACCTCTGGGTTTCCTCCTTTTTTCCAGCCCTTGAGTTTGATGGCTGCTTGCATATAGACAATATAATTGCTGTGCTGAAGGTACACCTCCTTCTCTTCACTCTGCAAGAGATGCTTTCCAGTAATGGCAACAGCAGAGCAAAACCTGACACCAAACAGGCAGCTGATGCGTGACAAGGTGAAGGAGAAAGGGGTAACTATTGAACATGCCTCATGTTGCTCCTGGGGCCACTGGAGTCTTAAAACACCAGCAGACAGCAAAAGGATATATAAAAGTCACTCTTGCCTCTTTCCTACATATACGAGCTTTCAAATGAAAAAATAAAACAAAATTAAATGAACAGAGACGTGTATTCCCTAAGAGTAATTATGAAAGATACGGTGGCAGTGTCTTTTAATGATATGCTGCTTCTAGGATTTGTTAGACAGCCGAAGAGCAACATGAAACACATACCACCTTTTCCAGACATCACACAGACTCATCACAGACACTCTGTCAAGCAACAGCATTACAGTGAAGGAATGCCCCAGATCACTCTATACCTCCACACACAAATAAACAGCAGCTCCACATTTAACCAGATACTCTATTTTTAATCCACAAACTACCCCTCATCAGCTTCAATTGTCTTGTTCTTGACCACGTGGTGGGATTCTCCTACACCAGGTTACCCAAGCAAATGGTTGAACCAGAGATGCCTGATAGGACAGGGCTCCCTCCCAGCACCCTCTTGTCTTCCCATATGCCTGGCCCTAGAAGTGCTTACCACACTGGGTGATGTTCATCTCATGCAAAGGGATGATGGCTGCATCCATGTTCATGCAGTAGAGCTTCTGGTGCTGAAGGTTCGCCTCACCCTTCTCCTGCCATAGCTGGATCCAGCGGATGTCGCAACTGCAGTTAAAAAGGTTCCTCTCTAGTCTCCTATGGGCAGAAAAAGTGTGAGAAAAGATGGTGGGACTGGGAAGGATGAGCAGGGCCATTGCCTGGCTCCAGGCTCCCCCAGCAGAACAGCCACCATGCAGGTGCAGGGATCCCTTTAGAGCTAAGGGAGAATCTCCTCTGTGTTATTTGCCCAGGGTCTTGTGGCACTTGTTATTCACCTCTTTTCCACCTCCACAGTGACAGAGGTTATACATCCACGTGTTTACAGTCTCCTTCACACATGCACACAAGGTTTTACATCTCCCAGGGCAGCACACAGATACACACATTTTTCACTGCAAGATCTGCACATGTGCGGCTTGATCCCACAGCCATCCAGACACCCAAAGCATTCATCCCTCAGCAAAGGAGCAGGCAGCTCCTCACTACCCTATAATATAGACTGACATCTTCAAATCCCACTTCAGTAGGGTCCAAAACGCTGCTGGGCAAAACACACCTCCAGTCCCCACAAGCACTCAGTGAAGCTGGCAGCAATCCTCCCAAGTACGTTGTACGAACACAGCCTCCTGGTGACCCAGGACACGAGCTAATGCGCAGGATATCATGCATTTTAATCAAATCAAACAGCACTGCACTGAGACCCTGCTGACCTGGCCAGGAGAGATGAAGAAAAGCACTGCCTTTAATGTACTTCATTTGAACCACACTTACACAGTTTATATACCGGGAATGTTTATTATAATTGATTTTCCAACCTATTAACCATTTTATTTACATTTTTAAAGCCCTGCAGCTCTCGGTGGAGATGCAAGGAGGGCAAGTCACAGCAGGGAGGGGAGCCCAGTGCTCAGCCAGGACAGACAGAGTTACCAACACGGGTTGCAAACTTGAGCAAAACAGGAGATGCAGCCTGACCAAAGTATCTCCCCACATAAATGGGGGGCAAAAGAAAAGAGGGAGCACAGGAGCCAGCACTGCAAAAGGTGAGCTCAGTCACCCCAAGCAGATAGGCACCTCCAAAGGTCAAACCACTGCTTCACGTAGGCTCTAGATTCCCCTTTCCAAAGGGAGGAAGTTGCTTTTCTGGTCTGTTCCATGTGTTACTGCAAAATTCATGCTTGCTTTTACAAAATTAATTCCACCAACTAACAGGATTTGGAAACAACCTTCCAAACGTGCAGCTCCTGTTACATCAATACAGTACTGCAAAAGGAGGAAGAGGAGAAGGGACCTTCTGGTAGCACTCACGGGTATTCAACCTGAACCTTAATGATGCCGCTTTGAATCTTCTCATAGAACAAGATGCCATCTGACTTTGGGTTTTTTTTCCGCAAGAACAAACACTCAGTTAATCTTCACTCTGTGGCTTTTCATTAGTTCATTCCTTTCCTGTCAAAAGCATGTAAACCTTTTCAATGCAGATACAAAGCTCAGACAAGCAACTCAAAGGCCAAAGCATTAAATTTAACAGACCAGAGCGGATTAGCACAGTGATTTGGTGGGATTCAAATGACAAGGCATTAGCTGCATGCTATGACAGGTACTGACAGTGTTTCACACCGGCTTTGCATCCTCTTCAGCATGGCCATGAATCCCATCTTCTCATTGGGATTCTCCCAAGGTCAGTGCTACAAGCAGGACATGGGATGGTGCTTGCTAAGAGCCATGGACTCAGCTAACAGCAGATCAGGTAACAGGAGTTGTACCCTGGGACCCAACAAGGAACTGGGGGAGCTCAGAGACAACAGGGGAGAAATTGTGTTCTGCTGCAAATATCCTCACAAAATGAGGCTGCAGGGGAAATCTGCTGTCCTAGCACTTAAAAGGCAACTCTGTAAGTAACAGACAGCTGCCTTCCCAGCCCATTGCTAATTCATGAAGGCCCATGAATAATACAGGAGCAATGGGCTTCAGGACAGAACCTACTCACAACCTGCTCCACCATCAATGATGTAACTTGCTCTAATCGAGACCCCCACAGGGGCTTTTGCACAAATTAACTCCCATCACCAGCTGGATGTGCCACCAGCAGCTGGCATGGCACCATGGGTAGAAAGGGCACAGATGTGTGCTCCTGTTTTCACTAACATGCATTGCAAAAGCACTCTTGACATATGGGAGATGTCATCTCTCCGTGCCTGGAGCCTGCCTGCCATGCCAGCCAGCTCTCCAGAGAAGTGCATAGGGATTTCCACACTCTCATTGTCCGAAAACCTAGACCTCCATTTCAACCTGATCTAGTTGAAGATGTCCCTACTCATTGCAGGGTGTTGGCCTAGATGACATTTGAAGGTCACTTCCAACCCAAGCTATTTATGATTCTCTCCTCATTCCTTGCAGGGATCATTAGGAGATGCAGCTCCTTCCAACTCTTCCTCCCACAACTTCTGTACATCTCCAGTACTAACAACCCTCTGCTTGCCAAGATAAACGCATCTTCCCTTCTCTGCAAGAAGCAGTGCCTTAGACATCACAAGGCACCCTTTGGCCAAAACCCACCTTCAGGCCAGAAGATGTCACCATATACTGTGGAGATGTCTCCCATCACAGTGTGAAGGACAAAGGTCTCCATTGCTGTTGTGTGCTTAATGAATGCAGGAGCACCATAGTGATAATTAAGGCAAGGGACTCCTTCTCATGAGCTGTATCTGGCACAGCTAACTCCCAGAGAGGACAAGTAAACCCAAAGGGCATTTTTGCACGTAACCTTAGCCTGGAAACGTTGCCAAAGCATCATTTGGTTACAGGCGCTCAGGAGCTGTGCACACTCCCACACCTTCTGGAGGCCCCATTAAAACTGAAAATTACCGTGAGAAATAGCAAGTATCACAGCTAGGAGTGAGCTGGAGTCCCTCTGCACAAGCAAATCTGGTTCTGCACCGAGGAGCTGGCCCAAAAGAGGACCAGACCAGAGCCATGCACCAGCCCCTGGCAAAGGCAGCAGGGTATGCTCCAGGAAGCAGGCACACTGCAGGGCTTGTGTTTGGGACAGAGCAAAACTGTGACAACCATGCCCTACCCTGTCAGTTGAGGTGACAATGACAGAGCAGAAACCCTAAAGGTATGTGGGCAACCAAGTCAGCACTTCAGACAGCGATGCTGCTGAGCCCAGCTTTGCTCCCCTCAGAAACCTGTACCTACTACCTCCCAAAACCACCTGGGCAGCCTCCACCAGGGTGGACCAGTGCAGGAAGGGATGTCGTCAGCATCCCAGTATATACTGGGACAGATAGAACTTCATATGCACATAGAACAGGGTTTTTTTCAAGCTAGGCAGCTAAATGATTCACATGCTTTGTTCCACACCTCCCCACTCAGCAGCTAAAGCAAAGCTGTCTGCAGTTAAAACCTCTCAGAGGGCAGTGGAGATCCTTGCCACACTTTTCCTGTCTGTTTTGATTCACATAAAATCGCTGCCAAGGTTTCATACACTTGCAATTATAACACTCTCCTACCTCAGGACTGAGATCGCTTCCCCAAGCTTGAGAACCAAAGAGCGTCCAGCACAGAGAGAACAAAATCTATATTTGTTTTTCATTTCTATTTATTTCCCAAAACCAGGACTTCTCTTGGCAGTCCAGCCAGAACTGTTATTTCCAAACCCCTGCCAAAAAGGAATGGGATAGAAAAGGAAGAACCCAGGCAGTGATGCACAATGGCTGGATTAGCTAATGCAAAGAGCAGGCAAGTACCCACTGTCTAGCTACAACTCTATTAGTGTGACTGTCGGCAGCAATAAGTTTAGAAGCTAAAGGCACAGATGATAAGTTGGACTCAGAACATTAACAGAGACACTGCTGTGTCCTATCCCTACCAAAGCCTCTTGCTGTAGCATCACAGAAACATACTGCAGAGCAAGCTGGCAGAGACTGCTGGTATTAGAAATGCTCATGGGCCAGGCAGAGCAGTGAGATGTACAGGACTACAAGGTCTTATACAACCAAAGATGTAATTGGATCCAGAGTTTTAGGTCTTTCTGGGATGGAATTTCTTGAAATGTCAGCCCTAAGCTCTCTGAGGACATGACAAAGGAAGCCAAGGACATGACAGAGGAAACCAGCTGTGACTTCTGGATAAGAAAGGCTCTAAGTCAATGTTTATGAGCTGTTGCATGTGTCAAATGTTTCCCTGTGCACATTCAGCTTCAGACTTCCGAGGGTTGTGCACACATTAGCCCAAACCCCTGCGGCCAAGGTCAGCCCGTGCTGTGGGAATTAGGGCTGGAGTCACTGGAAACCATTCCAAGCCTTGCTTCTGGCCAGGAGGAAAAAGAGACAATATTCTTTCGAAGTGTGCCTCAGTTTTGCCATCCTTTCTTCACTGAGTCAGCAGGGGAAAAAAATCTCAGCTCTGTTGAACAATAAAAGAAGATGTGCTTTAGAGCAATACCATTTTCCTGAGCTTGATGTGCCTTGAATGCAGCCAGGCAGTTGTTTCAAGTCCCAGATGCCCATCCACCTGCCTGCTCTCATAGCGTGGCATGATCTTCCCATTAGTCTTCTGCTCTTTCCTCCTCCATGCTCACTGCGAGTAGCTTTGTCAGGTCTTGTGTTCCCCGCCAATCTCCACATTGCATCATTTGTAGTTAATCTTCTCCCAGCACTCTCCTGGAGATGATCCTCCCATCGCTTCCCTTCCTGTGTTCCCTGCTGCTCCAAGCTGCTTCATTGCAAGTCAGTTTTGCCTTCAGTGACTCTTCTCCCTTTGGATTCACAGTTACCTCGTAGCGCTGGTGCTTAACATAAAGTGCCTCCAGTGAACCACTGCAGACCTGCACCCACTTGTCCCACCAACCCTCACTGTAGACCTAACCCTCTCAACAAGAGCAGACTCTTTCCAGCATCTATGTGTCTCTGGGCTCTTCTTTCCTCTGCGCAGCCGTGCACAAGTGCTGCTGCTCAGCCTGCCTCCCTATGGCTTGCTGCCTCTGCAGCAGTCCCTACTGCTCACCACCTTCTTCCTTTCCAGAGTGTTTTGGCTCAAATTCAAGTCCTTGGCTGATGTCAGTCTACATCTCCCTTTCTAGCTTTCACCAGCGTTTCACACTCACTTTATGTGGGCCATGTATTCTGTCTCCCTCCCAGGTTCTGGAAGCCTCCTTGGAGCTCAGTGTGCCAAAAAAACTGCCTTTTACTCACCCATCCTCTGCATTTCTAAAAAAAAAAAAAATAAATACAGTATTTCCCACTTTTCCATATCTGCGACTAAATTATCCACATCTTATGTATTTGCTTTTCCTCATCAGCAGGTCCCAACTTTCTAGCCCACAGTAGATAACATATGCCTTTAGCTTGATTCCTGGCACTTTATGTGAATGATTACTCAGAGCCCATAGCTTAAGCTACACATCCATGCTGTCTTATCCTAAACAAATCCAAAGTTCAGCAGGACAGTTTCACGTCCCCAGGGAGGACACTGCAGGCACATCCCCCTGCCCCATTAACAGCTATGTCCCAGTGTCCATCAGATAAAGTGTCCCCCTCTCAGCACACTTTAGGGAACAGCACCATCATCTCATTCTGGTACTGATCATCCCCTTGCGCTCGCATGTATGGAGGGTCCTTAATGACAAGGAGCACCATTGACCATGCTCTTACTCCAGAGCAGCCAACAACAAGCCAGACCCTGCAGGCACTCACATTTGTAGGTCTAAGTTGGCCACTGGAGCTGGTACCAGGGAGTGATTTGCCAAGCCCCCTTTCACAGCCTGGTGGCAGGAGAGGTCAGTCAGAGGCTCCAGCCATGTGCAATGCCAAACCTCCCCATGAGACGCCATGTACACCACATATCACATCAGCACCGCTTTCCCACCCCATCACCTCTTTCTACCAACCATCCGTGTGATCTCCCATGTTCCTATCTGCATTGTTTCTGTCATCAGTCAGGGCTTGTTAGCTCTGAGAAAACAGCCCTTGAGCACAGTTCCTTCCTTTCCATTTGCCAGGCTGCAGAGCACTGGCCCCAAGTGACTCTGCTGGCACCAACCAAAGCCACTCCAAGTACAGCAGCTTCTCTGTCAGGATCAGCATAGCAGGACAACATAGATGTATACTTCATCAGGTGGGGACTAGCACACTTTGCTGCCCAAACAGCAGCATCTCAATTCCTTTTATGCTTGGTATTGGTCCTTTGAGCCCAACTTGGGCTGGCAGACCTGGGACATGCCTGAAGAAACAAAATATGACCAAATGAAACAAAGCCACATAAAAACAAACCCTGTTGGAAGTATTGCCATTAATCTGCAGGGTCACCATTACTCCGGGCCCTGCCAGTGCCTCTAGCTCAGGACTGCAGCCCCATTTGCTCTTCCACTCTTGGGTGTCTCTTGGGTAACAACCATCAATCTGAGTTTTGCCAGACAGTGCAATGACAATAACTAAAGGTCTAAGAATACAAATGACTCATGCTATTAAACTTGAAACCTGAGCCAGGCTAGAAAAAATATTTAGAACTGTAATGAGGAAGGCGATAAATTCCAAATTCAGCATTTCAGCTCTGCAAGCCAGATCCCCCCATCAGAAGGGCGTTTCTCTATTTTCTAATATCACCATTAGTATTTCTCATTTAGCAATTTGACAGAAATAAAATGCACTGCAGTAACACAGGTGATAACACACTTACTCCCACTTGAAAGACTGTCTTTATTCTTTCATAAGTCACTTCTAGCTTACAGCTCTATTGATCATCAGTGAGGATGAATGGAGCTTCCCAGGATCCTCTGGGACAAATCCCACATATATATATTTTTTATACCTAACAAACAACTATTTCTAGAATTCAACAAAATAGGTCATCAGGGCAACGCTCCATTGATTTCATGTCCACTTATTCTTCAAGCACAGCGCTGAATGCTCTATCAATAATTCAGCCGGTTGAAGGACCACCAACGCCCCAGGAGAGATACTATCTCATCTCCCACACAGGAGACTCAATTGCTACGGACCAAGGGAGGCATTTGCCTGAAAAACAGGGGTGTCAGATAAAGCATGTCCATCAGCAGGAGGAAACCAGTTAGCTCTATCCTGCAACAGAACAGGATCAAGTGTTTGAGAAGATTCACTCAAAATCTGGCCTAGTAAGTACTTTGAGTGCATTTCCAGAGTTAGTCAACCATTCACTACCCCAAGCATGACTTGTTCATCATCCCGACGTTAATTAGCCAGCTGCTGTGAAGTTGAAAGAGAAGCAGTTCTGCTCTGGTGATCCTGTATCCAGATAACCCTCCTAAGGATTGTGCTGCCCATTGGAGTTCTAGGTAATTATTCACAGGCTTCAGAATAGCTCTATTAGAAAACTGCTCCTCCTCTCAGCCTCCCCTCTTCTCCCAGGAGATGATTCCAGGGTGGGACTTACAGTTCAAAGAGTCGCAGGGTCTGGAAGAGTTGCCATGACAGAGTGGTGAGCCGGTTCCCAGAGAGGTCTCTGAAAATTGACAAGAAAACAAAGTCATGGTAAGTAATTCCTCCTGCACGTGGCCCTACCGCCTCCACAGAGCTCATCTTTCTCCTCAATGAGGAGCTTGTCAAGCAGCTTAGGACCCAAGTTTAGCTTTCATACCGAGAGATTTTAATGAGGATGAACCTAAATGGAAGCTTCTTATTTATTTTTCCAAGGGGGAAATGGCAGCAATGTTAAAAAACAACCCAAACAGACTAAGAGATATCTGATTCTTGCCCATGAATCTGGATCTCAACCAACCATAAGCAGAAAGAACAAATCTAATCTCAACCTGAACAAAAAATTACGAACAAATCTCATGTTAAAAATAGTAACAGCCAGGTTCAAATGACAGCACAATGATTACCCGAGGTGTTACCATATGATCTGCAGTAGCCGTGTTCTCAAAGCATCCTGGTACATGGTTGTGTGCTGTTTGCACCCCTGGGTACTGCTGCTACAGCAGCTAACAGCTCCCCATCCCTCTCTCCATCTGCCCAAACTTGCAAAAACATCAATCTCATCTACCTGGGAGAGGTCTGCAACCCAGCACACATCATCTCTTGAGCTGAAAGCCAGAAAGGATGCAAGAGCGTAAAAGCAGCCAAAGTACTAAACTAGAGGAAGGAATGTGTTTGGGGTAGAGTGGGTGCAAATAGAAAACCCTTGCATTTCTAATGGTGTAAGAAGGTAATGAAACACCTTCTGTAGCTGGCAGCCTGGGGACGCCTGGCCAGCCTGAGAGCCACCAACCGAGGGACCAGCCCATGGGGTGAGCAGAGGGATGGGTGGTCACAAGCTCTGGAAGAAACCTAAGTCCTCCCATATCCATGCTGGCCTCCAGAAGAAATGGGAGGTGCTGCCTCCCACCCTTTGCTGAATCCATCCATGATCCCACCATCTCCTTCCCCATCACAAGCTGCCTGGGTGGGCTTGTTGTGGTTTAAGCCCAGCCATAACCCAAACCGGCCTGCAGGGTGCATGCTGCCAGCTCTGCTGCCTTCCCTCCGCCCTGAGTGTGCGGGGATGGCAGTGAAGCTCCTAGTTAAACCCCACAGTCTCTCTCTTACTCCCCCCGCTTCCTCCCCCTCGCTCCCGGGGGGAATGGGGAGGAGAATCAAAAGACTGTAACTCCCACGGGTTGAGATAAGAACAGTCCCGTAACTAAGGTATAACACAAACCACTGCTGCTACCACCAATAATAATAATGATAAGGGAAATAACAAGGGAAGAGAATACAACTGCTCACCACCCTCCGACTGATACCCAGCCAGATCAAGCAGTGATCTAACCCTTCCAGGGGACTACCCCCACTTTATATAGTGGGCATGACGCGCTGTGGTACAGAATACCTCTTTGGTCAGTTTGGGTCAGGTGTCCTGTCTCTGCTTCTTCCTGGCTTCCCCTCCTCCCTGGCAGAGCATGAGACTCAGAAAGGCCTTGGTCAGAGTTAACATTACTGAGCAGCAGCTAAAAACATCGGTGTTATCAGCACTGTTCCCAGGCTGAAAGTCAAAAACACAGCGTTGCACCAGCTACTAAGAAGAAGAAAAATGGCTGCTACTGCTGAATGCAGGACAGGGCTGCAGGCAGCCATGGTGGCTTGGTGCGGGACTGCAGATAGAAAGAGAGATGAAGGACCAGAGGCATGAACTACATGCAGGTTCATTAAACTCTCAGCTGGCCAGAGAGGATGTATGGGACAAGGTGGCACAGAGGTCACAGTGGTAGTCCAGCCATCCCAGGCTCAGCACACAATCTCTCTTTGATTTGCAGAAACAAGTTAAAACCAAGAAAGCAAATCCTGGAACAGCTCCTGCTGATGCAGGTCTAATGCACAAGGATTTGTGCTAAGAGATCCATTTGTTGCTGTAGACCAGGCTGCAGCAAGGTCAGACATATGTTGGGCAAATGCAAGAGCCCAGGCACCCACATGGGAAAAGCCACTCTGGTCCTGTCCCACTGGCCACCAAGCGATGCTGCAAAGCCCAAAACTCTGCAATTAGGTCTGCTTTCACACAGCGAAGCATCACCCCAAAGGCTCTCCACAAGCCTGGCAGAAGAATAAGCCCAAGCACCATGATGACACAGTGCTGCATCATTAAATTCTGGCTCTGCTTCACATCAGACTACCCTGCTGTGGAAACCATGGCAAACCACAGGTACCTCATTTCACATGGCTGAGATCCCACCATTCCTACGGCTGTAGACAAACTACTTCCAGCCTCTAAGAAAGTTTAGAAAGGTGGTAAAAATAGCAGGTGAAACTGAGTGTGTATGGGGGGAAAATACTGCAAACCTCTCTTTATCCACCCCGGAGCACTGAGCACCTGGAAACTCTGCAAAAAGACAGATGAAAAGTAGGAGGGGAAGGAGCAGCTCACTGCTACTGAAAAGAAAGGCAGTAAATTCCCTCCCCCAACCCAGAGAGAAGAAGGAAGCGTAAAGGGGGATGCATGAGAGACAGCAAGATGTGGGAGAGAGGCAGAGATGCAGAGGAGGGAGTGAATCTTGCTGGAATGTCCTTTCTCAAAGGTCATGTTTTGCTACATTAGGCAGAAATGTCAAGAGAAAATTGGATTCTGAAAGAGAAGAGAAAAAAAAACAACAGGCTTTCCACACAAATAAGGGAATCAAAAATAGCATGATCGTGTTATTACAATTTAGGACAGAGAGAGGTGGAGGAAAGAAACTGCCTCACTAATGCAAGGAGCTTTGCCAGGCAGATGTGCTCAGCTTCTGAAATCCCTGGAAACAAACTCCTACCACCTCCTCCCTCCCTCAGACAACAAACCACAGCAAATATTAGGCAAAGAGGAGATGGGTCTTCCCTTGCATGTAACTGGCACGAGACTCTGCTCTCAAAGGGCAAAGCCAGTGTCCAATCTGACCTGATCATCAGCTTCTGGTCAGGGGGACACCCACCAATAGCTCTATTTCTGATCAGCCAGAACATGCACACTGGGAGGAAAGTGTTTGTCATTAGAAACAGACACCTTGGATGCTCTAAAATGCGAAAAGTCCTTGCAACAGACCATTGCAAAGGTTCCTGATCTAGCACAGAGACAGAAAGAAACTGTGCACAAAAATATGCATTAAAAATACACCATTTCAGTCACAGAAACCCCAAAGGTCAGAGGTACCAGGGCTGGGCTTCCATGTGCAAAGGTTATCTTTTCTGCCACAAAAGATAAAGAGCTGCTATGGAGAAACCTCAGGGCACAGCACTGACTTCTCTCCAGAATAGATCCATCCTACACATTAGATGGGACAGGTTTCCCGGGGAAGATAGCGTGTGATTGTGTAATTAGAGACGGTATCACAGTACATGCACACGAGGAGATTAAATTATGGCTCCATGGGTGAAGCTCTGAGCTCCAGTGCTTCGTAAATCGTGATGGTGCTTGTGAGCTTCCCCCTGTGCTCAAACCTCTGCTCCATGCACTGAGTTTCCCACTATAGAGCATGAACAGGGGAGGGACTTGGGAAAATCAAGAACCTCCCAGTTCCAACTGCTTGTTCTGCCATCCCATCACTATTGCAAATGCTGAAAACCTGTTGTTACCTCCAAAGCTCTGTCCCCTGTAGTATCTGACTCCTTTACTTTCTCCCCACCCATCCACTTCCCCCCAGCAGGCTGACCCACACTGCCCATTGCTCTCCAGCCACTCCCAAACGCTTCTCAGCCCCCGTTTTCTTATCCATGCCAAATTTCCTATGATCTTCCCCTCTTTTACATCCTACCACCCCAACCCCAGTGTCCCAACAAGAGCTGTATCTCCTCATCAGCCTTATCCACTCCCAAACATCCTCTGCCAAACTTCTTCCCTCCAGCTGGATCCAGAGGCATTCTGCCTACATAAGGAGACATCCCAGAGCAAAATCAAGTCTTCCATGGAAATCTGGTCTTTGACAAAGTTTTTTTTCCCTTCCCCAAGAGGAAGGTGCAGGTGGCTCCATAGCAGGGGTATGACCAGTATTTTCTAGCTTGAACACAACAGATCGGTGCCCCCCGCTCTGCCACCGCCTCACGCATTTGAGCAGGTTTTTATTTGAAACTAGAAAGAAAAAAGAAATAATAAAAAGAAAAATAATTCAGCCAGGAGCAGACACCCAACACAGAAAACTTCAGCCTGAGCAATGAAAACCTGGCAGAGTTACAGGAAAGTGGAAGCAGCCCTGTAGTGGAGCATGCCAAAGAACCTTTATAGCAGCCTATGCATCAGCTCCACCTGTAATAAATATAGCACATCACACATGGAAGAAACACAGGGGGAGGGAAGCAAAATGCCTTCCCTGTGTATTTCTTAGCAGCAAACAAACAGGAGCCTGCTGCCATCAGTGCTCCTTGAACACATTCATATTGCTTCTTGCCCTCGGACATTTTGTCCATCACTCACAAGGTGCTATTTTGTATGGAGACAGTCTTTAGAAACAGTTGCCAGGGACCCACATGGGAAAAGCCATTCTGGAACAGGTTTCAAAGGAGTTGAGTAGGGAGAGGGTGTTGGATGGATCTCATCTGGACCAGGTCTAGGGCAGCTGACTCCCAACCCACTCATGGCTCAGACTCCACACCACTCCACTCTCCTCCAGCAGCAGCCATGCTCCTTATCATCACAACATATCCCCACCAGCCTTGTACACCACCAACCCCACACATGCCTCAAAGGCAGGACATTATCACTGAGTGATAACAAAATCTCAGTTCTTGCTCCTTTCCTTCATCCATTCTTCTGTTTCAGGAGGGGCACTCTGTGTCCTGCACACTCTTCCCCTCCTCCTGCGGGCACTAGGGAGACCTTGCTGGTGAGGTGACAATAGTCATTTTGTCACAGCCCATGAGTGACAGATGGGGCCATGGAGGTTCATCTGCTGAGTAAGCTCCTGTGTTTAAAAAGGGATGGATATGTGTAGGAGACAAAGAAGAGTTTGCGTGCAGCCCAGAACAAGTGGACTTCAGTGCAAGATTAGACAGTACATTTTCTTTTCCCTCAATTACCCAGCAGCCAAAAGTGTTTCCACTACAAAAGCCATTTTTATTCTGCTAAATTAAGCCAGTTGCCTCATTAATGACACCAACAAGGAGCCCCTGTAATTAAACTGTAAGCTATATTACGCAGCTCAGCTCAATGCAATGGCAGAAACGCTGCTGCTGGGGAGGAATCCTCCATGCCTGTCCCTCCTCCACCCATCTCCATCCTCCACTCCAGTAGATGTTTCCACTCTGACACATCTACTTCTGCACGGGAGAAGTTTTTCACACGTTTTAATAACACGGTGCCACTGAAAACCCTGACTGGGGGGGATTAACTGCACAGAGCAGCTGGGGCAGATGGAACACAAGAGACTGCCTGGTAGAAAGGAGAGATGCATAACCTCAGCTGCAGTCCCCAGTGCTGGATATGCCCCTAGTATCATGTGGGACTCCATCAATATTCCCTATGCTCTGGGCACAACGGGTGCTTCCCAACACCTCACAGTTCACTGTAACCTTGGCTGGGTGCTCATGTCCATGGGAGAGGAAAATGTCAACATGCTGCTGTAGGGGTAGCTCCATCCTGGTTTCATTTCTGCAGCAAAGCTGCTAAAGCTTTGGGTTTGAACCAGAGATACCCTGGAAAGTCACTCTGAGGCTTGCTCGTCCCTGCCAGATAACTCCAGTGACCTCTAAAAGCAGCACTACACTCCCACCGCCTGCCCTGCCCTCTCCTTCCCCTTCCCTGCTTTTCCTGTTTAGTAAGCAGCTTTGCTCATTACGAGGAAAAATGTACTGTCCTCCCTTGACGAATGTGCTAAAATTACCCCAGCAGGTCCCAGAAGCTGTGGCATTGAAGCCCTCTCCTCCCCCCCAATCAGTCTCTGTGAATGTGAGACTCAATTGAAACCTTTAGCAGTTCAGCACAAAGCCCCAACACAACACGCTTGAGATGGAGCCTGCAGAAGCCCTGGGTGATGCCAGGCACAGACAAGCCTCATGTGCCCAGAAAGCAGCGATAGAATGCACCATGGTGTTAAATTGGTCAGCCTGAGATTTCACAGCTACCAGCAGCTCTCCCATTTGTGCTCCCTGTCTGGACTCAGCACCAGGACATTTGTATTGGTGCTATGGATGAGTAAGATAGTTTATACTACCTTACTGGTTCTCAAGCCATGGTCTGGCATTGCCTACAGTCCAGTTCTGCTCCTCAAGCAACCCCTTAGCAACACCCAGGTCTTTACTGATCCCAAACACAGCAGAATCAAAAAGCCTCCAAGATTCAGTCTTCCTTTGTGAGTTTGGATAGTGTAATAATTCTTTTCTCATACCCACAGGTACTGCCCTGTGTGTTGTCACACAACGTATCCTATCACAGTATCATCTCATTCCCCTCAATCTTTCCTTGTTTTAAGGCTAGAGTAAAAATTTCCAACAATTTCCCAAACTCAAAGCATTCCACATCACAGGAGAGCAAGAGACCATCATCAGTGACACAGAAGGGCTAAGACCAGCTAGCCCTGAAGGTGCGATACTGGAGGAAGAACCACCAACCCCTCTATTTCCCAGCTGCACCACCTCAATGTGTAATATCCCAACTGTCACTGAAACAGGGCTGAAGGAGGTGGAAGGGGCTGGTCTCCTGCACTGCCCTTTAAACAACAGCGGTACAAAACTGAAGTTGCAGAGCAAGCAGGAAGGGGAAAGGCACCACCCCTCCGTCACAGAGCTCCCACGGCTGTGCCAGTGACACATCCACCCCACGCCTCTCCTCCCACTGCCGTTGCCAATGCAGACAGCCAGTCCTGCTGCTGCCTTCATCCCAGCCCATCCCAAAACACTTTAAAGGCCATCCTCAACCCCATGACGCTTCCACACCCTCCAAGTCATCTCTTCTGAAACATCTCCCAGCTGTACAAAGCTTTGTTTGGAGACAAATCATGCCTCAGAGCTTATTGCTGCTCACGGTTTTGGTTCAGCACACACTACAGATGGGAGACAGTCACCAGGTGTGGGTAATGTTGTCCCCTATGCTTTGAGGCGGATCAGACACAGGGATCTGGCCCTCTGGACTGCACTCGTTTCTCCCTTGTTGTATGCAGTTTCCACTGCTCTTCCCAAAGACATCTGGGCTCTCAGAGGACTCAAGGAAAGGTTAAATGCTGGGTCAGCCATGCAGTAGCTTTTCCTTTGCCTGCCAGCTTCCCTGCAGGGCAGAGTCCAGCCGCATCCATGGAACACGCAGTCTTCTTCTCAAGGAAAAGGAACATCAACCTGCAACAGCCAAGATCCCCTCCCAGCCGCTGCCTGCCTGCAGCTGAGATGTCCTCTGGGCTGCTCTGCCCCCACCCCACCTCTTCTCTCCCAAAATGTAGTAATTTCAGATCCATTATCCCTGAAATGTAACTGTACACTCAGCTTTTCTCCTGCTTCGGCACGCAGAAATAGCACTAGAGATGTGTGCTGATTGAGAACAAGGGTTGCCAGCTGCCAGCTCCAGCAAGGGGTTGCGTTTATCCTGCCTGTTTGCTTCGAATTGCATGTTTCTTCCAGCTAGGAACAGAGGATGACAGGGGAATGCCTCCTACTCACAGGTTTCCCATGGACCCATAGCAAACCCAATCATGCTGTGTGAGAGAAGAGCTCTGTGCTGCTATGGGAAGGAAAGCTGTGCCTAAGAGGCTCTTCCCAGCATCTCCATGTGCTGAAACCAGATCTCAAACACATGCCCTCCCAGGCTCTGAGTGTTTCCCACCACCTCCCCTCCTTGAATAGACTGAAGCAGCAAGGACAGGTACTCAAGAGGCCCCCACAATGCACAGGCAGGCACTGGGAGAGCTGGACAAGGTCCACAACAGAGCCTCAACTTCAACACATGGAGCACAGATGGTCTGGGACAGGGTCTGGTCCTCCTTCTCCCTCTTGAACTTTGGCTGTGCTCTCAGCTGTTGGAGGGATCCTGTATCAAATTTAAGCTGAAATAAACTCCTCTACTTAGATGCCCAGAAATTAATAAGCCCGGAATAATCTCAACACACTGCTCTTGCTGGGGGTTAGGAAAGAGAAAAATAACAGTTAGGCCTGAGTCCCAATTTGCCTGAGGGGTGCCACAGGCTGGGATGGCTGGGATGGTGCTAAGCGCTCTGCAGGGCCTCTGAAGAAAGGAAGAGTACAAGTATGAATATACACACACACACATACATATATATATATATCTCCATGCAATAGCAAAACAACGGGGCATAAGGCAGGCTAAGCTCTCAGCAGACACTGCTAAATGGTTTCCAATTAATTAACTGATTACATGATAGAACAGAAGGGGATTCAAGTGAGTGCTGTTGACCTTTAAGAATAATTAATATCATCAGGATAGAAAAACTCGTCCAAGAAAAATAATTAGGAGGTTCTAATATTGCCTCCAAAGCCACATCAAAGGAGGAGAGGAAGGTTCTGGTTAATTCAGAGGCATGGTTCCCAAGTGTTTGGTAGTAAACCCATTTCCCCCTTATATTTGATTCCTCCTGCAGAGCTTCCCCGCACACATGCTTCTTCCCTATTCTAGTCAACCTACCTCTCTCCAGTTCCATTTTCCCCATCAGGTTTTCTATGCCACATTCCCCTTCTGCTCTATCTCAGCCTTCTTTCCCAATGATTCCTTGTTCTAATCCTTTCCTGCAGCCCTCTGTCTCCAGACTGGTCCCTGTCCCTCCACAGCCACATCTCTGCTTTCCTGCATCTTAGGAAGGAGTCCTCATCCTTCTGTATGACATGGATCTACTTTTTGTCCCCACTCACCACTGGCAGCTTCACAGGCTGACAGAAGGCAAGTGCTACACGCAATCCCAAAAAAGCCCTTCCCTGTTTTTCCTCAGCAGTCAAATCCATCACAGAGGCTGGTCTGGGAAGCAGATGTAAGCGATGCACAGCAACAGGAGAAAGTGAAAAAGGGGGAACTCGTGACTTCCTTTTCTCCCATTACACCTCACCAAGCACATGAAAACTCCCACCTCACTCTATTTTCCTTGCTTCTCCTTTCCCAGTTCACTTGGCCCACAGGTCCTGTGTGGGAGAGGGGCTGGAAAGCCACCGAGCCAGGCAGGAACTGCAGTGGTGAGCTTCACAGGGAAGGTCGCTTGAACACGCTGAAAGGGAGGCTGCCTGAGCAGCCAACATTTCTTGTGAGAGAAGCATAAAAAACCCCCACAGCCCTGGAATGAAACCCACCTTTGCAGCAAATAAATAAATTTCCTCTGCTGCTTATTATCGTTAAAACTTCAGTGGCTTGACACTTCATTAAATTATAGATAAAAGGAAAAATGCTCTTCCTGGGCTCAGAAAAGCAGGCTGCTGCCAAAGAGCTGTGTTTACACCAGCTAATGAAAAGAAAGCCTGCCATCAGCTCACAGCATTCGCCCCACCTCAGCAGGGAGCAGAGCTACCTGTACCCACAGCACGGGAGAAGCAGATGGACACCACAAGGGACCAGAGCTGGGGAACACACAGAGGCAGTTGGGCTGGCATGGGAATGTGCATATGTGGGACCAAAGGGACCACACTGTCAGCCAGCAGAGATGGCAGCTGCCATGTCCCATGCTGTGTGGAGGCTCCTGGACACAGTGGGAGGCAAAGATGATGTGCTCCAGCTATGCCTCATCAAACAGCAAGAGAAACACTCAGCCTACAAGACAGACAGCATCAAGCAGGGATCTGCCTTACACCAGGCTGCTGCTTCCCTCCAGGGGCTGGTGGGGATGGGGAGCAGGGAGGCAGCAGGCATCTGGGGCACACCTGAGCATGGGCATGGCATTTTGGGCAGAAATGCTCCTGGTTGCAACTGAGCACCCATGTAATGCTCTGAATAGAGACCTGCCTGCACCTACACCTGAGTAGTGATACCAGGTGCCTCATTACAGCCCAGATACACTTTGCTTAGGGGGACAGAGAACTGTTGGTGACTTAATACAGGCAGAGTCCAGCAGAGCCTGCTTGCTGCACTTCTTGCTTATTACTACCTCAAAAGCAGAAGCATGTTTTGTCTTTGACAATTAGCCCTGTTGAAGAAAACACAAGAATGTCTGGAGCAGTAGTTACATTTTTCCTGTTCTTCTGAACACATGGTATACTTGAAAAGGAGAAGTATCTTTCACCCACACTTCATCTTCAAATATTGGTCACTGTGAGGAATATTTTCAACTGAAAAGACTAATCATCACGAAGCACTGAGTGCTTCAGAATGCAGCAGGCATTCCTTTATTATTCTGAGACAGCAAATTACTCACAATTATCAACAGGCACAACTGGATACAACAAACATTAAACCAAAGCCCACGGGTCGCAGTTGCAGGGAGGCTGGGTGGCAGGTCTCCCACAGAACTACTCATGTGAGACACCCACGGTGCTGCAGGACAACTCCATTCATGCTGCAGAACAAAGCCAGTGCCAGGAGCCACTGCAGCTCAGAAAGTTCGTGCTGCATCTGTCAAACAGGCATCTTGGCAGACTGGTTGCATAGGAGGAGAAATGGAAGAATAAAGACACTGCTGGCAGTGAAATCAAGCTGGCCATCTCTCTGGTGGGCTCACATCTAATGGCTTGATCCAGCTTACAGCTGCAGCCAGCTGTGCACAGCTACTGCTCCACTCACTGCTCTGAGGTGCTTGGGAAGGAGTTTGTTCCAAGAGAAGGGCAAAGAGGCTGCACGCAGGGAGGCCAAGCTGCAGGTTGCAGCTGCACAAGGGGTATGGAACGGAGGCCGGGTCAGAGGCCAAACTGCAAGCAGAGAGGCAGGGAGGGCCAAGAGGCCTGGATGAGGCTAGAGGCCAGGGCCCATGCTGCAGGCAGGGTGGCTGGGGCTGCTTCTAGGCTGCAGGCCAAGAGGTCAGATTTGGTCTGGCAGCAGGGAAGACCGGCTTCAGTCAAAGAAGACAGGAGGGTGGAGAACAGGGTTAGAGGCATGGAGGCTGTAAATCTGGACAGTGGAAGGCAGAGAGACCGAGTCACAGGCAGGAAGGCCAGGCCTGGGCTGGAGGCTGGAAAGCAAGAACAGGCTTCCCAGGGGAGCTGTAGAATCACCGTCTCTGGAAGTGTTCAAAGACCATGTAGATAAAGCCATTAGTGACGTGGTTTAGGGGCAGACTTGGTGGTGCTGTGGTAACCGATGGACTTCATGATCTTAAAGGTCGTTTCCAACCTAGTGGATTCTATGATTCCAAGCAGGGAAGCTCAGCATCTGTGTTGGAAGGCAGGAGGCTGGTGGCGCAGGCTGGGAGGAGCGGAGGCTGCCGCCCCTGTCCGTGGTGCTGAAGCGCAGACCCGCAGGGCGCACGGTGCCTGGCAGGATCCCACCCCTCAGGACACCCGTGGGCTCCTGCAGAGCTGCTGGTCACCATGACCTCATACACGGCTACCCACCGCTCTGGGGGCCGAGAGACCTCTGTCTCTGGAAGCCTTGTAAATATCCCACAGGCGCTTGCATCCAGCATAATTCGCAGCTCATCCCTTCACAAATGAGGGGAGCAGGATGGTGGGAAACTCCACCCCCCCTCTGCCAGTTTTCTAGTAAGATTTCATAATTCCAATAAAACACACCGCTGCCTAACTCATGACATTTAAATTCTTGCCTAGTCACACACCATCATGAATTAATGTTCCATCATTCACGCCCAGTCCTATCTTACTGCTCAAATAACATATGATGTTAATGTTTCTATTTTTCTGCTCTGGTGCTTATTGCCTGTATATCAAAAAGGGGGAATCAGCCATGCAATCACACTGTTAGTAAAACAGTATCATGGAAATTAAAATCCCAGGTGAGATAACTTGTGTGGTCACTGAAACTTTCATTCATCCTGCCATGATTGTTCACTTTCTTCCCCAGCAGCTTTCAAACAGGTTTTCATGTCCTTATGTCCTTCTTGGAGAGGATCTTCCTCCCTCTACAGCACCTCTTGCACTGGTACAGGAGGTTAAAACATGCCTCTTATACCAACATCTAATCAACTGAGACACAGGATTTGGGGAGCAAGAAAAAGGGACAGCCAGAGGATGCTGCCGTGACCACAGAAGCCTAGGAACAAGATCTGGTCCTTATCATGCCCAAGTCTCCAGAAATCAGCTCATTCTGTGCTGCTGGTGATCACAGATGTGGTGAGGGTTAACCAAGACACAAGTACCCCTCATCTCCAGGATCACATTCAAGAGGAATGTCTGGCCTCTCTTTGAAGGGAAGCTCACAATCAAACATCCACCAGGCTGTTGTTGCACAGCAAGGACTATGTCACAGAGAATGAGCCCCCCAAAACACCCCAACTAGTCTAAAGCTCACATTTTACCCCAATCCTGAAACAAGGCTTGTAAAAAGACACACACCCATGCACGACAGCCTCATTCAAAGCCTCCCATCTGCAGACTTTAAGAGGGGATAGAAAAATGCAGGACCTTTACAAAACCACAGTTGCCCATTTCACATGTCTGTTGAGAGACAATTGATCAAACTTCAGAAAGGGAAATAAGTCTCATAGGCAAATATGCCGCTGGAAAGAACATACTGACATTTCAAAGGAAGGAAGGTATTTGTGATAGTGTTATTATAACCCATCTTACATTGCAGCAGCATCCCACAATTCAACTAGAAACCATACAAGGTGTTACAGTGTAAATATATCAAATAAAATAAGAGAAAACAGAGGTTATTATTCCAGGTTCTCAGGTGAGGAACCGAGACAGGACAAGCCTTGCCTCAAGGTGCGCAGTGCTTGAGTTGAACTTTCTTTCTTGGGTCCCACTAGAGCACATCAGTCACAAACTCAGCATTCCACCTCCTCTTACAATACAATAAACCCTTCTCCACGACCGAGTGAAGCAGCCTGCAGACAGGAATTAGTTACCAGTCCTCGGAATGCAGGTCAAACGATTTCAACCCAGCCTGAAGGAAAACCACAGCCCTGTAGGGAACTGGTCTCCCCTCTGGCCTCATGTACAATGGCTGGTAAAACATGGGACCTACCTCTGCTGCTGCAGAAAAAGGAACTGCTGCAGTTAACTGCTTATTACAGTTAACTGTTACCTGTGGTAACAATTGGGAATAAACATGACACCAAACCACTGTTGCTGATTAGCATATCAGCAAGGACACTGGCATCCAGGGGACAATGCAGATGGGGGTAGAACAGGAAAGTTTATGGAAGCAAAGGAGACGTTCCCGCTGTTTACTTTTGTGACTGCACTACAAGCATGCTCAATGTTTTATAGAACTGAAGACATAAGGGGGAAAATGCCTCCCTATGTAAATTGTAGCACAGAGGTTTGCTTCTAGAAAGGGCTAGAGCAGGAATACCCTTAGAGTACAAACGGGAATCAAAGGGTGCCCAAGTTGCCTTCCTCATTAGGGACAGTAAAAGAACATTCACCTAATGGAAATTAAAGGCTCTTTAAATCTCATACTTCTTATTTTGCCTATATTCATGGAGAAACCCAGTTCTTGTTTAGTCCTTCACAAATGCAAAATAAAAAGCATTCAACTATTAAGGATGTGGTTTGAGTAATGTATTTTACTTCACACTTCAGTGAGCTAAGAGCTTACATATAGTCATATCCTGTGCCCTGGCTGATATACACAGACTTGTTAGGCTGCAGTGACTTGAGAGTGTGGATGGGAAATCAAGAGCAATTAACACATGCCAGTTTGGGTTAGGAGACTGCCAGGGTGGGGATGACAGCAGTGCAGTGATGAAAGGACAAAGCAGGGAGAAAACACCAGGAAGGAGGAGGAAGGGTAATAGGATATCTGGAATCAAGCACAGAGTTGCAGGCAGTCACAGGGCCTGAAGCTGGTTACAGAAGAGAGCAAAACAGTTTAACCCTGCTTCATATGTAAAAATGGCTCTTCCAGAGCAAGGCAATAGATCATTAACCACAAAGCAGAGGAAAATGACCCTCAAGCTGTGACCAAGAGGGGACACTGCTTTACCTCCAATAATTCAGCATCTGACATTTTGTTTATTTCTTTATTTAGTGTAAGATCTCAAGCTCCCAAACACGCAGACCAAAGAAGGTGAACCTTGCCAGCCTTGCAAGATGGTTGTCTGCAGCCCTTCAAAAGCTCATAGGCCTCTGTTGCTGGGGGCCTTCAAGTACTGCCCTAAAGCAACACCGAAGAGGGCAGAGCACAACTCACCAACCTTGTGCTGCACCAGCCACCTCAACTTTCACTGGATGCAGCCCAGTTTCTTTCCTACCAAAGCCTACAACCATAATGCATCTCTGGGAATTCCCATCTCAAAGCTACAGACTACCTCCAGTACCAGGGCACTGGGTTCATATGATACAGCACAACTGCCTTGAACCCAACCAGCACACCAAAGCTAACCCTACCCTCAGAAGACAACATAGCCTATAGGAGAGGTTCTGGGAGGCTCCAGATTAGTCACAACTCAGGTATGCCTCTGAAAACAAGCCCAGAGATCAGCCAGCTCAGTCTTCCACCAGGCAAAGCAGGTTCCTGTACATCCCTGCCAGAACCTTCTAGATCCTCCTCAATCCTCATTTCTGGGAGAAAAAGACTGACAGGATCACATAGATAAAAATGCCTGTGGAGCAGAAGGTGATGTGATCATGCCATGCTCGAAAGCAAGCTACACTCAGCACAAAGCACTCCAGAGTCTCCATCTTCAAGACCCTTGGGTGAAGACTGGAAGAGGAAGCTTGATCCTCAACCCCATCATTACTCTGACAGGCAGCTCTGAGAGCGTTCTTTGATGGGAGCTATGTCTTGCTGAGCCCACAAACCAGTTTAGAGCGTGTATAAATCTCCAGAAGACACTTTAAGAAGAGCCTCTGAACACAGACAAAATGGTGTTTATTAATTTTCTAAATAGAAATCTGACTACTTAAGCCTTATTTAAAAGTGTGCCTGTCTCTATAATTACACAACCTTAATTTGTTTTCTTTAACTACACAATAAATAAGGTGTGCACAATTACCCTCTGCAAACACAAGGCAGTGCCTCCTGACTGAGTAGGCAGCTGCCCAGGAAAGCATTTAGAGGGAATCACAGTCTCTTAAGTACCTGCTTTCCAGTAAAGGGGGACTCAGGCATGGCAAATGTCAACTTGTCTAGTTCTAAGTATCACCTGCATGCTTGCAGATGGAAACCTATTCTCCTGCATGCACAGCTCTACTGTCTCACAGCCAGCGAAGGGTGGACACTTTGGCCAATAGCAAACAGGTCCTTCTCCTCTCCTGTGCCCTGATTCCTGGTGCACTGTGAACCTGAGCTCTCCTGTGGACTTGCCAGGGCTTAAAAGAAACGCGGTAATGTTGCATTCTCCCCCACAAGGCACTACAACTTCTCTTTATTATTCCTCTCTCAGTTGTCATGATTCATGTAGGAACTTGATATTGTCATAACTTGTAATCCTCTATCAAGTTCAAATAGATTGGCTCAAGCATTCCAGTGTTATTAGGACAAAGTGAAAGCATGCCAGACTTTTTCCTCAGTAAGCTGTGCTAAACACAGCCACACAATATGTATTCAGATTGTTTATGTGCCTAAAACTTCAGAACCATACCATCCTAAAGTCTTCTTGTACAGCCTAAAGCCAAGGACTGCTGTTTTCTGTCAACACCAAACATTTCTGACATTCACCTGCATCACCTGCTAACATGAACTTCCACAAATCTTGGCTACAAGATCTGCTTGTGATTGCACAGCTGGGGGCTGAAGACAAATACATGCACAGAGGAAAGGACAGAAATAGAAGCTGTTGGGAGAAGGCAGTGTTATCTGTCCCATCTGAGAGGAGAAAACCCTGATGGAAGGCACTGGGAAAAAGCCCCCTTCAGCAGGAAGCTAGGATTTAACCCAGGATGGGTTTTTCCAACCTAGTGGATTCTATGGGGAGGGAGAGGGGAAAGAACACAGCTTTTGAACCCTCACAGTTCATACACAAGCTTCATGTGGAATAATGCGTGCTGCTGCTCAGACCCTGCTATAGCACCCTGTAAAGGTGTATCCCAAGGTTCTGCCACCCTGTGGTAACGCTCCCTGGCAGTGAAACCTCTCTGTCATTTATTAGACTCATTTGCGACCTTACTGACTCTCAACTCCACCTGCGATCATTCAAACAGTGAGCAAAGCAGGAAAACCAGAGCATCAGCAATAACACATAGCCATAACTCAACAAGCTTTAAGTACACCCCCACAGTCCCCACCCTGCACCCATCCAGCTGCAATCAGCCCCACCACAATGGGCTGGGACAGTATCCCGCGCTCCTGTCGGCTACTGTACCTGTTACAGCAGCCCAAGGCTTACAGCAGAGTGACATTTCATTAATCCCTTTATCCCTGGCTCCTACGTGCAGCAGCTGCAGAAAATGTCAGGCCTTTGGTAAGCTGAGCTCCCCGGGAGGCAGCTGCAGCAGAGCAGCGAAGGAGGCACCCGATGTGTTTGCATGATACGGTGGCCATGAAGAGAACCTCATGTGGCACTGGATCACTGCCAGGATGTGCAAAGCCTTGGGAAGCACCCCAGAAGCAGCAACCTGGCTGCGAGGAAGCAATAGCACTGTGGCCCAAAAGCCCCTGGTGAGCAGGAAGCAGCCACCGCCCCTGCAAACACCAGGTCTCCATCCCTAGGTGCCCGGCATCCACCATGGGTGTTATCCGCCTTGCAAACATCCATGCTGCCAGGTCCCAGGAAGAGCATCAAAACACACTGGCAAACACTAACCAAATAATATACTTACTTGCCTCAAGCTTCACAAGGCAAGGAAAGAAAGATGTTAAGAACATAATCAATCTTATATAGCCCAAGCAGTAAACAAACACATATTTCATCACCACATACCAACCTTAACTCTTGACACAAGATAGATACAAGAGGTTTTTTTCCCCCCAATCTCAAAAGTAATATCAAAAGACAAAAACAAACACTTTCGGACAAGACAGCAGCACTTGCATAAGTGCACATTAGCACCACATTCAGCCTCAAAATGAGTATACATGTGCCACTAAACTACAACATACAAAGAAATTTCATCAGGATTCAAATGTTACTCATTTTATCTGCTAGATACAGAAATAGCAACTGCACAATTGACAAACAACCCCCCCAAAAGAAGCAGAGGAAAAGGAATTCAGGGAGAAGGTTCCCGATAACAAGCAACTACACAAAACACAAATGCTACGAATCAAAATAACAAAGCATAGAAATCAGGAAAGTCCCAGCAGTCAGCATTAGCGAGGGTTTATTATGACAAAAAATGCACTTCTTTAAACTCTGAAAGACCCCGTGCTTGTTCACAAAGCCCTAAACTATCCCTGCCCCTTGGTACTGCCGATCTCCTGTTTAGCAAGTACTTTACTGTCACTTAGCAACTGTCGCAGGTTTTCCAAAAAGGAAGCTTTTGGGGGTTTTCAGCTCACATCATCCCTGAGCAAACATCAAAAGACAAATCTATCCTGCTCTGCAGGTTGCATCCATCTCCCTCCCCCAGGAACATGCCCATATTGATGGCCACATGCATCCATGGGCTCAAATGGGTGTATGCTCTGGCCATACTTTATGGAAGAAGCCACTATCATTGATTTCAAAGAAGCCACTAACATTGATTTCCAAGAAGCAGGGATACACACACTCTCCATCCAGCCCATCAGCCCATGCCCCAGGCTGGAGCCTCTCACACTTTTCACCTTTTCTATCTACACCAGGGCTGAGAGGGGTTTGATCTTGGACACAGTCACTTTGACAAGGTATTTCAAGCCCATGGAGCAGCTTGCACACTGGCCTGAAATTCAGGCTTCCCTTTGTCACCTTGAGAAAAGTAAATATACATCTAAGAAAATTAATCAGTGTCCTTGGCCTCACGGATGTGGGAATTCCCAGGGTCACTGCAGTTGTTGGCTAACAATAAGCCAGCAGCTGGACACTTGTGCCATATCCCATGATAACAGGACTCCAGCCTCTCTGGCACAAAGCATCCCCGCCCCAGACCAGTTTAAGTAGTCACTAATTAGGAGCAGAGCTGGCAGCCCTGTGCCCAAGGGTTTATGCTGGAAAGCACAAAAGCTGATGAGCAGGGCAGGACGTGGCTGTCTGCTGGAGCATGTTCCCCCCCCCCCCCCAAACTGCACAGAAAGGGAAATGCGCACTTGGTCACTGTGAGGCTGAGCTCGTTGGAACAGCCATCAAAGCTAGGGCAGTTATTAGAAATCTAAACCCATCAACTGCCCAGCAGGTCCTCATCCCATCCTGCATCATAGCCCATTGCATTTCCCTGGATATTTGCTTTTCCCTCTCCCAACTAACAACCCCTTCCCTCCCATTGATCACGACAAGCACTTTGGGGATTGCCTTCCCACAGGGAGCAGAAGGAAAAGAGGGCAGGAGCTGCTGGCACTCACATGTAGTGCAGGTGAGGGTTCTTGGCAAAGGCGCGTGGCTGGATGTTTCGTAGTCCTGAGTTCCTGATTGTCCTGCAAAGAGATGCAGAAGGGCAGCAATGGAGTCAGGGTGGACAAGTGCTCTAAAACCCTGCACTCAGCACCCAACCTGCACTGGGAGCCATCGATTTCACCCCCCAGGGAAGGCATCTCTCTTCCCAGACAGCCTCTCTGTGTTACAAGCAAAGAGGAAATTGGGCTTTTCAGCTTCATCTGATATGATGACAGCACAGGCTCAGCAGAGTGGCTGCTGGGTGAGACTCTCCCCCCACATCCACAGAGTCTTACTGGGGTGGCACAGAGCATCTCCTGCTCCTCTCCTCTCCCTCCATGTCCACAAGCATCAATGCCTACTCCTGCAGCAAACCTAACCCCAGCACCACCATTTCCCCTCCATCAAACCTAAGAGAAACCCCCCCTGCTTGCAGCGCTGATAAAGGGGGGAAAGTATTTTGTGTAGCGAACTATGGATGCTGAAGGGGGAATCTTCTTCCTGCTGTGGAGAAGCTCTCTCAGCACTATGACCAGGATTTATCAATACCTGCTGCAAATAAACGTATGCTTGACCCCACTGCTGCTTTCTTAGGCGAGATGAGAACAGCAGCCAGCCTGCTTACAAGGCATGTGTGTGTTAAAAGTTCAGCTTGCTGGGGTTGGGTTGCTGAGTGCTCAGCAATGTATACCTCTCCTCCGGCCCACACACAAGCTGTACCTGATGGAAAGCTCCCAGTTAAAAACATTAGCAGAGTCTCTGATTAACCGTGGGCAGCACTGTGCATCTCACACAAGCAGCACCCAGGTCACTCCCAGCTCCAGGAGGATGCAGGAGAAGGAATTAAGAGATTGGGCAGTATCCCCACTTGGCCAGGCTTCCCAAGCACCTGGCAAGTCCCTTCAACGTCATGGACCTGAGCTTCCCCTCCTTGACGCACACAGTTGACCTGTCCTGGTGCTTGGAGCACTGTGCAGGGAAATGCGATTCCCTTATCACGCAGCAGCACTGCGATGGCAACCGCACTAAATGAGAACCAACAGTCCGGCAGTGAAGGATCGGTGGAGACAGCTGGAATTTTGCATTGTGGGGCCAAAATGAGTCAGAACAACGCACGAGCCCGGAACCAGAACAGCAGGGGAGGAGAGAGGTCAGGGCTGATGTGTGTTGACAGAGCTGCCAGGAACTACCAATCTCCTTTCCAACAGACCCAGTAAGGACTAAAAATCACTTCATCTCCATTCTGCAGAGTCTCATAGCAAAATACATCACAGCCAGTAGCTTAAACATGCTCTGAACACCACAGCTGATGGAGGGAAGCCACAACTCTTTGCCAGAAGGAAGGGGCTGCCCAGTGCTTTTCCCCCCGCCACACACACAGGACATACTCACAGCCTCTGGAGTCCCGTGTACAGCTCCATGTCAACAGCGTTCAGCGTCTGCAAGTTCTTCCAGTTCTCTATGTGTCTGTGAAGAAGAAAGAATGGCTCAGCTGTGGCACAGCCAGATGGCTGTCCTACGCATACAGCGGATGACACAAACAGGGACCATGTTGTACCCTACAACCCAGCCCCATTCTGCTTTCCCAGCAGTTTGGAAAAGCCACATCAAATGGTTTTGCCCACAGTTTAAAGTGTTGTAATGCGCAACCAAGCCATTGAGCATAGCACTGTACAAGTCAGTGCCATCTCTGCACCTCACTGTGCACATCAGTGAAACAAAGACACAACTGAGAGTTCACACAAAAGAAGTGAAAGCAGCTAAAACCTCTCAGCAACGACTTAGTGCCTAAATGGAAAAAAATCATATATATGTTAACCAGTCTCTCCAGGTGTAGACAAACAGGGTCCTCATTGTTGCTGTCTGGAAGTGCTGCTGGCAGGAGAGCACCCAACTTAGCTTGGAAACTGTGCCTTTATTGTGAACTGCTCAGTTGCCTGGGGCACTCTGGCAGGTATGTTATAGAGAACAAAACCAGAAATAGACCTGTCACCATGGGATTGTTACTCAGGAAATACTGGAGCCAGAGGAGGTTGACAGACCAACAGCCCTAGAGAATGGGGTCCCCTGTTATCGGCTGCACAGGAGCGATGCTGGCACACTGTGGCTGGCTGGCTGCGGCCACGGGGCTCCACTAACAAGCTGCAATGCTGTATGATGGGGAAGGAGCTCAGTCCTCCTCCCCCAGGCAGCGCTTGCCCAGTTCAGGCTTTCTCCCAGTTAAACTTGAACACCCTCCCACCAGAAAGCACAAACATTTGCAAGAGGGACTTTGCTAGGGAGCAGGCGGAGGTGGACCTCTCTCAAAGAGGGGAAAACATGTGGCTGGCCCCCTTAGACAGTATGTGAGCAAGCCCAACTTTGAACATGAATACATTCATCCAAGCTCACATCTGCCTTATGCAATAGTTAGCTTTGGCCTTGGCGAGAGGAAACATTTCCAAGTGATGTAGGGCTGGAGTGATAAGCCAAAATTGAGAATCAGCCCATGATTCTGTGATTTTATAAGGTTGCAGGACCCCACATAGTGGTCCAGAGTAAGCAGAAGAGGAACTTCTTGAGCACTTCCAGAGCAGTCACAGGGGCCACGCATTCTTCCTCCAGCACTTGCGTGCCTTCTGCTTGCACAAAGCCAGATGAATTAGCATTACAGAAGTGCACGGACCTGTTTGAGCCATATCCCAAACACCATCCGGCTCAAGAATGAAAAATTCAGCTAAAATTAGCCTGGACTAAACCTAAACATGTTTCTCTGCTCTCACAATGCAGATCCAAGAAAAGCAGAGACCCACAAGAGCCACCTCTGCTTTCCACATGTTCCATAATTGCCTGCATACCCAGAGGGATTACTGTAAGGACGCAGAGTAAGCTCCTAACTGTCTGCTGCATGACAGTAGAAGTTAGGGCTCATCCTCAATGACCTGTTCATTGGCTTGGATTGCCTGTGTTGCAGACACAATGAGAGCCAGGACATTATTACAGCCATTATGCATTCCCTGCCAAGGGCTAAGGCCCCTGCAAACACTTGCAGAACAAAACACACACTGGAAGGAGTCACTCAAGAGATCCAAAGGCTCACTGAAACCCTTCTGAGACAGGGCAGGACTGTGAGTTCAGGTCCTAGGCCACAGGACTGAGCAAGGCTAGAAACACAAGCTGAAGTAATTTCTCCTTCCAACACCTACATTCCAAAAGAGAGGGTCCTCCGAGAGAAAGAACACGGGAAGAAGCAGGCATGGGAAGTTGTGGGTTTACCACTCAGGCATGCTGAAGCTACAGAACCCAAGCAGTGACCTTGAGGGAGGGATGGAGCAGCCCTGAGCCAGGAACTATGGAACAAGCACAGCTGGCGAGGAGGCGGCGGCCAGATTGGCTCTTATTCTATTGATTGTGTTTGCTAAAAAAAGTCAAGGTTATTTTTGACCTGACACTCAAACCATGTCGGCAGCAATCTAGAAGTGGCAAAAAGAGAACTGAGTTTGTTCCCAGTGACACGCTGAGGTGCGACTTTCTGATGACTCAGCACTGGGGTATGAGGGTCCTAGGGGCCCCCCCATGGGCAAACCCTCCAGAAGTGACTACATTAGTCTGTAAATACAACTCCATAACCTCTGTTACAGCCTCCAAACAAAATCCATGAGTTTCCCAAGCTTTGGTATGTTATTAAACATAGAATAATAGAATGGTTTGGGTTGGAAGGGACCTTAAAGCTCATCCAGCTCCAATTCTCCTTCCACGGCAAAGTCAACTTCCACTAAACGAAGTTGCTCCAAGCCCTATCCCACCTGACTTTGAACACTGCCAAGGATGAGGCATCCACAGCTTCCCTGGGCAACCTATGCCAGCACCTCACCACCCTCATAGTATAGAATTTCTTCCTAATATCTAATCTAAATCTACGCTTTGTCAGTTTGACATAGATACACAACAACCATAAAGTGAGACACAGAAGAAGCAACAGTGGAAATAAATACACACACACACACATATAGAATAATAGCAGCTGCCTTACAGGAGAGTGCAATACAGGGAAATATCATCTTGAATTAGGTACACAGGTCAGCAAGGGACTTTGAGTCCTTTAAGCTATGCAGACACTTCTCTTTGCAGGGACTTCCAGAAATGGCTCTTTGCCTTTTTTATCTGATTTTTCAGGTTGGCAGGAGTTGCACCCTTGCTCCTGGAAGTGGAAAATTAGTCTTGGTTCACAGGCACCGCAAAGGTACACCAGAAAAACCATTTTCTTTGGTTCTCTATTCCTTTGGAAAGAACAGTGTCACTTTGCACTGGCTGGGTTCACCCGAATCCACTTTAAAGACAAAACAGGAACACATCTTATTCAGAAAGCTCAAGGATTCAAGCTGTGATTGCAAAATTGGCAGTGGCTGCAAAGGAAAGCAAAGCAAACCAACCAAGAAACTCCACCCCTAAAACAAGTCCCTCTTCATGTCCTTCAGTCTCTCAGCTAGCTCCCCCTCTTTTCTTTCCAGGGTTGTGCTTGCCCTAGAAATCTCATATCCTCCCAGTTGCTGCTGAAGACTGCGACCTTCCCTTGTCCTCTGCCTCGGTTCATTAACCTGGCAGGAACACGGGCGCTGGGTTCACGCCAAGTAAAGATGTGACAACTCCCAGCCTTACCCTGATCTCCGCAATGAGGCTCTGAGATATGAATTGCAGTCAGTGGGTTACTCCCTCCTCCCTGCAAACATCTCTAAATAGATATTCCCATGGCATTCCTCAGTTATTACTGAGGTAAGCTGCTCTTCTGCAAGGCGCAATAGCTTCAATACCATATTTGACAAATCCCAAATTGCTCACCACGTACATATCCACCTAAACTTGTTTCCAGCTTCTAATGGAGACCATATGAGATGCATCACTAACACAGATGTGACTGCTCATTTTACTTGGTGAGGATGGAGGGTAGGGGTTATTTCTTTAAATGCTTGCTTATTTCTCATACTTCACATGTATTTGGAGGGTCCTGTATTTGGGCCAGGTCTCCTTGCACAGTGGAGCCGTCATTATACCATGTCTTCTACTGACAGAGTGAAGACCACTTCAGGAGTAGCTGGGGCTCTATCCTTCCAACTCATACTGAAACACTGCACCAGAACTCCTCTGCTCTTTCCATTTCTTACCCAAATGTACTCATGAGCATTTTACATCCATCTTCTCTTGTGTCAAAACTGGTTTTGCTTAAGCAGCTCTCTTCCCTTCCTGGCATTTCTTCCTTCCTCCTTTAAAAGCAAGGGCCAGACCCACCCAGCTATAATTTATAAGCTATACGAGGCCAGTTCTTCTAGGACAGCGTGTCTGTACCAAGCAGTGAAGTGCAAGGCAAATTGTCTCAAGTTCCTTGAAGAGATACTAACTCACATCCCAGAAGTGATGCAGATATATTGCTCAGGCAGAGTCCTGATAGCAAGGTTATTTTTCTTCTGGCTTCAGACCCTGAACAACTGACACTCATACCTGGTGACCTATACAGGAAGGACCACTGTGATAAGCACTGTTAGAAAATGGCTATTTTATTCATCAGCCTATTTAAATCCCTTTTTCTTGAACAAGAGTGACTGAAAACACAGAGCAATCTCCAGGAGGTCTCACTTGTTTAACAGCAACAACCCTGCAGTTACACTGGAAACACCATGACATGCAGCCTGAGATCACACTGGCCTTTACCACAGCCTCATCAGCCTGAAGGGCTTGTTTTCACCCCATAATAGAGCATTGCACCAAGCATTTCTATCCACTGTTTCTTTCCAACTGACATGATTTCCTGCCTGGCAACAAAAGCCCCATTACACCCACATTTGTATCCATCCCAATTTGCATCAGACTCTCTGCTGTGTTTGCTACTGAAGCTCTTCCCCTTGCCATCTTCACCCCACATTGTGCTCCTACAGCTCCAGCAATGTGCCAGCAGAGAAGCCCATGAGCACACTGCTGCCTTTCATGCCACTGTCCTCAACAAAAGCAGGATCCAACATCACCTCCAAGGAGCCTCAGCAGTTTTCTCCTCTTTCAACACCTCCCACCATCACTTCTCTGTTATCCAGATCTGCACCTACAACAGCTGGGCTGTACTTTGTCTTCTCCAGAAAACCAAACCACTTACGTAATGCAACATCATATTAACCTCTCACCATGAAGCCGCCTCTTCGCTGAGGAAATCAGTTAGCTTTCCAAAGATATTGGATAGCCTGACAAAAGCGAACTTTAGGAGGCCAACACAGCATCATATCTCAGCCTCAAGGTACCTACATGCCATGACTTTACAACTCGTTTAAAGCCTTGCAGACCACTGCAGTCAGAACAATGGTCAACCCACAGCCTGTGTGCTGTGTCCCAGTTAACAGCAAGCTTGTGAAGCATGAAGCCCTGTTTGGCAGCTCCACATCTCACAAGGATCACATCTCACTCACAGATTGCAAAGCACTGTGTGAAGCCAGTAAGGTTGCAGGTTTCTTCCCCCCTCATCACATAGACAGACAGATCAGCAATCCTGGTGACCATCTGGTCACCAGGCCACAGAGTTTGGGTTTCTGATAGTCTCCAGAAATGCCTGTACCTTGCCCCACTTACCACCAACCCCATGGGAGCAGCAGTTCCTTTCGTTCCCAGGGCAAAGTGCCATGAGGTGTTGGACAACACAGGCTGGCATCACCTTGAGACCACACAACAAACCTGCACAGCTCTACATGCCCATGCAGCAAGGAAGACTAGAATATCCACTGGGATTTAAATACAGTCAAGGCTTATACACTCCTGCGCATGAGGCAGAGATGGAGAACAGCTTCTGCCAGTTTACTTAGTGACTAGCTTGAGGCTACTTAATGTGCCTGGCCTTCCTTCACCCTCCTCATACAACAAGGATAATATTTATCTAATCTCTATCAGCTTCTTGAGCTCTGCAGTCAATAGCTAAAAACTGCTCTTGATAAGCACCAAGTATTATATAGCATGTGTACACACGTGCTACCAAATCTATATCTAACCCAGACCAGAGGGAGCAACTTTTCCTCAGGATGCCATCAACTCCACTGACTGCCAGAGGAGATAATGCATCCCTGTTAGAGCCACGCTGCGCTAGTGCCACTGCTTGTGCTTGGATACTGGGCAGTGAATGAGTTCGACACCAGCAAGCAGACAGCATCCCAGCATACAGGTTTTATATATGTATTTCTATATATTATAGATAAATATACACTATAAGTATATATAGGAAAGGTAAGCAGAGTTTTGAGTCCTGTCCCTTGTAGAGCAACTGGAAAATTGATTCATCATCCAGGCACATTATACCTCACAATCCAGACAGAAGCATTGGCTTTCAATTACCCAATATGTTTAGCATCATAAACAAACCTCCTGGCACGCCAGGTCCAGACCATGCAAATATGAATTTGACTGCAGGGGGGGGGAACAGAGGGAAGACATCTCTTAAAACCCTTAACTAGCAAGACCTGCCTCCTCCAAGCAGAGGTGTGGGAGATGTTGATGGAAGACCTGGAAGCTGGGAAACCCATGGCACTGGCGCAGGTCCCATACCCCAGGGCAAAGCACAGCCACAGTGGGAACTGCCAGCTCCTTTTACCCAACCCTCACATCTCCCATGCAGGGCTAAGAAAGCCATAAAGGAATCAGCCATCTTCCACAGCATTATAAGGCACTTATCGCATACATTTAGTAACCAGAGGCATGAAGACTTGATTTCCTCAATATGGAAGTTATAAAAGTGAATTGGTAACTGAGCATTAAAGGCAAGTGCTGCTGAATAAAGACTTAAGAGGGCAATATTTTCACCATTTAAAGGGTGGCTTTCCAATTCCCAAAACCACATGGAAAATTCACCTAGCAATGGATAAGTTTGCATCATTAAGGATAACTTGAGGTCAGTGGAAAGGGGGAAGAAGAAGGGGGAGAGAGCAAATCCAGCTTTGTAGAAGCAATTATGAGCATAAGACCCCACAGTGTAATTGTAATTCATTAAGGTAACGGTCATAAAACAAACCACTGTGACACTGCTCCCCCTGCACCAACAGATCTGCTCCTCTTGCTAAGGCCACGCAGGGTACCCTGATGCTTCAGAGGATGCCAGGGGGACGCACGCATTCCCCACGGAACCCTAAGATCCAAACCAGGCCCTGCCCTTCCAGAAAGGCTGGGCAAAGGAAAAAGCTCCCAATCCCTGCCACTGGGGAGGGCATGGGAATGATAAAGCCATGCACAAGCCGCAAAAATGTGGTGTCTCAACAGTCTTCCTGGAGAAACAGAACACAAGGCATTCAGAGGAGAGGGCTCACCTGGAGGACTCCTTTCAGATGAGCCCAGATAAGCTTCATGCTCGCCCCAACTGCATCTGCCTGGCTCCAGGCCAGCAGGAGCAACCCCTAAGTGCAGAAGAGCTGCTACAGCCACACTATCTAACAAGACTGCCATATAAAAGCACTCTGCTGTGGAAGATGTGAGAAACAGCTTTAAGCTTGGCTGAACGCGTTTTTTCCAGGCACTACTATTAAGACGTCCTGCCTGGCACCTGTAAAGGCACATAGGAGCTGTACTTAAAGGAGAGAGGGAAAGTGCCTGTGTTTAAAAGCAAACAGCAGCGCCAACATGACTAGGACCTCACCCTTTGCTTTTGTCCTCAAGGACATGAGATCCTCTCAGGTGCAGGGTGCTCTATGCCACATGTTTGCATGTTCACCCGTTTTCCTCCTAAGACCCTCCAAAGCCTTCAGCTCACCCCAGGACAGCCTCCACATCCTGCATTAGCTCCGGCTGGTGACTTATGGAGCAGAGAACATCCCGTGCAGGGACAATGTATCAGTATTAGTAGAGGACAGCAGGCTACCCAGACCCAGCAGGGACCGATTGCTGGGGCGCATGGGAAGGACGGTGTTCTGTTACCGCATCCTACTTCCAAAAATTCGTCAGTGCATGAAGTCATTCCCAGTCACTCCTTTTCAGAAAGGAAGGGATAGGGGTAAGTGGGACAGCAGAACCAAAGTGCTGTGGGCAGCAGCGCAACTGCCATCGCAACAAATACCCTCCTTAATATCCCATCGCTATTACTTGGCTAGTGCTAGGAAAAAGCACCCCTAGAATCCTGAACAAGAACTGAAGCATCCAAAAATCATTCAAGTGTTGAAGCAACCTTATTTATCAGAGATGAGCAACAGTGCAAAAGCCTCATGAGGAAGCTCCCATCATCTCCTGCACAGGGGATGGGATTGGGGGACAGTGCCCCTGAATCCCACTGTGTATAGGCTGGGCTCCTGGCTCAGCCCCAGCTCACTCCCCACCACCTCGTCACCTCCTCTTATTCATTCCCTATCACTATCTGATCCCTGCACGCTCTCCGACAGCGCCCAAAGTAAGAGGGCAGGAGATGGGATGAGCCCTTCAGTTTTGCAGACATGGACACAAATACATAATTCAAGCACCTTGAGGTGATGCACTAGCAAGCGCTCACCCCCTACCTGCAGCACCAGCCGTAGCTCACTCCCCTTTCCCTTTAGCTTCAAAAAGTTATGATGTTTCCCCAAAAGGGCATTTCATTTGTTACTCTCCAGCAGGAAAGCCTGCAGAGCCAGTCCTCTGTGCCCAGATAGGTGCTTCCCATTGTTACACATGGATCTGGGATACACAAAGCAGAGAGAGGTGCCTGCTTCAGACCTACATGTGTCTGATCACACTGCATCTCCAGAATAGCCATGCAACCGGGTGGGATGGAGAGGGTAATCCAAGGGCAGAGAAAACCAATTCCCATGGGAGATTTACACCAAGGTGAGGTCCTTTGCTTTATGGGCCACAGGAGACCAAGACAGCTCTCATTTTTAGGCAGCTCCCCAGGCACCTGCCACACCAAAGGAAAGATGCTTTCATCCATAGGATTTCATATGCAGTGACAGCCAGCAGCATGCAGCTTTTTGTGGTCTTTAAAGATCAAAGAGCATTTGACAGAGGAAGCAGCACCCTGGTCAAAATCGACTTCAGTAGTTATATTCTGCTTTATGAAACTCTCCCGGCATCTTCAAACTGAAGTCAGATCCCCCCACATTCCCATCTCCAAACAGATCTGGGGCTTTCCAGAAATTAAAATATATATACACATACAAATTGATACAGGCAGAGCTGCCAAGCTCTGCTCCAAACACAGATGTTCCTCTCCTGAAGAGCACAGTGCCTAAGCACATTAACAAGACAAGGAGAGCTACTAAAGGTACAGGATCACTGGAGTTCAGCTTGGCAGGAATAACTCTCAGTACAGAGTAGTGCCAAAGAGCATGTGGTGGAAAGGAGATTCCCAAAAACGCACAGGGCCTTTGTGATGGTCAAGCCCATGTCCTGATAGAATATATAAGCCTAGCTAGGACCCAAAGGGGAGCGCTGCCAGCCACATGCATGCATTGCACTTCATGGTGTGCTGAAGACAGAAAAGGGGTGGAGAAGGAAAAGGAGAAGAATTCTCCCGCAGACTGGCTGTTACAGTAATATATGGTGCTGGGAATGAGAAGGCAGAAGGGTGAGTCCAGCAAAAGCAAATACAAGAGCCAGGGATGGGGCTGCACAAGCACTGCAGTGGGAGGAGGCTGTGGTCCTTAATCTGGACCCACTGCCTTTCCTGGTCCTGCCTGCTGCCACCAACACACAAGCACGCTTTCTAAACCCACAGCCTCCACTGAGTCTCTATTTTGGATCTTCTACATCCACATCAGCTTCCTCTCAGGTCTGTTTCAATGTAATTGCACATATTTGGGCTGACCCTTCCTACTGCTCCCAAAAACAGCACGGAACAGAGAGCTTGGAGCTGCCAAAGGGTCCCTCTGCTTCAGCACGGTTATGGCTATTTAGCAGCCAAATCCAGCACTCTCCTTCAGTCCTCCCTCCCACTTTATCCTCCTCCTCTCCCCCGCAGCTTCACCACCCCCATAGCACAGCTCATCCCATTTCCAGCTTTCCCACACACCCTAACACCAGGAAAGCCTCTGCCCAAGCAAGGAGAAAGGAGGGGAGAGCCAATCTTTCTTGGACTCGGATCCTGCTCCCATGAAGGGTTTGTTTTCCCAAACAGTCCCCAAGGAGCCTGAACTTTGATCCTCCAGCATTTTGGCTCCTCAGATGCTTATGAAGCTCTAGCTAGCGGGCAGCAATGCCCAGCTGGGCTGGCCACAGGCCAGGCTCCCAGCCGCTCCGCTCAGGACAGCCATAGGCAGAGCAGCTCCAACCTGCAAGGAGACTTGCCAGGGTCCCCATTACCTCCATGGCATAGAAGATCTGCCTGCCCAGCCCACCAGCGGCTCTCCCTAAAGTCAAAGGACTGCGAAGACCCTCCATAGAGTTGATGTTGAGCCAACAACCACGATGCCCCCACAGGCTTGTATCTGCATTGCAAACAAATCACACTAAACTCTGCACACCCCTCCCCAGGGATGAAGGGTTTGGTCCACTTCCCAGCCAGAAAAAACACCTCCCCTGTTTCCAGCCTCCCAAGCTCTTCCTACAAGAGGGACACACACCAGCTTGCTCTTATTGCAGACATGTAAGAGCAGAAACATCACTGAGGAGCATAGGGATGTACAGAGTAAGGGATGATGACTTAGAGCTCTACTTTTCCCAGGATAACATACATTTTGTGGGAAATCAGCTGGGTCTGAAAAGGGAAAGCTAAGCATCAAACCTATAAACATGATGCAGGCAGGAAAAGGGAAGAAAGGAGAGCAGGGAGGGAACAGACACTTTAAAAGCTCCTCTCCCAGTGCTCTACTTTGTTTATATAAACATGAAAAAAAGCACCTTGCAGAGATGCTAAAGACAACACTGTGGCAGCCAGAGACACTGCTAACTGGGTTGTTGTGTTTGAGCTGATTTGAAACAGCAAATCTGGGGACCATTTCCATCTCATGTCTGCCTTTCCTCTACAGTAAGGGCATAACTGAATTATGGAGAAGCCTCTGCTCACCCAGCACCTTGACAGAGCACTCCAAAACCAGCTACCCTGACCAAACATTTGCCCTTCGCTCCCTATGGGCACCTCCTGCGCCAGGGCCAAAGGGAGGGTGAAGCCTGGAGCTCACACTATCCAAACACGCTGCTGTTGAGCTGCACTGGCTGTTAAGCAAATATGCTTTCCTTTACACCAGGAGCAAGGCAGAAGCACACAGCTTGACCAACACTTGGCAACTCATTAACCCAGCGCTGACATTGCCACCCTTTGCTAGCAGGCTGGAAGATGCTCTTGATCTCCAGGATTTGCATGGAGGTTTAAGACCACAACAGTGAGAAGCAACAACATACCATCCTAGACAGGGCATGCCCCTCTCCACAGCCCAAGGCCACATCCCCTTGTACAAGACACAGGCATAGACACGAGAGAACCCTGATCGCCTGATGCTCCTAAAAATGAGCCTCCTATTTCTTCAGCATTCCCAGGAGGCTGGCATTAAAGTGACAGCTATGGATCTCGCAGGAGCATTTGAGGAATCCACAGGTCCTGCTCAGTTTAGTGGAGAAGCAGCGAGTCAGGAAGCCAGGCTGCACCTCCTGACTGCGCCTGCTCTTTCACTGCATGGGTTGGAGATGTATTTAACTGCACACATGTCTTTCTGGCACTGTTTAGAGTCACGGAGCAATTTCAGAGGAAGCAGATCATCGGATGAAGACCTTCCAGGGACATTTTGTTGTTGCTGTTGGATTTTCCCCCACTCAAACTTGGTTTCTGCTCCCTGGGCAGCTGGAGAGCCAGGAGGGTCCGAGCCCCAGCCCAACCTCAGAGCAAACCACATGAGCCCAGAGAGCTGTCAGCAAAGGGAGGCTGGTTCTGCACAAAGAATACAGACATTGTCTGCCACCAGCCCCGCAGCTCTCCAAGGAGCAGCCTGGCTCACTCACAGCCCACAGCAGCTGGGACGCAAGAACCTGCACCATGTGCCAGGCTGGGGCTTACTGGGGATGGCAGCTGGTGGGGACAGCCCTCCTGCACACCGACTCCTTCTCCCTCTGTGAAGACTGCAATGGGATGGAGAAAGGCTTCCTTCATCCTCTGCAGCAGGAGGGCTGGGACCAGGCATCACCAGCCTATGTGGCTGGCAGCAACCTACCAATATGCCCCAACCTACAGCCTCCTCGTACCAGCCTTGGGGGATGCCCACCAGCCCCTCAGCCACTTTTGAGCTCACCAGGAAGCCAGCAGACCTGCCCAAAAGCCCCCCCAAACCTAAGCCACCACCAAACCGCAGATAAGCCCAAACAGCACTGGGTCAAGCCACTCTGATCTCTTCTGCTGCAACGACTAGGCTTGGATTCAACCTCTGGGATAAGACACAGTGACACTGTGCCAGGCTTGTGCCCTTCACCACATTCATAGAATCATAGAATGGGTTGGGTTGGAAGGGGCTTTAAAGATCATCTGGTTCCATCCCCAAAGCTTTCTACCATAAATGCATCATTTATAGCCCTTCTAGCTGTGACTCTCAGCAAGGGCAGAGAGGCAGAGGAGAATAAAGCAGGATATGGATGGAAGGGAAGGCAGAGTGCAAAGGCAAAGTACCACTGGTATGCTCCAAGGCCAGAAGCTGCAGCTCCCTTCCCTGGGCCCTATGGGAAAGCAGGGGCAGGTAAAAGGCATTCCTGACTCCCATGGCCCCAGCACTGCTGGAATGACCTTGCCGGCAACTAGCACAGCAATGCCACCAGCTTGGGAAATCACCCTGTGCATGGGCAGCTGCAGCACCTTCCACAGCTCCCCTGAGCACCACAGCACATACCACCTCCGTGCAGCACAGCCCGGCAGGGTCCTGCCCCTTTCCCAACCCCACAGGGGCATCCCAGCAGTACAGTGCAAGCACAAGCTCTGGTTTCCATATTTTAGGTGGTGAGAGCATCAGGGCTGCCTGGACATGGGGTCCCACACCAGTACATCGAGCCAGGGAACTTCTCCTGGGCAAGAGGCAACACACCGCCTCCTGAAGCCTCCACACACACTGACCAATGGCTTCTGCCCATGACTGTTTTCAGCTGGGTTGTTTTTGGTTTTTCACATCTTTCCCCTATCTCCCCTCTGAAGAAGCCTGTAGTTGCTATGGAAATGGTCTCATCAGTATGGGTGGAGCGTAGCAGTACCAGCCAAAACTCCCTGCGGTTCCCAGTTGACACCAGTGCTTAGGAATTGGCAGCATTGGATGTTATTCCAAGCTGCACAGGGGATACCCTGAGCTTAAAGCGGCACTTGGTGAGCAAGACGCATCTGGGAGTCAACAACAGGGACCTGAAATTCACTCAGGGATAAACCAGGAAGAGAGATAATATAGGCATCTTCACACTGGCTAAGGGATAAGAGGGTTATAAACAGCAAAAAGCTGCCATCTGCCCCAGAGATATCCTAGCCATGGGCAGGAGGTGACCACAGACAAGGGTAGCAGGAGCAGAGCTTAGCCCTGTTCCTGTTCAATGCACCCCCTCTGTACTCACACTTCTGACGTGAAGCTGATAAGCAAACAGGGTGTGAACAGCAGCCATCGAGTGCTGTGAGGAGGGTCAGAGAGCAAAGCAAGAATCTTTCCCATACAGCAAAGAGATCAGCGTATTGGGAGACTGCTACTTGCCAATGCTTCACCCAGAGTCACCCCCTCCCATCCGACAGCCATGGCCACAGACCATTCAGGTTTTACACAGTGAGCTGATTCCTTGCTGAAAACACTGGTAGGGGCTTTGCAGGTAAAGGATCATCCTTTAACATCTGAGCTTGAAACAAGGTCTATGCCACTACCTAGGGCTGTCCTCTGCCATCCCCAACCTGAGATCACAAATGGCACTTCAACCCTGTTGCAACCTGATGCCACAGCAATGACCTGGCAAGCTGCGTGGTGGACAGACGCATTACCAAACCCGTGTCAGCACTCACGGTGGGCCACCAAATGAAATCCCTTTCACAGCATCATTACATGCTTGGCAATAAGGCTACAGATGTTTCTTCATGCATTTGTCTCCTGAAGCAGGGATTTTCCTACATTCAGTGCTGATACCACCATGCAGATCTCACCATCCTCTGCTATCAGCCCTACATGAAGCCACTGGGCTGTCACACAGTGCATCCCGCACTCTACTCTCAGTCCTGCCTGCGAAGGGGGAAGCATGTAGGCATATGAGGCGCTATGGCATGTCCATTGGGCTGACACATTACTGTTGCCAGGGTGGATCTGAACGCAGCACAGAGCATTGATGGTCCCTGCCAGTCCTTACAGGTGTACAACCCCAATTAAAGCTCTAAATAACAATTTGCATTGTCATAATCTAAGGGGCACACCTACGTCGGGAGCCATGCATATCCTCAGCCCTGCCAGATCCTGAATGCTTTCCCAAGAGGATGCATTCAAGAGAATAACACAGGCTTGAGCTGCTACCAGACCACTCAGGCTTGGTCAGAGAAGCTGCAAACAGGAGCCTGTGCATCAGCGATTATCCTTTCCCATCCAGATTTAACAAGTTCAAGACCTGAAGCATAAATTAGCAGCTGAAACGCTTCCACCCCCATCTTTCTGTCCCATGCCTGGGGAACACACAGTCTCTCTTGCTCCCTGCTGGCAGGAATCTCATTGCACCAGCCCAAAACATCTTGCTCCACAGTTCTGGGGAGCTGTTATCGGAAGAAGCTGCCTGCAAAGCAAAGAGGCTCTCTAAAAAAAGCAAATCGCCCCTGCTTGGACCAGGGACAGCAAACCCATGCTGGAGCCAGGGGAGTAGCCAGCCACCGCATGACACTGCCACCTCCATCTCCTGCTATGCCAGCAGACATCACCATCCCTCATGCAGCATCTCTAAAGGCCTGAAGACAGTGCAGTTTAAGCTCCCACAGTCCCTTTATCCCTGTGATCAAAAAAGCAACAGAGCAGGGACCATCCCATTCCATAGAATACTGAAACACAGACTAATAAACCAGCTTATCCCTCATCGTACAGCAAACCTTTTAGGATGCTTAAAGATGCACATCTCCCAACATCCACCCTTCCACCATCTTTACCCCAACCCAGGGGTCCCCATCCAAGCCTCAGAAGCAGGTGGTTGCCTGGGTGCACCCCACAGCATCCCTAGATTCCCAGTGGAAAGCTGCCGGCTGCACCCATTACTTGCATAGCAGCACAGAGCCTCAAATCAAAACTCCCCACAGCCAACACAGCGAATAAGATTACAACAAATATAAACTAATGATACAGCTGTCAAGACAGATTAGACTGCACAGTGTAAAAAATTGCAGGGCTGTTTAGTCACAACAATATAAGATTAATTTATCAATACAGCTTATGTGGCACTGGAGAGATAGCAAATTGAATAAGTGAATCTTTTCTACACCTTGCACAAAAAGAGAGGTTCAGACCCAACGGGCACATGAGTCTAGATGCAGGCTGGGATCAACCCGAGGAGGCTGGTTGGATACAGCCCAGGGGTTCTGCATCCCCATTCCATGCTTGGGCATGGGCACATGTCCCACCCACATACGTGCCATCCACAGTGCGAAGATGCTGCCACATCAACGTGTATAAGGGCTGTTGCTTCAGGCTGGAACTTCCTAACCCCTTTCCACAAGCTCCTCCAAGTCCAGCCTTACAGGACTCGGGCTGTTTGTGTTGCCTAACCCTTAAGCTCCTAGTTACAGCATGTGTTCTGGTGCACACAGCAATCAGAGGCAGTAATACACAGGGCTAACACATGCAAATACAGGCACAGCCACCTCCACCCTTTGGGGGCTAAGCCCTGGCAGATAGAGGGCTGGAGGACTTCAGAACATCTCTCAAGGGTTCCCAACAAGCAAGAATTCAACCATAGGTCCTTAAGAGATGCTTCCTTATTCATCCCGCAGCTTCTGCCCAAATGCCACAACATCTCCAGCAGGCCCCTATCATTACAGATCTCTCATACGTTGCCATCTGTGGGTTAAAAATGTGCAAGTAAATAAATAGCTGCAGCGATAATGAGCCAAGGTTTCGATCTGTGAAGGTGAGAGCATAGCAGCATCCGCCAATGCGAAGGAAGCACCCGTTTCTATAAATATTGAAATCCGGTAATTATCATCATTAGAAGTAGTTGTGATTTAGCCATAGCTCAAGCCCAACAAGTGAGAATGGCATTTATTTGCCACAATTAGAACAGCTAAAAATACCTCCCAAATCTTGCCTGGTTCAGCCCCATCCCACCACCACCATCACCACCCAGCAGGCTCAGCCTTGGGCAGGGATTAGTGCAAAGAGGGGGACCATCATAGGGTGGAGAAACCATGTACTCCCCCAAGAAGAAAAAGACACTGGCATGAGGCCACCCTATCTTCGAGGAACTCTTTCCAGCTCTGCTCCATGGCTTTCTCTCTAACTCTGGTTCAGCCCAGCAAACTCCTGCCTTGCCGCACTGGCTTGCCAGTGCAAGATATATTATAGAACGATAGAATGGTTAGGGTTGGAAAGGACCTTAAGATTATGTAGTTATGACCCCCAAAGATCGCAACATCCCCTGGAGCAAGCTACTCTTTCCATACGGAAAGTTTCTTTGCATTTGTTTCAAAAGGCACAGATTTTCTTTAAAGGCAGATAGAAAAGCCTGACTCACCAAAGCCATCCCACTGGCAGTGGGGGCCAATGGCCCTGGTAGCACCCAGTTGATGGAAATAGCCATGACTCAAGGACATGCATTTTCTCACCTTGTGAGAGCACTACAGTTATGCCAAGAACCTCTACACACTCACCAGCTCTTTCTGCCCTCAAACAAGTGCTGAAGGACCTCAAGAGCTCAGCATGCCAGATGCCAGATAGCTCACCCTTCATGGGTGAACTTGCTGAGAGATCTCATCCTTCCTGCCTTGTGTGGGCAGGACTCAACCCTTCATATAAAATCCCGTGGGGGGCATCAAGCTACACTGTCCTACTTCTGCAAGGTGACCAGGGACCACCACCTTTCCATAAGCCTTTACACAAGGACTCAGCCACCCTCCCTTGGGGAAACTGCACTCCAGCAATTTCCCTGATGATAAATAAATGCCTGCAGGGTGCAGATGTTGCAGGAGGCAGCACCTCAAGGCAGCTACAGCCACCTCTCAGCTTCCCACCCAAGCCCACAGCCCAGAAAATCTCCATCTACTGACTCAAATCACTCAGGGCCATTTCCTCGCGCTTGCTCCAAGACTTTCCCTGAGGAAACGTGCCGGGCTGCCTGGTCAGGGATGTTCTTTCTGACAGTCACGGTGAATATTCTCCCCCGCTTACTGAATAATAACTGGAAAGGGCCGTAAAATGGGCAGCTTAGAGAGGGTGAAAGCACTGAGGTGCTTGCTGCCAGGTCTCAACAGCAGCCCAGCTATTCATCCTGGCCCCATGGACCACCACCTGCTCCTCCTAAAAATGCCTCCAAGCCCTGGGACTTGCTCAGCCCCCAGCCTCTGAGGGTAATCTGACCCCTCCAATGGATTTCTTGTCCCCTTGTTTGCTTCTGAACTCTCCCCAGTTTGTCAATATTCCTGAAATAACGTGCTTAGAACTGAGGCCACATTCCTGAAGGGGTTTCTTGTGATTATTTGGGGGGAGTTTCCTCTTGATTTGGGGATTTTTAATCGGAAAACCAGTCCATAGCTCTGCTCCCACAGCTCCCTCTCTCCCCAAACACAGCCCAATGCTATTTGCTTAGGGCCCTAAGCCAGTTTTCAGTCCATTTGGCAGCATCATATCCAAGGCAAACTGAACTAATTTTAAGAGTAAGATTTGGTGAGGCACTATATCAAATGCTTTTCTAAATCCAAATATATTTGGATTTCCACATTCTGCTCAGCCACTAATTTTGTGATTCCATCAAAAAGAAAAAGCAATCAGGTTTGTCTGGCAAGATTTATTCTTCCTAAATCCCTGCTGTTATTGCTCATGCTTTCCTTATCCTCTAGTGCTTCACTTTCTTAATACTGCAGGACTGGAAGCGCTTGCTGGAAATGTATTTTTGCTGTTTATATGGATTTGGAAGATCTGCCTCTGCTCTCCTCCACTGCCCCCTGTCTTCCCCACTGCTGTCAGCGTCCCTGCGCTGCCACCCTACACTTCTCCTCCTTCCGAAGCCAGAGCACAACAGTAGCATAAGCCCAGTGCTAACACACAACTGGCTCAGACATGAGATACAGGAGAAAAACTAATCCAAACCCAAAATAGGATGTTTGGCAGCAGGAGAAAGGTCTAAAGGAGACACCCAGCTGGGTCAAGCCCAGGTTCATCACAGAGCACTGCCAGCAGTGTGAGCAGTTGATATTAATGCCTCAGTCAGACATCCCAGAGCATCACCTCATTCCTCTTACAAGTCTTCTGGCAGCTGCCCTCTGGGTGATCAGGCAGAGCTGAGCTATGGATGACATCGGTCAGTGCCTTCCCAAAGGACATGCGCAGTCCTTGGTGCAGCAGGGCCAGCATGTGTAGAAACCAAAGCCTGAACCACTCGGTTGGCTGAGGAGCTCCTCCAGGCTTGGGGCTTGCAGAGAGGGGTCAGGCAGGGCTGCGCTTCGCTGCCCTAGGATGGCACCAGCCTCCCACCCCTACCTTGTGGACCTGGGGCACCTGGAAACCTACATCACAAAGCACTCCTGCAGGGTTTCCCTCCATAGGGAGCCACCAGAAGCCTCTAAACCTTATGTGTTTGCAGACAGCACCATCCCAAAGCACTCCAGTGACCCCATCCTGGTTCTGACTGCATCTTGTGCAGCCTGCTCCACTGACCTCCATGGCAGCAGGGCATAGCTGCTCACTTCTGCTCATTAGAAGGGAAGAGCAGCTGTGCTGGAACACAGTCTCTGCTCACTAAGTCCTTGCACACAAAGGCTCAATGCTTTGCACACCAAATAACACCCTGCCTGGAAGCCAGGTGCTTGTGCACCCTCAAGACACCCCATCCAGCCACAGCAAATCAGCATCAATACCAGCCTGGACTGAGGATGAGCCATGCACATCGGCCAAGCCACCAGCTCTAGCCACAGCCTTTCCTGGCACAAACTCCTCTTCTGCAAACCCCAGCACAGCATGCCTGGGGTTATGGGCACCAGCACCCTACTCTGAGATGATGCCCCCATACTTGACTTCCTACACCTCCCTTAGGTCAGCTCTCCACCAGACCCTTGCCTCAGCTCCTACATGCTGTCCTAACATCGTCATAAGGGAAAAATCACAGCATGGCCATCCCAGCAACTCAGAGTTCAGAAATGGGACACCAGGATCCAGCAGGTGATGTTTTTCCATTACCGCAAGGTACCTTTGCTGCCTACAGCTCCTTCAGTGCTTGGTTAAGGGAGCTCTGATAAGGGCACGGCCAAGCCAAACTACAACAAGACCCCAAGCACTCAAAGGATAAGTGAAGTTTTCTCTTTACTCTGGCTATTTTTATATCCCCAAAACATGCCCTGGGGAAGTACACGCTCCAGGAGCCCTCCTGAGGGCTGGGATGCTTGCGATCAGGTACAAGCTGCACCAACACCCTCTGGTTTGCACCAAGATGACAGCCCAGCCCTGTCCTGCTTCCAGCACAAGGATGACCTTCCCCACATGCAGCCAGACAGAACATCCTCCAACAACTCCTGTTGGAAAGCAAGCCCCTGGGTAACTGGCTGGAGGGATTAACCCATCCCAAGGCAGTTGTCCTCCATCACCCCAACACTGCACCCCCCTGCATCCCCCCAGCCTCAGCAGGACTGAGGATTTACAGTGGGTTGTCAGCAGAAAACTGATGGGGACAGAGGATTTACAGGGAAGGGCTGGTTTCAGGGGAGGCAGAGCCGAGCAGAGGGTGATTTACAGGGTCAGCAGCAATTCACACAGCAGGTAGCACGGAGCAGGCAAGGATTTACAAGGGGAGAAATACTTTTAATGGGTGTTTATTAGGAAATTAATGTCTCCTTCCCCTGACCTCTGCGACCTGGGGAGGGGAGCAGGAGCAGATGGATTAGCAAGGAGCCTCTCCCTTGCTCTGGAGGTCACAGACAGGCCGGCTCCGGGTACCCTCGCTGTCCCAGCATAGGTGCACACTGCAGCTCACTCTGCTTGTCCATGGCACCCTCAGGAGCATTTCACCCTGTCCCTGTCCTGCCACTGCCCCGATGCAACACTCCAAGACCAGGCTCCACGATCAGTGCCTCCAGTGAGGCTACAAACAGCAAAGCCTGGGACATCTCCTGGAACTGAAGGTCCTTCCTCCTGGCACACCACATGGTCCCTCCCTGAAAGGGTCTGATCCAGCCCATCTGCTGGCAATGAGGCAGCACTTCTCCCAGCGCCAAGGCTCCTCGATGTCTCCAGGATGGGGCTGCCAGGCTGGAAGCAGGCAGGGGTCATGGTTCGCCATCCCTCCATCCTGAGGCAGGGTCACTGGCACAGATGCACGAGTCACATCACTCAGGCTCCTGTCCCATTTCCCACTGCTTCTGGCACCCAGCAGGAGCCAGGGTCTAGGGTCAGCCTCACACATGAACCTTGAGCATATGAGCTTGAGTAAGCAAGTCCTTTCCCTCTCCCAGCACATCATCTTCCCGCTCCTGCACTGCGGCAGGCCTGACACAGGGGTACAAACACAGGGGGTGGCAGCACATGTGGGTCTTCCCCTACCACAAACCTCCCATCCTTACCACGTCCTAGCAGCATCCTTGAGCTGGCAAATACCAGGCTGGGCACAGAGACACATGGGTTACACCTGGCCTGCTCACACTGCCAGGGGTTAAACTCAAAGGGTTGTGCAAAGAGTAGGAAAAGTAAAGAAATACAAGGGAAAAGTTGTCCCACCACCAAGACGTTTGTTGCTGTTCCATCACATTGCGACATCTGCCCGTTGGAGCATGCTGTATGGGGCACTAGGGGAAGTGTGACAGGCACAGCACTGACCTCTGCCAGCACAGGAGGTGCCAGCTCAAGCTACTTTTCAGGAGCAAGCTAGGAAACCCTGATGCCCCCAGCCCTTCCCTGCCACTGCTCCCCAACAGTGGTACGGGGCTGCCTATGCAGAAGTGATGTTTACAACAAACACATCAGGGCCTGGGGATCAGAAACTCAATCATGCCAGCAGGAGGGTGTCCAAAGATGAGATGTCAACCCATGTCTTGCATGCTCCTACATTTACTGCCCAAGAAAGACACCAGGTCTGATTTACAATACAAAAGGTGGAGAGGTTGGTCCTAAAAGAGACAAAGGAAGAGGGAACCGACTCAGACGTTTTGTCTCCATCTCATCCTCCAGATGCTCCCCAAATACTCTATTTTGTACCAGACACCAGGAGATCACAAGTTTAACAAGTGCAATCCCTGCAGGGATACCCAATTTCTCAGTGTTGGGTTGCTCAGCACAGAACTGCAATAGGACCAGGTACCACTAACAGACAGGCTCCAAGCACTGACCACAGACACCCATAAAAGCATCAAACACCGCCCAGCCTGGCATAAACAGGATGAAAATAAAGTTGTAAGCAGCTGATACAAAGCAAGGGAAGAAGTTTCTATCTTCCAGCCTGGAGAGATGGCAGCTTTGCAGCACACAATTTAGGATTCACACCAGGTAATATCCCAAGGAAGAGCCCACATAACATCCCATTGCCCAGGGGACCTCATTCCCACTACATGTGGCTGGTCCCATGGCCTCTCAGGGGCATCTCCCCAGCACAGAAGCACAAGCATCACTGGTGCAGCATCCCAAGCAACATGGATCTCTTCTCCATGCAAAAACTTCCAGAGGCATTGAGCAGCATCCAACCCTCAGAACATCACTGAGCAAAAACCTGTACATCTTCACCCAAACCACAGGCAGCAGCACACCATTGCCCCCGCATGCCACTACCCCAAAGTTTGACTAAAGCTCAGGAGTATCTTTGCCTTTATATATCTCTGCTGTTTAATGATGGCTTCAAGGCTTGGAGACAAAAAAAAAGGGCCATTAAACTCACTGAATAAGTTAATGGGGCAGAGAGAATCCATTTCAAAGCCACCCCAGGCTATTTTCCTCTGGAGCTAAAGCCTGAATAAGCAAAAAGAAAAAATTAAAACTGTACAGTGCTTTGCCAATAAATAACCCCCAGTGTAATCCACTACCAGGCAGGTCTCCATTTGCAGAGATAATAGGATGCAGATCAGCTGAAAGCCACCTTCCCTTGCAGGGACCACCACCTTTTGATTGCAATTAGCTGTGCCACGACAGGAGCCTCCATCTCCTGCCTAGCCCTTCTACCTACATCCACTGAAATCCAGCACTTGGCTTTGCAATTCCTCAACACCCATGCTCCAAGCACACTCCTCTGCTTCCTTTTTCACCCTTCTGCCTGTTTATGCCCCTTCATTCCCATCTTTTCCTTTCCTTCACCAGCAGTGCTGTGGGTCCATCCCTTACCCAGAGGCCACACGCAGCCAAGTCCTCCCCAAACACCTAAAACACAAGTGCCTGTCCCAGAGGGAGGGAAGAAAATAAATTAAGCAAGCCCTGATTGTAAATGTTGATCCCACTGGATGTGGTTTGTTTACTACTATTAAATATTTAAAGATGTTAATTAAGTCTCCGAATAAATAAATCTCTGTTGCTCGTGCCTTTTGGAAGGCAGGGATACCTCCCCTGGGGCCAGGGCAGCCCAGAGCACAACGGGTGCTGGGCAGCATGCCCAGGGCTGAGGACAAGCCTGGGGCAAAGCCTGAGGATGCCACCGCCATCCCTCCTGGAAGGGAGAGCTTATCTACAACCAGGCACACATCAAGCTGGCTATATCAGGGACTTCAGCCATAAAGACCTGAAGAAGAGCACAGGCAAGGCACAGGGAGGACAATTTCCAGGCAGGGTTACCCAAAGCAGTATCTTTTAGCCCCAAAGTGGGGTCTTGGCTACAACCACTGAGCCAAGAGCTTGTGCTCCCAAGTGCCAGAGGGTGAACCCATAAAGCACAGAGGGGCACAGAGACAGGCACCAATACACATCACACATCACCATCAAGCAGGCAGCTCTGCTCCAGTGATCACCTACCGCCCCCACAACCCTCCCACTGCCCAGAGCCAGGACAGGCAACACACACAGCTTCATACCTGAGAGCATTCCTGCTTCAGAGCCTCTTCCCAAGCCATCACTGCAGCATCTTGTGGGGAGCCCTGCAACCGCCTGCATTCCTCACCCACAGACCCAGCATCTCTCACTGCCCACCTGATGGCCCACCCACCTGATGCCTCTTCAGCCTCTGCCTCTCCCAGATGCTCTCCAGCTGTGCCCGGCACCTTGCCATTAACCCCCAGGGTGCCAGGCTCTGCAGAGCTCCTGTTGTAGAGGCCCCCTCCTGCCCAACCAGCATCTCTGCACTGCATTGGCACCCTGCATGCACTCCTTGAGCTCAGGCTTTGTTCTGATGCTCGCACAGGACACCCTCCAGCATCTTTCCACCCCTGAAATAAGGGGCACAGCACTCGAGGGAGCACCAGGCTGCTGCTCTGCTCTCCAAATGCAGATCCTGGGATAGCCCATGAGATGGATGGCAGCACTGATGTGTCCAGAGCCCATGTGAGGCTCAAACTAGGAAACAGTCCTCAGTAACACTCTGAACTGGCATCGGGAGAGCCCCAGGAGAACAGGAATGCTCTTGGCATGCTAGGGAGCTGGGAACACACAGCATCCGCAACACTGTGTCCCACTGAACTTTGCTTGCTCTTCAGGCTGTGTGGAAGCAGCCACCAAGGGACTCAGTGGCTTTCAGCACACTTTTCCTGGGATGTATTTTTGCAGGGAGAACACAGGCAAGGCATTAGAGTCCAAACCAGTACCCACATCACTATTGCACCAGGAGCACCCAGCTACGTCCTGAAGGCAAGAGATTTGGGGGACAAGAGAGATCTTTCCAGTCACATAAGTCACAGAGGTCCCCAGAGGCAATCCCATCTGTACCGGGATGGACACAAGGGATGCCCAAGCTGGGTTAAAAGCAGGCTTGAGGAGGGCAGTGGGTCAGGACAAGGGCAGGCAGCCCAAGGCAGCATTTGCACAGCTGGATCAGACTGGAGAGCCAGGATTCCTGGTTCCCAGCCCAAGTCACTGCACAGCATTGCTACAGAGAGCATGGGATGAAGCCAGAGCTGCTCCAGGAGCAGAGGGAAGGTCAGCAGCTGAAAGCACCCCTGCTCTCCCCCATGTGGCTTCATGTCCCAGCAGGGTCAGGAGTCAGAGCCTGGCATTGCTGCAGCTCAGCTGAGCACTCATGCTCCTAATTTATCCTGGCGAAACTGTGAGCCTGCAGGGTCCTCAGCATTCCCAGCATCTGCTTGGGCATTTCCACAGTAACATTTCCTAGGGGGAACTGCCTGAGGAGAGCTGGTTAAGGGACAGCCTTGCAGAACCCAGGAGGATGGACTTCACCAAGCTCCCATCTGCTCCTACTCACTTCTCAGTCCCCAAGGGACAGCCAGCAAAGGCACCAGTGCCCTGTGCCCTCCCCAGCATGGAGCCAAAGGAAGGCTGCAGGGAAGGGGCTGCACGGGTGATAGCACTTGGGCTCAGCATCTCCCTGCATCCTTCCATGGAGACCCAGGATCCCAAGGCCATTTTGTTGTCACTGCTGCAAGCACCGAGGTCAAGGAAAAGCACCCCAAGCCACCCATCTGTGCTGTCACATTGACACTCCCTTGGGAATCCTTCCTGACATCTCTGCTCCACTCCTAGGACTTAAAGAGGGAATTTTCCTTTCCATTTAGGCAGACCAAACCTGGGAGAAGGGGAAGGTGGGGATGATGGCACGGGCTGGAGGGGGTACAGGAGGGGGATGGTCACTAGCAAGCTCCATTATGTCCTACACCAGGAGTGCTGGAGGAAAGCTGGCAGCACACACAGTTCTGGCTTCTCCTCCAGCTCCCCAACTGCTGTGTTACATGAAAACAAGATAAAAACACAGCACAAGTTTTCGTGGTGCTGCTCCTCCAGGCAAGCAGGGGCCAGGTCTCACAGGACGGGGACAGGGCAGGACCCACAGCCCCATGGGGTCTGGAAAGAAGGTGGTATGTGGAGGACGGAGGTGCAGAAGGGCTCCTGGAAAAGCCTTGGCAACTCCAGTGCAGCCTTCCAAGGAAGGTCCATAGAGATTTTAAACTCCCTTTCTTTAAACGAAGTGAAGGCCATGCCCTGAGCAATGTCACAGCTCTAACCCATGTCCATCATCCACACCTCAACACACATCCACCAAAACATCACCCTGCCATGATGCTGGCGACCCATTTGCTGTTGCGTTGCAGGACCGCTGGGTGTCACAGCCCTTCCACCGTGCTGTCAGCACATGGAAAACCAGCCTATCTTTGACCCAGCTGCCAGGAAGGATGAGATACACCCAATAGCTGCATATGGAGGATGCTACAGGGTCAAGGGCAGCTTCCTACCACCACTTATCCTTGCCCTATCTCACACCAGGGTTTTCCCAGCCTTCCCACTTTGAGGAAGGCCATGTGGCCTCTTAAGCCCCCCAACCTCCATCCAACCCATGAAGCATAGGTTGAATCAGAGGATCAAAGAGCATTGCACCTACCCTGGAGAACCAGAGTCAGCCCTCAGCCTGCACACTCTTGCCCCTACCTCCAGGATTGTTCTGGGGACATCTCATGGCTGCTGGATACAACAGGACTGATACAACAGCCTTGTTTAACCCCCATCCATGTTTGACCTCTCCTCAAACCCCAACTGAACTTGAGCCAAAGGGTCTTCATCCCTACTCCGCTGTTTGCAGGCCAATTGCACCACCGCTCCATGCTTCAGTTTCTCCATCAGCAACATGGGCAGAGCAGTTAGGGTCTTCCTTGGAGATGATGCACAGCCAGAAACCAGTCACAGATGGCAGCACCGTCGCCAAACACTTCAAACAGCCCAGAAACACCTCTCCAAGCACTCACTCTGTTGTGGGTCACCACCTTCCACAAACTTGCAAATCAGCTCTATTCACAGATGGGCTGGGGCTGTATTCCCTGCAGCACTGGTCTAAGAGCTATCAGTACATGGGGGTGTGCAGACCACATCATCCCGCAGCACAGAGTAGGCGAAATCCGCGACTCATCCCAGTCCCATGGGACCAGCTGATGCGCGCCCGGGAATCAAGATGCTGAGACAGGGAGCAAGCGGGAACCCAAAAGGATTACAGCACCACGAGCACCCCAAAGGCTTTTTGCCCACGCAGCATCCATCAGGGCGGCAGCGGGACCGGACCTCCCGTCCCGGTACTGCTCCAGGTGCCGCCGCGCAGGCCCCCCCGCCGGTGCCGGCGCAGCCAGGAGCCCGCTTGTCTGCCGCTACCGCTTGCCCTCTAGCGGCACAGCCACCTTCAAACGGCGGATGAGAGGAGAGGACGAGCCGGGGCTGAGCCGGGAGGGAGCAGCCCCCGGGGCGCACAAGGCAGAGGCTGGGCTGCGGGTTACGGTACGTCCGCGGATCTGCGGGTGCCGGCGCTCCCGCACAACTACCGCGGTGTGCGGAGCAGCTTCGCCACGCTGGGAGATGGACAACGGGAATAGGGCTGCAGAACACCGCGGTGTTGGTGCTGTCTGCGTGGCCCTCAGACGTGGAGCATCGCATGAGGCGACAGGGGCTGCTGGTTTTCATCTCTTCACACAGGGCACAAAGGGTTGAGATCTCCGAGCACCGGACACAAACTGCAGCCTCTGAGCAAGAAATCCCACAGCACCACCTTGGCAACAGTTTTGCCATGCACCCCTTGGTGTGGAAAGGAGAGCAAGAGAATTTGGGGGAGACCAGAGCCCATGGGCTGCTGTCAAACGTACCTGCTTAGAAAGCGCCTACACGACCTGCTGAAACCCCCACTGCAGGAAACCCACAGCTCAATGTTACTACTATTGCACAGTGCCTGGTAAATAACACACTGAGTTACAAGCATTATTACTCTCACTTTTGGAAGCCTGGCATGGCAGGATGAGGGGTTGGTTCACTCCCTGCTTGACTACAGACCTGCCTCGAATGGATGCACTAAATCCAACCATAAACTCATGGGAAACACCTATCAAGAGCACAGCATCGAGCAGGACAAGCCAGCATGCCAGGGTAGCAGTGCTGAGCACGACCTACTTGGAGGGCTCCTCAAAGCTGATCCCATGGGACATCCCATGGCCTGTTTGGGGGTTAACTGAAAGAGCCCAGCATCTCTGATGAGCAGATGGTCACAGGCCTCCGGGAGATCACAAGCAGCCTCATGCCAAAGCCCATGAAGGTGTCACCCCCACAGGGGTGAGCTGATGGGGTAGAGCTCAACCAGAAAGCTTTCCCCCAGCAGAGCTCTACAAAAGCTCCTAGGTCAGAGGGAGCACATCTCCAAGCCTCCATGAGCAGAAAGGCAAGACCTTCCCTCAGTCTCTTCCCCTCCATCTCTGCTTCTTCCCCCCATGAAACATATGCCCTAGACCCAAAGCATCCCCACCTCACCTCTCCGAGCTGAGGGAGACAAGCCAGCAGGCAGAATTGACTTAGATCTCCCCAGACGCTGTAGAGGATGAGGGCTGGGGAGGTGTTACATGCACCCTGAAGGTCATCAGCTCAGGCCCTATGCTGGGTTCAGAAAGAGCCTGGAAAGTCCTGGCAGGCACCAAAATTGTCTCCTCCCTGGCAAAATACCTGGTGTGGTCCCTGTTGTGCTGAACCCAGGACAGGTCCCTCAGCAGAGCCAGGCAATGCAGGTATGGCTGGGGAGTACTTAGGGACCAAGTGGGACCAAGCACAAGGAGGGCAGACACCAACAGACTCAAAGGCAGGTGACTCAACCCAACAGGAATCCTGTGTCCCAAAGCAGGGCTGGATGGGTGCCTGACATCTTCTGCTCATCATTAGCTTGGCCACTGCTGGGAAGCCAAGTCAAGACCTGGCCCTAATAGCCAGCTCTCTCCACCTCTTACAGCCTATCTACCCCAGACCCTTCTGCTCTGCCCCTGCACATAGCCTGGATGGTCACTAGAGTACTGGAAGTCCAAGGCATCACCTGTACCAGGGAAGTGCCTCTACCAGAACTGGTCAGCACTGAGAAAGGCCATAAGAACAGGACAAGGAGCTATCAGCCAGCCCAGAGGGTGCCCCCAGCCTTGGGCACCCCGGTGCAATTCAGCTACTTTGGTGCACAGGGCAGCACACACCATGGACTCAATTCCTGATGCAAGGGGAATGATAGGGGACAGTTGGGATCAGTGCTCCTGGCTTACACCACCTCTAGAGCATCAACACCATATCTCAGCCCACCTCCTTGTCCAAAACATCTCAGCATCCTCTTCTGTCCTCACAGCCTCATGCTGCACCCATCTTCCTCATCCTAACATCCTTCAGGACAGCCACTCTGTTTAACAGCCCTGCAAAATAAAGTCGGGCTGAATTAGGGGCCTTCTGAATGATCACTGCAGCAGCCAAAAGCTCTGGGACCAGAAAATGGAATAGGAGGCTTTGGGATTACAAAGCCCTTCAGCTCTGGGGAGCAGCAGCACACAAGGCATGCTCTGGCTGGTTCACAGAGAGGGGAAAAGTTTGTTCCCTGTCTGAAGCAATCACTAACTCGAGCATCACAGCAGCCCCTTTCTGGCTGTTTAGGGGCCACCAAAGCAAGTTCTGCTACACACAAGAAGATGCCTGCCTTTTTTTCCCTCCTTCCCAGACACGGGCATCACCGGTACCTCAGTATTCCCTCGCCAGCAATGAAGGGATGCTGCCACTGCCAGCACCCACCCCACCCCCGCTCTCCCCCACGCCACATGCTCCAAGCTCCCACAGCAAGTAGGAGCTGCGCTGTGCTCACCCACAGCACCCAGCTCTGACGTGGCTTTCCCACCCCCAGCCAGGCCCACGGTGGAGCGGATGCTGCCGTCAGCTGGTGGGACAGAGCAGGAGCGGATAGGGCTGCTCTCCTTGTCTATGGAGGGAACAAGATGCTTCCCCTAGGCTGCGCAAGTGGGACCGTGAAATCCTGCTTCCCACAGCGCTCCGTGATGACCCACCTCCTCTTGGGTTGCTCTGAATTCATCTTGTCTTGTCGAAGGCAGCTACAAACTGCACAGATAAACCCTTGCAAATTCACCCGTCAAGGGTGTTTCACCATAAGAAATCCCATTCTCCCCTGGTAAGGCTGGGTAAAGAACCAAGGCTTTTCACACTGGGGACATCTTGCTATCTTGGAGGAGCCCAGGGGTGACAAACGCAGACCACTGCTGCCTGCCTGGCAGCATCTCTGCAGTGCCATAGCAACAGCTGAGAAGTAGGGAGGCCCAGATGGCAAACTCCTCCGTCTGTCCTTCCCCACGCGCCATGCCGGCGCACGCAGGCGCTGCCCACGCTGCCAGAAGGGTAACTCCTGCCCTGCCCCAGCACGTGGCACCCGCCGGTACCCCAACACATGGCAGCACAAGGCAAGCCCAGCCACCCCATGGTGCCGTGGATGGGGACCCAGTGGTGAACAGCCTCTGGGTGTTGCTCAGTACACACGGGTATGTACAGAAGAAGATTTGTGCCATGGGGTATCCAGGACCAAAGTTCTCCCTGTGCATGCAGTCTTTTCAGGGAGGTCTTGCAAAGGATGGAGCCCCATGTTGTGGGGGTGAGGATGGGTTAGGGGGAGCTGGAGCATCTCTACCAGTCATATCTGGCTAGGGACACAGCAAAGGCCACCCAGCTGCACAAGGAGAAGCAATAGCATGAATATATACAGCCCCATGGTCATTCTCCACCTAAATCAGGATGGAGGAGTCCAGCTGGCCCCACGGCTAAGACAGGACCCTTGTCAGCTCTCAGTGATATCTGTGTGTAGAGCCACATCCCCAGGGATGCAATCCAAAATTGGACATGTTTTGGGTAGGCTGAGAAAGGGCAGAGGGACATCAGCCAACACAAACTTCTCCATCTCAGGGCAGGGACCTCCTGCCCTTCCCCTGCTTCACCACTAACATGGCACAGCCTGGATTTGCATGAAGGTTGTGTGCCACCATCTCCCCTAACCCAGCCCAGGGCAGAAGCTACACAGCCCTGACCATGGCTGCTCCACTCAAAGGATGGGAAACCATAAGCAGCAGCAATTGGAGCAATAACCATTAATTTGAGGGGTGCAACAGGAGGCTCAATGATGTGGCACCACACTGCAGGCACACATAGGTCTGACCTGCCCCCCCAGCCCCCATGGGTAGTGCTATAGGCTGAGTGTCTCCTGTCCTTCCATCATCCTTGTCTCAGCGGTCTCATCAGCCATCAAGATGTGAAATAACCCAAAGCTCCTAATGGCCTGGGCCCAGTGCTGGGGGGGAACCTGTGTGTGTGGGGTAGGCTGGCATGGAGGGGTCTCTGCCCTGGCTCAAGGGACAAGATAGACAAGCCCTCCAAGCCAGCTGACACTGCCTTCTTTCTCCAGCCCTTGGAATGGGCCCTGGCAGCCTTTCATCAGTTCCACCCAAGCTCTAAAGGCAAAGCTGAGCTCGCCTTTTCACACATGAATAAGGCCCTGCTTGGCCGCAGGGTCGTTTCACCACCCCACATTCCATCTGCCTTTTCACCAGCAGTGGGATGGAAGAGGGAACATCACCTTCCCCAGGGCCTGAGAGTAGGACCCCACTGGAGCATCACATCCCCTGGCCACAGGGGCAGGGCTGAGCCATCTTATTCACCCCCCAGCCCAGTGGGAGAAGGTGCTTTTGCCTGCTTGCTGCCCAGAAGTGAAGCAAGCTGCCTACTGAAGCCAAGCCCCTTGAGCCTGGCAATCAGGGGAAGCACCATTCAGTGCCCAGCTGAATCAGACCCACATGCTGGGAGTGATTCAGCGATGACCAGGCTGGGTTTGATGCACCCCTCACCAGCACACATGATATGGGGGCTGGCAAGGAGAGAGGCCTGACATCAACCTGGAAGGGTGTAGGACCTGATGTCTCCCACACAGGAGCATGAACATAGGGTTCAACCCTGGCTCCCAGCAGCAACTCTTTTACTAGGAAGCTGCCCCCCTATCCAAACCACCCCTCTGCTCCCATAAACATCCCCCATGAACCACTGCTGCCTTCCCAGTAAGCACAGACCCCTGGGGAAAGTTTCCACTCATGCTCAGTCTCAGCCCCTTGTGGCATTTTGGGGTTCACCCCAATCCTGTTCCTTAGCTCCCCAGTGCCTGAGGAAGGAAGCTTAGGGCCAGCAGCAATGCAGGGAGTGAGGGAACGTGCTTTGCTCAGTGTGGAGCAGAGATGCATACAAATTCCAGCAAAACCTGGCACCTTCTCCTCCCTTTCCTAACTTAAAAGAGCAGCTCCTCTCCCAAAATCACCCAGCATCTCCATTTCTGGAGTTGTCCACTGGGTGCCCCCTCCCTTCCTTTTTACAGTCCGCTTATCAGCGTATTTCAATTTCAAAGCAGTAAAGACATTTTCTGGGCACAAAGGACACACGTAATGCTGCCTCCCGCAACAGTTCAGATATACGTGTGCATCTGACAACGCACACTCGCTCACGCTGGTGCCTTCCAAACCCTTTCCTGCTGCTCCCTACCCCTCAAAGGGTTAAAACCAAACCACAACAAACAGCAAACACAGGGGGGATAAAAACAACGCGAGTTTCTGACTTCCCCAGCATCACCCACATCCCTCCAGCATCGCAGAGAACATACTCCAGCACTGCGATACAGGATAAATATGGGGCGATTGGAAGGGGAGCCTTCCATGAGTTTTCCTATTTACTTTGCCCATTTCTGCTAGGTTTGCAGAGGTTTGGTGGCAAGGTGAAGGCAGGGCTCGGAGGTTAGGGTCAGGTACCTGCTGAAAACCTGCTTGAGCAGCACATGAACCTGTAAGCAAGCGGAGAAAGCTCCCTTCATCTTTACCCAGCAAAGGTGACAAGCAGAGCTGCGAAAGAGGCACTGCAATTACTCCATGGCTCTGCTGCAACTGCACTGTGACCAAATGAAACAGCCTCGGGAAGAGCCCCAGCACAGCCTTCTCCCTCCACACAACTGTGCCACCGATGGGGGGGGGGAGAAATAAATAACCCTCCATTACTCATTTCAAACCTTGCTGCATTTAACTGCCAGAATATAAAGGATTCCACCTCTTCTCTGCTCAACTCCCACTGGCAGCTTGCTCTGGGGGCTACATTTCCCTAAATGCTCACATTTCAATTAGCATTAGAATAATGAAATGGCTCAGAGTTCATCACACCCAAAAATGTACTGGAAAAATAAAGAGCAGAGATTGGAAGAGATGTGGATCTTTTCCCCCCCACCTCCTGCACACACACACTGTGGTGGATTCAGGAGAAAAATATATTCCTTTCTCGACTTCACGCTGATGAGATTACCATGGGCTTTGCTAACTGCCTCTCCAAACAAGGATAACGCAACTTGAAGTTGATTTTCCAGATAAACAAGCACGCAAACAAACGCAAAGTGCTCAACTAAAAATATCCCCCTGCTCCGATGCTTCTCTCCCCGCTGCCACCACCCCGCGACGAAAGCACGCGAACCCGGTCGCAGCACCACCGGCGAGTTGCACAGCCGTAACAATACAAGTTAAATAAGCTACTTAAGGGACATCTCACTGTCCTATTTTCCTTTTCACACCCCACTCCCTCCCCTTCCAAAGGCGAAACCGCAGAACCCCAGATCCACTCAGCCAGGGTATGGAAGGAACATTTTCTGTGTTGGGGATATAAAAAGACAAAACATTCTAACCGGATCCAAAGTCTCGAAAAAGAACAAGCAGCTCAGAACTTGCTTTTCTTGCCCAATTTGGGTAAATATGTGGCTGTGTGCGGCTGTGGCGTCCCCCCCTCCCCTTGCAGAAGCAAACAGTTAAAGGCAGAAGCAGCTTTAGCATCTTTGCCTGCTGCTCTCTCCCCTGCTAAGGAATCGGATCTCATTTACTTTATTCCTCTTAAGCCTTGGCCAAACTGTTGCTGGGCTTTTTATTTGGGGGGAAAGGGGGGATGGGGAGAAGAGGGAAGCCGGATTCCTCCGCCCGGGAAGCTTGGCTGGCAGCGAGCGATGCCGCGGGTACCTGAGCCCCGGGAGAGCCCGGGGGGGACCCCCACTTACATGGAAGTGATGTTCCTTGAGATGTCCGTGATATTGATGCTCGTGTTGCCATTGCTGCTGCCTGAATCCTGCCCTTCCAAGAGAGGGAAGAGGTTCCCATCATCCGGCTTCTTGCAATTGATGTCTGTCTTGCTGCAAAGACAATTAGCAGGGCAAGCCAGCACCGAAAGCAGATAGTCTCCCCAAATGCTCCAGAGCAAAAATACCCTCCAGAAAGTGCACTTGGTAGGGCAAAGAGAGACATCCATCTCCGATTGCTGCTTCTAAAAAAGAGGAGGAGGAGGAAAGGGGGGATGGAGGGAGGGGAAGGGGGGGAAAAGGGGGAAGGAAACAAAGACAGGGGGGAGGAAAAAAAAAAAAAAAAGAAAAAGAAGAAAAACAACAAAACCTCAAGCGATCAGATGCAAAAATCCTCCAGCAGATGAAATCATGCTGGCAGCTGGCTCGGAGCGGCTGTAATCCCGGCTAGGGCAGCGGCCGCGGGCGGGGATGCATGCTGGCCCGGCCGCCGCTCCCCGCCAGCCGCTCCGGAGGATTGCAACGGGAGGCGAACGGGGAAAGCAGGGAGGGGGGGGAAGAGGGGGGGGGGGATAAAGAAATAAATAACAAAACCGGTGCGAAAGTCACCAAGTCCCACCTACTGGGCAGAATTAAAATTGACACACCTGCAAAAAAAACACACAGAGCGAAAGAGGAGGGGGTGACCTCCCCTTCCCATCGCTTCCCTCCCCCGGGCTGGCCAGCCCTGCTGCGGCGGGCACAAAAAGCAAGGGAGGAGGAGGAGGAGGAGGAGGAGGAAGAGAAGGAGGAGGAGGAGGAAGGCTTGCAAAGCGAGCCGGGCTCTGCAATAAAAAGGATTCCCCACCCCCCTCCGCTAAAATCAATGGAGGGGAGGGAGGGGAGAAAGGGGAATAACGCACCCCAGCGCTGCTGGAGCCCCTCCGGCACAGGAAAAGTTGCATCTGGGGTTAAATTTGCGCTGGGGGCAGAGCGGAGGGGCTCTGGCTCTGCTCCGGCTTCCTCAGGCGCTTTCGGCTATTCGGAGGAGGACGATGCTGCGTTTCGTGGGGTTGTTGGGTGGGTTTCACGCACACGCTCATCCCCCTCCGCAATCCGGACGCAAGGGTGGAGGGGAAAGAAGGATTAAACTGTGCTGGAGGAGAATAAACCCCAGTGTGGATTACAGCGTTTATTCTTTTCTTTAGCGGATCCCAGCGAGAGGCTGGGGGGGGGAAGGCGGCTGGAGCACCCAGGAGGGACTTTCTAGAAAAGACACAAGCACACCCCCCCCCTTCCAAAATGCAACGGGGGCTCAGCCGGCTGCTGGGAAGCGCAGGCACGAGCACCCAGGGCCGGCGCTCCTGTCCTCCCTTCCCTTCGCTTCCCCCTTCCCTCCTGCAGCAGATTCTGCAATCAGACATGCAAAAAAAGAGAGCCTTGAAAGAGGAAGACTGAAGTGTTGAAAAGGCTGAGCTCAGAGCGCCGAAATGGCATCAGGAGAGCAGTGAGTGCGAGCTGAACAGCAGAGCGAATTAAGATGCATGGTGCATTTTTGGCAGGCACAAACCCAAGCAGATCAGAGCTCTGGTTAATTTGCTCTGCTTTTCTCCAGCGCTTTTCTGCATGCCTTAAACCCCCCCCCCCCCCCCCAATAGTTCCATGTCTCTGCTCCTCCACACAGAGCCACAGAGATAAAGGGATGGTGCTTCAGGCAGAGCTCGGCTGAAGGGAGGAATTACAGGTGTAGGACTTCAAGTATTTCAAACGTCTGTTTCTACCAAGCACTGGTCTTAGCACAGGGAGGAGAGGCAGAGAGTGAAGCAGCACCTTCAGGCTTTGGAATGCACCTCAAGTCATCCTAACCTAGGAGAGGCAACAAGATTTGGGGGGAATAAAAGGAGGGAAAATTAAAAAGCAGCCACAGGGAGGATTTGCAACCCCACTTTATGAGCCCATTCCACTTCATGGGGGCCCATCCCAACAGGGTTTATGCTTGGGGAGCACCTCCCCTATTGCTGCCAGCCCACAATGTGCAAGGAACTGCATGTACCTGGGCATCAGTCCTGCTCCTACGGGAGTTTCCAGGGTGCCTGATAGCTTCCTCAGGGTTTTTCCTGCCAGGAATCCTCAAAGGAAGTTGGTGCATTCAATTAAAGGATATATACCAAGGTGAGAGGATTGGTTTCTTGCTGAGCCACACCTGCTTGTAAATGACTGAAGCAAAACACATGGATCCAAAGAGGTCACTGAAGTAGAACACAGAGGGGTTGGTGGGTCCTGAATCCTATGAGAAGCAGCTTCCATTATCAGGCACTTGTATGGAAACTGGCTGGGAAGGCACCAAAGGAAAACACCCAGGTGTATTTTTTACTCCCAGCCTCAGTTTCCATGCTCATGTCAGAGAAATGCCATACTTGTGGCTAACCACTGCAACCAGACTGGAGAAGACACTGATGAAGACAATATGTCATATGTCCCTGTTGAATGCTGGACACCCCAAAAAGCCTGGCCAGCATGTGGGTTCATCCCTCAGTAGTACAGGGGACAGGGATGTCACACTACCAACAGAACCAGCACCTGGGGTAAGACCAGGGCTTCCTTTATACTGGAGCTGGTGCAAGGTCACAGCCTCCTCGTGGCACCTGACATCAAACACGTGTGAAACCAGTGTGAGGCCATCAGCCTACCCTGGTATATCACCACAGAGCCACAGAGTTTGGGGGTGCACATCCACTGTAGGGACTCACTGCAGTCCCACAGCACCACAGGGCTCTCCTGTGGGCAGATCAGTGCCAGGACCTGTTGGTGCTAAGGTGGCATTGCTTGGTGCCCACCCAGTGGTGGCTTACCCTGCGTTCCTCCATCCCCCAGGATGTGGGGTCCATCACTGGCGTGGAGCAGAGCACAGCTAACAAAGTACAAACTCATCCAGAGAGGCTTTGGGGTTTGGATTCTCCTTGCAAAGATGAGGTTTAACCCACAGCATCTGGGGAGGTCTCGTGTGGGCTGTCCTGGGTAAGGGGATGCAGCAGCCCACCCATCCCCATGACATGCACACCCCACTCTGCCACCCGGTGCCAGGCAGCCCCGCTTCAGCAGCTGATGAGGAGGTTTAGTGCCAAGCCACAGCTTCCTCTGCCGCTAATAGATAAAGCCACTGCTTGCAGAGGAAACGTGGCCGGGCAAAGCAGGGAAATGGGAGGAGCGGGAGCATCCAGCTGGGTGCCCAGAGGGCAGGCGGAAGGTAGGCAGGGAAAGGAAGAAACCAGAGGGCTGTTCATCCTCCCCATTGCAGGCTGCCAGGGGGAATGGAGAGTTTGTTGGCAGAAAAGACTGCAGCGACAGCAAAGTCCCTGCCACAGAGAGCAGACGGGCCACCAACCTTCACCCAGCACCAGAGCTGGGTGGCCTCTGATCCTGCTTGCCCTGCTTGAACCCTCACTGGTCCATGAACAGACAGAAGATGATGCTCAGTGAGGGCAGTGCTACCTCTTCCACACCCAAACCCAAGAGAGGGCTGGAGTATTTGGGACCTGTTGGTGGCAGGAATACACCATCCCTTCCTCCATCCCTCACTCTTGTCCCTGTGGAAGAGGGAGGCAGGAGCGGGGTGTGAGTGATGGGGCTGTCAGAGAGCAGAGATAGTATCTCAAGCAGAGGCCTTGCTGTTATTGCTCTGAGGGATGCTGGCATATTGCTCTTTCAAGAAGCATCTCCATGAAGGATGAAATTAGTGCCTCCTGCAAGAACTCTGCCCCACAGGGGCTTGGGACTGGGTTCTCTCTGGCCTTTGAGACCTTCCAGAAATTCCGTGGGAAGCACCTGGTTGAGACTAAACAGCAGTTCTTCTGCTTAGAGGTCCCCATCTCCCCTCTGCATGGAGACACAAGTTGCTACCAAAACCCCAGCCCAGAAGAAGGAGCAGGGCTGGGAAGTGCCTGGGGCACTCCTGGTCATGGACAGAGGTGAAGGCTGCTGCTTTGTTTGCATTTCTGCTCTTCCCACCTACACAGATGCCTTCAGCATCACACTCTAGTACAGGCCATCCCTTGGGGACAGTCCTTATTCTTGCCACCCCACTTCCCAAGTAAAGGCTCCCCAGTACACCACTTGCCCCCCCAGGCCCAGTAAAACAGCCCTTTGGGGCATGACCAGAAAGAGATCCGTGGTCCAATATCTGCTCAGTCATCATAAACCCCGACATCCACTTCTGCCTCTGATCTCTGTATCGATCCGCAGGCCCGCAACGCCCGCTCCCTGTTACCAGAACAGCACTCGCCGAGCACTGAAAGTGATGAGCCGACATTTTTCTAGCCCCTCTCGCATCCAGAAGGATCTGCCTATTGCAGGACCACTTTGCACACCTCTGAAAGGCAGCCAGCCCTGGGGCGGGCAGAGCCGCTGCTTGGCATCACACAAAGGATGTGAGCTCTGATGGGAAAGGCAGGGAGAAGGGTTTCATCCCCTGCATTGTGGATTTGGCTGCAGGTTCATGTGCCCCTTGGCAGAGGCACCCCAAGAAGAGCAGTTTTGGAGAGGGTCCAGATTGAAGGGTAAATACCCAGGAGCTGCTGCCAGCTATCAGGGAAGGCGTCAGGGCTGGTTTGGGGCACAGCATCCCCTATGGCATCACTGATGTGGGCTGCAGGAAGAAAACATCAGCCCCAGAAGGGCCAAGAGGCATTTACCTCTTGTTTGGGCCATGCAGGCACATGAGCATCAAAAGTGTTGCTCCCTAAGCAAAGCTCCTCATTCCCACTTCCCTGGGAAGAACTTGGAAGCAGCTTTCAATCTGATGTCATGTCACTTCTCAGATGCAGGAAGTCACATCCTGCACATGGGTCAGCCTGGTGCCAGGGCACCTGCATGGAAAGAGGCAGGGGATGTGGGGAAATCATATTTGGGCAGCGACAGCTGTGTGCTGAAAGGTGAAGGTCTCAGCTGGGGAGGTGGATGGAGAACAGCTGGTGATAAGGGACTCCAACCTTGGCTTGTCCTTGCCTATGATATGGGAATGTGGGAACAAGGTCAGGATTGAAGCCATTCCAGCAGATGTCCTGTTCGTAAACTCTCTGAGGCCATTAAGGGGAAAAGCATCTAACCAGGAACCCTTAGCTCAGATAAACAGGAATGAAAGATTCAGGAGAAAACATTGAAGTGAGATCTAGAAACAGTCCTGTCACAAAGGTAGCAAATATTGCTGTGCTTGCATTCATATCTAGGACCTGAACTGATCTCCCACCTCGGCAGCTCCTGCATTAATGTGTCTAGCCAGGAAAAAGGTCTGCTCAAGGCTGTAATGTTCAAGAGATGGCCCAGGGAGGGTGTCTGCAGTGGTCAGAAAGAGACTGAAATGAAGGTCTTGGAAAGCCCGAGGAATAGATGGGGGAGCAGATTAGAGCCACCATCAAGGCAGCGCTTTGATCTGACAGTGATGCTCTGCGCAGAGCTGGTCCATCCTCACCGACAGCAAAGAGAAGCAGTTCTGATGCTGGGGTGGGGAAGCTCTATGATGGCTGAGGCTGCAAAAGCCTGAGGGCAGCGCTTGGAGAGGAGCTGGGAAGGGGGCTGCAAAGGGGTCCCAGGAGGCACCCACGATGGCCATGCTGCAGGCAGATAAGGGGAATTATAGTGCGGGCATTGTTCCTCTGATGCCCTGCCATCTGCACGTCTCCCAGGGTGTTTGACATGCTCAGAGTCACTGGGTTGTGGGCACCAGTCAGAAAATGTATGATGCGAGCGGTCAGGCTGTGCAGTCACAGACACAGCCCTTGCCAGGACAAAGGAGCAGAGGTCTCCTTCATGTTTTTCCCTGTGATTTTCCCCAAACCAAGCCTGTGCTTTCAAAAACCCCACATTCCTAATTCAGTCTCTGAATTTGCAAGTGGAGCATGTGGGACTGCGGGAGGTCAGAGAGCGCCTGGAATATCCCTTAACGCAGGACGTCAGTGTAAGAAATATTGCTTTAGATTTAAAAAATAATCAAAATTAATAAAAAATTAAAACCTCCCAACCCTCTAGCTTATTTTCAGGCATAATTCGATGATTCTATGCTTATAAGAACAAAAGGAAGAGCTACATCCTAACCAAACCCTGTCCTCTTGAATTGCAGCGCACCATCCCCATGTCCCTGTCCCCTGGGCAGGCACCTGCAGCAGCATCTCTCCCCACTGCCCTGTGCTTCACAGAAACTCAGGCTGCCGCTGGGATCTTGAGGAGGAAATAGTGTGAAAGGAAGAGTGACCATGACACGCGCCTCATCAGAGAGGTGGCAACGCTCGTCTTGGGCCCCTACCAAGCCTTCAGGTTGAATCACAACTCACTGGAGAATCAGCTCCTCCTCACCCTCAGCTCTTCTCTACACGTGTGCTCTGCAAACCCCATCCACTCTTGCAAGGAAATGGAATTACTTTAGGGAAAGCTCCCTGGTTTGTTTATGCCTCCAAATCTTTCACCGATCTTCATTCCTGGGGGGCTCTGTTGACTTTGCAGATAGGAGCTGCGCCAGGGTTAAGCAGGGAAGAACTGATACAACCAACTCTGTTGATTCACCAAAATCATTTTGTAGGGTGCTGCTCTCCCAAATAAATCCCAAGGATGAGTGGAGTCAACAGCTGCTTGAAATAGTTTCTTGCTCCACCAAGGGAATCACGAAATCCCAAATTACCCCAGACATGTCCCCATCCCATGATGGGTGTGAGACAGCTGATCTCACCCTCAACCCACCATGCAGAGAGAAGTGATCGTGCTGAACCCAAAGGGACCATGACCCACAAAGCCTGACTTAGCCAGGAGCCCTGGCCTGAGCAAACAGGACTCCGAAATGTTACATCCCAGCCACCTCACCCCACTCTGAAGAAAAGCAGGATGCTCCCCATCAGTGGTGGCAGCCATGTTTTCCTGCTTTGACACCTCTCCAGCATCACCTGAAAGCCAGAGCTGCTGGAGCGCAGGGTGACAAGTGACAGCAGTGCCAGTAGCAGGACCGTGCCTCTGAGCCCTTCTCTCTGGGCACTGCCACACTTGTTTCTCAACAAAGGTCTTGCAGAGCCGTTAACAATTCCACTAATGCACAGCATCCAATTGCTCCCGTCCGGGAATGACAGCAGCTGGGGCTCAGTGGCATAATTGTGTTTTGATGCCTTGTGCCAGACTTCCTAGACACACACACTGGAAGCTGATACCACCTTACAAGAGGGGATCTTGCTATGGGAAACAGCTTCTATGAGCTCTGCTTGCCTGGAGAAGGAGAAGGCTTGGATGGGGGGCTCTAGTTTTGGAACACCTTTCACCATGCCCACTGGGCTGGGCTTAACAGGCGTTAACCTGAGAGACCCTGTGTGTGCTGGTGGTGACAGAGGGATGCTGCCCTCAATCTGGGCATATGGTCCTCCGGTCACCCCTATAACACTGTCCTCAGCCCCTGTGAGCTGCAAAGAGAAGCGAAGGCAGGAGCCTGGTGTGTGAGCTGTGGCAAATGTCTTGCCAAAGTGTCTGCAATAAACAAATCAATAATTAAGGCAGGATGTACATTAGCCTTTGAACACACTCCAGGTAGAGCTTATTTTAGCCCTTCCAAGGAAAGCGTGTGGGGTGAGCAAAGAGGGGGCTGCAAAGGGGCGAGGGGCTGCAGGAAGATGAGGTGCAGGTTAGGGATGAAAATGGAGGATCAGGAGGAGGAGGGTGTGATTTAATAGGCAGGCAAGTTGCAGGATTAGGGATGTATGTGGGAAGCAGGCACTTGGGGAACCACTGGGAGCTAAGGAAAAGAGGGATGCACGCAGGGGCTGGAGGTGATATGCATGAGCATGGCTGCAGTGTGATGGGCACAAAATCTCCTTGAACATGCAGCAGTTTTGCTTGCCTACTGCCTGGCTCCTTCTTCAGCCATGTCCTTTGCCTTCCCAAAAGCAGCCTTACCTACCTCACACTCACCTGTGTAAGCTCAAGATGCCAAATAACTTGCCAAACTTCAGCCCAGCCAATTCCAGATCCAACAGAGCATCCTACAGTGGGAAGTGATCTCTCTGGTCATTTTGGCTTGTGACAGGCACCACCAAGTCAAGTTCTAGAACACACTGCCAGGGTTGGAAGGCAGAGAAGGACACCAGCAAGCGCTGAAGATGTCTGGGCAGCAGTGCCATCTTGTCCTCCACACTGGCACTCGTATCATCCCTGCCCTGCCACTTTTAATATCAAGAGAGAGAAGCCAAAGCCCAAGATCCATCTTGCAATGCAGAAAAATGTTTGGTTTACTAAAAGAGGTCAGTTCCCCACATTTTTAGCACATTGCTTAGCATTTCTCAGAACTGAGCAATCCCCCCCATCTCCCTACACCAGTCTGATAAGAAGCTTTCCTCATCCTTACAGAGAAAGATCTGGATGATGTGATTTATGCCTACTGCATATCCGAGCTGGCTTGCCACAAGCCTCTGCATTTGGGCTAGTGCTGGAAACCACACAGGAGCATCAGCTAATGTGAAACACAACCCACTTCTCAGCGGGATGGGGTCCCCAGAGCCCATCTTCCCGTTCCCCCCTCTTCTGGCTCCGCACCCGCTCCCCCTGCCAGGCAAGGCTGGGGTTTGTGATAGCCAAACACAGCAACCGCTGATGGTGCAGCAGCACTAACCAGAGCCCTGCCAGCCCTGCTCCTCCTGGGATAGCCAGGGGAGGGATGGAGACAGACCTCTGCAGTGCCTCCAGGGGAGCCTGAGTTGGTCCAAAATCTCAAACAGTGGGGAGTTTTCCTCTAGCAAAGAGCTTCCAGTGTGAAGAGCGATCACTGAAACACTTGTGATGCAGCTCAGCTGAGTAAAATAAATAAAAGTGACTAATAAGCGATTAAATATTAAAGGACCGCTTTATTTTTGCAAATGCACAGAACACTGCATGCAGCTGAAATGTGGAGATGGCCCTACAGCTGAAATGACCAAGGATAGCTAAAATGACACCAGGCTCTTCCTTGTGCTGTAATGAGGAGCACCTGGGTACAGACTTCAGTCCCTCACTAAGGCAGAGGTGGGTCCAGCAGCCATCATCACTGGCTGCTTGTGTACAGACTATCCAAACGAAACTTGTACAACCAAGACAGATAAGCTGAGCCTCCAGACCACGCTGTGCCAGTCTGACCTGTCTGCGTGCACAGACACTGCTGCACTGAGCACGCAGATACAGCGGCAGTTGCTTCATCATGCTACAGGGCTCCCCTTGCTCCCTCATTAGATGCCAGAACCATCTAGTGAAGCTGAGATAAATATCCCCTCCTACTGCCTATTAACACTGGCTGGAGGGGAGCTCCTTCTTCTGACACAAGTCACACCATTTCAGTGCCTCCAGCATCACATCATCATTCATTCCTCTTGGGGCACTTCTCCCCTTGTCCTCCTGAAGGTCCCCCTGGAGGTGCTATTTGTCTCTCCACCTACAACACAAAGTGTTGCTGGCATTTTGGTGGGTGAGATAAGGAAGAAGTTCTTTCCTGTAAGGGTGGTGAGGCACTGGAATGGGTTGCCCAAAGAAGTGGTAAATGCCCCATCCCTGGCAGTGTTCAAATCCAGGCTGGACAGAGCCTTGGGCAAGGTGGTCTAGTGGAAGGTGTCCCTGCCCATGGCAGGGGGTTGGAACTGGATGATCTTAAGGTCCTTTTCAACCCAAACCATTCTGTGATTCTATGAGATCTGTTGGAGCGGATGGAGCAGGCTATTCTGGGGGCCTGGCAGCTCCGGGGGCTCTGGACCCAGATCTAGACTCTGATCCTGCAGGGAGAGCACATGAAACACAGCATCACGTACCAACTGGAGGAGTCAGGCTGCAGGAGCTGTGGGTGCAGTGCTGAGGCAGAGGAAAAGGGATTGTACAGTCCAACGTCCAAGTCCTGTGGCTCAGACACGGGAGCCCTGGGCTGAGCAGCAGCACACCTCATGCAGGGGATCCACGTGAAGACTGCGTGGCCGCTTCACAGGCACCAGGGAGAAAGAGACACACTTTGTTATGAAATAATTCCCTCGACACCATCTCCAATTGACTTGCTCCATCCCCAAAAGCTTGCCAGAGAGGGTCACCCTGATCCTAAACACAACTTCCTTCAGAGTTATTGCAACTGGGCTATAGTCTCGGTGCTAATTTCATTTCTCTTTGGTAAGAAGGAGTCCAAGAGGCACTGCAATATCATCTGTGCACCAGCCCCATCTCTGGAGGACCCCAAGAGAGCTGCTGTCCTGGTGCTGTCCATTCCCCTGCCATCTCCCACTGCCCACATCCAAGTCCGAGCACAGAGAGGGATGCTGCTCAGATGAAATCCTGGAAAATAGGAACTTGAAGGGAAAGGAAAGAACTAGTGCCAAATGGCAAAGGATAAAATCAATATGGGGAGAGCTGTTATTTAAGCTTCTGAGCTCCGGGGTATTACAAACATTGGAGAGCAATGAAATAAAAATGATACATAAAGTGACAACATCATCATGTCTGTATAACTGACGCCCTAAGCAGCTGTTTGGTCTGAACAACAGAAGTAAATCCAAATCTGTGCCTGCTGCCCAGGGCTGTCTCGCATTCCTAAGGGGGTACTTTGTGATGAGAGAGAGAGGAAATTACAGGGTGTTTTTGCCAACCGGATCATTTTTAACCTCCTTTGGTCAGCGTGCCCTAGAAGTCCGGAGGATCCATGGTCAGCAACCCACTCCAGCTCTTCTAGAAGAGTTTGGGTTTTTCTGCAGGTAGAAGAGACCCTTTGGGGCATTCAGAAACATCAGGGGTACAGGGTGGCAGTGGGGCTGCCTGGGTGCAGGGACCTGCCCTTGCGGGACACTAGTCCCTTGGATAGCCATGGGCCAAACTGCACTACACAGGCAAAGCCGGGGAGAGATCCTGCAAACCAGGAGTGAAAACACTAGGTTGGCATGTAAAGTGTGCTTTCCTTGCCTCCAAGGCTTTCTGACACCCTCTTATCACCCTTTAAAGCTTCCCCACACCAACACAAAGCAATAACATTTTTATTTCTCTCTATTAGTGGAAAATTGAGATTTCTCTTTTTTTTCCCTCAGCTTTCTCTACCTCCCCATCATCTCTTCTCCTATTGACCAGACCCTGGTAGCTTGTCAGGCCTCCCAGCTCTGCCTGCAAGCTACTTCTCCCTGTCAGCCCCTAGCGCATCCTCCTGCCCGGGCTTGTTTGGGTACCACTATTGGCACTGGTGGTGGTATTGGTGTTGAAGTGCTCTGGGTCCCCCAGAACTAACTGTGGCCAGGCTGGACAGCATGGATGGGGAGTGAGCCACAAAACACAGTGCTGGGTGCTTTGCAAGGCAGAGGGACACCTTGGAAGGTGCAGAGCTTAAACACTGGGTTTGAGGAGGATGCTGCAGTGACGGGATTCGCACTGCCACCTTAGGGAAAGCAACAGAAATGCTTAACCTGAGAGCAGGAAGAGATGTCACTCTTGCCTTTAGTTGGAGACCAGCTCCTGCAAGGCGAAGGCAGGAGTTTAACCTCCCCGGCAGCGTAGGGAGCTCGGGGAGTGTTAACCCCACTTAGAGCTGCACTCTGCAGCTGCCGCAGCATTAACCTGGCCCTGGGAAAGCACCCAGCCCCGCTCCAGCTTGGGCAGGCAGAGGCTTTTAGCAGAGCCCAGCCATTACAGCACCAAGCGTGATGGGTTTGCTGGAGGGAGAGGAGAAGCCTCTGGCTCCCAGAGCACTGTTTAACCTCCCAGAGATGCTGGAGGATGCGCTGGCAGAGAGACAAACAGTGCCAGAGCCAAACCAAGCAGCATGGCCATGCCAGATGCTACCCAGCAGTGGGGATGATCCCAGCAGTGGGCTGGGGATGCAGTGGCCAAGCTGGATGGGGACAGGGAGGGGATTGAGGCTCTTTTCTCCTTGCTCACCTTGGCATGCTGCTCCCGAGCCTGGGGAAACCTTGGCATGGCCACCAGCCCTTCTCTGCCCAAAATGTTTCACTGGATTTGCTCCCTTCTCCCACCGCTGCATCCCTAGCATGAGCTCAGGGTGGTCAGATCCACCCTATAGGGTTATGGCTTTCTCCTACCTTCCTGCCTTGCACCCAGCTCCCAAGCAGCAGAAGAACTGGGGAAGGAAAAGGGAATTTTTTGGACTGTGAGCTTTCTGGAGGAGAGCTGGGATCAGTGCTGCTTTGAGAGGACATGGGACAGCAAGGACAAAGCAGGGGGAACAGATGCAGGATGGGGGATGCTGACAGCATCACATGGGATGGGATGGGATGGATTCAGGTGCTGCAGGACAGACTAGAGGGCTGCACTCTCTCTGGAGAGATACAGCATCTGGGAAGAGTCAGGGCTGCAGCAGCAGCTTGGCAGGACAAGCAGTTGCTGACAGGCACATCCAGAGAGTAAACGGGAGCCAGTGGAAGAGAAAGTGTCTAGAGAAACCTGAGAGCATTGCCTGCTCTCTGCTGTCCTTGATGCTTGCAGTCTTTCCTGCTTTGGGGGAGAGGTGGAAGGTCCCAGCTGCAGCCACAGGTACTGCCTAATCCACAGGTTTCTCCCAGCTTCTCCAGAATTCCTGGATTCTGATCTTTTCCACCTCCTCCCAAGGCCTCATCCACATCTCTCCTGGCAGTGCTCAGCTCCCACACATGACCCGAGTGAAAGACGCAGCATAGAGCATCTCCATGGTGGGTGGTTACACTGCGCTTCGCCTACTGGAAATGCTGGGAGTAGGGAAGAAGAAGAAAGGAAAAAGAAATAGAAGCAGAAAACCAGCCTCTGGGCTCTGCCTCTGTGTGAAACTGCAACCAAGTGGCAACAAAACTCGGGAGATCAGGGCTTTTCCCATTCTGCTGTATGCAGGTTCAATTCCCAAAGCCGGGGGAGTGTGGGAGACTGGGAGTGCAAGAGCGAGGCAGGCGCATCTCCCCTATGGACTTCCCAAAATCTTAACCTGGGAGCACCAAGGAAAGCTGAGAGAAACTTGCTGAAGCCTCCCTGTAAGCAGCAGGTTAAGGCAGGTTTCCTTGGATACAGGGAGCACTCCAGCTGTTTAACAAATGGCCAAGAGAAAACTCCAGCCTTGCTCTGCAAAACAGGCGGGGATTAACGCCACCCTAAGAGGATGTTCTGGGGCCGGCAGTGCAGATCACAGGCTAAGGGGACGTCAGCTGTGGGAAGCGTGCTGATGCCTGCTGGCCTGGGATGTAGGTAACGTGTGGTCAGGCTCTTGTCCTGCAGTGGTTTTCAGGCTGGCCCTTTGCAAAGCACTCATCTCTACTGGGTGGGTGAAGAAGGCCCAGCTTTAGTCCAGTGGATAATCCATCTGTGCTGATGAGCAAGGTTACTTGTGGATAATTTAGTGCCAAGGAGATTCACTAGGGGTGTCCCTGCCCAGACGGTTGGAAGGGTTTATCCAGGTAATTAAGCAAGCATCGAGGGCTGGGAGAAGCCTTGAGTGGAGATACAACATGCATCTCTGCTCATCACTGAAAATGTGGGTGGCAAACAGTTCCCACAGGAAACACAAGATGGAAGAAGCTAACTCATGCATAAGAGAAGGGAGCAAGTCTGTTCTTCAAACTCACCCGGAAAGCCCAGCCTCCAGATTCGGAAGATGTCAAGATGCACAAGCCTGACAGATAGGTGTTGAGACAATGGTGACAATCTTAGGAAAGGTCCTGCATATCCCTGTGTGTCCATGGCAGCACAACTGGCTGGAAAAAAGGGAGATGAAGTGCAAGGAGTGTCCTGTTTATTTGGTATGGCACTTCCTTCTGGTTTAAGTTGATTCATTTTTGTAGGGGGATAAGCTGAGGCAATGGGAAATGAGAATGCCACTAGGACAACTGCCCTAGAAATCAGTGGAGTGAAATTTAGCTGGCATCTAAAACAAATCCAATCTGGCTACCTTAATTGGAGGGGGAAGGCATTTCCCTGCTAGAGGCACAGTTAACATAACCCAGCAATTCCCAGGATGGTGACAGGGAGCCCTGGTTGGGTTCCTCCATCCATTTCTGCTCTTTCTCTCCCTTTCCTTCATCAAGTCATTGTTAGGCAAATGCTTGAAGACGACACCGGCAGCAGCACAAGGGAAAGCAAAGCTTCCACGTCAATGCACATGACTTGACAATGCAAATAGCTTGGGATACACAGCGCATAAGTATATATTATTAAGCAGCAATAAATGAACGAGTTTCCCGTACTTGCCTGGTGGGAGGATGCAGGAAAGACCTGGGAACGACAGCCTGGTTTGCTCCTTTCTCAGCTTGTCTCACATTGAGTGGCTCATTTGCCCCAGGTGCTTGAAATCTATTCAATTAAGATTCTTTAAGCATTCAGGTATAATAAAATAAGGACAATAAAACCTAATAAACTTCAGGTAGTTGTGTCCTACCCTGCCTATGCCTTCATCCCCTTACAGCTGCCCATGAGAGGCCAGGGCATGCCTGATGGATTAAAATGGGCAAGGTGAGGGGTCAGCTAATACAGCCCTGCTCTGGATAGTCACAGATATCAAACACCCTATGGAGAAGAAGAGATAGAAAACAAGGTCCCAATTCTACATTGGCCCAGAGATCAGCCCAGGTGCACAGGTGGCCTGGGGTGGATGGGTTGGGATAGATGGAGGACTAACAACAGGAAGCATGGGACAGGTATTAAATAAGGGTCTCCCCAGTTACAGGCGGGGCCAAGCTGAACAGATGAAGCTAGATGGAGAGCAAATATTAGGCTCCACTGAAGAAACCTGGGAGCTCACCATGCGTCTGAGGACCAAATGACATAGAGGAATCCCATAGTATCCTCTAGAAGACTGGCTCTGATGTGGGTTGAAAATAAAGTGCTCCCAGTACTGTCACTAAAGAAGTGGGAGAGGCAAATGTACTCTACAGGCACTACCACAGATGGATTCCGTACAGGTCTAGGTCCCATGCCACATGTGCATGTCCAGGCTTATGGCAGCCACAGTGGTGAGAAGAAGGACAACCTTTGGACAGTCTTCTCACAGAGTCCAGCCACCACTTTGGAGCATCTCACACCAACAGGGTCTCTTGTGCACACAGTGAAAGAACCAAGGCCACATCATATCAAAGGCAGGGCTTAGGACCTGAGAAGTTAGATGGAGAGTGTTGTATTTCTTCCCCAGAACTGGATGAAGAGTGTGTGGTTATGAGCATGGCCATCAATGAACCACAAAGCCTTTTAGCATCCATTATTTGCAACTGCTGCTGAGCAAACAAATGTGACCACATCAGTCACCAGGCCCATCCCCAGATGAAAGCTGTTCACATCAGCCGATGCTTCCCCCCAGGAAAGAATAGCTGACCCTGAGGGAGCATGGTACAAACCCATCCCCCTTTCCCTTCTGTAGGCTTGTCAGGAAGAGACAAAATGGGGTATCTCACTTCTCCCTCTCTATCATGCCCCTTTTGAGGGGTTCAGCAGGGTCCTTGAATGATCACTGTGGGCCACATCTTCCTCCCCATGTCAGCTGAGTAAGTCCCACGCGTGGGAAGGTTTGAGAGATGTATGCATACCCTCACCAGGCTCCTGGTTGCAGCCAGCAGCATGGAACCCCCATGAGCCCCGGCCACTAAGAGGTCAGATCCATGTGAGGACCTTCCTTCAGCCCCGCATCAAAGAGGAGGTCCAAGGCTGGGTGCCAGCCCAATGGGTGTCAAAAAGAGGAGGCTCTCCTGGGCAGCCAGGGGGGATTTGGCTGGCATCCTAAGGGTGGTTTAAGTGAGGAGTTACTGTGCTTCCTTGGCCAAGCAGACAGTGAACACCCTGCAGATGCTTCTTCCCAACCGCAGACCTGCCTGGCTTCGGAGTGAAGGCTCCTGCTTTGCCAGCACACTGGGGCCCCTGCACCTCTCTGCCTGCTTGCCTGTTTATGCTCAGGCTGCCAGCTTAACAGGATGGCTTATTTATTTATTTTATTGCTCTTTCTTTCTTCTCTCCCCCCTTATATCCCTCTTTTCCCTTTTGCCTTTTTTTTTTCTTCCTCTATGAGTTGTGCCGCAATTCTTGGTAAAGCACTTTAATCCATTTTAATGCCCCAGTTCTGCTTCTCAGTGACAGCCTGGTGGTTAGTCTAATGCGTCCCGCTCACCTCGGGGTTACTAATGAGGTCACGGCGAAGGCAATCTCCAAACTGAATAATTCACTAATCAGATGCTGCAGACTCCAGTGGTAAAATTTATTTCTGACACCTAAACAGCAAATGGGTTTGTGGACACACACACGGGCGAGCGCATGCCGGCACGCACGCCTCTCCTCTTCTCCTTTCTTCAGGGCTATCTTTGGTGAATCAGTGCTGTGCCATGCATTTAACGACAGGTTTCACCGAGCTCAGGGCAAGGAGGAGCTAGTGTGACTGGTAGATGGACTGGGAAGCTCCATGGGATGGCTGATTGAGTGATGAGACAAAGACTTGGGGACAAAGGCACGCTCATGCCATGTACAGGGACTATCTGCTGTCAGTTTTCTCTTGGATTTAGCCCAGGGGGAACTGTTTGTCAGCTCCCTAGAGGGACTCACCACTGATTCAGATACAGGGAGCTAAGGAGTCTTGGGACTAAGGACTAGTTTTAGCCTTATATGTTTATAGCTGGAAAATAGCAAAAAAGTTGCATTGAATTGAAGCATCCAGCCTATGGAAGGTTTGGTGCTGGCATGGCCAATCTCATACTTTATCCCCTTTAAGACAAGTCTCCCAGATCTCTGCTCACCTCTGTAGGATTCAAATAACATCACATGAGTTCACTCTTGTCCCTTTTCTGTAGTGAAAGCCATGTCTGTTACTTCTGCATGCTGCCCCAAGGCATCTCCAAGAGAGGAAATAGTAATAATCCAATTAATTAGAGTGGCTAATAATAAAAGTCACGGGGAGTCATTAATAATAATTAACACTCCATATTCCTGGAGGAAGCAGCAGTCCAAGAAATTTGCTTCTCCACTGCTAAGCCAGGAAACAAGTGGATGTTGTTGTTATGTGCCTGATGGGTCCTCAGCAAGGGGTGCTTGTTGGGAAGACCTCCCCCTTGCCTCAGACCTGAACTAATACTGGAAGGCCCTGGAATGCTCCATTAGTTCCACTCATACCCCTGTTTCTCCTGAAATTGCCGATCCTCCTCCTGATGGTTCTTCTGGAAGAGAGGAAAGGAAGGTCAGGAGCTGTTCGGGTGACAAACGGCTCTGTGGATGGGAATTGCAAGGGCTGGAGATGGCTAAGCTCTGTCTGAGGTGGATCTTATTATGCATAGGAGGGCTGTGGCACCTATTCCAGCTGGATTTGGGCTGTGCTGAGGGGATGAAAGGGCACAGAGCTATTTCAGAGAGGAGCAGCTCCCCATCAAAAGTATAAGCTGAAGCTGCTCTGAAAAGGGGTGGTGAGGACACGGTGATGGATCTGGACACATGGAGGGGCCCGTCCAGGAGTCTGTCTGCAGGAGGAATAACTGCAGGACCTGGCTGAAAAATTGCGGAAAGCTTTGTCCCAGCCAAAATGTTTCCTGGTTTCCACAGCCAGGAAAGGTGAGAGGACCCCAGAGAATGGGTCTGCAGATGGAGCATTAGGGATATGGGACGCTGAAGGGTCCAGGAGGGAAAATAATTCAAGTCGACAGAGGATGTGAATCTGTGCTTCCCATCCCTGAGCCAGTGCCCTACACACCCGCCCAGTCCTCATCTCCAGAGCTCAAAGGTTTGGTTTTCCTTGGGAAAGAAACAAACAACAAACCCTGAGAGCCGTGACAAAGTCGCTTTTTCATCCTGTGGCCAGCTCTAGTAATGACACAGCTAAGTGCCCATCTGTGACGAGCCTGCAGGAATTAGCTACATGGTATGGCACACCACCACTTCCCTGGAGATCCAGAAGATGATGTTAATCCTAAAGCCCATGCAGAGGGAAGGTGCAGGAGCAGTGGCTCGGTGGGCATCCAGGTCCCACAGCCTGGCACTGGAACTCTGCATGTGAACTTCATTGGTAACCCATCCCCAGTGTGAGATGCTTCCATGAATGGTGCTGAGTGCCATGCAAGAAGCACAGGGGATTCACGGGGCTAAAGAGCAGCATAGGTCTTCCTCTGATTTTCGGAGGAGGAGGAGCTAAAGAAGAGGAAGAGCGGATCCTGATGGAGCCAATGCAGATGCAGCCAGTGGGGTTCTTACCCCATATACTTACAGCCCTGGCTGGGGAACAGCTGTTGGGTGGTCACTAAGCTCCCATCCCCCTGCCTCACAGGAAGGGTCGAGCAGAGGGACAAATGAGCTCATCCTCACCACAAGTCCCCCTTTGATGTCCGGCCATTCCCCTGGGGTGCGGGTCACATATGGTCCAAACACAGAGCAAACCCTAAGATGCAACATGAGCAGGGAGTGAAATTCCCTTGCTGCTTCCTTTTGGTAGCACTCTCATACCGACCCCTTTCTGCAGTGCTGTTTCTGCAATGTCTCTTTTTATGGCCGGGGATGGGGAAGCAGTAAATCCAGGTTCCAGGCAAGTGGCTAACACAGTGTGGAGCCAAAATGACCCGGCGATGAAATATATTAGCACAAGCAATGAACTGATAAGGTGCCATCTTTTCTGAAAAAGGGCCCACAGCAAAGCCATATCAAGACCCAGTCTGGCTCTGGGGAGGAGGGAAGCATGCAGGAGACAACAGCAAGAGCAAGATGAGGCAGGTACAACAAGCATGATGGCGAAAGGGAAACCTCAAGCCCTTGAGAAGCCAGGAGAAACAACCCTCACCAACTGGAACAGGGTGCTGGGGGCCAAGAGAGTCTCCTTTGAGTGCCAGGTACTGCCAGGCTCCCTACCCAACTGCTGAGGAAGATTAGGTGATAAATGATTGCATTAGTCCAGACAGCTTCTCATTTTCCTCCAATCTGGCCTGTCTGCCCTCTTAGCACGGGGCTCCTGATAGCATTTCTCCCTTCACTGACTTCATTTTTCCTGTTAGGTTGTCAAGCTGTCAGGGGGAAGAAAGGAGAAGCACGGATAAGGCTGTTACTGTCTGTGCTCCAAGAACATCCTGTGCCTCTGCTGTCCCTGCCCTGCTGGCCCATCTCAGGCAGGGGCCTTCCAATGCTCATCCTCCTTGGAGACCTCCCTGGGTATCACACATATTCTCACTCGTGAGGCTGTGGCTGCCTCTGCCCATGCCAAGGATGCAGTGGGGTTTTGTAAGGGTTAAGAAATTAATGTGATGCACTGATAACAGTTTAGGGAGGAAAGACTCATGGCTGCTGTGTTGGGGTGCACAGTTAATGCTTACAAGCCCTTCTGGTTGAAGCAGATGCTCCTGTCCTGGTTGACTGTTGATGGAGGGAACCAAACTGATGGTGGGAACCAAGCCAAGCTTGTTCTGGTACAGCTTCCTTTTCTGCACAGCCTGCTTGACGTTTCTGCTGTGAAGACAAAATGGGGAGGTTTCCATCAGAGTCTGCTTTGTAACCTTCAGCTTGGCACCCAGGCAGCCACTGATCCTCGCACCAAGTAGCTCCATGGAGTAGAGGTGGTGGCTTTAACAAGACTGTAGCTCCAGGGTCCTCTGGTCCAGATCAGGGACACGGTTAGGGTGAAACAGCCCTGTTACCCAGCATATCTCCAGTACCTCTTATGGATTAGTGGGATGCTGCAGGAAGAAGTGGATGAACTTGAGGCTTGACCTGGTTTGGAATAGAGACACACAGACAGAGCTGAGCACCTGGATCTTTCCTGGGTCCTTCAGGCTAAAAAAGGAATGGTCCAGACAATATTTTAGCTGCCCTGCTCCCACAGATGGAGGGTTTTGAAAACCCTTGATTGTGCCTCTACAGCAACATTGTCAGTCAATATGTGCTTCCTAAACACCAATGTCTTCAAGCCCAGATATCCCCTAGCTGGAGATCACAACAGCATGCAGGACTGGACTCTCCCCTCCTAATCCCAGCTCTGTGAGAGGTACTCAAAGGCTCCCTGTGTTCTGCATCCCTGTTTCTCCATTTGCTAAAATGGCATGATAATAACATCTGCACCTTCTGCACATGCTAACAGAGGTGACATGCTGTGATATCCTTGGGTGGAAGATGTCCCATAGCTGCGATCCTCTCACTCGAGTGACAGCAGCACTGTGAGCAATGCTGCTGGAACCTGCAGCATTTCCAGATGTTTCCCTTCTAAAAGCACTTTGCAAACATAAAACAACTCTTCTAAGACCCTGTGAGGGAGCCGGGGAAGCCTAATTACTCTCAGTACCAGAGCACCCCTCGTTTTCATTTAGCAATGAGTAAAGAGGGACTTTCATGTCTCGTTCCCCACCACCACCCCTAGACAGCATTCCTTCATGTTGATACGAGGGGTAACAGCCTTTTGTAATTGCATTAGAGGCGGTTTAATTCCAAGGAGGCCTGTTCCCTGGACTCGCTCCCCTCCACTGCATCACAATGAGCAGATCAAACAGCATCAGTTCCAACACGGAGATCGATCCGGGATGAAGGGAGCTCATCCATGGGCTAGGACTGCAGTGAAGACAGCGACCAGAATCCTGCTCCAACAACAGAGATCTTTGCAAATGTCATTAAGGAAGGGCTGAATTAGGATATTGGGTACCAGGGAGCAGGGGGTGGCTGCAGGCAGGGCCACAGCCAAGTGATGGGGACATTGGGTGACCTGGGATGTTATCACTTTGCTGGGGCTCCATGGAAAGTGCCAAGCTCGATAAACACAGGGGATTTTTGGCTTTTCAACACCAAGGAGAAAGCCACCTTCCCTTCATGGGGTGGGATCCGCTGCTGGGAAGGGCTGAGGTAGGGTAACAATCCCATATGCCCATATTTCAGGATTAATTAGATTCAACACAAGAGACTAACATGTAGAAAGTGGAAAAAAATGCTGACTTGCTCTTCAAACACCTTCCCTGCACCCCCCATTAGAGAGGCTGTTTAGCTATTTACCTGCTGGATGGGTCTCTATTGAACCTGTCAATATTAGCATTTGCACCCTTTGAAGCTGGGATAAAGCAGCAGAAATCGAGTGGATCTGCAAAACTTCCACACATCTCATCTCCCCAGGTCCGACAGATGAAATGTAATTCAGGAGCAGCAAAATCTTAGCTGGAGCGAGGGGTCAGCTGAGGAGGAAGGTACAGAGACATGGAAGATGTCTGGGAGATTAATTGCTAGATGCAGGCTTCCTGAAAACCTGGTGTTTCAGCAAGGCTCTGATGGGAGATGGAGGTGCAGTTATGGGGTGCCCCATTCCTGCCACAGAGGAGTGGGGCACAAAGATAGAGCTTATAAACCCTGATGTAACCATGAGAAGGGGCTGCAAAGCTGCCAAGCTCCTCTAACTCACATTTCTGCCCCGCTTTAGACGTCACCACTGCCTTGCCCTGACCACGCTGTTCCCTCTGGGGACTGCTTTCAGGGTCTGAATGGGTTTGGTGCCTACAGAAAGCACCAGGCTGGTGAGGGAGAGGTTGGAGCACCATGAAGGGGTCCCCCAGTCTCCTGTCGAAGGGTCCCCATTCAAACGTGCTGCTGGAAGGGGAAAGAACACCTCTGCAGAGACAAAATCTTGTAGATCCTGGTGCATTTTCAGATAGTTAATCTCTCAGAAGGAGATAATCAGTCACTGCAGGCACTGACGAGGTGTCAGCCTGCTCTTCAGTGACGGTAATTGCTTTTCCTCTCTCCCCTTCACTGGAGGGAAACTGAGGCTCCTCCATTGCTTCCAGCCCCTGCCCCAAACAGCCTCTTCTGCTTCTATGAGGCCAGCGTGACAGATGGGAACAGGAGGTGCTCCCCAGCATCTCTTGCTACCTCCTGCCAAAGTTGGGCTGCTTTTCCATGGGACACCTCCCTATCTTTGCCTTCCATGGGACACACTTCCTTCTCCATGCACCCTGACTGCGCAGTTCCTGTAGAGGCATGGCCCTGGAAGGGATCTTGTGGGTCACGAAGCTCTGCTGTTGATGAACTGAATCAGCCCCTAACCCTCATCAGTCTCCTCTTTTAATTCATTCAGGCACAAAAGCTTCAGTGCTTTCCCCAGTTTTGTCTCCTTTTCTGTCTGAAGAGAAGCAGGGACAAGATGGGGAAGGGACTGAAGGATGGGGGTCCATGGCTTGCAGGAGCCACACTAGGTCAGAGGAAACAGCAGATTTTGTAAGGATGCAAGTTGTTCTCTGCAGCAATAATTCCTTGTATCTCAAGGGCTGGTGATTCCCATTGTCTATCCACATTGTCTCCATCATCCTTCCAGTGCCTTCTCCACCCTGCAGAACTGCAGGACTCAGCATCACAGAGGCTTACAGCCCCCTGTGCATGTCTGAGCTCCTCAATGGCTTCTTAGTCCACCCCAAAGGCTTTCAAACAGGGACTCATCCCAGCCACAAGCTAAAGGAACCCACTTTATTTCCCACTACATGCCCCCAAGGGTTGCTCCAGGACCCCTGGATTCTGAATTTAAGGAGACAGAAGCCATCATTGATGACACCCACGTTCTTTCGGCACTGTGTCCAGCAGAGAGCATCTGATCTGCATTTTGACAGGGACACAGGGCCCAGTAGACCATGCAAGTATCAATTTTCCAGAGTGGGCAGATCGTGTGTAATTATAGACCATGCCAGGGCTTATGGCCGTGGAGAATCTGTCTGACTGACACAGTTGTTTTGAACTGCTTCCAGGAGGCAGGGATCCAGCCTGGGTCATCCAGCCCTCCCATCCCCTCTTCCTGCCCCTCCAGATACTAAATCATGCCACACTCAAGGCTAAGCCTTGAGGGAAGAGTAACCAAGCAGTAAAGAGCTATAAATGCCAGAAAAGCTGTGCAGAACTTTGCCTCCCTTCTCCAAAACACTGTGAAAAGAACAAGAGATTTGGCTGAGACTCTTGACAGCTCTAAGAGAACACTGCAGCTGAGAGGTTGCTTTGGGCTGGGCTGGGATATAAAGCGCTGAATATAAGAGGATTCTAAAACATCTTCAGGATCATAGATTGGATGGAGATGGACTGTAGGATCTCCTTTTTATTTATCCTAACTCCTCATCACCCATATTTTGCCAGGACCAACACAAAGATCAACGAGGGAAGTGCAAGTACAAGTTTGCTTCATGAGACATGGTGGAGGCTATGTAGGCCCTCGCACTGGTTGCTATTGGGAGACTTGACCTCTGGTCCCCTGGAGTAAGCTGAGTCAACCTCCAATGAGGCTGGTGCAAGGACAGAGCCATGTCCAGGAACATAAAGGCAATCCAATGCTTTGGCATTAAACTAAATGATCACCCCTTTGTCTATAGCTCGCTCCTCACAGAAGTCATCATCTTTCGTAAAAGAACTTTGCTGTGAATTAGGGGGAATGAGCCACGTGAGACACGAGGCATTCTCCTGAGAAATGTTTAGACTAAATCTGGGCTCCCCAGTGAGTCAGTGGCAAAGTGGGTGAGAAAAAGAAGCACTTTAAAGAAAGAAAAAAAAGTGAGACATCCTGAAAGAAGGGAAAAAGCCCTTTGAGCAGACGTTTAATAGCATGGTCATAAAGCAGGGCAATGAGAAAAGGGCATGAAATAACAGGATTGGTGCAATCTTCTCTAGTTTCTGAATCACCACCTCTTCTGGGGCCCATAAGCATGTAACGGGGGAGTCCACCCCAGCCCACCTCACCTGGGTAGCCAGCCAGATACATCCATGCTGCTATCCCATTCCCCATCCCTCCTCCAAACACCCCCACAGAGCATCCCACCCACAAATGGTGGGACTTCTCCAAGCCCAGGATGCATCACCAAGGGGACAGTGGTTGATGGAGCAGCAATGGTTTCAGATGGCCCGCTTGTGCCATTCCCAAATAGCTAGCTCCATGTAGACACTCTTTGTGGGAGAAGAGAGATTTCCCTTCCAGAATAATTGCTCCGCTTGGAAGCACACTAATTAGCCTGGAACAAAGTGGCTCGAGTGTCCGCATGGGGAGCTATTGTGGAATAGCTTATTCTGTCAGAGCTATTCTGGGCAATTTCCTCTCACAAACAGGCTATAAGATTTAATTTTCCTTCTTTCTACAAACAGATGAAAGGTCTGTGCTCACCAACCCCAAATCATCCCGGCCTTCCCTGCCAGGAGCAAGCGATGGGTGCACATTGTTCTGAATTCTCCTCTCTTTGGGACTCCCTTCATTTAATTATTTTGGTGGGTTTTTAGAGGGGATACATAAATCAGGAGGATTTACACCACCAGGAATCTGGACCTTTTCCAAAGAGTGAGGTCTAACCCAGCATAAATTAACCTGAACAATGGCAAGTGAGGACAATGTTCTGAGCGTCCCATGAACACGCTGAGGACTTACATGTTTACCAGACAAAGGAAAAGACAGAGGAAAAATCAGCCCCAGTAAGTGTCTCTGTAAACAGAAGTACCCTCTCTTAACTCAGATTGCAGTTTTTCAGGAAATGCATTCTGCATTTCATTAGCCTGCAATTAAATTCACCTTTCCCCAGCATGCAAGATAGCAGTGAAAAAGGGAAGGGAGATACCAGGGCAAAAGAGAAGGAAAGCCCATGGCGCTCATAGGGTTGGAAGGTGAGAGGACACCGGGGGTTGTTTTGTGGAGCCTTTGACATCGAGGTGCCCCAGAGATGGGCAAACTAGTGAACATCAACATAGACCCACCTCTAGCACAAATGCAGCCTTCTCACCTGGCTCCTTTGGCATCTTCTTGGCCTGATTCATTTTCTTCCTCTCCCTCTACACACAGCAAGTCTCACAGATAAGGGAGAGCAGACTTGAAACACAAGAGCAGCTTCACAGCAAAGCAAAAGAGACGTGGGAAGGACCAAGACCAGCTGCTCTGGGAGACGAAGCAGAGGGTGGCTTCAGCTGTGGGTCCGAAAAGGCTCAGAGGGAGCACTGCCAGCCTGGAATGACTGGGAACAATGGGACATGGTGCTTCAGGGCACTGTGGGGACAGTGCGGGACAGTGAGCCGCAGGGCTTTGGAGAGCAGAGGACTAACCACTTTCCACTTGGTAAAAGCACCAGCACTTCGGATTCACTTGTACCTGATCTCAGCATCTGTCCCCCTTTATGAAAACTCCCTTATTTAAAAAGAAATCCTTGGGGGGGAAAGGAAAAAAGAGGGAAGAAAAAGCCCTCTGCAATTTGCTCCTGCAAGCTGGGCTGCCTTCCTGGCCCTGATTTTATCAGAGTGGAGACAGGCTGTCCTTGCAGAATGATTTTACCATCTTGAAAATGATTACAGAGCTGCACAATGCCTTCAGCTCGCCATGTAACGATATTTTTATATGCTGTCTCATTAGATCGCCACCCGGGCTGAGGATATTTTCAAACGTTGTCTCTTCATGGTCGGCGTACCGCAGCAATGGGAATAGAGTGACGGATTGGAGGGAGTTCAGGGGGCAGCGGCAATAATCAGAGATCTGATTTACAAGGAAACATTAAGAAAGCTGAATCCATTTTGCTTGGCTAGAGCAGAGAACTGAGCTTCCACCCACAAAGATGTGGAAAGGGCAAGAGGCTGGAGCTGCAGAAGGTGGTACCTGGTGTAGAGGTAGAGGGGAAATTAATACATGGAGAAGCACAGCAATTTCTCCGCAATTGTTTGTTTTCAGCAGATCTGGTGTGGATTCATAGAAGGGACAGGAAAACTCAACTGGAAACATTAGGGAAAAAATGACCCCCCAGGGCATAGTTCTGCTTAGGCAGAGATGTAGATTACAAGACCTACTGGGCCTGCTTCTCCTCCAACATCCCTGCTTCCTAAATCACTGCTGACGAGCAGTGACAACCAGCCATCAGTGACCCAAGCTGCCACCGGACCCGTGCCCAGAAGGTGATGGGCTCCAGAGCTCACTGTCACTGCTTGGAGTCACTTAAGCCCTCCAGACCCTGGCCCTGGGTAAATCACACCACATGCCTGAATGAACTGACATTATCCCTGCAAATAAAGATCATGGTATGTTGCACACTTGGAGGTGTTTTTTCCCCTCTTTATAAATACATGTGCTATAGTGTGGCTGCACTCTGTGAACTGAGGGTGTGAGCAGCCTGCGATTAGAGAAGAATGAAATGCTGATTATGGGTTAATTAGCCAGCCTAATAAACTGCCTGTAGCTTCATTTAGGAGAGAAACTGTATTAAATTGCACAAAAAACATTAAAGAACATGGATTGGAAGAGTGTTTTTCTTAGAAAAGTTGAAACACTGCCCCTGGGAAGGAGGGAAGGATGGAGGAAGGGAAAGAGATGCCCTGTGTGGATGCAGAGGAACACTGAAGGTGAGCAGTCTGAGTTCATCCCTGCTCTTGCCCTACAGCCAGGCTGGAGGAGCAAACTGGGACTGCTGGAGGGGCTGGGGGAGCCACAGGAGGAGGAAAGCCAAATCAGGCTGGTTGGAAACGTTATCTCTAGGTCTGGTCCTCAGCCATGGCCAAAGGCGGGTTGGGACCTGGCAGGGAGATCATCCCAATGAGGCAGCAGCCAGGGTGAGGGGCAGGACTCAGGGGGCAAAGCAGTTCTGGTACTGGAGGAATGAAAGCAGTTCAGCACAACTTATCCAGCACGTGTAAGAGACACCAGGAAAGGGACAATCCTGCCCTGGCGAAGGATTAAATGATCTACAGAGCTTACACAAACCAGTTGTTTCCATTGCTTATTTCTCTCTGAATCAGATGTTTAAAGATTTATCTGAAGCGGCTTTTCTTTCTTCCCTTCTTTTTCCTGTTCCCCTTTCACTCCACCATGATGGGACTACATGCAAGTCTCTGGCATCAAATTAAATCCCACCCATCGCATTCCAGTGTATTAATAATGACACTTAATAACTTCTGCTTAATAGTCACCATATTTGTGTGGAAATCTGTGACACACGGAGGACTGGACATGCTTTCTCAGCACAGGCAGTGTGTTTGCCCCATATGCTGTGCAGCTTGCAAAAAGAGGAGAGGGAAAAACAAATGGCACACTGGGGAAAAAAGACTGCAGATTTTAATTGAATTTCATGTTGCTGATAAAAACAGGGCTGACAGCTCTGAAAATCAGGGTCTTCTCATTCTACAGTAGATATAAGCGCCACGCATGGCTATGGCCAAATCCTCTCGTGAAGGGGTCATAGAATCATAGAATCATAGAATAGAAAGGGTTGGAAAGGACCTCAAGATCATCGAGTTCCAACCCCCCTGCCATGGGCAGGGACACCTCACACTAAACCATGCCATCCAAGGCTATGTCCAACCCCACCTTGAATGTCGCCAGGGATGAAGCATCCACAACTTCCCTGGACAACCCATTTCAGGGCCCCACCACCCTCACAGTAAAGAATTTCTTCCTCAGATCCAATCTAAACTTCCCCTGTTTAAGTTTAAACCCATTACCCCTTGTCCTCTCACCACAGTCCCTAATGAAGAGTCCCTCCCCAGCATCCCTATAGGCCCCCTTCAGGTATTGGAAGGCTGCTATGAGGTCTCCACGCAGCCTTCTCTTCTCCAGGCTGAAGAGCCCCAATTTTCTCAGCCTATCTTCATACAGGAGGTGCTCCAGTCCCCTGATCATCCTCGTGGCCCTCCTCTGCACTTGTTCTAACAGTTCCATGTCCTTTTTATGTTGAGGACACCAGAACTGCACACAATACTCCAAGTGAGGTCTCACGAGAGCAGAGTAAAGGGGCAGGAGCACCTCCCTCGACCTGCTGGTCACACTCCTTTTGATGCAGCCCAGGATACGGTTGGCCTTCTGGGCTGCAAGCACACACTGCCGGCTCATGTTCATTTTTTCATCAACCCACACCCCCAAGTCCTTCTCCGCAGGGCTGCTCTCAATCTCCTCCCCGCCCAACCTGTAGCTGTGCCTGGGATTGCTCCGACCCAGGTGTAGGACTTTGCACTTAGCACGGTTAAACTTCATCAGGTTGGCATCAGCCCACCTCACAAGCGTGTCAAGGTCCCTCTGGATGGCATTCCTTCCCTCCAGTGTATCAACCGAACCACACAGCTTGGTGTCATCGGCAAACTTGCTGAGGGCGCACTCAATCCCACTGTCCATGTCACCCACAAAGATGTTGAACAAGACCGGTCCCAACACCGATCCCTGAGGGACACCACTCGTTACTGGTCTCCAGCTGGACATTGAGCCACTGAGCACTACTCTTTGCGTGCGGCCATCCAGCCAGTTCTTTATCCACCGAGTGGTCCACCTATCAAATTGATGTCTCGCCAACTTAGAGAGAAGGATGTCATGGGAGACAGTGTCAAAGGCTTTACACAAGTCCAGGTAGATGACATCAACTGCTCTGCCCCTGTCCATCAGTTCCGTAGCCCCTTCATAGAAGGTCACCAGATTGGTCAGGCAGGATTTCCCCTTAGTGAAGCCATGCTGGCTGTCACCAAGCACCTTGTTGGTTTTCATGTGCCTTAGCATGCCTTCCAGGAGAATCCGCTCCAAGATTTTGCCAGGCACAGAGGTGAGACTGACTGGTCTGTAATTCCCTGGGTCATCCATTTTCCCCTTCTTGAAAATGGGGGTTATATTTCCCTTTTTCCAGTCATCGGGAACTTCACCTGACTGCCATGATTTTTCAAATATGATGGACAGTGGCTTAGCAACTTCATTTCCCAGCTCCTTCAGGACCCGCGGATGGATTTCATCAGGTCCCATGGACTTGTATACATTCAGGTTCCTAAGGTGGTCCCGAACAAGATCCTCCCCCACAGTGGGCCCAGGGTCCCCACCCTCACCGTCCCCGCGTCTGCCTTCCAAGACTTGGGTGGTGTGGTCAGAGCATTTGCCCGTAAAGACTGAGGCAAAGAAGTCATTAAGAACCTCAGCCTTCTCCAAATCCAGGGTCGAGAGGACATCTCTTAGTGTGCATTGCATCCTCATCTCTCAGCCACTGTGGGTCTCAGGAACAGACCAGGGTTATTTGAGGATGTTTAACTCTCAAGAGCTGTGCTTTGGCCCAAACCAAGCCATACCTGTGGTTTGCTCCATGTGTGTACAAATGTAATCGTGAGGGCAGCCAAAGTACGTCCCTGAAGAGCCAGCCTTAACATACCTTCTGAGTCCAATGAGCCCATTCACAAGCTGAACAACCACCAAATAACGTCCTGTGCTTAGGATCATGCAGAGGGGAAGGGAGTCCAGAGACAGCCCCAAAGGAGTTTCTCTCTATGTGGATGGAAGACCTCAGTGTCTCCCAAGGAGACATCCCTGGAAGAGGATGTCTCTGCCACGTGCCCAAGCTGCGTGAGGAAAGGGTCTCCTGAGAAGATTTCAGGTGGAGATGATGCAGGGGGAAGCTGCTGGAAAGACCCCTTCATGCTGGAGATGTGGGCTTCACTTCTCCGAGCTCTCGCCCACTTACGGCTTCGCTCCTTTTGGCTGGATTTCCGGCACGGGTTAGATTCCTGGCTCTGCTCACAGAGTAATTAAAAACACTCATTTAAACAAGAGCAAAACCAAACAAAGTAGAAATCAGTCACACCTCATCAGTCGAGACTGCGCTGAAGCAACCAGCAGCTACAGCCATGGAAAGGCTTTGATTCCCCACCCATCAGCCTAGGTTTGCTGCAAGGGAAAATCACTTTCCCTGCGTAGAAGAGGCTGCTATTGAAACCTCTCCTGGGAAGAGCTGTGTAAATCCCAGAACACCTTTCCTTGTTGTGAGGAAGGAAACACAACCTTAGGTGACTCCCAGGGTCTGCAGGAAGGCCGCCCCTCCAAATAACTCTGCCATTGTCCACCCAGCCCTATTGGCCCCAGGGAGAATTTCGCCACCTAAACTCTACACAAGGGACCTCAACCACTTAAATCTCCTTCATGTACCATAAATAGGCAAGGCTAGAAATAACTCTGATGGAAATGGTGGTGATGGGGAGAGAGATTCGGACATGGTCATTCAAAATCTTTCTAATTGGGCATTTACCTAAGCTGCATTCTCTGCTGCATGAAGCCATTGCTTAAAGCAGTGCATACTGCAGGACAATTTTCTTTTTATTTTGCTGGTTATTATTCCTCATTGGAAAAGGGGGAAAAAAAGCTATCGCCGTGGATTTTTTATCAGGTTTCAGCCACTCTGCCTGATGTTCAACAAAAGAAAACCTATCTCTGTTAGAGATGAGTAGCCCTTTACAGAACAGTCATTGCCTGCAAAGTAACCTTTAAGCACTGGGCTGTCTGTTAAGTTACCACAGGTAGAGGATGGAGAGGAAGTTACAGTCACTTCTGGGTGTTTAAAAAATGCAGCTACTTCTCTTAAAATTCAGCAGCCATCCACGCACACTTTGATTGGTTCCATTGATGTTGTTGTTTTCAGTTTTCCTGGAATCACTGTTCTTCACCTTCCCTTTGCCCAGCTCAGCCACCCAAATCCTTATGCAAGCAGGAGGAGGGAAGCAGCGTCAGCCCTCTCTTTGGGGACCAGCAACATGTCCCCTTCCCACCACTGATGCTAGGAGCAGGAAACCCCTTAACCTTCTCTTTTAGCAGCTCCTTCAGGAGAGTGCAGAAGGAGCCAGCAGATCCCAAGCAAGGGTCCGGGCAGCAAGTGATGGGCTGTTAGAAGGGGAAGGGCTGTGTTGCACCCCAAACCCTTGGTCCTCACCATCACAGCAGCTTGTGTCTTATGTGCACTCTCTGCACATCTCTGGGTATGACTTCAGCAGCTAGGACTGGCCTCAGGGTGACAAACAACCTCATGGTGCAACAACATGCCACAGGGCATGCAATCCCATCCCAACAGGAGATTGGGATCTCTGTGTCAGACACATCACACACTTCTCCTAGGGCTTGCCAAGAGCACCAACTCTCCCACTACAACCACCCCAGCAAGGTAAGTTTGCAGCCAGGCCACTAACATGGGCAAGGTTTGCCAAAGTCCTTACAGCAGGGCCATGTTAGAGCCCTTAGAGGCCTTTGGCATGGCAGCCTTAGATGCCCCTTGCATATCAAAGCCCAACTGTTTTGCACAGTTCCATCCTCCTTCAGGGCCCACCAAAGGGACAACAGTCAGGAGGATACAGGATACAGCATGTGGGGATGGCCAAGAAAGAAGGACACATAGTGGTCACCTACTGCCTCCCTCCACACATGTCCATCCCCACATGCTCTGAGCTACACCAGCAGAGAAGAAACCCCCATGGCTTTGCCAATCTGGCTCTTCAAGAGCAGTGTGCCAGAGCCCAACCAGCGAATCCACACATGCCATAGGAAACCAGAGCCCTCCCCACACGACTTGCACCATGGCTGCATCCCAGGATGCGGGAGGTTCAGGATGTAGGGTACCCTTGGCACCTACTGCATAAGCGACAGCAGCTTACGGGGGTCTCCGGCTGCCTGCAAATTTCTGCATTAAAGCTGTAAGCTCTCATGCCTCACTTGGGACCGATAAAACAGGATAGGGTAGAGGCTGTCGTGATAAATGGGGCATAAATCACACCTCCCCCTGCTCCTTTCCCTTCCCTGGGGGGAGGTGGTGCTGCCAGAGCCTTCACCAGCCCTGCTTCTACATGCTCAGGCAGGTCCTCTTCTGCCTGTGCAGTCAATTAGAACTTCATCAGAAATCAATTTGCGAGGCCCAGCTGAGATGTACCTATAGATCAGGCGATGCCAAGTGATTATTACACTAATGGAATATTCCATTGATTAATTGAATATTTAAGTCCTGAAATGTAAGCCCCACTGTCTTATTCATGGCTGTTACAGTGCTGAGCAGCAGAGACGTCATGCCAACACGAGAAACTAACTTTGGAGTTCACTCTTTCGGGGTGAGAGGCAGAGGACTGGTCCTGGTAACAGAGGAAAGATTTTTACCTCTTTGGTAGGCTCCTCAGCCTGAGACACTGCTTATTCCTGTGGCAGCAAAAATAAGATCCTACCTTTTCTAGGAGGGTGAGCTTGGACACATATCCTGAGTTGGATGTTATGCAGGAGCTGTGCATTCTGGGTGAGAAATTCCATGCAGAATAACAAAGAGACCTGCAAAAAGCACATGCAATAGCTAAAAAAGCAGAGAAGATGCTGTTGGCTCCATGGCCTGGACTCCTTCCTAGGGCTATCCTGCCGGGCAGCACCCATCACACCACCTCATCTCCAGTGCATAGCTCTGAAAAGCTTGCCTTTCTCTGCCTGTTGCACAGCAATAGCTGGGGATAGCGCTGCTCCTGCTCCCCAAGCCCAGGCTGGAAATCCTCAGTGGTTCATTTTCCTTCTTACACACAAGCAGATGTCAGAACTGCAGATCACAGCCAGAGGGTCAGGAGGGACATCCCAGGGGTGTCCCAGCTCCTCTACACACAACTTGAGGTCTCCTCCACACCATGAAAGCCCCAGGGTCCAGAGGGCAAAGGTGGCCACATGCCTCCTGCATTGGGCTTTCAGACTCGCCGCATGGAGAGGGCCGGGTTACTTGTTTGGTGGAACACCTGGTTAAGTGCTTTGTTGGATGAAGGCCATAATGATCAAGAGAGGGAGAACAAGGCAGAGATGGGGAGATGGGAGGAACAGGAGGGGCAAGTGGAAGAGATTTGGGCTGCAGCTGGAGCATTCACCACCAAAGGGCCCAGAGGTGAGTTAATGAATACTATCCCCAAATGGTATTACTTGATTAACTCAGAGCCATTAACTAGGTGAGCAAGAGAAAGGAGTCCAGTCCTCTGCTCCAATGCCAGACGGTGAGGACCCCTTCCCTGGCTTGAAAAGCACTGGTTGCCTGTGCCCAAACCCTTTGGGGTGGTAGCTGGAAGAAGAAGCCATCCAACCCATATGGCAGGTGTCCAAAGCTATTTGCTTTCCTGTGTCCAAAGCCATTTGCTTTCCTCCCAGCAAGGCTACAAGCATCCCTCAAAAGCTGCACCCAAGGAAGTGGTAGAGGCTACAACAGTGGTCACTGTTTTCAGATAAATCATTGCAAGGGTGAAACTGGATCCTTGTTCCTACCTGCTGCCTATCCACAAGGCCTAAAGCAATGGCTGTCATACAAATATAGATAGTAAGATGCACTTAGGCTCCCCTTTGTTCCCACCTTCCCTTCTCTCTGTGCACAGCATCTGCCCTTCTTCCTGTCTTTGGTATTGGAAAGGACCTTGGAGCCAGCCAGGCTGAAGGGAGCACACGGAGAGCAAACACTGTGCTTTGCTTCTGGCTGGAGAAAATCAAGTGTTCCCCCTGCATCTCAACATCACACACATGTTTGCACTACCCTGGTCATCACTGGGGACTCCTGGTCTCCACTATTGCCCCCAGGGTGTACTGGGATCTTTGGCCTGAGCTCTGGCAGTAGAAGATGCTTAGCTGCTGCCATGGGAAGCAGCATTTTTTTTCCCCTCTCTACGTATGTTTTTTCTGAACCGGAGGGTAAAAGTAAATGGAGAGGAAAAACAAGTATTGATGGAACAGCTAGAAGGGAGAAGAGAGCTTTTTGTCTCACTAAGAGACCTGACCTTTCTGTGGTAGCTTCAAGAACCCTCAAGAAAATGTGCTTTGCTTGCATTTGCTGCAGGTAAATCACTGGGAGTTTTCACCCCCTCTCAGGAGATAACGTCTAGACGTTTATTAACTTGGAGGCTCTGGGTGTCTATGAGACATGAGGAGTCTAGAAACTCCCAGCTGGTGAGACCAGGCTCTGAAATGATGCCCTCAGCCTTTTCTCGAGCAGTGGATCCCTAAGAAACCCAGCATTTCTACTGCTCAGCCCACCCTCTTGCCCTCATGCTTGGACCTGCTAACAAGGCTACAGCGGGACGTGGCTCTGCAGGGGCCTCATGCCCTACTCGTGGTCTTCAAACCACACTTTATTCACAAAACACAATAGACTCATAAAAGCAGCATGGGAAGATGGGCCACAAATTAAACACATTCCACTGGGTTTGGGTTTGTGTTTGCGAAAGAGGAAAGTTCATCTGTGCTGGCATAAAACCATACAGCCCCTCCTCTCCCGTAGCAATGAGGAGCCAAGTGTCCAGGCTGCCTTCCTCACTGGAAAGGGCTGGTCAGTGTGCTGCTGATGCCAGGAACTGACGGGGGAACTGGAGACAGGGCAGCAAAGGGGGCTGTACTGTTGATCAGAATGAAATGAGATGCAGAATGATGGAGAACCCATCTTACCCATCTACCCTTGAGTTCCTCTAGTTCCTTGTCCAGAGGGATGCAAGAGGCCCATGGCAAAGGTATTACAGTAGCAGCATCTGCACACGCGCTGTGGGAGGCATGCAGTCCAGCCAGACATGGGCCTCCATCTCCTGCTGTGTGCAGGGCAGGAATCTCTTTGGCAAGCCCTGAAACGTGGCACCTGGGGCAGAGGGCAGCAGAAGCAGCGGGCTGGCTAGTGCAGGTACCATGGAGGTTCAAACAGCAGTCACTGCTGACACGGGGAGAAGAGATAACATCGCTCGAGCAGGGTTCACTGCCTGCCAGGCAGTGCACAGAGGTCAAATGCTGCCCTCATGGCCCCTGCAGCCTCCTGCCACGGGGCTGCTACACTGCTAAGTGCCCATAAACATATGCACCATCTTTCTTTTCCTCTGCAAACATCATTGCTTTTAGATGAAGGATCAGCAAAGCATCTTCCTTTGTGCAAAACAGAGGTGTTTTGCACAAAGGCAGAGAGCCTGGGATGGTTTTTACACCCCGGTGGCCTTGCAAGGAGGCAGCTCTCCCTTCTCTGCCCTCCCCAGGCTGCTCAACCTCCTCAAGGATTGATCCTCAAGCTGCAGGGAGCTGATCTCTCTGGGATCATCCCAGCCTTCTAGATGAGACAAGGCAGGGGGAGAGGAGGCAGAGATGAAGTCCTGCCCACAGCAGCCCCACAGCAGAGACCCAGAGACCCTCCTTCTGCCCAGGGAGCCTCAGCTTCATACCCGAAAGATGGGGAGCAAAAATGGAGGTATCAAAAGCATGGCATGACTCACAGGGAGATTTCAGACTGATAAATATTTCAGACTGACAACTATTCCTGTCCTTGAAAGTTCATTCATCAAACTCTCAGCAAGGCCTTCACTTCCCAGGACCATAAATACTAAGACCTATTTTAACAACTGCTTTCAGCGTGGCCAATACTAAAAGTATGGAAACCTGTTACAGATCAGCCTATATCCTTGCATATCACGGTGTAATTTATTGCACCTATAAAAGCTATATTCAAATATATTTCTGTTGTAATTACAGTCCCTGACTGTGCAGGATGTATTTGTGAGCTGATTGTACCTTGTTTAGACATGACTCCACACAATGACAACAATTTAGAAACAATAGCAGGTATTAGTATCACAGCAATATAAGCAGCCTTGGTCTTATATGCAGGGAGAGTTTTACTGTCTGTCCAGGAGGGAAAATTTGATCCAAACCCAGGAAAACCTGCTTGCTGTCAGAAGAAAACAAATGATGCAGACCTGGAGCCGTGATACTCTCCCCTCTGTGGTGCTGGTGTAGTTTCTGAGCGATGCTACACCAGCTCATCCCTGACCCCAGCAATGGTTATCACAGACTCCAGCTGGCAGACATGGGTCCTGCTCCTGTTTCTCTGCAAGCCTCAGACACCTGAAATAATTGAGGGCTTGGTTTTGGGGTTATTTGATAGTTTTCTAGGTAAATTAGCCCTGAAATTTTGGTTTGCTCCCTCCATGGTGGAGGAGAACTGGGATCCCCTTGCTAAATGCCGCGGTAGGAGGGAAGCACAGAGCACTTCATTGCACCGCAACCCTGTTAGCAGCGACAGCCTATGATGACAAAAGAGAAATTCACTTTGCTTTCCATCCCACAAATAAATATCATCCTCAGATCCTTACACCAGTCCCAGCCTTTGACATCCAAGCACTGAGCAACCATCAGGCTTCTTTGATTCCCACCTCCACACACCATCTTGGCTGCGAGCTCTTTAAGCAGAGCCTTAGCTTACCGGGCTCTCTTAAGCACATTTCATTCGTGAATTAAGTCCCTGACAGCCCATATCTCTATGATCAATATGTTTGTTTATTAGCAGCAGCTGCTGCGTTTCAGCAAAACTGGAGGGCTCCAGCAGGAGCAGCGTGCTCTAACCGCAGAGCAGGGCTTGGGATGGGGATGGGGAGGAGAAGGACCTCCCGCTGGCAAATGGGAGCTGGGCTGGATAAGATTTCACGCTAATGACCCTTTAATTGAAATCACTGCTCGGGACAGATTGCTCAGCTCGGGGGTATCTGCACTGATGGCTCCGGGTTTGGCCACTCCTGAGACGAGCCCATTAAGTCAGCAGTGGTGAACAAAAGCGAGTGGGACAAGGAGGGTTCCCTCATCCCCAGCAGAGCTCATCTGCACATCTAAGGAAGCCTAAATCAGCTGTAAATGGACACCTGTGCAAAGGGAGGAGAGGGTGTGCAGCTTGTTGGACCTTATTCTTCTGCTTTGCTGTATCTGCTGTCCAGGCTGGATATAGCCCCTGCTATCTCATTGTTTGGGCTGGGCTGTCCCCATGTGCTGGTCTTGTGTGCCCAGGAAGGAGCATCAGGACAGATGGACCTCATTCCCAGCTCGTGGTGTGAGCTGAGCCTTGCTTTGCATTTTTCCACCTTCCTCTCTCTCTCAGTCTCACTGAGTGGATGTTACAAGGCAGTAATAATACCTGTCTACCCTAACACATGCTAGGCAGGAAGATGGACACAGCAGAGAAGAACAGCAGCTGGAAAGAAGGGGAAAGGGCAGAACATGGTTTTCCTCCCCATAAAGGCTGGGGAGCTGTGGTGTGAAACTGAGGATTGAGTCCTCAACAGCCACAGAGATACTCCAGGGCATGATTCCTGCTCTGTGCACCCACCTTAACCCCAGCCAAGGGGGAACCTCCCTGTCCCCCTTTGTATCACAAAGTTTTATGGGATGGAGAGTGCTAATGAAACAAAGGCTTGTTCGAAGTAGGCAGCTCTTTTGGATCTGTTTTGTAACTAGAAATGTTGATGTGTGTCTCTTGCAATGCAAAGAGATGTCTGAGTGCACAGAAAGGAGGGTTACGAACCTGCTTTGAATGTATTTATTATTCCCATTAATTACTATGCCTGCTAAAGAGGACCAGCTGTTCTAGGAGGCTGTGGTACCAATTTATCAGAAGAAGATTCCAACAGAAGTCACAGAGAGTTTTCCTCTGAACTTGGGAGGACGGAAGATGGAGGTTTTTTAATTAGAACTTGTTATTAATGGGAACGTAGCAAATTAAAAATAGTCTCCTTCCCCCCTCCCCATTATGTGAAGCTCTGATCTCAATTAGAAAGATCAGGGACTAACCATTGAATGGGAATTACTGCGATGAAAACTGACTGAAAGACAAAAAAACAAAGACAGAGGCATCACAGGGAGAGAATGGAAATGGGGAGCAGCAGGACCAGGGAACAATTGGCAGAGGCTGCCTGCAGCTGCCCAGCATCAGTGGCACAGTCGGAGCTGGTGGCTTTCTGCTTTTCTGTCCCCAGGCTGCTGCTAGCAGGGATTGTCCCATCTAAAGCCATCACCGACCATCTCCATTTGGGCTTGAGACATGGTGCTGAGCATTGTTTGTACCCCATCTTTGCAGGCTCAGCAGAGTGGGACCACAGCATCTGGCTTACGTGGGCATTGCTATAAGAAGGGAGATCCCTGTTCTCAAGCTCAGGGCCATCTCTGCAAGCTCACTGATGGGTGCAGGCTCCTAGCTGCTTGTCATTGCATTGGCAGAAGTGTCCCATTGCCACTGTATGGCCCCATCCCAAAGGTCTTCACCCCAGGCTCTGCCCTCATGAAGGCTATGAACAAGGCTATATCCCGCCCTGGTTTTGTCCTGCTGGTTCTCCAAATCCAGCAGCATTGAGGACGCCCTGAAGCTGCTGAGTTGTCAGCAAGAAATGACCAAACTGGTCCCCAGGCCCTCCAGCCCAGGAGCTGTAGTCCACCACACAGGTATAGAGCAGAGGCTGGCTGCAGGATCAGTCAATGACACATCTGGGTGGGCAAGGATGGAGTAAAACAACCCAGTGTGCAGGTTGCGATGGAGCCTTTTGTTTCATTCAGGTTTTACCAGCCTGAGTCATACCAGGTCAAGGAATGGGCAGTCAGGAGTCAGACATACGCTGATGCATCGATTCTGTGATTCTATGATGCAAGGGGACAGTTGAGTCCAACCAAACCCACCTCCTGCATCGCGCTGTTTGAAAGACTTGGTTAATGACTTCTTGATGAGAATCTAATCTGCTCCTTTCTCTGGTCACTTGTGGATCAGAGCCCCAGACTCCTTTCCAGCATATAATCCATGACATATTCTAGGGCAGGCAGGGACCTTAGGCTGAAATTACAGCCTTGCTTACTAATTGCTGCATGTTCTCTCTCTGTAGGTATATCATTGCCAGCAATTAGCACAAAATCCTTTCCCACTCTTGTTAAGTTCCTGTGCTGCAGTTAAATACTCCCAGATCCCATTTAAATGATTTCAAATGCAATTCATTCTGGCTCGTTAAATAATTCCACAGCAGTGTTTGTCATCTTCTCTCAGTTTTCCAACAGCCACTTTCTCCCAGAAAGAGTACGATGACTGAAGAATGGAGAAGAAGGGGGAAAAGTAAGCGATATGAACAAGGAGATATCTGAGGTCCATCCTCTGCACCTCTGATGGATAACATGAAGGTTGTGTTCAGGGGTGAAGGCAGCCTTGGTCAAAGGGCAGAACTCTGAGACTGTGTCCTGTGACTTGTGATAGACAATGTTGTGGGATGCTATGTAAACGGTGATGACAGGCAGACAGCAAGCTCAGCCCATCCTGGCCTCCCCCTGTCACTATCTCTGCTCCTAACATGGGATATTTCCCTTAAAGCCTCAGTTCCTGGAGCCAAATGACTCAGCAAGACTGAAAGAAAAAAGGAAAGAAAAAAACAGGGAAAAAAAGGAAAAGTTCTGTTCTTGTGGCTGGGTGCAAAATAAATAAAAGCTGTGAGTGCCATTTGAGTGCAACCCACTGGTTCCAGAGCCAGAAGGCAACTGGAGAGAAAACAACATTTAATATCTTTGTTTGAATTCGCAGACCAGACTGGCGAACTCTGAACGTCTGGGGTCAGCGGTCTGGCATCTGCTGTGCCTCTGTGCTGGAGAGGAGGCAAAGGAGCCAGGCTCGTCTCCTCAGGCACATCTCTGTGGCTCCACAGCCAGCACCCTGCTCACCACAAGGCAGGACACTGTGGCAGGGAAAACTCCCCATCAGGAATAGCCACACTCCCATTGCAACTTCAGTAGCTTCTTATTCCCTCCTGTATCCACGTGTTAAATTTGATGGCTAACCCATTCCCAGCTATAGACACTACATGAAGTGATCTGCATATGCAGCTTGGTATGTCAGTGGCTTTCAGTCTGCAGTTCTTGAGGCCTTGGGGTCCAGCAACTATTTGCATGGAGTCATGAAAAGGTTGCAAAGAAAAGCAGTCTCCTTTCTGCCATTCAACAGTCCACGGCTGTGTTACTGCTGGAGAACTTGTAGTGGTTCTTAAGTTGATGAAGCTGAAAGCCACGGTGCTGAATGCATTAAAGATCCTGTGGGATGAAAGGTGGGAGAACAAGAGAGTGCGCTCTTGTCAATAGGAGGGCAGCTGCCAGACTGCCTGTCGGGGAAGGAGGAGAAGGATACACAGGGTTCAAGCCCCCACTTTGTGCTTATTCCTGCATGCTTTTGTTTGTTTATGATGGAATGAGTTTCAAGTGAGGTGTGTGGATGAACTCCTCGAGCCACTTTGTTTTGAGGGCCACATCGAGTGCTCATAGCTAATGGTCCTCCTGAAAGGCTTGGATGAGAAACGAGAGTTTGGTTGGAGGGGAATTAGCACTAAAAGGGGAGAAAGCATACCAGAGATGCCAAAAGTGTTCGTACAGTAAAGTTTGCTGCTGAAAAGCAACTTGGCTAGCATCACACCTCAGACAAGGATGCTGTCCTATTCCCAGGCAGCTATGGCATTGCAGGGATGGTCCTGAAAAACACTCTCTAAAATAGAGAGGGCAATGTAAGGGAAATCTCTGCTTGAAAATGTGTCCCCCCATCTGTTAAACAATATTCAGGTGCTCCTGCATTTATGCTTCCTCCAGATTTATGCAGCCATGGCTTTCAAAGGCAGATTGTCTATGAGAAGAACAGATGGAGAGAACAATACTCCCATCCAAGCTTTGCACCAGAACTGAAGAAGTTTGTAATCTGGTTCTTGTTTACAGAGCCCAGGCTTCAAATTAAGCCCCCTCTGGTCTGAATCACTGGGTAGCTCAGGAGCCCGTGGCAGAGATGAGATCCTCCTGGTTTTTCTTAGTCTTTTCTGCTGGTTTCCCATCTAGGGCTATATTGTGAATGCAACAGTGGTTTCAGGGATGTTTTCTGCATGAGCACCCATTGGGGTCAAAACCTGGGCCAAAGATAACAGGGTGTCAGGGCCAAAATTTCCTTCTTCCCCATTGATATGGGAGAGCACTTTTCAGGTTCCCAAGCTTCATGACTACGTGGTGAGCAAAGTCTCTCCACTGCCCCGAAGCTTTCAGCAGTGCAAAATTTGCTGTAAAATGATAAAACTAATTTAATGGAAGAAAAATAATACTCAGTTGTATCGGCAGCTAGATCCCAATCTCTCTGCTTTCTGCATCTCTGTCAATATTCAAAGGAAAACAATGTGATTGTTAATTACAAACTGTTTTGAATGCATGAAAGAAGCCGTTTCAGAGCCAGAGCCTGCCGGAGGCAGGGAAGCTGAGAATACGATGCGTGCGGAACTGCTTTAAAGGGCGGAAAGTCCCACTGTAATTAAGGCTGGTGCAATCGTTGTAACAGACGCAAGGTGGAAACGTTACCTTGCTTAGCTTTCCTCTTGTCTTTTCTCTGCCTCTTGGGTTGTGCTTTGGACAAGGTGGAAAACGCTGAAATATCAACAGAGAGCTTTGCATTTCGAAGAAGCTAATGCATAAGTGATGCTGTGATTCATTAGTTGTCTATCCATGCACTGGTGTCCCAGGGTCCACAGGAAAATCAGCAGCCCTTATTGAAAGCTGGCACTCTTCTGTGCTCATCTTCTGCTGGCAAGGCAGAGATGCACAGGAAGGAAGAGACCCCCTCAGTGCAAGAGTTAATGCTCGAAACACAGTTGCTTTTCGCAGCTCCACATGATCTTTTTAATCCCATCATGATCCAGCCCACTGTGGGGAAAGCAATCCCAATACCCTGATGATGTATAGGACGAAAGAGAAGCACACCTCAAAAGGGAGGAGTCGTCTGAATGCAGCACATGTACAAGGTAAAATACGTACAGGCATGCAGCGAGACATGCGCAGTATTCCAATGAACACTGGGCAGGGAGGGAAGTGCCTCAGATGCAGACACACAGATGTGCACCACACACATATGAAGAGAAGCTTCCAGAGGAACTCCAGGCATGTGGCACATGGGCAGCTGTAAAGCAGCAGCTGACAGGGGAGGGATGCTCCGAAGGTCCCAGGACCAGCCCTGGGCAGAGTGCATCCATGCGCTGTGCACTCATAGCTCACTTGCTAGCAAAAGGTCCCACTTGGGCAGGACCAACCTTCACCAAGCCCACCTGGGGCTGGAGAAGATGTGGAGGATGGCATTTCACAGCAGCACATCTGTGGGGCCAGAGGGAGGGGGACAGTGGCTGGAGTATGTGTGCGACAGCAGGGAGGGGAGACAAATAAGATGTAAAAGAGAGGCTGGATCAGACACCTAAACCAAGGAGGCCCTTGGATAGAGCCATGTGGAGGGCCTGCGGAAGGTCCCAAGAGCCCAGGGCAGCTTGCAGCACCAATTCACAGTCACCTACTCACCACCAGAGAGGGACTGCAGAGCCCAGAGTGCTTGCAGCTGCCCAGCCAAGGGCAGACACACCATTGCCACTACACCTCTGTCTCCTCTCACCTCTTCTCTACAGCACCATTGGAGAAACCACCAGCACCCCACGCACAGAGCAATGTGCCTGCTGGTTTACACTGAAGAGGGCAGCTGCCTGCTCTGCAGTTCAAAGGCAGCCTCCTTCCACTTACCAGCAGGGCTGAGGTTAATCCTCAGGGAAGGAGATAGTGCAAGTAAGCGACTGTGGTCGCTCTGTCCTCTGTTACTCCACAGGACTTGGAAGCTGCAGGTCTCCTTTCCCAGCTCGGTGGCTGCTCCACACTTTGCAGCCAAGGCAGCTGATGTTGAGACCCCTCTTCAGCATAGCCAGCCAGGCTGTCTTCTCATTGCACCCCCTTGCAAACTGCTTGAAAGCGAAAGTCTCTGCTCAACCTTGCTCTGCTCCCCTTGGAGCCCTGCAAAATGATCTCAGCACCCCCACAGCTGCCTTTCTCTGCCCCTGCCCTGGTTTATTGCCCACATCAGTAAGACAAACGTCCCAGGGCGCTTTGCTTTCTCCTCTCCAATCCATCTCCTTCATCTTTATCTGCCTGCCCTCGCATTCCTTCACATCCAGCTTCTCCTCCCCAAAAAGGGATGCTCATAAACGTTTTGGCTCCATCACAGGGAAATGCTCCCATGGCCCTGCCCCTCTCACAACCCAATCCCAACCAAATGCCCTCACATCAGCACAGCCCTTCATTCCTGGGAATTTGCAACGCTCCCGGGGTGTTTTTTCTCTTCCATAGGATTCATGTTGACATTGGTGCCCCCCCAACACCCTGCTCAGGAGGCTGCCTGACCCCAACACAGTCCCCCCCCAGCTCTAACCACAGGGATGGCCAGCAGGAGCACCATGCCTAAGCCTGTGGCTGCGGTCTTACTCCACATTGTGGCTCTGCTCCTCCTCCTCTGCTCACAACCTTCCTCCTACGGGCTCCGGTGACTAATGCTGATGGCACAGGCTCCTCTCGTCGTGCATCATCCAGCACATGTGGGTGTGCGAGGGTGAGAGCGAGCACACAGAGGGGGAGCTGGTGAGAGTGTGAGACGGGCTGCAGGAGCCTGTGTGTGATGGTGTGATGGGGGGACAGCCTGGGGACCAGGAGGGCAGCAAGAGCTGGGGATGAGAAGAGACATCCGTGTAGCACTTGCTGGTGGGATATTGCTCAGAAGGTCCTGATCACCCAGGGTGAGCAAAGGAATGGACTTGAAGCAGCACTGTGTACACTGGGAAGATTGGTTTCTCTTACGTGAGAAAGAGCAGGAGGCCAGCCAGAATGACTGAGACCCCAAACCCCTGCCTCAGTTTCCCCATGGGCAACACTTACTATTGCCACAGCCATTATTTCTCAGCAGCCCCCCAGGCTGCCGTTCTCACACTGGTGATGCAGCGCCAGGAGCTCATGATGCACCGAGCCATCTGCAGTGACCATGAAAGTGGATGTGCGGGAACTCGGAGACAACAGGGTGGCCCAGCACTGCCCACTGTCCCTTTCATGGGCTGCTTCATCACCCATGGGGTGTCAGAGCCTCAAGAAAAGGAGCTGCTCTGGGTCAGGCACTGAAGAGACCCTCCTCTCTCTCAGCAGTCCCACCAGCCGCCATTTAGACCCAGTGCACAGGGCACTGGTTGGTGGCTCCTGGGGGAAGCAGGATAGCATCCCCAAGGAGCCAGGTCCATGCAGACTCTCAACCCAGCCATGGAAAAGTGCATTGCATTGAGGTCTTCTTGCCTGCTGTGTCCTGGTCAGCCTTGGCTGCTCACCTGCAATTTACCTGGGCATGCGTGCACCCATGGAAGCCTTGGCTATTGCTCTTAAGGGCTGCAGGGCTCCAGCCAGGGCTCCCTTTGCTTTGTAGGAGGACACACACAGTACCTGTGTCTGGGATGCTGCTGTCATCTCAGGCTTTGACTGCAGGATGAGCCCCAGCATCCTGTCCACCAGGTATGGTAAAATCCCACCTCCAGACCCTGCTGTCCCCTCGGGCCATTACATCACATTATTATAGCTATGAACTGCTATTAGGGGCTCATGGCACGTCTGCCCACCTTTGATCACCCCACTGCATGCCTGCTACCCACTGGGACAGCCAGGAGTGAGACCCTTTGTCCTCATCCCCTCTTGCCACCCAGGATGCACTCCTTGGGCATCCCATGGGAGGCCATGCAGCGCACTTAAGCCAGGCAGTTAACCATGCCTGTGCTTCCCAGGCATGTGGTTTGTGTTTTACAAGCCCACTTAAGAGCAGAGGAAGGGGCAAGCAGCCAGCTGCTGGTGTCCCCAAGGGCTCCGGCGCCCGCACAGCCCTGCAAACCTGGGTAATGGGCTAAAGAGCAGCGGAGAAAGCTGGAGCAGCCAGATAATGTGAGCAGAGCAGACAGGGCTGCCCGTGGGCTGCTCCTCCTCCTTGCTCACAGGGAGAGTGTGGTTTTCTCCATCCCTCAAGGAGATCCCATGTCCTGATGGGGAGGCAGGATCAGGCTGAGGCCCAGGAAGCCTCTCCTCCCATCCTTGCATCCCATGGGAGTTGTTCCAATGCGGCTGCTCGCTCCCCTGCCGGCACCATCCAAGCCACACTAAGGGACACAATGTCCTGGAGCAGCAAGGAGGGTAGCAGGATAAGACCTCCAGCACGGAGGCTGGGAGCCACCTAATAAACTGAGGGTTTTCATTAGCTGTGCACTGGATAGAGCTTTGTCTTGGAAGGGAATGGATCCAGAACACAGAGGGCAGAGATGGAGATCCTTCCCCCAGGTCCTGCCCACATCACACAAAAGACGCGCTATGGGACAAAAAGGACACATTTAGGGATGCTGAAGGTGTTCAAGCCTCTGTTTGCAAAGTTGCAAGGCACAACAGTCAGCAAATGTCAATGCAGCAGGTCAGCATCAGTATTGACTTAGAGGATTTCTCAAGACCTAATCCCCTCAAAAGCCTCCAGACATCAAACCCCATCACTGACCCCGCAACCATCGGAGACAGGTTTCATTTCCTAGCAGTGGTGGTAATTTGTTGTATAAACCGTGTGCATAAGCAGCAGGATGGAGCCCCAACCAGGAGGTTTCATGGTGGGTCCTGAGCATTTTTTGGCACCTACTCTTTGCATCAGAAACACAGTCCTCACAGGCACCTCCAACCAGAAGAATGGACAGGAGAAGCAACAAGTACTCCTCAGTCTTTGGCATAAAGACACATATAAAGAAGAGCACTTTCAGCCCAAGTGGCAAGGGCAGACCATCTGCAAATCATAGAATAGGTAGGGTTGGAAAGGACCTTAAGATCATCAGTTCCAACCCCACATCCCTATGTCCCCGGAGCCCTCCAGTGCAGGTCCTCACGCTACCAGGCTCAGGAGGACCTGTCCCTTTGGAATGTCCCATGCTCAGCTGCCCCAGAGCATCCATCCATCACACTGAGGACACATTTACCAGTCAGCCTTCATCCAGAAGCACCTCATCCGGAAGGCTTTTGGCAGCTGCTGCATCACAAAGCATTTTCCCAGCTTCTATGTGAACATCTCCATTCCAGGAGAGCCCATAAACACCCGGCAGCGGCTCTGGCATCAGGGTAGATGCGGGCTGGAAGATGCTGCCTGCCAATTCAGCAGTGCTGCGTATGAACACCTCACAGGGGCCTGCTGCAAAGGGAAAGCTGGCCAAATCCTGCTTATCAGACAGGATCTACCCATATCCCTGCTCACAGCACTATGGCTGCATGTTCTTTTTGTCAGCTGATGATATGAGGCTGAAATGAAGATAAATGAGCACAGAAAAGAAGATAAATCCCTCCTGAAAGCACATCTGAACTCGGGATAAAAAAGCAATGCTGTAACAAGGGTTTCTTCTTTTCTTCTCCCCAAACTTCGGGAACTTGGATGTGGGTGTGAATACCACTTTAAGGATTTATAAAATGACACATGGCCTCACCTGTCAGCATGCCAAAATCTGAATGTCGGTTTTAATTACACCGAATATTTCACTTTCTTATGCAGAGGCATAATCAATTATCTTATTTAAAGGCATTACGATAATGTGTGTGTAAAATGGAGCCATTCCCTGTATTGCATTAGATTCTCTAATTATAGGAGAATGTTTGGAGCTAAAATGTCAGCCTGTCATCTGGCGGGTGTGTAATTCATGATCTGCATTTGCCGGCACGGATGGAGCTGACAAAAATCACATTCACTCCTTTCCACTGCTTTGGCCTCAAACTTGCCTGCTCTGGAGGTGATAAATCCCACCCCATCTCCCTTCCCGGAGCACAGCGAGTCCATCCCATCCTGTCACAGGTGGATGATGCTGTGGGGAGCAGAGTCTGACAAAGTGCTTTCTGTTGATGGGTGTTTCTTAGTTAAACCTCGTTGCGCATAGAGATCAAGCGTGAGGTTATAGATAAGCTCTTGGGCAGCGTGGAGCTGTTAGGATGTGATCATGGGCTTAGCAAACAGCTTCCTTACCTGGCAGGAGGAGACCCAGGCACAAGCAGAGCTGGAGGCAGAATACAAAAGCCACCAGGGACTTTTCAAAACACCCTCATCTGAATTATGAATAATGAAAGCCCTCCAACTCTCAGTTATTAAAGCAAAGGGATTAGATAAAAATAGTGTGCTTGTTTCTTGGGAGTCAGTCCTTTCTCTGAGCATTACCCAAGTGAAAGCCGCCTGGATCGCTTCACTGCTTGTATTTTGTAGAACACTTCATGATCGCATCCATGGCATCACTTCAAGTGGGTGACCACACAGTGTGGGGGGAGGAGAGAAACCCCTTTGACTTGGGGCATGGGGAAGGAGGAGCTTGGGGGTTCTGGTGGTTATTAAACCCTCTCAGAAATGCTGCAGGGGCATTGCTGTGACAGCACCAAAACAGCAATCGTGATCCCTGCAGGGCAAGGGATGATGAGAAGCATCACCCTGGAGGTGATACCTCAGCAGCACCACATTATCACAAAGGAGATGGTTCTGATGACAGAAACACAGCTGGTGGCTGTGCCACTGACCAAAGGGACAAATTACTCATGAGAGGGATGTCCCTTCATCCAAGTCACCCCAAAACACCCCTGTAGAACCAGTCACAGCACACTGTGTGATACCACTGGCTGCAGGCAGTGCAATGTCCTGACCTGTCCCTGTGTCCCAGCTGTCAGACCAAGCCACCTTCTTGATTTGCTGCAATGACCTGGATCTGTGCAGCACAACTGGACCCACGCCCCCCTCATGCTTTCCTCATCCCTGCCCTCCATTTCCCAGCATCATCTTTCCCATGCATGGGCATCCTAATGCAGGCATCATCCCAAAGCTGCCAAGGATCCACACGATGCCATTAAGAGGCTTATTAAAAAGTGATGCTCCAATTTAACACCTATTAGCCAGCATGGTGCCCTTTAGCAGGAAGAGGGGAACCTGCAAATGGAAGCCCCGGCTCCCAGCAGAACCCTAAGTAGCTGAATTAAACTTTACAGCTCCAATTAGAAGAACACTAAAGCAGCACCAGCACTGCGGATTTATTAACATTCATCCCATCCCCAGACTGCTGCTGGCCAGGGCTAGCAGCAGGAACAAGCGGGTGCTTTGCTGGCCATGCCCATGCCAGCAGATGCTCCATCTGCCCCAAGGGGAGGTTTTGGGAAGAGTCTAGGGGTGGGATAATGTCAAACAAAGGGGTTTTGGGGGGAACAGAGGCTGAACCCATCCCTGGTGGTTGCTGTGATTTGAGTTTCCTGTTTCTCACCAGCTGGTAGTATGCACAGGCAAAGAAGGGTTGAGCCTCTCTGTGTCCCGGTTCTTCCTTTGGTCCGGATGAGCAGGGTGAGAGCAGGAGGAGAGCAGCAGCATTCACACACAGTTCAGAGTTGTTTAAAAAGCATGGGTTTGTTCCAGGGGGTTTACAGGCTGCCTTTGCCTAATAAAGTAGTTCCTTAGCATCTTGCATCACCCTAATTACTTGTCACAATAACAAGAGACAGCTCTCATGTGCTGTGCTCCATGGCCTTGCCAGGGGACGCACAGCCAGCCAGAGAGACAGTGGGATGCACAAGTCTGTAGGGAGGATGGAGACTTGTCATTGTGCATTCCCACCCCTCGGCCCCAGCATTTGAGGTCGCTTCCCTGCTCATCTGATGTTCCCCATTTCCCCATCACAGCTCCCCAAAGCAATAGCACCAACACCTCATGAGAGGCCCCTCTTACCCAGCTTGCATTGCCAATGGGGCCCTTTCCCATCTGCAGGGATGGGAGCAGTGTTTTAGCACTGTGCTGCTCCTCTGGGATCACAAACATTCCCTCCCTGGCACAGAGGGATGTCATCATCCCTGAGCCACTAATGCCTGTGCGGGAGAGCCAGGGGTGAAGAAGGACAGCAGGACCAAACAGATCCTATTCTGGATCCCTCAGGGGTGCATCATCTCCAGGGGTTCCCCACCACAGCCCCAGGGGCTCAGCCCCCCACCAGCTCCTACATAGAACCTCAGAATGGTTCGGGTTGGAAAGGACCATAAGATCATCCAGTTCCAACCCCTGCCATGGACAGGGACACCTCACCCTGGACCACATCACTCAAGGCTCTGTCCAACCTGGCCTTGAACACTGCCAGGGATGGATGCCCCACGGAGCAGTCACTGCCCACATTGCTGCCTGCACCAGCAAAGCAGCTCCCACCTCGCCATCTCTTCTCATGCTGCTGTGACAGCACAGGAAGGATTTCATCTCTGCTGTTCTCTCCCCGTCCCCACTGCTGGCTCATCACCCCGCGTGCCCCCACCAGCCGCGCTGTCATCTCCTCACAGTCAACAGCATCTAACAGCTCTTTTCTCCCCTCTTCACGCAGGCAAACAAACAAACAAACCAACCATTCCCGGCCTTTGTAACAAGAGGAAAATTAGTAGCAGGTGAAAGCAGATTTTAATGAGAGCAAACTGTTCCCAGCATCGCCCAGGAACAGCGTTTCCTTCCCCTCCCTTCTCCTGTTCTGTGGTTTGAGTGGGTAAAAGCAAATCAGTGCAGGGAACACATAAGGTTTCTCCTGAGCAAAGTACAGGCCTAACAAAGAGCTTTCCCCAAGCATTTGTGTCCCCACTTGCTCCCCGCATGGACTCCCTATCATCCACCCTCTGCCTGTTCTCCACAGGCTGAATTCAGCCCTTATTCATGAACACTGCTCCATAAAGTGGGAACTTCTCAAGCTGAGAACCAAAACCGCTCATTCCAGTCCAATATGAAACATCTCATTTTGTTCTCACATTGCTTAACTTGGGGGTTTTAAGCTTTTTAAAAAAAGATCAATGGCAAACCTCAAACCCCCAACATCTGGGAACAAAAGGCCCCAAGTTTAGGTTCCAGAGGCACTAAGGAATTGCCTGGATGTGGTTACATGTTCCCCAAGAAACACTGCATCCTTGAGCCAAAAGGGGGTGTTTGGCTTGAATTCATTAGTACCTTTTGTTCCTTGTGCCACTATTTGTTCTGCATTTGTTTACATGAAGACCCCCCCCCCTTCCCATTCCCCAGCTCCCCTCACATATTAGAGGAACATATTTGGATATTTATAGCTCAGCTGAGCTTGCTAAATGCCTTCTTCTAGGAAAATAGTTCATCAAACTGTCTATTTTGGCTCTTGGTTTAATCTCTCTTACCCATCCATTCCCACTGATGCCGCCGGAAGCCCAGCACCACCTGAGTGTGATGGGGCACCAGCGGACAGTGGTGCACAGCTCCGTTTGGGGATGTCACCTTGCCTTAGCAAGGAGCAGTGAACTCCAGCCCTGCCACCAGCTTTGTGGACATCCCTTCAGTGCTATTACACTCAAAATGGTGCCATCACATGCCTGCAGCCAGGTTGGGCACAGCTGGGAGCCAGAACAGCCAAGCGGAGTTAGCTGAGCCGAACACCCCACTGGCAGGGCAGACAGGGCTTTGAGCATCCATGGGACAGCTCAGATGGGAATAAAGGCTTGCCTCACTCCAAAGGAATCCCAGCCGCTTTCAGCAGTGCTGGCATGGGGACAGACAATGCACTGCCTCTGCAGGAGGCAAGAACAACTTTTGAGCTGGCTGCACCCATTTATCACATGCTGGGCAATGCAGAAATGGGCCCCCCAAGGCACAGAGCAATGTGCTGCCCACCACCCTAGCTGGAAAAGAGCATCCCCAACACAGGGCTCTGGGCTGCACAGCTCTGCTGTTGTTGAAACTTGACAAACTTTAGAGAACAATCCCTGTGCCCATGGTCTATAGCTCCAAAGTCACATCTGTACCAGCACATCTGGCTGGTGCCACTCAGAGCAAATCTGTGCTCACCACCTAAGGACACAGCTCTGAAGCATCCCGCTAATCCCCCTGCATCCCACCTACAACCACATAGCCTAAAGCTTCTCTGATCCCCTTTCTCTCAATATATAGGAGGGAAACATCTGAGATCACTGCAGTTTTATTGTCAGATTTGGCAGCCCTTTCATATTTGCTTGGACTGAGATATAAATTGAATTTGGTTTTCTCCTGCTGACTCAGTTATTTGTTATAAGAATAAGCATGTGGTAATGGATTAGACGGGGGGGGGGGGGGGGGGAAGAGATTTCTCTTTCAGGCGTGTGTATGAGGTGGGATTTGCCATGCCCTGTCCCATATTTTCCTGGCACAGCTTTGCATCACCAATGACTTTGAGAGCTCCTTCCCCCGCTGCCCCGCCACAGTGGGGTGTGGGATTTGTTCCGTGTCAGACTTGTGCTTCTTCCCCCAAATTCTGCACTGTTTTAAAGCAAAGGAAACTTAACCAGTGGTGAAATCATTTGCTAAATCTGCTCCCATGTCCTTCCCCCTCCCTCAGTCCCCATCAGTCACTCTTGTGGAATCAGTGCAAAGCATTTACGGGGCTCCTCAGCTGTTTCTGCAGTGATCTCCCTGCCTAAGGAGCTGTCAAACTCCCTTTGCCCTTCCCTTTGAGCAGACCAGGAAAGGTACATCGTGTTCCCTGCATCCTTCCCACCTCCCTGTTCACGGCAGAGCTGTACTGCACCGCCACCAGCCCACAGGGACTATGGCAGCACATGCAGCATTAATGCATGGATCTGCTCACCAGCCCTGACATTTCTATGCTTCCCATCCCAGCATTGCTGCTTCATCCAGGGTTTAGCGCCCCGAGTTTCCCCCATTGCCTCCAACTGGGGGCAGAGCCCCCAAACCCCCAGGCAGCAGAGCCCAGCTGTGGCTCTCCAGCATCCCTCCTCCGTGGCATCATGTGGGGAGTTCTCATGGAAAGCCCATTAAAACCTCCTGTCCCTGGCTCTTGACAGGGGCTGCGGGTCCTTACAGCATCCCTGAAACCACAGCACACTCTGCAGGCACTCGCACCACAGCACCGACCCCAAACCCTGCTCCAGCTCATCCCAAGCAGCACAGCACCAAGCCCTGGCCACCACATGGGATGGAGGCACTGGGCTGCAGACACGTCTGGTGCTACACCAAGGCCATATCCGTAGACACCAGCAGGAAGGCAAAGGCATTAAATAGACCCCTTAACATCATCCTCCTACCTGGCCTTGCAGTTTTACCTCCCCTCTGCATCCTCTGGTTGCCAACCACTGCCTGCAGCAGGGTTTGGTCACTGCCATGGGACTTTGCCTCTTCCAATGCTCACCCCAGCTCAAGGCTCCAGTAAAGCAGTGGCTCCACTAATCATATCAGCATGAAGATGGCTTATAGCGCTGCCACTGCTGTGCGCCAGCCCTGCCTGACCCCCAATGAGGTTAGAGATGCTGGCAGAGCCCCCTCAACAGCAAACAGTGCTAAAGGGAAGTTTGCAAAGAGCTACCTGGCAGGGGTGGGGCTTGCTGGAGGCACCAAGAGCAGCCTCCAGCAAGGAGACCTCCACAGCAGGCAGAGAGCAGGTCAACCCTGGAGCATATCCTGCAAGGGGTCACTTAGGAAAAGAGGGAAAACAAAAGAAAAAGCAGAGGCCTAAGAGAAAAAAGCCACACAGCTCTACCAAGAGAAGCAAAACAGAGCAAACACAGCCCAAACCATGAACCCAAGACCCTTTTATACCCAGGAGATACCCAGTTTCCCACCCATCAGGGAAAACACCCCACTTAACAAGCCCACATCAAGCTGGATATGAAGCAGTTGTGGTCTCTCCAGGCCCGTAAAGCCCTCACATCAGTGGTTTCACCTGCAGAAACCATCTGGCCCCAGTCCCTGGGCATCTCCCCATCCCAGTGCCTGATGCCTCGGTGCAGGGAAGGAGGCCAGAGCCTGCCAGAAAGCAGCAGTGTTTCTGAGCAGAGCTCTTGCAGAATCCCCATCCTTTCCCGCACGATGCGCAGCAGGAGCAGCCGCAGTGTTCCCTTCCCACCTCAGAGGGAAGGAGCTGCGAGGCAGACAGAGTCTCTCAGCAATGAAGTGCTGCAGAGCAGGCTGCCAGGAGCCGGCTGGGATGCTCCTAAAGAGCATCCGGCAAGCCTCAATAACCTGGATCTGCTGCTGGAGCCCTGTGCAGCAGAGAAGCCCTTGGCTGCAGCTCCTATCAGGAGGCTGATGGCCAGGAGAGTCACTGTGGGGTGCCCCAGGGTTGGACCAGCCCCACTGATGACTCTTGATGTCCCCCTCAAAAACTGTGGGAGTTGTCCCTGCAGACAATGAGAATGATGCTGGCTCAGAGGAGATGTGCGCTGGGGAAATCTGGCTCCAGTCACAGCCCAAGGGAGATGCGTGGGACACCAGCTCTCTGCCTACAGGGCCTGAGCCTTGAGATGCACACGTGGGGGGTAAAACCCACTGCACCGTTTACACTCGCTGTTGGAGGTGGTGGGATCCCATGGGCTGCTGTGTCCTCCCTGCTGAAGCTACACACTGCACTCAGCATCCCTCCCTGGGGTATCCCACACAGCCCCATCTCTGCCTGCATCACCCGCGGGCTGGCATCTTCATGCCCAAAATTGGTCCCAGATGTGGAAAACTCAACAGCTAAAAGCAGCACGTTCCAGCCCCTTGGGGCTTTTGTTGCTAAAACTGCAAGGCTGCAGTGGGGCTCTTGGCTGGCCCTGTCCACCACTGGTGCCTCAGCCTCTGTCCAAGCACGTCTGCCTCTCATGAGTGTTTAGAAATAGAAATAACAACAACCTCTTCTCCCTTTGCTGCCTCGTTGGAGAAATAGCTTAATTAGTTAATAAGGGGTTTAATTTGTTGTAGAGCTGTGTGAAGAACTTGCAGAGGGCGAGCTAAGTCAGTAAGTCAGAGCAATGAGCTTTAGAGGCAGGCTGGCAAGGGGAAGGTGCCCCACCGTGGCTGGCCATGTCCCACAGGAAGACCTGGCTCTGCCTCCAGCCTCAATAAGGATTTCTTGTCAGGCCTAAGGAGCTTCTCTTGGTGGCAAAATGATCGTGTCCCAGCAGAAAAATGGGGTAAAACAGTGCTTTTTGTTGTGATGAACAATTTTTGCCCACTTTAACAAGGCAGGAAGATGCTGCTGGCCCCAGATGTGGCAATCCCCCTTCTATGCAGATGTGCAGCTCTCAGTATCCTCCCAGCAGTGGGGAAAGGCAGGGAGGTGACCACAGGACAGCTTTTATTCCCACACACTCAATGTATGAAGATGCTGCCCCTGATTATGGGTTTCAAAGTCTTTATGTCCAAGTGCACTGGGCCTGTATACCCAGATCTCCTGCATCCCTGTCCTGGCTGTTGCAGCAGGACCTGGTCCCTCAACACCCAGGCCCCTTGGTCAGCAAAGCTCTGTCAGCAAGCTCCTGCCTGATCCAAAACAACCTGGAAATGAGTGTTTATCCATAGCAACATTTAAAATGTGTAAAATGTGTCTTTATATGGAATCATACTGCAGAAGAGGCTTCAGCACTCCTTATTCCCAAGACTGGGGCAGGGGACAAGGACATGCGATGGCAGCCAGGATGCTCAGTAGTGGTTAACAGCTCTCATAAACGTCCTTACAACCCTGGTTTCTGCTGGACCTTGTTAAGGGTGAGCTCTTAGGCAGATGAGCAGGGTAGAGGAGACAGACAGGGTCCTGATCTTGCTTTTGGCACAGGCTGTTTCAGCCTGTTAGAACACAAAGGGCTGATGGAAAAAGCTGAATGCAGACTGCACCAGCAGCTCATCACCTCCTTCTCCATCCCTCTTCCCCATTAGGCACCACAGTGCAGCTCTGTTGAGGACTCTGCATCACGTCACATAGCTCTGATCAATTTAATGCATGGCTTTACCAACCCCATGGTGGCTGGGCTTCCCAGATAAGCCTCCTTGATCCCATTGAGCACCGGCTGATTTCCCGGCAAGAAAAGGGTCAGTCCTGGGCCCAGAGCCACAGAATGCTGCTGGGGTCCAGACCAGGAGATGCCAGAGGAGCCAAAGGCTTCTCCCCAGCAAGCCAAGGCAAACGCACAACAAACTCGCCTCTCTTCCCATAGCACATCTCTCCTTGTCCTGTTTGGGTGTTGCTATAGGTAATTCCCTGCTTGATGTCTCATCAGGGATGGGGGGGAGGGAGACACCATTTCAGGATAAGACAAAAGGGCTCTTTCTTACCCAGCATCAACCTCAGGCATCACTCGAGAAAAACTCTGGGCAATTAGTGGAGCAGAAGAATGTTTATAATTGAAATCCAGTTTGTAGCACTACAGGCGGTTCCCTCGAAAGTCAATTTCTCAGAGACCAGAGGAAAAAATAAGGGGAGAAAATAATGGAGACAGAAGGGGGAAAGGGAACTAGTTAGAGAGTTTTAAAACCTCGCTGAAAACTCCATTTAGTTTAACATTGCATGATAGCTTTCATAATTCAGAACAAAGTGCAAAGCTCTTTAATGAGGCCATTAATGACCCTTTAATTTACTCCACCAGGGCTGAATTCATAAAACATTTATGTTCCATTTACACAGGATTTTCCTGAGACTCTTCAGGGCAAGTCACCATCATAGAGCAGGTGCGATGAAACGAAGGGCTCTTCTCTTCTGTTCCCTCTCTTCTTCATCCTCCGCATGTGTCTTTTAATTCTGCCAGAGGAGCTGCAGGGACCCAGGGGGGAGAAGAGCCATTTCTGACCCTTCTGCATGGTAAATAGATGCAGAGTGCTCTCTTGTATTCCTGCCCTAGGAACAATGAAACCCTTTTTAACATCTAGCTGGGGCCTCCACAGTCAGCCTTAAAAACCATCCTTATAAAGATCATTACAGCCCAGCTCCAGCTCATTACTCGCTTGCCTGCTGGGAGAGGTCTTGCTTGTGGTATTGGATTTGCTCTTGGGGCAGCACTGTTGATCTCTGAGCATCTGGGGGGGATACATCCCACCAGCTTTCCAGGCTGCTTCCCACTGCTTTGGGGGGTGACAGAGAAAGGGATGAAGGGAGGCTTGAAGGATGCAGGTACCAAGGTGGGTGCTGAGGCTGCTGATGCTGACTGCTTCTCTTGCTAGGGAGGGTAGGCTGGACTGGAAGCACTGTTAGGCATGGGCTGAGCTGGTAGCTGGGGTTATCTCTTGGCATCTCAATATCTCGAGTCCCTGCAGCTATGGGCAGCTCATAGAGCTGTCACAGCACACATGGGGCAGCACCCCCTGGTGAGAATAGCTTTCTCTGCTTCAGGACTTCTATGCACTTCTGGCTTTGACCTAAACAGAGTTTCTTGCACCAACAGACACAACATTCATGGCAAACTCAGGAGGGTGGAGGTGCCAACCCACAAGAATCAGTCCCCCAAAAGCCTCTGCAGGGAGAGGCAGGGAAGATGCTCTCAGAGTATCAGCAGAGGAGAAAGTTGGAATGCCTTGGAGAGTACATTAAGAGCCAGTGTTTCTAATGTCTATAAATGACAGTCACAGTTCACGCCTGAAGATGCATGGAGCTGGGTCTGCCCGCTGCATGTGCCTGGTAATTTGTGGGGACACAAGCTCAGAAGAAGCTTTCGTTTCCATATCATTGCCCTCTCCCCCTCACATCCAGGTTGGGTTGTCACTCCCATTTCCTTCTTCACCCCCAGTTTTGCTGACGCAGGTCAGAAACCTGATGGACCATCGAGGCACTGACACTGCTTGCGTCTGTGTGGTTCATGAGTCATCCTCCTGGTTTCACAGCTAAAGGACTGCTGACGCTGATGCCCTCAGAAAGGACACAGCAGCAGGAGCATCAGTACCTTTGAAACCATATCAGCGCTCATTGGCAGAGGGATATGTGCACGTTGGGTTTGTTATTGTAAGGTCTCTTGCATGCACCAGGTTTTATACACCAGGCTTGTGGTTGTAGGGTCATTTTTTTACTTCACGGGAAGGAAGCAGAGAGGAAGATTGCTTGACCTGCCTGGTTCATTGGTGCAGAACAGCTTTGCAACAGGGGGTCAGGTTTGTCAGAACACTCACATCACAAAAAGAAATTATGGCCAAAAGAAATCTTAAACATGGATAAAAACATCAGTTACAAAAATAAAAAAAACCACTTCAACGGAGAGGGGAAAGAAACAGCCACCATTTGCAAATATTCCAACCTCGCACTCAAAAGGGATTAAGCATTAAAAGCACCAGGACAGGATAAATAGGGAACTGGTCCAGTTCAAGTCCAAAGCATCCAGTGTGAGCAACGCAAGCGGCGTTGCAGGAGATCAGAGAGTGGGAGGGGAAGGAACCTGCAGCAAGAAGAAAGGGCAAAACAGAAGTGGCTGCCCAAGGGGCTAGAACATCCAGCAACAGGTTGCCCATTCTGCCTGCCATAGAAGGGACGCGCTGCATCCCTGTGTGAAGGTAGGATGTGCCTAGTGGATGCATTTGTGGACCAGAGAGGCAGGGAAAGCCACAAATCCTTGCTGATATCACCCCAAAAGGAAATGAAGAGGCAGGAGAGCAGCAGTGCTAAAGGGAGCCCAAAGGTGGAGCTGGGATCATTCCTGGAATGCTGTCATATACAGTGACAGCCAACTGACAGAGCGCAGGGAAAGGAGTCGGCACAGGGACTGTCACACAGGCTGCCTGCAGATCCACATGCTCGGAGGGCTCTTATTCCCCTTTACTCTGGTAACAAAGAGCTCTGGGCAGCTCCACGAACAAGTTGCCTTTAGCTTGATTGTTATTTGATTTCCATAAATATCAGTGCAGGGACCCCATCCAAACTGGACCCAGGTTGTTTATGAAGCACAGGCTGCCATTTAGTTAGAAACACATGGGCTCTTCTTACTGCATTTCCCTAGAAAAGAGGCAAAAAGCAACAAAACAGTGATTTAAATTAAAGGAAAAATATTTAGCAAAAATCAACATTTGCACTCACACCCAGAGGCTGGGATGGCTCGCAAGCACTCAATTCCTTGCTCCTCTATCCCAGTTTCCCACTTAGCCTATAGCCACGGGCTTTGGTTTGCTGAAGTTACCCATGTTGGCCATGGAGAGAGGCACATGGGGTCAAGACTTGCCGACTATGAAATACAAGTAGGCTCTTTAAGCTGCCTACATTTGTATAAATTCAACACTTCCAGGTAGCTCACACACCTACAAGAGCAGAGACCTCACAGCTGCTGCCCTTGAGGACATGGTACTCGAAGCCAACAGATACACCACCATTATGAGGATCTTTTTGTACTTTAGCTAAACCCAGAAACACAGAGTTCCAGACACATTGAAAAACCGCTATACAAACATCCATGAGTGAGCCAAGCTCCTCTGAGCAGTCAAAGATCTCTCTTCACCACTATAGCTGAGTGCACAGGCACCTGAGCATCCTCATGCATCTGCTTTCCTTCTGCTGCTTAAAATCCCCAAGGAGAAGGCAGCTGAAGCATTTAAAGCCTCGGTTTGGTCACTCTGACAGGCCCCAGGAGGTGGCCCAGTGCCCACAAGGTCTCTGTCCTACTGCTGGTACTGATGCTGTCTGAAAATCAAGGTGGTTTCTCAGCCAAACCACAAGCTACAAACAGTAGAGGATCAGCAGGTCAGTGGGAAAGTGCTGTTTTCTTTAGTACAGCTGCTGGGGTTTATAATCAAGACTATCTGATACACTGATGTCATGCTAGTAATGGTATAACTCTATATCAGCCTAATGGCACAATGGGTTTACAAAAGGAGCAGTATATGCAGAAATACGCATTCATGCTTGCTAATCCCTCATAAGCCTGTAATCCTGATTCTTTCTGTTCCAAATAATAAGTGCAGCTCTATTAAGACCCTATCACTAGATGCATACTGAATTCCTTTCTTCCTGCCTGGAATCAGCTGGGTACCCTACATATGGTGGGGCAGGGGGAGATATATCATCCCTGCCAGCCCTTAGCCCCCTGTAATGATGACTGATTGTGCATGCTTGAAAATCCCATTTTGGGGCTTCCCCCTCACCTGTACCAGAGGGAGCACATGGAAGCAGCCACAGCTTCGCTACTGCTTCCTTTCTGGAGGGTCTAAAGTTCCCTTCTGCAGGGCATTTCTGCATCAAAATGAAGCACATTTACTCACAGGCATGCAAGAGGATACCCACTGGTGTTTGACAGCCTCCTCCAGCCAGCCCTGCAGAGGCTTTTTACCTCCTTCTTACTGGTTGTGTCCCAGCACTGCCAAATTTCCACCTCAACCAGCAGACCCAGCCACAGACAGCAACTTCCAGGGACTCTTGGCATGAAACAACATTTCATAGGATCCCAGACTGGTTTGGGATGGAAGGGACTTTAAAGCTCATCCAGCTCCAGCCCCTGCCATTGTCAGGGACATCTTCCACTAGAGCAGGTTGCTCCAAGCCCCTGTGTCCAACCTGGCCTTGAACACTGCCAGGGATGGGGCAGCCACAGCTTCTCTGGGCAGCTTGTGCCAATGCCTTCAAATGGTTCTTTCATAACCATTACTGGTTCTTTCATAACCATTCTCTAGCCACTGCATACAAACAACCTGGAAACAACCCTTCCAGAAGTGATAAAGTAATAGTCACTAATTACACAACTTATTCTTTGGCACCAATAAAAAAAATGATTTTGTGTTACAAAGAAGGAGAAAAAATATCTAAGGATTTGTTTAATTAAAACCACAATGTATTGAAACCCCAAGTAATGTTAATGGTGTAGACAATTCTTTGTGCGTATAATTAGTAATTAATTACCTCAAAGAATGACACTTTCTTTGCTTTAAAGCTATTCATCTCTCTACTTGTTTTCTTTTTCTCTTGCATGTGACTGTCTTCAGGGAACACAAATCATGGTGCATCAGCTCCCCACCTTGCTGCATGTACAATTCCTTACCTGCAGGCAGATGGGCCACATCCTCACCTCTCTCATCACGATCTGCTCCAAGGAACGATCCCAGTCCTCCCACCTCAGCATACCTCTGCCTGGAACAGCTGCTCTCCATACCTAGAGCTCAGCAAAAATGGTGCAAATTGTGACTCCAGCCATGAAGAACCGCTGGGATAGAGCTGACAGGCAGAACATCTACAGCCTTCTGCAGAGGGAGGCATGGAACAGGCTTTTAACCCAGCGCTATATACATATTATGCTTATAAGCCCCGATGTTAACCAATGTTATATATATATTTTAAGTATTCATGTATTCATAGCTATAAAGGCCTTTCTCTATTTGAACTAAATTGTATAACCATGACCTATTATCCCATAAGGCTTTTTAGTCATGTTATATGCGCACTGAGATTATAGTGCTCCTTGGTAGTAGGTGCAGAAGCATTCTGGAGGAGACAGAAGGTGATGGATGATCCTACTAAGGCTCAGCAAAGAATCCAAAACCACAAGAACCAAGCAGCTCTGTAGCACAGCTGGCTTCACATCTGAAAGATCAGCTGAGGGGTTGGCTTTTCCTTGGGAGAAGGACGGAATGTCACTCGACCTTGTTCCTTCCAAAGGGAGATGCTAACAGCACCTACAGAGCGGGGACAACAGTGCTCAGCACATATTTCTTTCACACTCACCTGTCGCTAGTGCTGGTGGCTCCGACTTCCTGCAGTGCTCCCTGTCTGCTCCCTGACCTGTGAGACAGGCTGCCCTCTGTAGTGCTGCTGACAGTGATCCTGGCTCAAGGGCTCCATATGCTGCATCCCCAACATGCTCTTCTGCCCTGCTCCTCAGGGACACTGTATCTGCTCACATCAGCACCTGCAGACAATGGGACTTGTCACTGGCTCCCGGTACTACCCATCACAGAGCCCAGATGCACCCTGGCAGCACCCTTAATGTTCAAAGAAAAACACAACCTCCTTGGAAAAAACACTGCATCAGCATCCTGCAAGGTGCTCCTGTGCTTTTGTCCCTCCCTGTCCAGCCAGGAGATCAATGCAAGTCATGTTGGTGAGATCGGCAAGTCCCCTGCTTGGATCTATCTTCACCTGGGGACCCCTCTGGCTGCTGGCTTTGAGATTCACGGTCACACAGGCATAGGCAGCAAGATGTTCGCAGCCTGCGCGTGCATTCCCAGTGCGCACCAGGGAGACCCTCTCAGACATGTTACATCATTGCTGTCTTGGGAGTCATGACAAGGTGCTGGTGCCAGGACACACAGTGGTGGCCAGGGATGCTAGTGTCCTCTCACCGTCTCTGATGCTCGAGTTGCTCCAACGCAGTCGGGGTGGAAGCAGCAGCGAGCTGGCTGCTGGCTGTTATGTTGGTGCCAGATGGTGGATGAGATTAAAAGAATTTGATTTTCAAATAATCCATAAACCTGGCTGAGCTAATGTCGTTTCATATGCATTATCTTGTAATCCCAGGGAAGAGAACGTTTCAGAGCAAAGAGCCTTATTCTCCCTCCCTGCAAGGACTCTTAACAAGCTATAGATAATCCCCTTTTTGTTGGAAAGGTGCTTACAGGGGACCTACAATACCCAGAGCGTGGCAGAGAGGCTGTGGCTCTGCACTACTGCTTGAGAAGAAGACAACCAGGTACCAAGCACCACAGGGGCTGTCTTGCCCTGAGCTTCATAGTGGTGGAAGCAGCACACAGCAGGGCCCAGGGACACCTTGGACTTTAGACCCCTGGTCACTAAGGAAGGATAAAGGAGAAATTTTTTCACTCTTATCCCACAGTAGTGCATGGGAGCCCATGCTGCATCACTGAGATAATGGAAGATACATACCATTTTCTAGGCAAATTCACTGTTATGACCCCTTTTTAGGGATACCCCCCCAAAGCACCCCTTCTGCATCCCCATTCCCCTGCACAGCACCCTGAGTATCCCTCAGCATCCCACCACCCACCCTCAATCCTCAGATGCTGCCTGCCTGCTCCCTGCCTCTTCTCTGTCCTAGAGACTCCTTTGAGGCTTCTGTTACTTGCCAAGCCTCCATGGAGCAAAGACGACCCTCTCCCAACCTCTGGGATCCTTCAACGTGCAAGTCACCAAGCTTGGGCACAGCAGTTAAAAATCAGTGAACCCGATTCCATGCTGCAGGCTCCCACGGTGGAGCCTGCAAGAGCTGGAGCAGGAGGTGACTTTAAAGGGAAAGAAAAGCTCCACGAATGGGATTTCTCAGTCACTGCCTGCCATCTAGTGCCTAGCAGCGAGCTGTTTCACGGGCAGCAAGTGACATCCACCTCCATCCTCAGGGGAACTTAGCTCTTAAAGTAGAGCCAGCGACATCTGCATATCAGGCTCCCAGAGATAGGAAGTTCCCCGCTGTGCCGCTTACTGTGGGCCAGAGAGAGGGCTTTGGTGTCAAATAGCCCAGATCCTCGTGGGATCTGTCAAGGAAAGCACCCAAGGAGGGAGGGGAGGTGATGTTGTGTGCCTGCCTGGGTTGCAAACACGGTGCCCGGCCACAGCAAACTAACTAAATACAACAGATCCTGCTTCATTGCACGCTGTTACCTTCAAGGTCGTGTTGCCATCATTGTCAGCAGCTCTGATCAAAGCGGTGCACACAGGCATTGTGTGAAGAATGCCACAGACAGGCTAAAAATAGGGAGACAAATAGAAGCATGAGGAAAAGGAGTGAGAAGTAAGGCTTTGTCTGCTGTGCAGGAGCCTGAAACCCTGCAGACGATCAGGAAATAAAAATAAGCAAGAAACACTGGCTTTGTGACTCATATTCTGGAGCTTGGAAACACTACTGGAGTTTCCCACCCAATTCAATCTAGGGGCAACCATTGCAGCAGGAACACAGTCCCTGCAAGCCACTTGTAGCCTTTGGGTTAGCACCAACAGCAGGCAATGTGGAGCAGTTTATAGGTCTTCAGGCAGTTGGCGGAGCGGATGCTCTCCCTCCCTTCAATAGAGGTATATATACCTGTGCTTGCCTTAGGGGCTGGTCATCTGGCAGCTTCTTTCCCCCCTGAAAAGGCTCTGATACCCACAAAGGCAGGAGAGAGCAGGCAAAACAGCTACAGCTCACCCTAGTCCTGTTTTCCAGAGAGAGAAAATTAAGGGATATGACATCCAGAAGGATCTGGGACAGGCAACATCCATCCTGCACCACAACCCCTACCTCTGCACAGAGTACAAGGCTGGACATGGAGCTGTGAGCACTGATGAAGACAGAGCAGAAAAGTGGGTCCCTACAGGTGCTACCTCCAGCAATCACTACCCCTCACACATGGCACTGGCAGGCTCAGACACCCTGATACCCAGCCTCACTCTGCAAACCCCTTATCACTTGACTGCCTTCCTCAAGCTCATCCATCCTGTGCTGTTCACTACTACCATGGCTTGAGAAATGGTGTTTTGCAGAGGGGTGCGTTGAGTCTGACACAAATGGGCAGCCCTGGTCATTTGGAAAAGGCAGGCAGGGCAGGGAGGGAGCTTACAAACACACACAACCAGATTTACCGATTAGTACATGGCTCCAATTTCCTCCAGTGCTTCCAGAAAAGCAATAGGCAACATTAACAAAAGGATTACTCAGAATTCAAAAGCAAATGGGATTTGTGACCCATTATATTAACTGGGGACTGAGGAAAGCTCTACAGAGAGAGAGCACTGCCGGCAGGTCACCAAACCAATTATTAAGAGCTCGCAGATCATGGAGCTAGATATATACATACATCAAGATAACTTTCTATTTGCCTGCAGAAGGAGACCGCTGCCTGAGCCACGCTCCCAACCCCATGCGCTTTCTCTATGTGCCAATTAAACCTGGATTATATCTAGTTACTTTCCCCAATAATTCACTTCCCCCACAGGTTTAATGCTGTGGAATAACATTTGGGAGGCTAAAACCTGAAAGGAGAGATGTAATGGGCATAATTACTTTGATCAATGAAAGACAGTACAAAGCAGGCAGGCAGCACCTAGTGGGAGCAGGCCAGCAGCACACATTCACCCCTGACATCCCTCTTCCCAACAGCAGCACCGGCCTATGCCTTGCTCCAACATCCCCAGCTTCCATCTGTCCTGATGCTTGAGAGGGACAGCAGCCCTTAGTCACAAGATCATCTGCCACAGACATCGGCTCTCACCTCCATCTCCAGCACAGATCAGTTTAAGCTGCACATTGATAGCTGTAAAACCTTTCCCTAAACTTTTGCCTCGGTCCATTATGAGACTGAATATTCATAGTAGCCAGGGAATGGGCCAGCTCCTGCTAGCACACTGTCCTGTTTCTGGAGGAGGCTGTGGTGGCAAGTCTTAAAGCTCTGTGTACACTGCATAAAGGCTTTATTGCATTACCTAGGTTTTAAAGAAGCTTCATTTTAATGTTTCTGAATAATCCTTCACATTTTGGTTGAGGAATGCCCCTGGGTCTCCCAGCATTGCCTGTGAAGTCGTGCCAAATGATTTTATACCTCCCAAAAAGATCTGTTTGTGAAAAGTAGCCCCGACAGCAAAGCAGTAGTGAGAACTACCTGAAGGGTTTCCTGCTGTCAGCACTTTGTACTGCTCTCATAAATTCCTGGCTTAGCTTTTTGAGGGCTTGGAGTCAAGGATCAGGTATGATCAGCAAAGCTTCTGGAGCAGTTTTACCCTGAATGCAAGTTTCTCAGTAGCACCCCTTCCTTTATATCCATCTTACCTTTGCAGAGATTCACTCAAGAGTTCCTTTCTGCCTGTCCTGTGTCCTTCCAACATGCTGGTTATGTCAAAACACTGGGGTGTTTTCACAAAAGGAGGAAAAAGATGTCCTCAAAACAAAAGTAAGGGGCCTAACCCACTCCTATCACTGGTGACCTCAACCACACCATTTGCTGTGGGTCTCTGGGCTGCCATGGGCAACGCACCCCATGCTGCATCCCCTGCAAGCAGCTGAGAGCAGCAGCAACAGGCAGCACTTGCAAGAAACCCCAGTTACTGCCTGGAAAACTTCCTCCAAAGAGACAGATCCCTTCCAACACAAGCATGGGAATGTGAACAGAACAAAAGCAAAGTGACTGATGCTGCTAGAAACACCTTATCCTCCAGGATAGGGAGTGAGCCCACAGGCAGCAGAACACCTTCCCTCCCTGGGGGCTCCCTGCACCAGAACAGAGCTCTCTGCTCTGACAAGCTCAGGGCTGCATTTGGGAGCAATAGCATCTTTCCTCCTCCTGGTTTACAGAGAGCAGGAAGCAGCATAGCCTGTGGCTCCAATGGCCTCTCCTGGCTCTGCATGTATTTATCTTCCCCATGTTGAAGCCTTTGGCTGTTTGGAGTCAGCCAAGAGGAGCAGCAAACAGCAGCTTCCTATTACGTGAGAAAGAGTACACTGTGAACTGTTCAGAACTGTATCACAAAACACGCTAGCAGGACTCTGCTTAGGGAGCACCAATCGCCAGCCCTCCCAGACAGGGAGGGATATCAGCTAGGGGACGTAGTTTGTAGGGCAATAGAGGAAAGCTGTATCAGTGAAGCTGGAAAGTGGTTTTGTTAGGACTTGTTTTCTCTCCTTCGCTGGAGGGGTGTGCTAGCATCAATTTGTCACACCTTCATCTCTCTTTTCCAACATGGTGGCTTAAGCAACGGTTTAGATTCTCGTGTTTAAGACTGCAACAGATCCTTCCACTTGTTTCTGCTCCTGGAGGGTTTTAGGAAGAGCTGCTGGACTGCATCACACCAGGGAAAGGTCATCTTGATACACCTCCTTCCCCCCTGGAGGGGAAAAAGATCTGGCTTTTGTGCATCACCCACATGAATAGAAGCATCCTGTGCTGAAAGTCTCTGAGGAGCAGAAACTTCACCAGTCTGAGTGCTCTCCAGCTTCCTCTCAACATGCAGACTCAGGGGAAGATAACACTAGGTGCTATCCTTCCAGTAGTTACCAGCAAAATACAACCCACCAGCCTGCCTGATGAGACTTCTGCAAGGAGTATGGGCACAGGTTTGGCCTGCAGCCACAAAGTTCTTCAAGGGAAATAACAGCCTCAGTACAAACCATCAATACAAACTCAAATACAAACCATTCTCTCCACTAGGAAACCTGCATGATTTCCTTCTGCTTTCCCTCTCAGGCTAAAGAGAACAGGCCACATAGAACTGAGCAAAAGCACCTGAGGTGCAAGATCCAGGACTGATTGCTGCAAATGGCTAAGGGCTTTTCAAAAAGGATATGTTCCTAAGAAGGCTGAGAGCAGGAATGTTCATTTTAGGTGATGAGAAAACAATTTCATCTTGCAGAAGAGACCAAGCCTCTCGCACATCTGCTACGTGTTAAGAGCAAAGGCCATGGCAGCTGTTGATTCTGACCTTCCTGCTGCTGAAGGGAGCTACACCTCACTCAGCACGGAGAATGCCCAAAGCCTCATCATTCAAGTAAGTCAGAGGGCAAGAACTGCCTGGGTTTGAAGATCAGCAAGCTCTCACTGCAGCCTTTTCTCTCTTTTGTGCTCCTGGTTTTGAGAACAATTGAACAGCATTTTATATGCTTTGAAAGTTCTGTTCCAGCTACACAAAACCTGCCTTTGGCATGGCAAACAGGGCAGAGACCTTGGCAAAGGGCATGCCCTAAGCCTTTGCCCACAAAGATCTGCTCAGGGGCTGTGTGCTATGGAGGCAACAGCCTGATACAAAGGGGAAGAGAAAAGCCTAATCAGGGCTGACTGCACCCATGGCCCCCTTAGGCCGATTAGGAGAAGGACTCACCTCTCCCTTCTGCAGGGGCTTTCAGCGCTGGAGAAGGCAATAGCATCCCATTCAGCAATGCTGACCTGAGGCGGCAGCCAAAACATCTGCAGTTTTTCAGGTAGATATTCATGTTAATTTCCTCTTTTCAAATGCTCTTTGTTGTGGACACAGCCTCCTGGAAGGGTGCTTCAAGACACCAAGTTTTGTTTTGTTGGTAATTTATGGTAAGCCTGCACCTCCCAAAGTGCCCAGCATTAGAAAATAGAAGGCCACTGTCCTACCCCCAACCCCAATGGCTTGTGGCGTGATTAAGGATAGCTTTAATTTGAGGCCTGCAGCCCAACAGCTCCCAAAGGATTGATAAAATACATATAGCAATCTCCAGTTCCACCTCTGGAAGCTGAACTCTCTCCCAGTGATTAACGATGGCTATTTCCTCCCTCTCTCCTTGCCACTGATTCTTTGTAAGGTCCAGCCAGCCCTGAGCCCACAGTCTGACCACCAAACAGCAACATTTACAACCAGAAAAAACCCTCCAAGAAACAGACAGCACCACATGAGCCAGGATAGATCTTCTAATAAAGAAATCGGGGTAACAGTGTCAGGCCACCTGAGGCAGACCCAGCTGGGCTGGGTTAGCAGCGCTGGTCTAATGCATCACAAATGAGAGCCAAGAACTCCCCAGAGCCACCTTTGGGGGCGCCCCCAGGAGGCAGCAAATGCCAGAGCAGCTAAGGAAAAACTACCTTCCCAGCCCAGAATGTTGCGCCCAAGTGTTACCCCGCTTCAGTGTCTGTTATTATAGCTTGAGGCTCAAGAGGAGAGCAGTGTGGGTGGGAAAGCAGCACTCATCTAAAGAAAGAGCTGATACCTAGTCCTCATGCATCTGTGTGCTTCACAGCCACCGTGTATCATGGGCTCTAGGCCAGAGGCAGCTCCAACACAGATTAAACATTAATAAACTGTGAATACCCAAGCTTCCATCTCTCCCCAGAAACCCACCATTCCCAGCCTTGCGCTCCCACCTGGACACACAGATAACCCCCAGTGCTGCTCTTAAAGAGCAGGTACCAGAGACAAGCATTAGCCACTGCATAGAAGAAACCATTTGAGTTTGAGCCTACGATAGAAGCCCAGAGAGGAAAGCAAGCCCCCTGGGTACCACAGCCCCAGGGAATCACACACTTGGGAGAAGAAAAGATCACAACACGCATTTCCAGCAGCGATGGAGGAGGAGGATTCCACAAGAGCACTGAATTCCCTCAGGAGAACTTCACTTCTGACTAGAAGTTTTAATATTTATTCAGTGCAGGCCTGGTGAAGAGAAGTGGGAAATAAGGCAAAGGCAAATTATCCTCCAGAGCCCACATTAACATCTCATACACACAGACCATGCAAAGCAGCAGCTGTGCTCCTCCCTGGAGTTGCATCCCACATCTTCCCCATCTGCTGGAGCACAGCCCATCCCTTACAAGTCCAGAAGGAATCGATTGACTTTCTTTAAGTATTCTGGCTTCAAGTAATCTCCCAGCTCGTCCTTTGTGACCCACACGTGATTATCCTTCTTCTCTGCCTGGGACAAGTCACTGCTCTGGAGGAAGGCTTTGAAGAAGAATACTTTAGCTCCCACGTTATCTTCAGTCCTGATGGCCCTGGGGAATTTATACTTGTAAATCCCATATGGAGCATTCCCCAGGACTTTTGCTTCAATGTGATCTCCTGCAAGACCCCAGCAATGCAAGAAAAAGAAAACAAGAGGTAAGAAAACAAAGCAACAGTAACTGCTCTCCTGTAGTAATAAAAAGGCAGCATAAGCCACACCTTGTGCCTCATTCAGACCGACTGTTCCCTTTCAGCAGAAACACTGCCAACTGGAGACCTCTTCTCATGATAAAACCAAGCTTGTCTGTAGTCCAGCAAGTCCTCCCAGAGTGAGAGAGAAAGGGAACTGAGCTTTGTCAACCCACAGGGAAAAGCAAGGACACGAGTTTGCCATCACTCATCTGCCACAGGGTGACAAGAGGGAAAGAGAAGCCGTGGAGACCTCAGAGCAGCCTTTCAGTATCCGAAGGGGGCCTATAGGGATGCTGGGGAGGGGCTCTTCATTAGGGACTGTAGTGAGAGGACAAGGGGTAACGGGTTCAAACTTAAACAGGGGAAGTTTAGATTGGATATGAGGAAGAAATTCTTTCCTGTAAGGGTGGTGAGGCACTGGAATGGGTTGCCCAGGGAAGTTGTGAATGCTTCATCCCTGGTGGCGTTCAAGGCGGGGCTGGACATAGCCTTGGATGGCATGGTTTAGTGTGAGGTGTCCCTGCCCATGGCAGGGGGGTTGGAACTCGATGATCTTGAGGTCCTTTCCAACCCTAACTATTCTATGATTCTATAAATCTGAAACAAGCCACAGAGCATCACCAGAGTGCCCCTGCAATATCAGAGGGCCAGACCCAGCAGTGCAGCTGGTGGCAAGCAGGGATCCTGTGAGCCCCACCAGCTCTCTGCACACTGCGGTTGCTCTGTGACAGTAAGCACTTACAGAGCCAGGATCACAACTCTTGCCAGCAAGCCCACCCCATTGAGCTCCATCCCTCTGCTACAAAATGCCTTTTCCCAGCAGATGAGAGGTGATTTCACTACAGCCGATGGCAAAAACCCCTCAGATAGGGCACAAGAAGGAAATCACTGGGACGAAGTGGAGGGAGGGCAGGGCACAGGGCAAACTACACACCCAAGAAGGTAGCCATGGCTCGCTCAGCCGTGCTTCGCAGTGTCTCTCCAGGCTGCCATTCCACTTGAGGCACGAGCCACAGCTCCTGGTTGCCGATTTTCTGTTTCACCAGAAGCATCAGGTTTCTGTCCAGCTTCCTGTACAGCGATGTTCGATTGTTGCTTTCATCAGCATCTGCCAAAAAACAACACATGCTGGAAACAAAGCCTCCCAGCAGCACTGCTCTGATCCCCTTGATTCATCAACCCTCTGCATCTTACACTCTTCCAGCAATAATACACAGACATGAATACATGGAACAAGATCGAGACAGAAATGCTCCAGAACTGCAGGATTCAGCTGGAACCCACAGTTAGACTGAAACAGTTTCAGAAGGAACTTATAGCAAGAAGCCTGAACCTCTACCTTGACAAAACTCAACATGAGAGCTAGGCAGAGCTTGGGAACCAAGAAACCAAACATTTCTATTGCCTGGAAACAACATCTGTGCATCACGAGAACACCAATTCCCTTGTCGGCCAGTTAACTCCTCATGTGCTACCAGTGCGGACCCAGAGTCAAGACTCTCTTTAAAACAAAAAGACTCAGCAAATACCTTCCCTTTACTGAACTGCACTCAGCTGCGTCTGGCAAACAACCAGGGCATTCTCACTCCACCTGAACTTCAGACTGTACCTGTCATCCGCGGAGCGGCTTTGAACCGAAGGAACTTCTGCTCCCACTTGTCCTCCAGGTCCCGAGCCATGATGACTGTTTTGCCGGACACTTCATCATCATAGCCGCTTTCCTTCCTCTTCCTGAGCAGCTCCTCCTCCTCCAGCTTGCGGATTTCATGGTCTGAATAGTGGCTTTTCTCCAGCTCTATCTAGAAGGGCAATGCAGGGAGTTCTTCAGCCACCAGCACCATGGGCTGGACTCAGCACATAGAATTAACCGAGTTCTACCTCAGTGAATGAAAGAGGATAGGAACTTCCCTGCTCACAGCAGGAGCCACACTAGCCACGACATCAACAGCATCAAGGAAGATCATGGGAGCACTATTAAGCCCTACAATACCTGGTGCAGGCAGTAAGTCTCACACACAGCACTCACTATGGCTTCACGGTGAGCAATACCACCACCTAAGGTGCCCCAGACTGGCCTTGCAGGGCTCTTATCTACCCCCAGTCCATGGCCCCCGCCAACCCCACAGCGTGCTCTCCCTCCAAGCCTGAAACAGCCGTTCCCCTACCAGCATGCCCCCAGCACCCCGCTCTACCTGCCCCATGAGAGCCATCATCTCTTCCTCCTCCTTCTGGAGCGGCTGCGTGACGCGGGGCAGCCTCAGCAGGCACATGGCTCCGAACAGCCGCCAGGACCGGGGCGCGGCCGCGGTGCAAACCCACCGGGCCCTGGACGCCGCCATAGCGCTGTGGCACAGGCCACAATGCACAGCGCTGCACGCCGCCATGTTGCCTCCCCGCTCCCGCCGTGCTTTGCGGCGACCTCTCCGGACGCGCTGCGGGAGCCGCCATGAGCGCGGCGCTGGCGGTCGCTTGGCAACGGCTGCGCGGGGCGGCCTGCGGGTGAGCGGGGACGGGGGTATGGAACGCAGTGTGTGTGTGAGGGGATCCCGGTGTGTGAGGGGGTACCGGTGTCCTCACCGCCGGTTGCCCTTTTGTTTCCCGCAGGGGCCGCGCTGCCGCCCTGTGCCGCGGCCTACGGACCGGCCCACAGGACCTCGCGGAGGCGGCGGCCTCGAAGGAGGCGGAGACGCAGAGCACGACCGACCTGAGGTGAGGTGAAGCAGAAGGGTTCTGCCGGTTGCAGCTTAACGGGAGGCTTTTTCAGCTTCGGTGTTTCCTCAGCTGAGGAAGGGAGTGATTTGATTCAGTCATAAACGCGGTTTGTGTGTTTTGGAGACTTGATCACCTCTTTCTTCCCTAATGTCACAGAATCACACAATTACAGACTGGTTTGGATTGGAAAGGACCTTAAGATCATCCAGTTCCAACCCCCTGCCACGGGCAGGGACACCTTCCACTAGAGCAGGTTGCTCCAAGCCCCCTTCAACCTGGCCTTGAACACTGCCAGGGATGGGGCAGCCACAGCTTCTCAGGACAATCTGTGCCAGCACCTCACCACCCTCATAGTGAAGAATTTCTTCCTTATATCCAACCTAAATCTCTCCTGTTTCAGTTTGAACCCATTACCCCTTGCCCTATCACTACAGTTCCTGATGAATGTGAAATAAAGCTTTGCAAAGAGTGAGTATCTGATAACTGTTGTTTTGCTCCTTAGCCCTTTAATCCTGCAGAGGAGCTCCATGAGATGGGATGGAAAGGTCTATGAAGAGATCCCAATAGCTCACATCAAAGCTACGTACAATAAGTAAGCAAATCAGCAGCTGCACTCCTGCTAGCATGGAGAAGAAAGGCTTACAACATACCTGGGCTTTGGTCAGTCAGTATTTCACCAAAAGGCTTAAAGGAAAAAAACCCAGGGGAGTGGTGGTCATTACTAGGAAGAATTCAAACCTCAGTGCTGTTCAGGAAGCATAACTGTCTTTATAGTGTCTTTAAGAGTCATAAGATTGTTATTACGTACTTTGACTACATTCTGATACGAATAATTACATGCTGATGGCTTTAATGACAGGTTACTTCCTGCTCTAGCGCTGTCAGTTTTCTCAGCAGCTGTACAGCAACGTGTTCTCCAGGAGAGATGGTTGTGTTTCAGTAGTGATCCATAGTGTGATATTTTACTGTTTCTCTTTCAAGTTCTAGGAATGTTTTGTGCATTATTTTAATAACTAGAAGAGGTAAAATGCTTGTTGCACGAGGTGGGTCTGAAAGGGCTAAGCAGTGTCTAAAGTGTACCTTGTCCAGGAAGGTTCTGCCACGTTGCTCTGATTCTCTGGGGTGATGGAAAGGCAAATGCTGGGAGGTCTCTGCAGCCGGTTCATGTAGATGGGATACCTCAAAGGGGAATGATGAGTGAGGGTGGCTTGGAGAAAGGAGACTCGACTCCTGTGCCAGTAAGATGAGTGAGAATAAAGTTTCGTTATAGCTTATTTCTTTTGCCCCTGTCTTTCTGTAGCACCCACGTCCAAGTGGTCACCTTTGACAACATGTCATTGGCCCACACATCCTGTGGCACAGAAGGCTTCCAGAATGCCAAGAAGGGAACTGCCATTGCGGCACAGACCGCAGCCATGGCAGCAGCAGTGGTGAGTTTGCACTGGTGACCCTCATCCTCCTCGAGGGGAGCACCCACCACCTCCCCAGCACCTGGGTCCATCCGCACCTCACTGTTCCTCAGTTCTTAAGACCCAGAGGAGCTGCCTCCACGTGGTGGCAGCACGGCTATGCTTTGCAGCACATTCTCATTTTCAATTCCCAAGGCCCTTGTATTTTGTCACTCAAGGTGTGGACTCCTGCACAGCAAATATAAAGCTTGTCTGCTTTTCTCATTTACCCTCTAGAAGGAAGACACTGCTCACAGGAGAGAAGTTGCCGCATTAGAGAAAGGAAAACAGCTTTAAGTTAGGCCTTGCTAGTCCCTTGCCAGTTCAGTCACATATCCATGGATATGTCATTTTCTGCCCTGGCTTTAGGTCACAGGTAGTTTGAGTTTTGTGTATGCAGCCCTGAAAGCTTGGCACAGTTCTGAAGCAGCCATGGCTATATCCAGGTTCCTTTCCTCCTAGCTTCTTTGTGCAGTAATCCCCGTATTTGCCTTCTGTATCCATTACTACCTACTCTTTACTTAAAGAATACTATGATAGTGGGTCAGAAGGGAATGGAAGAGCCCAGGGAAGCCAGAGCAGCAGTAGTTAGATCACAGAGAACAATAACCAGTTCTTTTTGCAGAAAGCCCGTGGGAAAGGTGTGCTGCACGTACGAGTGATGGTGAAAGGACTGGGACCGGGACGCAAAGTAGGTGCCAGTTTCTTTACACATTTTCCTTTCTTAGGCTTCATCCAGGGATTTTAAACTCTGTCTGGTCTCATGACTGTACCTGTGAACTTGGTTCTTCTGAAGATGATGTAAAGAATTCATCACTCACGTGCCTAGTAATGAAGTTTTAGAATTTCAGAGTTCTGTCACTTTGGAGGCAGAACAAAAGCTGTATTTGGGACTTCTTTCAAGTAGGAAGATTGCTGGGAATGCCAATGAAAGGAGCAGATAGGTTTAAACTGGGTTTTCTGACACAAATTACTTAGTTTTAAAATAATGGCAAAGTAGAACCACTGGAACAAGTTGATTTTCGGACAGGGACCAAGCTATTTTTCCCTGAGCTTTTTCCCTTCTCTGCTATTCACTGTGTTGTGTGCTGTCTTGTTATTCCAGGCTGCCATCAGGGGTTTGACAATGGGAGGTTTGGAGGTCATTTCCATCACTGACAACACCCCAGTGCCACACAATGGCTGCCGCCCTCGGAAGGCCAGGAGAATGTGATGGGGAGAGTGGAAGAGACAGACAGCATCCAACATTGGCTCATGCAACAGCAGCTGAATGTTGCTCCTGTGATAGATTCTGGGAATCCACCCTCCTTGGAAATACTTGTTGAGAGAAGCTTGAAGAGAGACGATCCTGGGCCTTAAAAGCCCAGGTGGTAAAAGCAGGAACATATGTACTCCCTTAGTGGGAAGCCTCTTGTGTATAAAGTTTGTTGATTAAAATGTTGGTCTTTTGACAGTCATTCCTGCTGTGTTCCCAGAAGTATTTTGGATTATTATTGCCTCTCAACTGCTCTCTTCCTCTTACCACCATATGTGGCTCTTATGTCGCCCTCTGTGCTATTATTGTCCTTGTTAGATGAAGGGGAGCTTGAGGTCTAGATCTCCTTCTAGTCATGTGTAGTAAACAACTGCATGGGGTCACATCAGCTTCCTTCCCTCTTTCTCTTACTGTACACATTTGGAAACAAGGCCTGGGGTAATGCTTCCCCTTCCCCTGGCTTGCAGAGGTCAGGGTGCTGTGCAAGAGGCAGTTCCATGTCTGGATCCCTTATTGGCAAAGAGCTGCTGTGGTGCTTTGTTTCACCCAAGCTGCCAGTACTAAAGGGGCTGGGATCTTGCCAGTTTTGATGCTGGCAGCCTCTTTGCTCAGGCCTTGTGCACCATGAACTCTATTTTCTGGGGTCCTGGGGAAAGCAAGCAGAGGGGCAGCAGGCCTGAGGAACAATGAAATGCTGAAAGATTTAAAACACTTAAGTGTTGAACTGTACCACTCTATAGCCACAGGCAGCATGGGCATGTCATGGGGCTGTGATGTATTAACTGCTGTCCCAGCTCCATCCAGAGAAAATTTCTGCCAAGGTAATATGTCTGAGGCTCTCTGGAGCATTAAACAGAGAAGGCAACAGCAGTAACTGACTACAGGATTGATTTTCCTGGATAGCAGAGGCAAAGGGCATCTCCCCAAATCCTGCTGCCAGAGAAGCCCTGGCCACATCCAGCACACGCTGGGCAAGCATTTCACCTGTAAACAGCGTATTTTGGTGAAGGCAGCAGTTCTGTCACAAACCCAGCATCTCCCTTTCTGTTATTTCTCTTTCTGTCGTTCCTCCTTAGTTTCTTAAATTGCATAATTAACTATTCTCTTCCTCTTTAGAGAAGGGCTACCATGGCAACGAGGCAGTGAACCTCCTTCATGGGGCTGAATGGCATACGGCAGGTTTTGAAAGAAATCTGTCTGCTTAGAAGAGCCTGTTGAGTTGCATTTGACAGAAGAGAAGAAAACAAGATTCAGGTGAACCCCCTACCTCACTTCAGCTATCTCGATTTGATTAGAGGGTAGGTTATCTTAAAGGGAAGTTCCTTGAGCTGTCACAGATTTGACAGCAAAGAAGAGAGGCTCTTCCATAGATGTTTGACACACTAAAAGAGCTTCCCCCTCATTCCAGAAATATGGCTGAGCTTAAAGTGACTTCATATTCCTTTTTTGAAGGGGAAGATATTCAGGTCAGCTATAAACTGCAAAGCTCAAACCTCTCAGTAGCCAGGTAGCTGGATAGGGAGGGCATGTGTGAGCACTGATGTGCCTTAAGCAAGGCTGGACTGGCTTCTGTGCTGAGCACAGTGGCCAGCCCTGGAAGGGAGGAGCACCAGTCTGCACTGGCAGGCTTGTCAGTGATGTACTATCTAACACACTGAGAAAACCAAACACTACCCCTCTCCACCACAAGCTGCTCATTGCATCAATGCAGAAGTGCCCACGTCAGATAAAGATGAGAGAACAAACGGAAAAATAAGATTGGGAAGAGATTTGCAGTCTCTGAAATTCAGGAAAGAGAAGGTGGGTGACTCGAGAGCCAGAAAGCAATGACAGAGAATAAAGCTCTGTCTTATCGAGGCTCAAGGCTCTGCCCTTTGTAAAGGCCACTCTTGGTTTCTGAGTATTTGTGAGCATTTCATGAAGTCTACCAATACACTGCGCTGCTTACACAGTGCTAAGTTTTATCTCCCTACCTAGTTCTGGTAGCTCCTTTACTTCCTCCTCTAACTGACACACAGCACTCTGAGCTAGAGAGAAGAGGCTGGGTTCAGTGGCTGGGTCTGTACAGTATCGTGCAATATTTGCTTTCCAAGTCCCCAGCACCATATCCTCAGCTTTCCAGCACCGTGCTCCAGTTGTGCAGCTTTCCATAGAAGTCACACTTTCCACTTACCTGCCCTCCTGGAGCACCCCCAAAGCCAAATCCTCACTTAATACTCAGTCGAAGCTGTTGAGTCTACAGCACATCCTGGGCCTCTGTGGCAGTGGGTAGGGAAGAGGGAGAGCACAGCACTCAAGGCAAGCTCTCCCACCCTCCACAAGCTCTATGTTGCTCCTTCCTGCACACACTGTACTCTCTATTGTTCATCTTGCAGGGGATGAATAGACACCAACAGCACTTCATGATTTCCCTACCCCTGAGATGAAACTATTGAAGGACCTGGTTTTAGTCAGCCACTGATGTTCATCAGTTCCAATTGCTTTTCTTAGTGCCTGGGTGGAATCCTCTTTTCTACTGGCTCACATTCTTCCTGAGCAGCAATTACTTCACTTGTCAGGAGCACAGCCACAGCATTAGAGCCCTCATTAGGGTCACATCTTCTCCATTTGGGCTTCCCCTTTGCTTAGGGACATTTTCTCCCCACTCCCTCCTAACTTTTGATTCCCTACCCTCAAATAAGCCTTTTTCTGTGAAATAAGCTCAGAAGCTGCTAGTGACTGCAAAGCTTCACCCTGGTTCAATGCTGCTTTCTGGGGTTTGCCCTCCAAAACATCACATGGACCTTTTTCATCATATAGGGGGTGAAATACAAACCAGTCTTCTGATTTACAGATACAATGCTGCCTCGGGTCTGTTTATCCCGTAATGAGGTCCATTCCATCTTGGGGAGTTGGTGTAACTCAGTTACCCTTCCCTTGGACAGGGATAGCACCTGGTTGCTTGGAAAAATAGCCCCAAGCCTTCTCCCTAATAGTACATTATTCTGCAAAGAGGAATTATTTCCCTACCCCCAGCAACAAGGACTTTCTACCCAGAGCTGCAGCTTTATGTACTGAATTGGTGATTTACTATTTCTTATGTGAGCATCTCAACAACAGGACTCGGATAGCCAATTTCAATTCCTTTGTGAGATTCAATTAAAGCAGTAAGCGATGTCAGTGTCCTTCAACAGCTGATTGCACATACAGGCCAGTGAGGAGAGGGCGACTAATAACCTGGAGCAGCTAATAGCTTGGAGCAGCAGGGGTGGTTAACCACAGCCTCATTGCTGGGGACATCTGTAGGTCTTGCTGGCTTTCCCTCTGCTGTGGGGATACCTGGCTGGAGATGTGCACAAAGCAGGGTGATGAATAGAGCTCTTAAAGGCTCAGGAGCCTGGAGAAAAATCAGTTCAAGTTAGGTGATGTTTTTGCAGATAATCAGGATGCTGCTTTCCTGCCTGCTGTCCTTGCCTGGCCCCTCTTCCCCTCACAACTGCCCCTCTAAGCTCAGCCCATGACCTTTCAGACCAAAAAAAAGAGATCAAGGACCCTCAGATTGTTTTTGTGCTTTTCCAATGCTCTCCTCTCCCCTTAAGAGGCATTAATAGGTACTCAACAGCAGTGGGAACTGCTCAGAGGTTTTACTAATGAACTGCCTAATAGCATCTAAGTTCCCATGCTGATGGTGAAGCTGGGCCATGGGGTCCTCTTGGGTAGCTGCAGAGGAAGCCAAGCTTCAACATCATTCCTTTTTGTTTGATTAATGCTTCCTCTTTTATGTTTTCCAAGCTTCCCCAGCCAGTGGCACTTGTCACGGCCCCTCCATCCCTCAGGAGTTCATAACTCTCTTCCTATGCCCCATCTATGGAGGGTTGGAGGCTGTGCCCCTGGACCCAAACCTCCCTGCAGCCACGGAGCCCTGACAGCTATTGCTGCTCCCAACAGAGGCTTCACAGCTTGTGCGTCTAAAGTAGGCAGCAGGGAGAAAGGGTTGGGTGTGAGGGGCTGGATGCTAAGTGAGGATGAGGAAAGAGAGATAACACAGAGGGAAAATGCAGGAAGAGAAAATAGAACATCCCCAGCCCCCCCAATACTTTGCTAAGGCTAAAGTCTCCCAGCTGGTGGTCCAAAAGTCAGCACAGATGAGGAGAAGGATGCAGGGAAGGGCTCTCCAGAACCACGCTAGATGTGTTCCCTTTTTTGCTGTTCCCCCAGCCAGACCCCCATCTCAGAAGCACATGGTGGCCTTGCTTAGGAGCCCCTTGCCAGCATGACCGGCTCTTAGAGGCTTTCACTTCACTATTGTAAAGAAGGCACAAAGGTCATCCCAAAGCTCTATTTAGAAACTGCTCTGAAGCCTCTCCAAGGAGCAATGGCAGTCCTTAAAACTGGCTCTGTAATCCTTCCTCTGTGCCTTTACACTTAACAAGTCACTTTGCAAAGCCAAACTAAGCCAGCAGGGCTGGGACTGATACCTGCTGTACCTCCCAGCCACATCACTCGAGACTCCAGCTTTTGTCCCTTTCATCCCTGTGTTTGCTCCTCAGTGCAGGAGCAGACCAAGCTTCACACCACACACAGGACTCCAGGTAACAAACAGAATCTAGGGCCCCAGGCAGGATAAAGACACGTATTTCATCCCCCAGCTCCTTCAGCAGGTCCCCAGGTGAGGTGGTGAAACAGGGCTTGTTTCTTCATGCACCAGCCTGCAGGCAAACAACTTGCTCTCCTAATTGCCACCCGTAGCTCTCACACAACCCCTTGCCCAGGCCTGGATGCTGCCTATCATTGTGTTCCTATTGAACCCACAGAAGGAATTTATCAATCTCCTGAGCTGCTGGGGTCAACCTGACCAAGGAATGCAAGCTATCTGAGATGAGCCAATTGTCTGGGCTTCTCTGTAATAGCAAAGGTGGGAAGCAGCTGCGGGATGCTCCGGAACAATCTGCCCTTGGACATGGCTGTAAAAACAACCCTGTTTACCAAATCCCTGCAAGGGAAGCAGTACAGCTGGCTGGGGAGATCCCATCCCTAATAATCCTACAGCCAAGAGCAGTAGTGCTTCACCAAAAGGGCCAGTATAAAAGTGGGACAAACCCTGCTGGGTCTCAAGCCCTTATCAGAGCACCAACATCACCTCCAAATCTGAGCTCTCTCTGGGGAAGAAGCTAGCGTGGGCAGAGCAATTGTCTGAGGGTTTAAGGGGTAGGAGGCAGGATGGGGAGAGATTAACTCAGACTTCGTTGCCTGAAGCCAGATGGGCTGCACTACACGACATTTGTCTGCCCTGTGTTACAGGAGACCTGTTTGACTGCCAGCTGCTCCATCTCCCTTACAGAGAGGGATTTCACCAGCATTAAGGATTCACCTGTCAGGACTGAACCAGTGACCTACGTACGCTGCTGCAGGTAACAGCACAGCTAATCAGGACCTTACACTGAGCTCAGGACTTAGCCCTAAAAAAATAGGGCAGCAGCAATGAAAACTATCCTTCAGGGCCAGACACTGGCTGTATGAGGGGGGTAATGCTTCAGGAAGGGTGTCCCAGCGATGGGGACGGTGCTGATGCTGCAGTACCCCACAGGATGTGAGTTCAGTTCAGTGACACAGACCAGGGCTCCCTGCCAGCGCTCCTCACCTCTCTTAACTCACCATTTGATCCATTATCCCCCCAGATCGGTTGCTGGGCGAAGCAAGGCTGTTTCCATGTGGATAGCTGTTTCGCAGAGTTGCCATGGCGACAGCACCAGCAGGCCGGAGGCGAGAGGGCCGAGGACCGAAGCTCCTGGAGCGTGCCAAGGGCAGCAGGTACATCTAATCCAGCATCGCTCCATTTTACGCCTTTGAGGAGCACGAAGGAGCTATCAAATGACCGGCTGGGCAGCAGGAAGCAGCGCTCAGGGCGATGCGGCGCTGCCACTGCTCCTGTTAACACCCTGAAATCAGGTTGAACAGCGGCTGGATGGTGCTGGGCACTTACCTGGCTCTCATCCCTGTGACCCCCATCACAGAGCCAGTCCCACACATCCCCCTGGAGCTCAGGCCCAGAGTCAGGTATCAGTCCCACCAGTGCATCCTCACAATCCCCATCCAACATAACCTTAATGCCCAGTCCATGAGGTGCTGGGTCACCCACCTCTGTCTTGTACCACTCTGACTCCATACATGAGGCTGTCACAACATGCCCAGATGGAGGAAAGACACTGGAAGGCACAAGAAGCCTGTGCAAGAGCAGCTTTCAGAGGTGGAGGGTGCACTGCCAAGAGCAGGGGCTCACGGAGTCCTCCAGGCAAAGCCAATGCCTGGTATGTTGCAAAGCTACTGGGGAGAAAGAAAGAGGATAGCCATGAAGAGCATAAGTAACATGTTCCTTGCTTTAAAAAGGCTGACTTCACACTAGTTCTGTCACCCACAGAAAATAAACTTCTCCAAAAGCTCCGGTTCAAACCTGGACAAAGCAGAATGCAGAAAACACTGGGGCTTTGCAGTGTTACTCACAAATTGCCATTGCCTTGTTGCAGTTTTATAGGAGTTTCTTCTACAGTGGCCAAATGTAGTAGTGCTGCTGCTCCTCTGGCAAAGCTGCCCTGGGAGGCACACCTCTCTGTGTTCCTCCTCCCTAAAACATGCCAAGGGCCCTAGGTACCCACTGAGCATCTCCTACCATGCTTCTCTAAAACTGTCCTTTCAGTGCCCTTGGCATCCTCACAAACCCAAGAACATACATCAATCCACCCTGGCAGCAAACTGCAACAGCTAAAAGGTGCCCTAGGAAAAGATTTGATTTCTGGGAGGCAAAAAAGAAGTCTAAAACCAGTGTGGTATTTTTATGTCAAAACATTAGAAGAATTTCAGGGTGCAGTTCAGGGTTTCCCCACACAGATGTTTTCTTGAGAGCTCCTTTCCTTACACAGTCAGTGCAGCTCTTCCCTAGGAGAAGCAAAGGCAAATCAGACCTTTGCCAGCAAACAGCTCGAGCAGGGGATGCCGCTGCCTAATGAGGCATCAGCCTGGTGGGCAGGTGGTGCTAGGCTGTTACTGCTACAGTGACCGACTTTGCACAGCTCAGTGCAGCCCTGGAGCAAGGGGAAAAGTTAAAGAAATCAAAGTCCTTTCACCATTCTGCTGAGGAGTGCCTGGCCAGAAAAGTGTTTACAAACATATAACAAGACAGGGAAGCATGAGGATTCAGATACATCCATCACCAGGACTCAAAAACTCAGGAAGCAAGGCAAAAGCAAACCCACAAAATCCTGTCCTGTTGCTTGCCCCCAGAACCATCAATGTGCTCTGCAGCATGCACCCACGTGGTTCACAGGATGAAAGCTGTTGGAATGCCACGTCTCATTGCCATCCAGCCTTTACCATCTCTCTGCCCATAGCCCGAAGAGATCCTGCAAGAAAAGCTGGCAGAAAAGCAGCAAGAAAGGGGACAGACACAAGACAGACAAATAGACTTCTTAAAGCATCAGAAATCTGATTGTTGTGGCTGGGTCAGAAGGACCAAGGGAAGCAAAATAGGCACCAGCACCTGAGCAAAAGGAAGGTCATACAAGTGCACCGAGAACATCAGGAGCTAAATCAGGGCCAGTCACTCAGTGCTGGAAGGTTAATTGAAAGGAGTCTTTAGCAGGGACACGCCATTACCAGGTACAGAAGTTTGAGTCTAATGGGATTTCTGTGGCTCACTGTCTAATGCAGTTTATATAAGAAATATTGCAAGTGTCCTGCTTTTACTGCTTCTTTTTAAAAGCAAAGGCAGCACAAGAAGTAACAAAAGATGGATTCTGCTGCCAGTCAAACATGGCTCCCAAGTCAAGCATCACCTCGTCACTCAGTGCCTGTCTGAAAAGCCACAGGCTCGAGAGCTTTCTGATACGCTCAAGGTCTCCAAAGGAAAGCATCAGAGCACTGCACACATGGAAGTGGAGGCGGGGTTCAAAATAAAGTGGATTTCGTGCCCAAGATGTGGATGCTCAGAGGAACTAACACAAACAAGGATGCTGCAAGGTTATTACAGAGCAGCTTACAAGGGGATTCCAGACACTGGGAAGGTGCCATTCACATGTTGTTCTGCAAAGCTGGGAGCAACACACAGTGGGAAATCTGAGTGCCTCAGCCCAACCTAGAAGCCATGGAGAGGTGATGGCTCTTCTGCCCAGCAAGGTGTGCTCAGTTTGCGTCTTCTGATCACGAACCATCAGCAGAAAACAGCCCCAGGGTTAGACAAATGCTAAAAATGGAATAAAAGAAGAGTCTGTAAATACAAATTGGGCGAGCAATAATATACAAAGGGGAAAACATAACTGAAGGCCAAGAATGCCTCCTCCGGCATTAGCTCATGTAAACAAGAGCTTGAGAAATCTGCAGTAACCAAAGGAATGTTCCCAAAGACAGGAACATCCTTGAGCACACTTGTATCCCAAATGCTAGGAAGCGGTGCATGTGACACGCCTGCGTAGTCCAAGGCACACCTCTGCTAATTCGCTTCTTAGCAAAGGAATTCCCATCTGCACCATTAAGCTTTTTGGAAGACAAAGACAATAAATGAGGCTCTTGAAGCAAATTGTGTTTATTCAATTTCTGTCTTTTGTGTTGCTAACAAATCTTCATCCTAACCTAGGAAAAATAGCAGGTAGAAAAGAGCTCCCCTTTGCTCCCGCCCTCCCCACCACACACACACACTTCTTGTTTCTTCAATAAAAGAATCCAAATTCCAAGCATGAGAAGCTTTTCTTTCAATACATCTCAGTAGTAAAATTAACTCTGTGGTAGATATAAAAGGCAGCAGCCAAGACCAGAGGATCTGCTGTACTACTCCTATGCAATTAGTACCAGGAATGATCAATCAGTTTGTCTGCAAACAGAGTAAGAAAATACTTCGCACTTAGGCAGCACTTTTTATCCATGAATCTCAAAGTGGTTTTACAAAAGCTGAAAAATACGTTTTTGGCCTCATTTACAGAGATGAAAACACCAGCTGGAGCAGGAGGAGATTTGCCCCAGTCACAGAACAATTTACTAGCTGAGCTAAGAACGGATCTCTATGTCTCAGCCCCACATCCCACAGTCCGTGCCATGCTCTCTGCTTCACACAGGACAGCCTGAATTTGGCAAAGGCTCTGGTTTCAGAAATGAAGTGGTTTATGTTTTTGCCACCAAATAAAAGTCTAAATGGGGATCTGACAGCTCTTTTAGGAAGCAGATTTCCCAAGGCTGTGATGCCAAGGAGAAAACTCAGTCTTGGATGGAGCTGCTGAGAGCTTTGGAAAAGGAAGTTTCATACTGGAAATGTGAACAAATAAGAGAGTGGTGCAAGAGGAGGAAAATCCATGATCTGCAATGTGCAAATGATTCTCTACTTGGAGCTTTAACTAAATGTTTGAGGAACAAATCACAGGATAAAAACCTAAACCCTTGGCAAATAGTGTTATTAGATGGAGAGGAACCTGGAGCTGAAGCACGCGTTGCCTGACACCTCCTCTATTAGCAGGCTTCTGACCTGAAGTTGCTCCTGACAGACCTGAGAAACCAACAGTGCAAGCATGAGAAAGAGAGTGGTGAAATACAGTATCTTACCCTAGAAATATGTTTAGCAAGGCCAGGAGAGGAGAGAAGTACCATGAGATAGAGTAAAGGCTGATTCAGGGAGCCCAGAGGCTCCATTACAAGGTCTACTCTTGATACTAAGCAAGCACCAACATCCCACATGGTTCTTTTCCTATGCAGCACCATGCAAAATGAACGCATGACTTCAACATTGTTCTTCACAACGCATCACCCGCAGCTCAGTTTGGTCCAAACAAGACATCCTCAAGGGTCCTTTAAAGTAGAGGGTCTCTCATGTATAAGCACCAATTTTCTAATGCCTCCTCTATACCTCCTGTAGCAATGGGACAACAGCAGGCTCGTGATGCTGGGATGGGTGCAGTGCCCAGCAGCACAGAGCCATAAACCAGCCTGTGTGCAGGAAAGCCCAGATGTTGGCCTAGAACTAAAAACATGTTTAAGAGAGAAGGTCAGGCCAGCATCCTCACCAGCCCACGGTGGCAGGTAATACTATACCCAGGAGCTTATTTTATCAGCAGCATAAACACCACAGTGTTTCAATCAGCACTGATGCACCAGCCAACTGTGCTTTGAAGCCTGCGAACAGCAAATCAGGTTCTCACAGAGAACAGCATATCAGACAGGGATAGGTAAGTAACCTAAATCAACGAGCTCATCTCCTAAGTCAACAAGCTCATCTCCTAACTGCAAGCCTGCAGCAATGCACATTAATTCAGGTTTCCTCTCTCTTTTCTGGGCAAACCCAAATGCTACTAATTCTCCACACTGGTACTCCAGCACGTATGAGGGTGCCAGCAGCGGGGTCTCCCTTGCTTTCAGCAGCAAATGGCTGTGAGGATTCACCCCCGTGCTGCAGAAAAGCCCTTCTGATGTGAGCAAGGAGCTGCTGTTGCTCCCCACACCCTTCCCAGCCACTCATCTTCCTTCTGTGCCCACCTCCTCGTGCATTAGAGACACAGCCAGCTGCCCTGGCTTAATGGTATTAACACACCACCTTTCACTTAGGAGCTTTTAGGTACTAAGGCACAAAGATTAAGTGACTTGCATAAGAGTCAGGAACGCATCTCATGTCTCTCAGTTGCAGTGATTTCTCACACCGTTTTTTTCTGATCTCTTGCATATTAAAATCACATGAGTGGATTGTGTGGATGAGAACAGGATTTCATTTCCCTACTAATATTGAAGACACAAACATGGATAGCTGCATTTCTGAGCCCTCCCCATGGCTCCCATCCATTCCCTCTACGATGTTTGTCTCAACAAAGTAGGAAAGCACCAGTGCAGAAGGGAGCACTCCACAAATGCAGTGCAAAACTCCAGCTTTGCCATCCTGAGACCTACAACAGGAGAGGAAATGGATGTGTCTCCGGGAAACCAGGAAAGGAACCTCAGCTACACTTTGTTCATCAACAGGAACAGGGAACAACAGCAGCGCCTAATGCAGCAGGACCTCCGTGGTACAAACAGGGTGAGAAGAACCATTCCCATGCCTAACTTGAGTTAGGGCAGATGACGCCCTGCGAGATGCCAGCTGTTCGGAGCTCCCAGGTCAGGATGCTTGACATGAGCGATGGTTTGGTTTCCTCGAAGGCACAAGTGCCTGGCTTTGGTGTGCCTGTGGCAGAGCCCCAGCCCCAGGAAGAGCAGCCAAGCCATGCTACGTGCAGCTGTGCCTCATGTGGAAGTTCACCACGTACTCAGCGTTAGTGCGCTGCACCGAGATGGCGAAGGGCTCGAAGGGGTGGAAGGTGAACGCAACCAGGCGTCGCACGGTGTGATTGATGGGGCGCCCCAGGAGGCCCGCCTGGATCTCAAACTTCAGGAGGCCAGAATCACGAGCATAAAATCTGAAAGGAAGAGAAAGTCAATTATGGCTGTTCCCGACTATTGACTTTGCCATCTGGGCTCTTCACACAGACAAGTACCTCGTTCAAGCTCTGGTACTCCCTCAGGGGCAGGAAGTCCTCAGCTGGGTGTCTGGCTCTTGGCCAGAAAGCCCCTCTCAGGGCAGCTAGTTTTCCACTGTCTAGAGAAGCCTGATTTCATTTTAGTATCATCAGTGCCTGTCATGTTGGTGGACAAAGCTGACTTCACAAGAGGGAATAAGCTTGGGCCAGACCCACTTGTGCTGGCTCTCCATCCTCTCCTAGTGTAAGCTGCTCCCCTTCATCCCTAAGGCAGATATACTGCACAGAACTGAGCTTACTTCCCTTAGTAATAGCCTTCACTGCGAATGTAAGGCCACCCCTTCCCTCTCCTAGTGCTGCCAGGTAGGCTTTACGCTGCTGCTACACTCCCTTTCAGCCAAGGAAGGTGAACAGCTTGATCCAATTCTGCTCAGGGGTGCCAAGATGAACTGTGCAGCTCAGGCAGGGTTTTGCAGTTCCTTTTAGTTTTCCATCAAGAATAAAAAGCAGTAGCAAGATAGGCTGGGCAGAAAGCACCCAGTGGATTGCATCCAACAATGAGAGCAAGGGCAGCAGTCAAGAGAAGCCTTGCATCCTTCTCTTGACACTCACAAACCTGCCTGTGGGTCAGGCTCATTTATGTCTCCAAACAGGGGAGCTCAGGAACACAGCTTCAGCACACAGCAAACACTGCGAAGCGGATGAGGCAAACACTGCTGAAGAGACAGGCGAGTCTGGGAAGCTGTCTGCTTCTTGAGCCTTCTGTGTGTAACCAGCATGAGCCCAGGTAATGCCAGGATCCTGTGCTGCTGTGGCAACACAGGACTCTCGGTGATGGCCCCACACTCCCCAAGACTGTGGTGGAGGTTTCTGGATGCGGTGATGGAGGTTTCTGGATGTGGTACCCTCATCACGCAGCTGGGCTCTAACTCAAGTCCTCAGCCTTGTCTCAGAGTTGTCTCAGTTCTTTAGACCCATTTTCTCTGCCCTCCCAGCACTGCCGTTTCGCCTCCCAGCTGCCTCCTTTTCCACCATCACTTAGTACATGTGGGTATTTTGCATTTTTCCTCTGGTTTTCACTTTGAGAATGCTTTTAATCTCAGAGTACATTCCCCTCCGCCACCAATACAATGCAGTCGGCTCTCAGCCTGGAAGAACTGGTGATGACAGATAGAGGCAATGCTGTTTCAGAAGCAGAAATACTCCACATTTTAACAACAGAGCCTATTGAGAACCTCATGTTCTTCCTGGAGGACCACTCTCCTCTCCCTTCCTCTGAATCAAAGTACCAGCCGGCCCTGCCTGAAAATTGCACACAAGAACCCAGCAAGAGAGTCACAATCTTGGTATTTGGCTTTTCAAAAAGCCCTTTCCCTCCTACACAAGGCTGGGTATGCAGAGGGTCATTCTTTAAATAAAGCACAGTCCCCCGTCTGCTCCTCTCTCTCCCCAATTCACAACAATTTACTACTCGAGATGAAGCTCCCTGTAATCTCAAAGATGGCCTCAGTTTGGTATTTTTAAATGTAGTTTTAGAAGTGCTCTGCAATCAGAGGCCATTTCCATGGGCTCGCACTCTGGGGATAAATTAGGCACTGCAATATAAAATTGTATGTCAACAGAAACAGCAAGACCAACCTTTTCAGACTGTATGAAAATGGAAGAGTCATCTGCAGACCAATTTGTTTGGTTAAATGGCTCCTTATTAACCATCCAGATGGATTTGAGAGACCCCCTACTATAGGCAAGGCTATGTTAGAGCCTCTTCCTCACAAGTGCCATCATTTCGCCCACTGAATCTCTCTTCAAGCCTCCTGGAAAGATACTGGAAGATGACAGTGATGGCGAACCTGAAGTCCTTCCTGCCTGGCAGCGAACAGCTACTGTCCCTCAAGTAAAAGGAGTTGACAATTGCACCTTCAGGGATGCAGAAAGGCACTAAAGGCACTAAGGGTCAAAGTGCCACAGTGCACAGAGGCACTGAAGCCGATGTGTAAAAAGGTGTGGAAGCCTTCTTATCTGGCACACAGTGCCAGGAAACTGCACATGGATTATAACACCCTGAGCTGCTGAAGGGTTTTCCATTGCAGACAATTACATGCCTCACATTACAAATCCCGTGGCCCCTCATTTCCAAGCCCTCAAACCACAACAGGCAGCGGCATTACTTTATTAATCCCTTTGTTTTGCATGTGAGAAGCACAGCGGCACCATTTCAGCTCCTGAATGGTTAAGGTTAGAGCCTTGTCTTCTGCTTACTTGCCAAAAACCAGGAGCCCCACAGCTCGGAGCCTCTATTCAAGTCCTAATTGACTCTGCACAGCTTTGAGCTTTAAAAGCTCTGGCTCTGAAGGGCCGGTTTGCTCAGGGGAGGGAGGGAAGGTGGCACTTGGCTTTGTTTACTACAAAGACTTAACCACAGCAAACACTGCGGTTTTGCTCCCTTTTGTCTGCAGGAGCCATACACAGGTTGGCACTGGCAGACAAATGCAGCCCTGCAAGCTTTCCCAACATCAGGCATGACAAGGGGGAAAAGGGCAGGCTTTTCTCTGCAGATAACACGGGATCTGAGATCAAACCAACTCATATGGGCAGAAAAAGCAATTAAATATACATAATTTGGGAATTGAGAGCGCAGGAATAAGCAGAGGTTCGCCAGCACCTGAGTCAGGGCCAGGTGAGACATGAAACCACTGTCAGAGAATACACGGATGAAAATAAGTTGGGAAACTGGCCAGCATGGGCTCCCCAGTCTGCCTGAGCCCCCACCATGTGTGCAGTTGCTAAACAAAGCACTTGGGTATTGAAGGCTCGCTTGTTTTCAGAGCATAGGTTTGCTTCTGCAGTACTGTAAGTAGAAAGACTGTTCTTGCCTGGGGAACTCAGCCTCTTTGTGACCCTCAGGCCAGAGATGTTGGATTTTTATCCACTACTACCTGCAGCCATGGCTGCAGCCAAGGAAAACAAGCATGTTTCTGCAAGGAGCATCGCAAACCTCCTTAATCCCAAGCTCGGGCTTACTCCTGTATCAAAGGCTCAGATGTAAAACACACATAATAGTCCTTACACCTGGCTAAAACTCCTAGTATGGAAGCAGATTTCCTCCAGACCACAGAAAGAAGGGGGGCATGAAGAGGAGTACAGCTCCCAGCGTGAGAACTGTAAACAAGGCAAGTCTGAAAATAGCTGAATCAATACCACGAGCATTCTGAGAATCACCTAACCCAGCTACTATTTTATTCACAGGATAAACGAGATCATCCTTGCCAGCTAAACCCACGTGCCCAAAAAGGATCCTTTCAGCACAGGAAAGCAGGCACCCAGAACCATATATATCACACTGCAGCCCAAACACAACAGCAGGAGTGCAAGAAGAGGAGGAGGAACATGAGCATTCATATGGAAAAGGCTCAGGCTTCACTACCCAAACCTTCCCCAGGGCAGCTCAGGGAGAAGACTTGAAGAGCCCTCCTACATATACAGGATAAAACAGTTGTCACAAGTAGAGAGGCCAAGCTTTGTGCTGAAATAAACCCTCTGGTGAAAGGATGTCATGACAGAAAGGCCTCAATCTACCCCCTTCTCTGCACATTTGATGCCACATGGCAGCGATTTACTCTCTCTGGTCTCCTCACACACAGCTTCTTGGCCTGTTTCGTACCTTATAGGGTGATCCCCGCAGGTCTTGGGCCGCTCCATGACTGACACCCACTTGTCATCATAGCTGAAGAGAGAAAGGTCGAGGTATGGGCTGCCACTGTAGGACTGGGCGCTGATGGGGAGCTGGCCCAGCAGCCTCCGAACGGCCTCCGTGTGCCCTCCATACTTGGCATTCACGATAGTGTCTTTGAACCTGGAGCAAGCCAAGGAACAGGTTTTACTCTCAAAGGACACAGGTGAACAGCACAGCTCAAATAAACTAAGGAAGAAAACGGATAGGGAAGGAAAAGCAGCAGCAGTGTAAGAACTAAACCAGCTCATTTCCAAAGATGTATCACAGGGATTCAAGCAGCAGCCAGAACTGGTGACCTTTTTATCCTCTCTCATCATTACTGTTTCAGCTCTGAAAGTCCAAACTGACAGGAGAAGACTGTGCCTGGCCCCAGCTGCTCTGCAGTGCAGGAAATGAACAGGATCAGAAACAGGGAGGCATGGATTAGCAGCTTATCAGACAATCCAAGTTCTACCATGAAGCCTGGAAACAGCATAAGCAAAAGCCAGAGAGTTTCACAGTAACAGCTGAGCCCTTAATGTTGACATAGGCACTATGTTTGAAATGTATAAAGGGAAAAACCTGAGACGAGGAAGAACCTTGAGAGGAAGCCTAAAGCTCTTCAGAAACTCCACTGAGCTGAAAGTTCTTCCTGGTGGAGGCACGAACAGAGGCTGGATTTCCTTTCCAAGTAAAACTGGAGCTTTCTATGTGCAAGAACAGTCAGATCAGCTGCACAGATGTCATACATCATGAAGGGTAAAACACTTCCACTTGGCCAGAAACACACAGCCAAAAGCCACCTCACTGTGGCCTATGCTCTATAATACTTTGCTGTGGAAGTCAAGCACTGCTGTTTAAGGCCCTTATAGCCAAGAGGATGAAAAGATTCTCCTCTCTATTTTAACAGAAGGCAGTTGTTCTTTGGGTGTCTGCAGTGGGCTCTCTCATTCTCTCCTCTCCCACTAAGCACTATGGATTTCCTGACAGGCAGCTTTAGAAAGTTACAGACACAGTCAACTTCCTCTTACTTATGTGACGTCAACCTAAAATCAACAGAAGCTTCGTGCCCAGAAGTGGTTGCCAAGTACTTTGGATGATGTGAAACAAGCCACTGGAAGAACAAAACACCCTGAGTCACATAAAAATATATTCCAAGAGAAATAACACACTCTGGCTCATTAAAACCACATCCGACTACTGAAGTACATTCTAGAAATCCAGGTTATTTAGATGTTTTGCTCAGCTCCCACAATAGGCCTAATCAGATGAGCTTCCTTTCTCCTAGCACAGTTTGATGAGAGGCACAAGCTTGTGACTGATGTTGTAGAAAATGCTACAGAACAGTTTGATACACACTGAATTCAGAGAATGCCACTTGGCAGTTAGCATCTTGACAAATCTTATCTTCAGGGACCTAAGCTACTGGGCTTTGATAACCTCCAGAGGAGTTACTGCTCAAGGAGGGCCTGAAACATCTTTCCCTCAAAACTCCCTTTCCTTCTTCTAAGCATTGGACTGCCGCTGCTTTGCTCCTTCCTGCAATGAGACAGATCTGTGGAATATCAAATCAGACGCATGAGGCTGCAAGATGAACCATGTCCAAGCAGCACTCATGCAACTAAAGGAACTGGTTTTCTCAGGATTGCTGTTGTTATTTGATACTGGCCTTCAGCTGACGGGGCTGAGCACGTGTCTATGTGGGATAAAGCATGCTCCGAATGGCTCACCGGCGCTGGATCTGCCTGGCAAAGTTGTTGCTGGAGGCTGAGCAGGGGAACTGGACGGCCTCGCTGTGCAGGGTGGCGTTCCTGAACAGGTCACAGAAGTTCTCAAACAGCTCCAGCAGCTCGTCAGATGTGTTCTCAAAGACAGCAATAACCTCTGTGGTCACCATGTTGTACACGACGAAGAATGAAGGCTGGGAAGAGAGGCAGAGGTTACCCGAGGAAGCTGTCCCCTCCTTACCCCCACATGACACCACACACCCTACCCAAATGTCTTTGCAGTGCAGGAGAATCCCACATCCCCACACTAACCCATTCTGCCTTCATCCATGCCTCCACAGGTGCCAAATTATCCACCTTTTAGCTGTGATTATTTATGAAGAAAACTTAATGGGCTTCCAATTTGTCAGCTTGAACTGGACGTCAGTACTCCTGTTTTCTCTTCCTCTGCCCTCCACCAAATGCAAACCCCTTTCTAAAGTGCCAAATTTAACTTTCATTCCTGCTGACAAAATGATCTTAAATCCAGAGCTAGCTGGCCACAAATGAGTTTTTCAGACATACATTTTCTTCCTCTTCTTAATATTTCCATCCCACAGAGATGAGCTCTTTCAGTGTACTGTGCACTAAAGCACTGCCCACAAGGAGTTGTGACCTCGACGCTCCTCCAGTACAGAAATTAAAAACTGAAAGACATTAATGGCTTCTTTTTAATGACAACATTCTTGTGCAAGAAGGCTCCAGAACCACGCTGCAGACTGGCAATGGCAGTGTTTCATGGCAACAAGGCAAGGTCCTGCCCCTGGGTCAGGACAATCCCAAGCATAAATAGACTGGGCAGAAAATAGATTGAGAGCAGCCCTGAGGAGAAGGGGTGCTGGTTGATGAGAAGCTCTGCATGTCCCAGCAGTGTGCACTCACAGCCCAGAAACCCCCCATGTGCTGTGCTGCATCAAAAGGAGCGTGAGCAACAGGTCAAAGGAGCTGTTTCTCCCCCTCTACTCCCCTCTGAGACCCCCTCCATGAAGTCCTGTACCCAGCTCTGGAGCCTCCAGCAAAAGAGGGACGTGGAGCGGTTGGAGCGAGTCTAGAGGAGGCTACAAAGATGCTTTGAGGGCCGGAGCAGCTCTGCTCTGGAGCCAGGCTGAGAGAACTGGGCTGGTTCAGCCTGGAGAAGAGAAGGCTCCAAGGACACCTTATAACAGTCTTCCAGTATCTAATGGGGGCCTAAAAGAAATCTGGAGAAGGATCTTTTTACAAAGGCCTGTAGGGAAAGGACAAGGTGAATGGCTTTAACCTGCCAGAGGGGAGACTCAGATGAGATCTTATGCAGAAGCTCTTCCCTGTGCTGAGGCACTGGCACAGGGTGCCCAGAGAAGCTGTGGCTGCCCCATCCCTGGCAGTGTTCAAGGCCACCTTGGACACAGAGGCCTGGAGCAACCTGCTCTAGTGGAAGGGGTCCCTGCCCGTGGCAGGGGGCTGGAACTTGAAGACTTTTAACTTCCCTTCCGAGCCAAACTATTCTGTGATTCTATGAAGACATGGAGACAAGGTTCCCATCCCATTGGAAAAGGGCACATTTAATCCTTGATCAAATGTAGCATTCGTTAGAGACACGAGTGCTAACAACGCAGCACCCCAAAGCAAGAACCTGCCCCGATTTCAAAGGTAACAAATTCCCATGGTACCTGAACACATACTCGGTTAAATCTTCTGTCAATAAAGGCAATTATCTAACTGCTTCACCTCCTGCTCCCAAACAGTGCTCAGGGATGATGCAGGCACCCTGCCCACCCTCCCACCTGCAAATCTCCCAAGGTTTGTTTAGTTTACAGCCCCAAAATAACTTGTGATAATCAATCCAGCCCCCACATGTCCACATGAAGAGCTCTACATGAGGTTACTCACTCGACTACTGCCTGAGGAAAGGAAAGCCCTTCTGAAACACAGGGCTGGAGCAGAGACAAAATAAGAGGAGACAGCAGAATGAAAAACTATTTACATCATTGGAGATTGCAGGGAGTATCCTCCAACCTTAATAAAAAGTTCCTTTGCCAGGTTAACACACAGACACATCTACAGGATGCCCCTGACCAGAGAAAACCACCCTCACTGCTCTTTAGCTGTAACACAGGTAAAAACCATCACCACAGCAGAGGTGGCAGTAGTGGCAGAAATCACACAGCAAAGCTGCCAAGTCTATTAACACAAGCCTGGAACAACCACAGACCCCAAGCTACATACACACGGCATAAAAATCTTGAAGGATTCTGTGCAGACCCTGACAATACAAAGCACAAACAGGACCCTCTTCAACCATCTTGGCAGAGAAGCCAGAGAGAAGAGAGGAGCCTGAAACTGGATGAAACCTCATGTTCTTCTCTGATAGACGAAAGAAAAAATTGGAGCTTTAGGTATATTGTGAGCCAGGTTTTCTTTGTTTGGGATGTCCCAGCACAAAGCCTACGTTCAGGCAGGTCTGTGGAGCCTGCTCCACATCTGGAATTATCTCCTGGAAGAACTGAGGTTCCTTCCTCCAGCATAAACCACACTGCTTGAGGAACACCACGAACTAACCACAACCTGCACCTTCAAGTAACCTTTGGGTGAAGAGGGTCTGGAGCTGCAGCAAACTGGGCACAGCAGCCTCGGTAACCGCAGTGCAGGGCAGAGCTGAGCCGGCCACAGACATCAGGTGAGGAGCACCGGTCCACATACCAGCAAGGAGTACAATGCTGCAGGCCACTTCCACAAAGCTTTAATGTTTTTGAGACAGATGCTCAGTTTTACACAACTGTGTAGAGTTGAACAGATTACACCTTAACCTATTCCCTCCCAAAGCAGCTCTCCCAAACAAACACCATATAAGAGAAAAATAAAGAGAGACAGTTATCTTACAGGAATAATTAGACCATGACAATAAAGAACTACTTGTTGTAGTTTCTTCTTGTATTTCTCTGTTTCTTCTAGGAGCTAAGTCCTGGATCTGGCAAAGACAGGGAGGGAGAGAAGGGTATGAAAGAAAACCAAACATGTAGGGAACAATCAGACCTACATGCAGCACTGGGGATTTATTATGAATTCTTGCTAAATACTCTCAACAGAATCAAAACCAAGTGGATTAAAGGAATAGAACAAGCTAATAAACCATCCTTCTCAGTTTCACAGAGCTCAAAACCTGACCAGAGCTCTAATGGTAGTGAAAGAGAGAATCAACCTGGGGCATGGTGAAAGGTCTGAAGGGACCCAGCACTGACTGAGCTACATGTGCCCTAATTTGACTTCTTTAGTACTAAACTGAAAGGAGAAGCAAATGGCACATTAAATAGATCTAAAAGCTGCTACTCCAATTTGGAGAGATCATAAATACTAACTCACTGAAGCTTGAAAGAGTGTGTAGGCAGAACAGAAAAGGGAATTCTACTGGGAAAAATGAAGACTATTCTATTTGAAAAACATGCTTGAAGATACATGAGAGAAGGGAGAAGCTGCCTCTGCAATTGAAGTGTACTACCTGAAACATCAGCTAAAAATTAATCAGCTGGGGATCAGGGAGGGGAAGAGGCTTGTACAGCATCTGTGAGCCAGGGGAACAATCCCTGGAGAAAGAGGGATTCACACATCAGAGGTCTTCTCTCTCAGTTTTAGTTGAGAAGGAAGCAGTGAAATTATGAGAGCAAAAGCTGTGCAAGTTATTCAATATCAGAGGTATCAAATGTTCATATAAGAACAAGTATTGAGTAGCCTAAACAACACTCACAGGCTCAGCTATGAAGCACAACTCACAGCACTGCACACACTTGAGCTGCCCCAAAGCAAGGAGCAACCTGAGGAGGACGCAGTACCTGGGAAGGGTCAGTCACCCGCAGCGTGACCACGTCTTCACTGGTGTATTTGATGAAGAGATGGTTCTCATCCAAAAGCTGCATCTTCCACATGCGGAGCTGCCTCAGCTGATCAAAGTACTGGAAGAACCTTCTTTTTGCTATGGCGCTTCCATCCTGCTCGGCCCTTCTCCACAGGTACACCAGCAGTCTGTGCTTCAAAGAGTTTATGAAGGGCTCTTTGTAGGGGTTGGCCATCCCCGTCTGAGTGTCCCGCTGCACCTCGGGATACACTGCAGACAGCGTCAGGAGATCATCCTCGTAGCAGAAGCGGCCAATAGTCCGTACGTCAATGAACGTACCCTCGGGTGTGACTTGAAAGACATGAATCGTCTGTTGCTGCACAGAGAGAATGGCCAAGATGTTCTTATAGAGGTACAGCCCCTGGTTGTGAGACAGGATGACTTTGTCACATTTGAAAGTCCGTGTGTCACAAAGTCTGCCTGTGTGGAGGTCTATGATATGCAGGGAATAATCCTCCAGGGGGGAGCGGGGATTAGGGGTCACGGACTCGCTGTTGCGGTAGACCTCGAAGAAGGGAGGGTGAGGCTCCTCGGGCAGGTACGCGGCCGAGCCCACGATCACATACCGGCAGTCATCGGTGAACAAGCTGCACTCCCGGTTCAAGTGCTCCCCGTTGGAGGCCACGTTGGTGATATGGAGCAGGACAAAGAAGCGCTCGAAGAGCCGCCCGCGGATGTTGACAGATCTTTGGTCGTTGCCGTTGGCCAGGATCTCCCCCTCGTAGCCCTGCAGGAGGTCTTCTGCCGCCTGGCAGCCCTGGTACTCATAGATCTCCAGAGAGGTCTGGTCAGAGGAGAAGGCGATGAAGTAGCGGCCATCAGGGGAGAACTTGCGCAAGAAGCAGGGCGGCTTCTCCACGTTGACCACCGTGAAGTTGGGGAAGACGTTCTGGTGGAAGACGCGGACCTGGTGCCAGTGGGTGCCGGCTTTGCCCGAGCTGATCCGGCGGCGCTCCAGGCGGTGGATGACGTTCTGGTTCTGGATGCGGCGGGGCCTGATTGTGGGGGCATCATGGTCCATGGTCAGGGCTCTACTTCATCTTCACCCTGACGGGGAGAGAGCACATATGTGCTGTGGAACCACATGGAAATGGGGGGCCTGCTTGCATGGATAGGGTGGCGGAAAGACCTACAGCACCCAGTGGAGGAGGCTGAAAGGTGCGGTCCTGCTTTTGGGAAGGGAGAGATGAAACACGAAGACACTAAGGGGAAAGTCTGGGAGAAAGACCTCAGTGGCAGGGGAAATGGGGAGGAGCACAGAAATAACCCCAAGGCACTGAGGGGTGACGGTATCGGCAAACCTGCCTAACTAAGAGGGAAACACTGAGGGGGAACTGGAAGGGGAGCCATGGACCCAGGAATGGGACAGGCACAGGGAAGCACTAAGGGAATGAAGGGAGCCCACAGGCACGGGGGGGTATCCGGACAGCCGCGGATAACCCCTAGCCCTGCTGGCTGACAGGCAGCGGGAGGGGGCTGCTTGGAAAGCACGGCAGGAGCTGGGGCACAGGCGAGGGCACCGGGAGGCGAACGGGGCTGCGTGCCAGGGGGGCACAGAGAGCTCCGGGTCCCGGCGGCTCCGGAGGGGCCCCGAGCTCCAGGGAACCCTCAGGGCTCACAGCCGCCCTCCCGCGGGCAGGGAGAGCAGAGGGGGTGTCCGGGCGGGAGGGGCCGGGCCGCGCCGCGCTCACCGCCGAGCCCGGGGCCAGGTCCCTCCGCTCACGCCATGGCCGCCGCCATCTTCCCCCCACCGCGGCGGGACGTCACCGCCCTCCTGACTGCCGCTTCCGGACGCCGGGATAGGGAGGCGGGCCGCGGCTGGCCAGAGTGTCAGCAGAACGGGGAGCCCCTGCCACCTGGCGGGAAGGAGGGAACACTGCGGGGCGCGCCCGGGCACCCACCGAGAACCCACCCTGCACCCATCCTGCATCAACCCTGCACCCACCCAGAACCCACCCTGCACCCATCCTGCCTCAATCCTGCACCCACCCAGAGCCCCTGCTGCACTCAGCCTGCATCAATCCTGCACCCACCCAGAACCCACCCTGCACCCATCCTGCATCAATCCTGCACCCACCCAGAACCCACCCTGCACCCATTCTGCATCAATCCTGCACCCATTCTGCATCAATCCTGCATCAATCCTGCACCCATCCAGAACCCACCCTGCACCCATCCTGCCTCAATCCTGCACCCACCCAGAACCCACCCTGCACCCATCCTGCATCAATCCTGCACCCACCCTGCACCCATCCTGCCTCAATCCTGCACCCACCCAGAACCCACCCTGCACCCATCCTGCATCAATCCTGCACCCACCCAGAACCCACCCTGCACCCATCCTGCATCAATCCTGCACCCACCCAGAGCCCCTGCTGCACTCAGCCTGCATCAATCCTGCACCCACCCAGAACCCACCCTGCACCCATCCTGCCTCAATCCTGCACCCATCCAGAACCCACCCTGCACCCATCCTGCCTCAATCCTGCACTCATCCAGAACCCACTCTGCACCCATCTGGCACCCCCTGAAACCCAGCACCACTCTGCAGCCTGATCAACCCCTGCACCCTATTCCAGCACGCCCTGCACTCATCCTTCACCCCTCTCCCTGCACGCTAGGTACCCACCCCATCCCAGCACTCCCTACATCCCCATCCAACCATCCCCAAGCCCCCTGCACCATCCCGCACGCCCATCCCACACCCCAATGCCCCCTGACACACCCCACACCCCCCATGCCTTGAGCATCCCAGATCTCTCCATCCCCAGGTGCCCCAAATCCCTGCACTGGAGCACCCCAGGGTATCAGCACCCTGACACCTCACCCCCAGCACCAGCGGCAGAGGTTGGGGTCACCCCTGGACACCCCTTCAGGCTTTCTAAGGAACTTGAAAGCTTTCTGCTCGCCCAGGCTTTTAGCAGCATCCCCCTTTGTGCCCCCTGCATTAGCTGCCGGCAGCAAGGGCAGCTCCGAGGGGCACTTGTCCTTCAAAGGGAAGGAAGGGGGAATGTCAGGGGGGCCCTTGAGATCCATTTGCTGGCCTCTCACGGGGGCCAGCTGCCACGCTGGCACCTGGAGCCATTCCATCGGCAGGTGCAGGAGCTGGGAGCAGGGAGCAGGGGATGGGATGCTCAAACGGGGATGCTGGAGAGCCTGATGGGTGCATCCCCTTCCCATGGGGCGTGTGGCCACACAGGGACACAGCACGAATAGCACCAGGATGGAGAGGGCTGCTCCTGCTGCACCAAAGCTGTTGAAATTCCCAGGGATCCTCCGTGTGTTTCATGACATGCTTTAGGGTATCGGGGTGGAGCAGGACTCCACTATCCCAGGGGATGTGACTTGGGTGTCTCCAGCTGCCTTCCGCAGGGATAGGGGGAGGCAGCCTGCCTGGCATTTTCATGCAGCAGGAAGGGGTCCCTGGGTGATCCTTGGGGCTGCCCCCCCACCCGCCTGCCCCATTCCCATCTCCCACATTTCCATGCCCACCAGCCATACCCCACATCTATTTCCTCTCTCCCAGTGGCAGGAGGCGCGATGACAAGACTAAAATGAATGGCCCCAGCGCCTCTCTTTGTCTCTCTGCCTCCTGCCTAATTAATTGAGATCCACCTTAATAGGATCAAACTAAATACCAAAGAGCATCCAACCACACAGCAGCTGGCAGAAAAACAACCGCCCGGCGCACACACACACAGTGAAAGACAGCTCGCTGGACAAAAGAGCCATTAACACACCTGCAATTAATGCTTCCGGAGCTAATAACTTCATCACCACAATATTCCCACAGCCACAGCCCCCACGGTGCTGAGGAGGGGGCCGGGGGACCCTCACTTGAAGCAGTTTCATCCCTCAGCAGGGTTTGCATCACATGCAATAAAGCTCATTGTGGGCACAAGGCTGGGGGCAAAGTTAGTCCTGGCTCCCTAGGGAGCATCCATCGAGGTGGACGCTGAAGGCTCAGAGCTCCTGGGATGCTTCACCAGCTGCTATTTCCCACCTCTGCAGTGTTTTGTGCCACCCCTTGGGGGTCCAGGAGTGGGGGACATGTCATTGTCACCATCATTGTCTGTGGAGGGATAATGGGGTGTCCCTCTGCAGACCCCAAGCCAGGGGGAGATGGCAAACCCCAGCCCAGAGCGCTGACACAGGGGTTAGTGGGGTTGGTCCAGAGGTTACTGGGATGGATATGAGGGTTACTGGGCTCCTCCAGCCTCACAGGTCAGTGGCTTTGCGTCTCATTGGGTTGGTTTTGGTGGAAGTCCCTTACCTCCGCTTCAGCAGCGTGCTCTGTGCCTTCACAATGAGCCTCAGCACTGGAGGGGTATCACCAGCCCCAACACCCTCTGCCAGTGCCATATCCACATCCAGCCTGTTATTCCAGAGGCAGAAAGTGGGTTAAAAAGGAAAATAGTAAATCTCAGCCCATTTGGGCTGGTTCGGAGGATTTCTGCCATCCCCGAAGCAAGGCCCCTCCAGCTGTTCTTTGGCTGTTTCCGAAGAGCCTCCCAGCTCTGGATCCCATGCCTGTTTTCCCAGCATTGGAGAGGGTTTGTAAGGAGAACAGCACTGGGGAGATCACAGGGAGGGTGATGCACCATCAGCCGGATACAGCCCCCAGCACGAAATCACTGTGGGGAAAAGCTGGATTGTCCCCTTGCAGGGATGCTTGTGGAAGAAGAAAACCCCTCCATGCCCTGAGCATCACCGTTCCCCTCCCATGGCCACGGAGCTCGGTTGCTGTTGACTTCCCCATTGTGCCAAGGGTGGGGAAAATAAAACCCAATTGCTTTTTAAGATACTAAAATGGAGGTGAAATATGCACAAGAGCCCAGTGTGGGGAAGGCTCCAGGACTGAGTCCTCCCCAAGCCTTGGCTGTGCATCCCTGGGGCCACTCTGCAGGAACTGGCTGCCTCCATGGGGTGTTTTTAGGGTGAAGCATCCTAGCAATGGTAGCAACAAACTTCAGAGGGGGAAACTCCTGTTGACGTGAGAAAAGAGCAAAGGGAACAGAAGGAGACCTTGGATGTCGCTCATTCTCCCAAGGAAACAAGGACGTAATTCCATATTTAGATCTTCCCCAAGCCTGGGCAGTGACTCCATTCATGTTTGCAGAGTTTTGGATGAGGAACCACATACACATGGCTTTATAAATGGGATGAAAAGGTCCTGTCCTTAAAACCTGCTCTGGTTTCAGCTGGCATTAGAGGCTCTTTTTGAGGCAGAACTGAGGGGCTCCAATGGGATCACCATTAGAATGTGGTCTGCAGGTCAGGAATCCACGGGTTTCTTGCTCTTGGGGTTGACACCCCCTAGGCAAGATCTGCTTTAAACACCTCCCAAAACTCTCCTGGACTTTGCGCAGTGCAGGTGGAACTCCAGGGGCAGGAGATGGGGGCTCACTGGGGTGCCCCATGCTTCTGGGGCGCCCACATAGGGGAGCCGCTATTGGATAATAGGGATCCTCTAAGCACAGGGGACAGGCAGGGGGACAGCAGCACCCTTATGGGCAGGGGGACAGTATCACCCACTGCAGCAGGGTGTCCAAACTGGGGGGGGGCACCTGCCTGCTCCACATCCCATGGTAAGAGCTGGGTAAGCTTAGCCCACAGCCAGCCCTGTGCATGGGGTGGCAGCCCTGTCCCTTCCAATGCAGCCACCACCACGGGATGATACCCCGCTGTGTGTGCTCCCCCCCCACAGCCCTATACCCCACCATACACCCATCACAGGGTGACAGCCTTGTCCGTCCCCACCCCCGTGTCACCCATGGGGTGACAGCCCTATACCCACCGTAACCCACCATAGGGTGACACCGTGTGTCCCCTCGCGTGTTACCCGATGATGGGGGGTGCAGCCCGTCTGATGCTCAGTGACATTTGCAATCTGTTGCCATGGGCGCCCGGGGACTTTTGCTGTGGAGGGGAATCGCGTTCCTCTTCTCCCCCCCACCCCCCTTCATCCTTCTCCTCCTCCCCTTCCCTCCCTTCCGATGACGTCATGGATGACCACGATGGTGACAGGGCCACCTGTGGGCTGGTGAGGGGTTTAAAGAGACAGTCTGCAGCTCCAACAGGAGCCCCGGCTATTGTCTCCTCACCTGAGAGCAGGGACGACCCAGATCGACATCCATACATCCATCCTATCCAGTCCCACTCCATCCCCGCATCCCCCTTGCCTTCGTCACTGCAGCTCTCTCCCGGGACCGGGGCATCCCAAGCCGAGTCCTGTATCCCTGCTCTATGGAGGCTTTTCCAAGGTAAGGCTGCGCTCCGTGATATCCCATATCCCAGTGGGGATCCCGATGGGCTGTGGCTCCGAACGCCGCTAGCGGCGTTCGGAGCCACAGCCCATCGGGATCCCCTCAGAATCTAAACCCCATACGAGGCATCCCCAGCTGGGACCAGTCACTTCTATCCTCTATTGGGATGCCGCCACCTTCCCCACACCTCCAAACAGGACATGGGGCTCATTCCAGAAGACAGGACAACAAAACCTCTGGGGTGGCAGGTCCCCACTCACATAAAGGGGTTGGGTTGCTCCTGCCTGGGGTAGCACCGGGGTGTGGGGGTCTCCAGTGTTCTTCATCCCTTCTGGCATTCCTAAACCACTTTGGAAGATGCTCACCACTGGGTATCTTCTATGACACCCCCCAGGAAAGAGCCTTGGGCATCTCCTTGTCCCTGCTGTCCTCATCAAGGGGACCCTTAGAGCTGATACTATGCCTGGTATCTGAAACCCACCATGGCCAAGCCCTGAGAGGCCACGGGTGATGCCAGGAGATATGGGTGATGCTGTAGGAGCAGGCAGAGGCAGGGGGTGAGGAACACTCCTCATCTTGGATGGCGGAATGGGCCATCTCTGTCCGGTCCCCAGGGCTTTGTCCCACTGTCCTTCCAGCTCCGATGGGATGAGCAGCAGGTAAGTGCCTCTGTTTGGCGTCACTTGGATGTGTGGGCAGGGAGCTGGGTAGAAAAGGGATTTGGGACCTGGGAGAGGCTCGGAGAAGAGCAGGGTGGAGATGTGTGTGTAGGGATGGGAGTGTGTGTATTCCCAGCAAGAGGAAGGTGATGTCCCTTCCCACAGGACATAATCCCGTGGTGAATGAGGAAGTCACCAAACTCCTTGGTGGCTCCCACCGGGCAGCCCTCAAGGGTCTTCCCAAGATCCAGATCCACTTAACTCCCAGCAGTTACAGAGCCGCTGGTCCCGCAGGGGTGGCTGTGATGGGAGCAAGGCAATCAGAGTAAACCCCATGGCTAGTAGCCTGGGCTGCCCCTGCCTGAGGGGAACATGGGGCAGGAGGGGAAGGGGACCATGTTCCAATGACTGTGCAGTCCATGCTGGAGGACCTGGGCAGATCCAAGGATGCAGCTGCCCAGTTTTGGGGTGGAAGAGGCAAAATGCAGACTGTCTTGAGTGTGGAAATCTCTGCCTGGGTGGCTTTGGCATCTGCCCACTTGGCAGCAGCTGAAGCACAGGGACACAACCTGCACCTTGCTGCACATGGCCTGGGAGATCTGGGGGAATGCCTGCAGTTCCCTGTGATGCTCAGTCTTTGTCCTCCTCACTGTCATAGGGAGACATTGGGGACAAAATGGGGAGCTCTGTCTCCAGCATGGCATGGGGCAGCCCTAGCTGGACTCACCTTGCTTTGGGGGGCCTCTGGGGAGGCTGCTCCATGGGCAGTTGCCAAAGGGATGCTTGGAGGCCTGCGGTTGAGACCTGCTGGGGGGCCCATCCCCATCCCCTCCCTGCACTGTGTACGGGGCAGCGGCTGCTTGAGCAGCAGCAGCAGAAATCAGGAGTTAATTTAGTCCTAGATGCGCACAGATGAGGGCTGCCTGTTGTTCCAGTGGGGCTAAAAGTCGAGCTGAATAAACCCAGGGTGTAGCGTCTGGCTCTGGTCTATGTGTATGGACACACGGAGCAGGCAGGGGACATACCACACACAGGAGGAGTTGTAGAGTAGCGGCTGGCTGTGCCTGGTGGTCCAGGGATGTGCTGTCTGCTGAGCATCTTCTGCTGCTTCATAATCCTGTGAGAACATGTAACTGGAAGGGAATTGATCCCCGTGCGTGAGGACACCCAAATATACATTCAGACACACGTGTCGTACCCAAATACGTCGCGGCACTGGGGAACGCCAGCGCGCAAGCTGGTTACACTCCCAGCTCCCCCCGGCAGGCGATTCCACCTCCCCCTGATCCCTCAGGGAAAACTCTTCCAGTGCTGGTGATGGATAACGCCCCCAGAGCCTGAGCTCTTCTCCTGACCCTCCTTCTGGCAGCATCTGAGTTCCCTTTGCGGGCTTTGTAGTCTCCACTTCCAGACAGTGCCTGAGCTCGACGCTAAGTGCCTGCTTGCCGCTGTAATAAGCAGGGATGGGGTCTCCAACAGGGGTTTGTTCAGGTGGGGAATGAGGTCGGGACCTCGATCCAGTGGCAAGGAGACCGATCCTTTACCTGTGAGAGGCAGAGTTAAGGTGAAGTGATCAATTCCATCTTCAAGGCTCCTCCCTGGGCTGTGTTTTCTTCTCGCTGCCCAAGCCCACCCGAGGCTCAGGCTGTTCCTGTGTGCTGGAGCAGTCAAACACCAAGAGGGGATGAAGGTGGCTTTCATCCCATCCTTGTCATGCTGTGGGCTGGACTGTGCCCAAGCCATGGGGAGAAGGGGAGGAACTGATGCCACCAGGCAGTATCCAGCATTCCCCCTTGGAGTGTGCACACAGCAGGCACTGGCTTCTCAGCAGCGGCACACAGGCTTTTCCAGTGTGACTTCTTAACCCTGCTAATTCCCATGTTTACCCCTGCCAGGCCCACCGTGCCCTGCCAGGGGGTGTCCCAGAGCCTGCTGATTGCACTGGTGAGCTCAGTGCCTCTTTCCATCACTTGGGAGTTTTTGTCTGGGGCTGTTTAGGGGACTGCTGGCCCTTGGGATGGGGCAGTGAGCAGCAGCACTCCTGCTCTTTCCCCCTCACCATCTCCATCCGAATTATCTCCATCCTTGGTTGACTCCCTTGCTCCCGGCTCACACTGAGATGGGGCGTCACCAGGGATAATGGTGATCCTCAGCACAGTGCAGTGCTTCTCCTATCCCATCTTTCCTGTCGGGAAGGCACCAAAGACACAGTGCAAGGAAGGGCTGACCGAGCTCACCTAACCCACTCACCTAAGTCCCCATCTTCAATGCTGATTTAGAGCTGCCAGAGTTGATTTGGAGGTACAAGAGCTCATCCCCACACCGGTCCCCCACTCTCCTCCCCTCCTCATCCAGGGGAGGCTTCAGGGTGCCAAGAACACCCCGGAGCATCCCTCACCTCCCACCTCGCCATCCCCACCTCCTGTCTCCAGGCCATCTGGCCACACTCATCCATGTTAAACAAATGCTGGAGTCTATTATCAGGCCCTGCCTCCCCCTTCCCCCCTGGACAGATGGAGGCTGAGCGCACCCGGAGCCCCGGCCCGCAGCATTCATGTGTGTGAATGAGAAAATTGAATTATTTATGGCCATGCGAATAAGGCTGCCGGCTGCGGAGGCCAAGGGAAGGGACTCCATTACGTGGCAAGTACCTGTTGCTATGGAGCTGGGGCTTCTTCCCCACAGCCCCTCATGCATGGCTGCACCCCTGCTTGCGCCCCATCCTACCCTCATCTTCACAGGGGTGGGATGGAGGGTAGCGCTTTGCGCTGGGTTGGCCATGGTGTGCTCAGCCCTGGGTGTTTTCATCCCTGCACTGTTCCCGTTTCTTCCCCAGGCTTGTTTGGAGGTCACCCCAAATCTCCCCACATTTCAGAGCTGGACCCCCAGTGCAGTGTGGGGACGGTGTGATGCTGGTGGCCAGTAGCTCCCTGGTCTGCAGCACACATCGGAACTGCTGGGAAGTGTTGGGATGCGCAGCAGCAGCAGCATCTCATGGCTGGGGCTGGGTAAAGCAGATACCGGCACAGCGTGGGGTAAAGGGTGACTCAGCTCACACCCCTTAATTCCTCTTAAACCTCCCATCCTGGGAGGCGATGGGAGCTGTGAGTCAAGGTCTCCCCCTCTCCCAATGCCCAGGCAGAAAAGCAGCTTTACAAGAGGGGGGACCCCTGCCAAAGCCGCTCCCTAGGGATGCCAAATCCTACGGTGATGCTGAGAGAGATGCTGGGACATCCCCCCCTCGCACTGCCTCCTTGGCCAAAAAGTAGGACTTTGTCCCTCTTGGGGCACAGTCCCTCCTGCCTTGATGCCCACCTGTGGTCGGGACAGGCTCCTGGGGACCATGAAGGAATGGGACCTGGCAATCTCCATCCATGTGCAGTGGCAGCGCAGGGACTCCCACTCCCTTCCCTGCAGGGCTAAGAATAGACTCCAGCTCCACTCCTGGTGCTGAGTGGGCTCTGCTGGGCTCGGAGGAATAAAAAGCAGGCAAATGCCTATTTTAGTTGCTGCAGTCGGCAGCTGTGACTCTGATGTACCCAAGGAGCTGCTTCACACCATGTTTACTCACCCGCTACTGGGAGCAGAGGCACCATTGCAGACCACTTATCCAGGCTATGGATGTTCCTGCCGTGCTCCCAACCCCATCCTGGCTGGCTCCCAACCCTTCTCCAGCACACCCGGCTGCTTCCCCTCCTTTCCCCATGCTTCTGGTGTGAAGGATACAGATGCTCCCACCCTTCCCCATGCCTTGAGGGATGCTCCCCTGCTGCTCCCTGCTGCTGGAGGCCAGCAGAAGATGCAATGCTCAGGGCTTGCATAGGGGCACATCCCACTATACAGGACACAGGGGTCTTGTCCCCACCACCTGAGATAAAGGGGATTTGCAGGCATCCCTATGTCTGAGTGAGGCATCTGGCTCAAGGCTGGGGGAAGCACCCGCTCCTCTGGGAGAGCATCTCTGGGCCCCTCTCCCCAGCATCCCCCCAGAGGTAAAATCAAGGGAAAGCTAATTGTTACCATAGTTACGTGAAGTGGCCTTTCTCAGGGAGCCACGTCATCACTGCTGTCACAAGGTTAAGGCGGTGGGGAGTGGTGGTGGTGGGGAGTGGGGGGGGGGGGGGGGGAATGTGTTTTCTTTGGGAAAAACCATGGCAACAGCTATTTCTAAGGGAACAGCTGTGCACGGTGAGGCCATGGGGAAGGGGAAGGGGTTGGGGCATCTCTATGCCAGCCGTGCGCTCAAGGCAGATCCAGCTGCTTGGCATGGCAGCCTGTATCTCCAGGGTCCCCTTCCCACCAATGACAGGGCTAAAGGGTGTCTCGCACAGTGCCAACATGGTGCAATGAGCTTCAGCAAAGCAGCACAAGGCCAGTCCAGTCTGCTTGCCATGTGCAGCCCCCTCTTGGCGTGCTCCCGTTGGCCAGGGCAGGAAGGGGTGACAGGTAGGGGTTGGAGTTAGATGATCTTAAGGTCCTTTCCAACCCAAACCATTCTATGATTCTATGTGTGGGATCACCAAGACCAGACGCCATGGGGAGCAAGGATGCAACTGTTTTCCCAGAGCAAATGCACCAGGGAGAAGCCTCAATGGAAAGCCCAAGGTTAACCAATGAGTGACATGAAGTTTGAACAACCATAATGCAAGTACTGGTGGATATCATAGGCATGGAATCAACCCCACCAGAGCCAGTATGGCCTGGGCTGGTGAAATGACCTCCTGCAATTAATGCAACCAGTTCCAATGGGACCCGCTGCTGGTGGAGCCCAATGTGTGGATAAGCATGGGAAGGCGCCTTGAAGAGGTCTGAGGAACCTGCACCCCAGATCTACTTTGCAACAGCCAAGTGCACCCAGTAAGAAGATGTTGGTCTCAGCCACAGTCTCCACCCCTGGTTCATGGAATCACAGAATGGTTTGGGTTGGAAGGGAGCTTAAAGACCGTCTTACTCCAACCCTCCTGCCACAGGCGTAGCTGGAAATTATCTCTCTTTGCAAGGCAGACACTTAATTAAGACCATTTTCCTGAAGGAAGCCAAGATGGAGAGCTTCATTCCAGCATTTTCTGGCATTCGTTTCCACACCAATTAGGGTGTAAATTAGTCATCAGGAGTGCAATTCAGTGGCTGTGCTCAAGGGAGGCTCTCCAGCACATGTACCATCTCCTTCCAGAAGGGCGGTGGCAGGGACAGGCAGGGTGACCATGGCAGGGACAGGGAAGGGGCAAGCATGGTCCTGGGGGTGCTGAGGTCTGTGGCTGGTGGTCACAGCCCAGGGCGGGGCTGGGCATAGCCAGAGTCAGCAACAGGGTTTAGGGTATCTCCATGAGCTGTGTATGCTTCTCCTTGGCTGCTCGGCCTTGGCATGACTTGGTGAACTGCTGGACTCTGAGACTAAGCACTGGGACTGAATGCTGGAGAATCTGCACATGGCAAAAGAATGGGAACAGAAAGGGTGTGAGGAAGAGCAAGGAGCCAGCTGCTCCCAAGGTCCTTCTGCAGGACCTCACCATCTGCCTTTGTGCTGTGGCAGGAAGGCTGAGAGAGGACAGGGAGCTCCTCCAGCCTTGGAGGACTGAGCCCACACACCGAGGAGGAAAGCCATGAGCTCCCTGATAGCGCTGGCAGGGCAGGAAGAGGGATCTTGAGGATAAGATGCTCAGCGCTGTGCCCTTCTGTGACAGCATCCAACCTGAGGGTGCAGGAGTGTTGGCACAGAAATGTGGTTTAAGGGTGGTTGACATCTCAATCTTGAGGTTGTTTGGTCTGGATAAACTCCTGCACAGGTCTCAGGATGGACCCCTGCTGCGGCCGTGGCTGTGTGTTCATCCATCTGCACGTGAACCTCTCCTGGTTAGCTTTAGCCATGAGGGTTTTCTAGAAGATGCATCTGAAATGTGGGATAAGAGCTTAGGGGGAGGAAGGTTCAAAGGGGAGCAAGCAAAGCCTCTCTGGGCAGTGGCACAGACACACTGGCTGCTCTCCCGGTGGAGCTCGTGGGGTGCTGTGGTTGTAAGAATTCATTGAATGTGATTTATGCAGGGATCACTGGCACAGTGGTCCACCATAGAGGGGGACTCTGAGGATGGGATTGCTGGGAAAGCCAGCATGTGGTGGAATGGGGAGCCAGAGAGCCAATGGAGAGGTGGTGGGGAGGAGGCATCTGAAAGCCACTGCTGGCTGTTCGTGTCTCCCAGGTGATCTGGGGAGCAGGGTCTCACTACAGAAACACTGCACCAAGCTCTGTGCTGACCTTAAGAGAGTCAGGACAGGAAGGCTCCAACTAAACCACCAATTTCTCAGGGATCTCAGTTGCAAGGCTCAGTTCCCCTCTTGCTTTTCAGTGCACTGTGCTGAGCCCACAGGGCTGGTGCCTCCTGCTCCATCAGAGCCATGTCTGCCTCTGCCTCCATGGGACAACCTCAGGGTCACACGCTCAGCACCGCTTTCCCTAAATACTCCTAATTACCAACAAATACTCTCATTTCCCATGGGCACCACGCAGGGATCAGAAGCCTCCCTCATGTTCTGCCCAACCTACCTGCTGCCTGCTCCAGCTCCAACACAGCACCAGGAGCCCTTCGAGGAGTCGCCTGCCCCTGGGACATGTCCTCCAAGCCCCCATTAGTTAGCAGTTGTCTTAAGCACTGCAACATTTGTAGCCTTATTCTTCCTAATCCCGCCTGATGTAACCGTGGCTGTCCTCATTAGCCACATAATTGTCTGGCAAACACAAAACAGGCCCTGACACGGTCAAAGGAAATTGGTTTAAAACTATGAAGCCGAGTCCTCAAGATGTTGTTGAAGGGGTCCTCTGTGTTTATTTGCATTCACACAGCGCCCAGTGGAATAACAAGAGACTCTGCCTCAAAAATACCTGGTTTTCCTTAAAGATCATCTTAGGAGAACGTGGGTTTGAAATGATGGGAAAATCCAGCCCGGCCCCTGTGCTGGTGGAGGACAACTGCATCTCCACTCGGTCTCATCTGCTGCACCAAGGGGTTTCCAGGAAGAGAAGGTGGCATCTCCCACCTGTGCCCACACGGGTATGGTTGCCCAGGGAGAGGTTTAGCCATCCACATCTCCCAGGGATAATGCCTGTGAATTTCAAAGGGGCTCCGTCCAGTTCTGGCAGCAGACCACAGGGCTGAGTTAATGGAGGCAGTGGTAAGAAATCTAATTAACCTGCAGTGTGTTGTCTAATTTGTGTAAAGTTGTTGTGGTTACTCAGCTGTAAACTCCATCCCCATCTAATGACACGGGCTTGCATGGTAGCAGCAGAGAGCATCCTGGAGGTGAGCAGCCACCTATGCTCACCCTTGAAGTTGCCCTCAATTACACACGGAGCGTTCTGGTGGTTGCCTCCATCTGGTTCTTCCATGGCATGAGACACTTCCCTAGCTCCAGCCTTTGGAATGAGCACCTGTGCTGCTTTCTCTGCCTGCTCTGGCATTCAACCCTGGTGCACAGCTCCCAAAAACCAGCCCGCAGGACCCAGCAGTGTCAATCCGTTGATTGCACTAAAGTCCAAGAGATGGCTTCAGGTCGCCGAGTTCCCACCGCAGCTCTTAGGGCTGTAATTATGTTCAAGGCTCTTTGCTTGGGTTGTTTCTTTTTGCTAATGCTTACAGCTGCTGCACTGATCTTTTCTTCAAGGCTGACCTTCATGTAGCTTCCCAGGAGAGAGCCTGGCCTGCTATTTAAACCAATTCACAAACCAGCTCCCGAAGGCCAGTTGTCCATTATATGATCTTTTGAACAGCAGGAATCTGCAGGGCTGATGGTGGCCAAGCTCTTAGTGTTGGTTCAGGGAGAAGCATGGGAAAAGGGATGGATGTTGTGCGTCTTTTCCCAGGTTAACCTTCCCCCAGGATCCTGGACCACCCAATAGCTCCCCTGCAGCACTGTGCAGAGGGGCTCTGGAGCCTGTGGTGCCCATAATAGGGTGATGCTGAGCCTCAGCATCTCCATCATCCCACGCCAAAGCTTTGCAGACCCCCTATGACCAGTATGAGAGACGCAGACACACTCATACCCCGCAGGGGCATCATTCCTGTGGAGGGAAAAGCTTTTAACCAGGTCCCCGACTCCTGGTTTCCCGATGAGATGAGGTTTTGCCAAGAAGGGAATTGAGAAGGAAGATGATCCACCTGCAAGTCCTTAAAAGCCAAGTGGGCTGAGGCCATGCTTTGCAGGGTTTGTAGGAGGAGAGACCTCCAGCATTAAGCTCACTGAGATCCCTTCCAAGGCTGGTGCTCTAAGTGTGATGGGGATGTGAAATACAAGAGCACTCCTGGCAGATGCACAGCCTCCTTCCTGCAGCTCACACTTGAGTTTCAAGGGGACTTCAGTCCCTCTGTCCCATGGAAATCCTGGAGACCTTGGCTCTCTCCTCCCTGGACGCAGGCAGTTGCTGGTGGTGATGCCCAGGATGTGTTTCCCAGCAAACAGGACTCCCAGCAAGCCAACCTGCATCTGCAAACAGGGGCTCTGGTGGAGTTCCATGTGCAGAGACACAGGAATCACCCTCGGAGCCGATGTGTCTCAGCCACCCCTAGTTTGAAGGATGGACCAAGAGCGTGTCCCTATGCAAATCTCTTGGCATCTTGAGCTCCACAGGCATTCCCCTTCAACACAGGGACAAACCCGGTCCTCTGGGGAGCTGAGGCAGTGACCACTGAGTGGAACAGGAGCTCAATTTGGGATTTTCTTTCTTTTTTCCCTTTTTTCTGTTTTTTTTTTTTTTTTTTAAGGAATTAAAAAGTGGCATCGCTCCCACCGGGTAATTATCCCTCTGTTCCAGCTGAAATACAATTAAGGCAGCTCTCAACGTGCCCCCGGGATATTGTGGTTTACTAATTAACAAGCGGATATGCTGTGGCCCCTGTCATGGCAATTACAGCATGAGACAGGCTTCAGGAGCTCTAATTACACATCAGCCCGTGACACACGCTGCAAGACAGATTAACGAGGGCGACGGAGGGGTCTTCACCCAGCAAGAGGTTGGGATGGGGATGGGGTGCAGGGATCTGATATGGCTCCAAGCCTGGGGATAACGGTGTGCACTGCAGGGCTGGGAGGATGCAGGGAGCAAATTTAGGGTAAAATACCCCGTGGTTGGCAAAAAAAAGACGTGGATCAGAGGAAGGAGGGTTTTTGCTTTGCAGAGCCATGGCCTGCTGAGATGAGTGGCATTTGGGATGACTGCAATGAATAGCAAGTATCGCATCTGCCGCCGTTAATTCCCAGACCAATAAAGCTGCTGTTAAGAAAAGAAGTCAGATGGGAAATGCCCAACAGGGTTTTTGAGTGCTGACAAATAACTACGAGGTCTCCCAGAGCCAAGAGGAATTTTTCTGACAGATTCTTTATTGGGAAAAGTTATGCAGTTTCAGGTGGAATTCAGCAAAAAACCTTTGGCCAGGTATGGGGGTTGGGAGAAAAGAAAGCAATCGGGGTTTATGGAAATGCAGTTTTGACATGGTGCATTTACAAAAGCTGTTTCCTTTTGAAACACATTAAAAAGATAAAATTAACCCCAAATACAGACTGCACACCTAATGAGGACAGTTTGTTTCTGACAAAATGGAACGATATTTATCAGCTTTGCTGATATCCATCAGATTTTTGCAGGTCCCAGCCCAGCAGTGACACAGATTTGCTGTGACGTTAGTGTCCCTTTCAAATTTATTGCTGTTATTATTTATCTCTTCTCCAGCACTTGCCTGCTGCGGGCACCCAAGGAGGGACGGTGACATGGGCTTTGCACACCAGCATTGCCTCCAAATGCTGCTGCAGATGGGGTGGTTCTCAGGCTGATGGGAGGATTTGGGGAGGCGGAATGGGTTTTGGGGCTGTATCACAGGAGGACATTCCTTGTAGAGGATGGAGTTTCACACTGTGGGGATGTGCAGCAGGTCCAGCTGTGATGAAGGGTTGAGATGAGGCAGGCAAAGGGGTATCAAGGCGGTTTCAAGTGGGCTTTGGAATAAACCCCCTATGCATCTCAGGGAGGACACCCTGCATCCAAAGCACGAAGCCACTAGAGGCCATCTCTGCCGCAGCGATGGCAGGGGGAGGGCACGAACCTCCTCCAGCATTGCTCCCAAAATAGATCTCATCAACCATCGCAATTAACACGAGCCAGGCCCTCTCTCCTCTGCATAGCCCCAGCCAGAGCCGTACATAAAAATAACTATTTATTACACAGCGGGCAGAGCCCTGCTTATCGCTGCAGACAGGAAATTGCTGCGCAGAAACCGCACGTTTCACTTTTAATAAGTTTGGCAATAAAACATCTCGTCAAACGAGGCCACGACAGGGCGATAATGAAGCTTCCGCATGGCCCGTAATTGCTCACTGCTCTCCTGAGGGGGAGCCAGAAAACGGGGAGTGAGAAGAGAGATGCGCAGCGGCAGCAGCTGCCCTCATCTCCTGCTTTGGGAGCATCCTTCCTTATCCCCAGCAGCATCTCCGGAGCATCAGCACCCACCAGGCTGTGGTTGAGGAGGAGGGGTGGAGGCAATTCCCACAGAGTGGTGGAGGAGGTGTCAGACGGGAAAGGAAAAGGTTTTCTGCCTTCCCAACAGGAGTTTTCAGCACTGAGGCTTCAAAGCTGATGTCACACTCAGTCCATCCCTGTCCTTAGCCAGGATGGGGATGTTCTCCCAAAGGTTTTGTGCAGGTGGGCTCAGAATGAGGAATTCACAAGACCAGCTGCAGCTGAAGCATGAAGGGTGTAAAGCAGGAATAAAGAAAGCACTCATTGGCTGGCACCCTACAGACACTCCTCACTTCTTTCCAAAGGTCCTTGCTAATGGGAGCTGCAGACACCCTTGATGTCTGTGGCTAATGTTAACATCTTGCCTTGCAGCCCTTATGGTTTCAAGTGCTGAAACACTTGCCTAGTCCCAGCCCAGCTCCCCTGAGCAGAGAAGCCAAGGACTGGCTGAGTGTTGAAGGAAGAACCACTTTGCCCTCTTCAGAGGGGACTGAGGCATGGCAAAGGAGAAGGTCCTGCAGGAACCCCTGTGCTGGACCTCTGCTATGGATCAAGAGGGCTGCAGAGCTCTGAGCTACATCATGGCAAAGGCCAGGAAGCGACATGGTGCCTGTCTGTTCTGATGTCCTCATGCTGGTGACAACAGCAGCCAGGCAGCACCAGCTGCCTGGTCCCTTGCACCAAAGGATGGTCATGGTGTTCCCAGGTGCTCCCTTCATAGAATCATAGAATAGTTAGGGTTGGAAAGGACCTTAAGATCATCTAGTTCCAACCCCCTGCCAATGATAAGTCTTTCTTTCTCTAAAGGAAACCAGGTCACAGCCCTGACCTACTTCTGTAGCTCCTATCTGATCTTCTAGATGATGGTGGACATAAACCAGCACTGCCACAAGCCTATTTGGAGTGATGGGAGCAGCTCGAGGGAGCTCTGATGGGGAGGGTGATGGGGAGGCACTGTGCAGCCTGCAGAGCCCAGGATGATGAAGTGGTCTCTCCTCACCTATGGAGGCAAAGCTGGGGCCTTGCTGCCTTCTATGGGTAAATTTATCCTTGAGCTCCTCATTCGCACCATGGCAGGGCAGGAGCAGAGAGGTCCAGGGGGTGCAACCAGCCCTGCAAAGACCAGCAATACCAAGAGACAAAATGAGCCATGCCCAGGCTGGGGCTGGGAAATGAAGAGGTTTAGAGTCACAGCAGGAACGTGCTGGCATTGCCAGGGACCACTGCTGGGCTCCAGGGTGTGCAGGAGCCTCAGCTCACCTGCAGCACTGCTCACAGAGAGCTTACCTGGAATCACTGATCCGCATTCACAAGCATGATCACGTTAATTGGCTGTCGTGGCTGCAGCCGCCATCTCCTCCCTGCACTGGGACTGCATCTCCCTCCCCATCCCAAATGTCGCCATGTGTCTGCTCCTACACCAGCTTGGTTAAGGACAGGGAGATGGCTAGAGAAAGGGAAGAGGCAGAGGACAGGTGAGTCCATGAGCCTGGAGCTGGTGACAGGCACCCACTGCCACCACTCTGCCCTGCAAAGCAGTGCTTTGAAATCAAACCACAGACTCCTTCCTGAGGGGAGCAATGCAGGATGCTCTGTAGCCCCATCAGCGATAACCAGGGGACAGACACCTTGGCTGGAAACCTGCTTCTATTGCAGGATCAATGACAAGGTGGCTGGAGAGGGACCAGTTCCCAGGACAGAGCCAGCGGGGCCGCTCAGCCCGAGATCAGGCTGGTGCGCGTCTTGCTTGGAGCAAGGCCAATCGCTTCTAGTAAATTATTCATCTGACAAATTTAGCCTGTTATTGTAGCCGTGCTCTGCCCAGAGTTTTACAGATTTCATCATTATTTCAAATTGTGCAAACACCACAGAAACCTCTCCCGGGCTCTGGCTTCATCTCAGCCTTCAGCTCATCTGCCACATCTGAAACGGGATTTCAACCATCTGGTGACAAAACCTCCATCCCCAGAGAGGCCACAGGACCCTGTGGAGATGAGTGGCATCCCTGGTCAGCACAAGGCTTCTGCCAAAGGGAGAACCATCTACCATGTGAGAACCATCTACTGATGATGCAGAGGTCAGTGGAATCAGAGGAGGCCATGGTACACCGATGGACACATTCAAAGCTATTCTGACTTTTTTCCACCTCCATCCTTGCATCTGGGGTAAGGAAGTAAAATGACACCACTGTTTCCTTGGGCTACCATGGCCTTGGGAAGTGGGTAAAAGCTTCTCCTTTCCTCCCTATGTGCCCATAACTTCTTCTGCCAAGGAACCATAGGGACACAGCTAAAACCTTGTCCTGCCAAAGAGAATCTTCTCTCTCTTGCTAAACATGCAGCCTGGGAAGGAAGGAGTTACAAACAAAGCTGAGGGGAGATAGATGGGTTAGGTGTGGACAAGCCAAGAGTGACCAGACCCATGAGTGCAACAACAGTGTGCCTGGGGAGAACCTACCAACCAAGAAGTGCTGAATGGTCCAGGCACTTGAATCTCCTGTCCCACTGCAGGGTGTGAGGGAGAAGAGCAGACAGCAATGCCACCTCCTCAGAGCTGGCACAGAAAAGCCAACAGCAATGCATGCCCATCTTCCTCACACCAGAGCTTGAGTTTGCTCCCACTTGTGTGGTGACAGTCACTCACACCTTGATAGGGGTGAAAAATGGGGCAAAGAGGGCCAGGAACTTCCAATGAGGTTTATGTCATTACATCCCCAGTGCTGGAATGCACAGTTTCATCAAAAACATCAGAAAAGGATATAAATTCCTATACAGAGACCTGCCAGAGCTCCCTAGCAAGGTATTGTGGGACACTTGAATGACTCTCATTATGGGGGGATTAATTAGCTGAACAGCAGGAATGGAAGCAATAGACGCAAAACACAGAGCAACAGATTTAAGGAAGCGGTTTACTAGCCAGAAGAAAAACATTAAAGAAATAGGAAAATATAAATCACAGGGTGATCTAAGCCATTCCTTTCTGCCCAGGCTGAAGCAGCTGATGGGTGGTGAATAGGGGTAATGATGGAGCATGAAAGCGCTTGTCCTGCTTCCCTGCACCCCGCCTTCGGTGGCAGGGAGAGGGGATGCTCAGCACAGGGCCCTGTGGGACGACGTGGTGCCTAGCTCCCTCTGGAAGACTAGTGATTTTGTTGTTGTATGGCTCATCCCACCACAACAAGTCACAGTCTGCCCTAGGGCGCACGGCCTCTCCGCCATGCTGGAGGCACGAGGACAAGCTGGTGGCTGGGGCTGCCATGGCCCTGCACTTCTGACCACCTCAGCTGTTGCTTTTGTGAGTCTTGAGAGTGAAGCAACGAGGGGCTGGTCTGAAACCCCATCTGCACCCATGTCCCAGCCAGAGCTGCCTCCACAGAGCACCATGGGAGAGCCTGGAGGGGGCAAACCCCATGCTGCAAGGCCTGAGCACACCCCAAGGAGTGGTGCTACCCCAGCCAGCAGCCTGAGTGTTGCCAGCAGGAGAAGGAATGTCCGTAGGGTCTTAGAATCATAGGGTCAACTCATTTGGAAAAAGACCTTTAAGATCATCAAGTCCAACCATTGTCCCAGCACTGGCAAGTCCACCATTAACCCATGTCATTGAGGGCCTCATCTCATGATTTTTGAACGCTTCAAGGGACAGTGACTCCACCACTGCCCTGGGCAGCTTGTTCCAATGCCTGAGCACCCTTTCAGTGGAGGAATTTTTCCTAACATCCAACCTAAACCTTCCCTGGCTCAGCTTGAGGCTGTTTCCTCTTGTCCTATTGCTTATTACTCTGGAGAAGAGACCAACGCTACCTCACTACAACCTCCTTTCAGGCAGTTGCAGGGAGCAATAAGATCCCCCCTGAGCCCTCTCTTCTCCACACTAAGCTCTCCCCAGTTCTCTCAGCCATTCCTCATCACACTTGTGCTCCAGGCCCTTCACCAGCTCCATTGCCCTTCTCTGGACCTGCTGCAGCACCTCAATGTCTCTCTGATAGCAGTGAGACCAAAACTGAACACAGGATTCAAGCTGCACCCTCACCAGTGCAGAGCACAGGGTAACCACTGCTCTGATCCTTCTGGGCACACTATTTCTGATACAACCCAGGATGCTACTGGCCTTTTTGGCTGCCTGAGCATGACTTAACTGGGTCAGCAGTGTACCACAGCAAACACACAGCAAAACCACAGTGAATTGGTGCTGGGTACCCTGGTGAGCATCCACCTCACTCCAAACCCACCCCCCAGCAGGAGCCCTTCCCTCCAGGACCAGAGATGAAAGCCCTGAGCAGCGCTCAGGTCTGGGATGCGAGAACCAGATGTGCATCACCAGATGTGGACCCGCAGATGTGCAACCAACCCTCCCCTCCCCGCGGCTCCTCGCCGTACCCTCCCGCAGCTGCGGACCACGCCCCCTTGTATGCAAATAACCCACAGCGCAGCCAATGGGAGAAGTGAGGGGCGTGGCCACGGCGGGACTTGCCCGGGCATGTGAGCACGGCCGCTTCCGGACGGGACACGTGGGAGCCGCGCCGGGCCCGGTGGGTCCGGAGGGGGACCGGGGTCCGAAATGGGGCCTGGGACGCGCAGTGGGGCGAGCAGTGGGGCGAGCAGTGGGGTGGGCAGGGGCCGTGGTCGGTAATGGGGCTGGCTAGAGGGCTGGGGCCGGGCGTGAGGCAGGGAGGGCCCGGGTAATGGGTAAACAGGGCCTTAAGGGGTATGTAATGGGGTGGGCAGGCGGCTCCGGACCGGGGTGGGGGTGTGCACGGCCCTGGAACGCGGAATGGGGCAGGCAGGGCCGGGGCAGTGAGAGGCAAGGGCGTGGGGACAGGATATGACAACGTGTCCGTGTTCCCCCTGCTCCATAGCTCCTGCTTGGTCTCCGTATGCCCGCCCACACCGCAGGGGGGGTGATGGTGTATGGGTCTTATTTGACAGGGGTATGGGAGCTGCAATGTCACTCATACCCCGCTGTGCACATCCAGCAGGGATGCCTCCTGGCAAAGGGCAGATGATCCCACTGCTGCCCACCCCGAAGGCCACGGCATCCACCCCACCCAGCACCCATGGCCCCACTGCAGGGGACCATGCTCAGCCCCCCGAGGGTCACAGCAAGAAGAAGAGCCGTAAGCACCAGCGGTTCATGGAGCGCCGGACACTGCTGGAGCAGAAGGGGCTGCTGAGCCCCCCCAAGCGCCCAGGCACCCAGACCCCCATGGCAGGGCTGGAGGCACGCAGCACGCTCACCAAGGTGGATGACACCACAGCACCACGCTGTGGGAAGGTCCCCAAGCCCAAACAGGCTGTCTCCACATCCCTGTCCCCATCCGCCTCTCCGGACAGCATAGCCAGGCACCACTCCGTGCTGCTGTTCCAGGGGAATGGCAGCTCCAAGAGGGTGCGAACATCCTCCCCGCTCCTGCGCCCAAGCAAGTACGTGGCCATCGACTGTGAGATGGTGGGTACCGGTCCTCAGGGCAGGCTGAGCGAGCTGGCGCGGTGCTCTGTGGTGAGCTATGATGGGGACGTCATCTATGACAAGTACATCCAGCCCGAGCTCCCCATCGTGGATTACCGGACACGCTGGAGCGGCATCACCAAGCAGCACATGAAGAGAGCAATTCCCTTCAAGGCTGCCCAGGCGGAGGTGAGGAGGAAGAGAAATTAAAAGTCTATGTGTTACCTGCCAGATACACCTTGAGGTGTTTGGTGGCCTGTGCTGAGCTGCTCTGAGGCACAAGCCTTTGTGGTGGGTTGGTCTGCTTGTTACTGCTCCATTCTGGGAACCTAAAAACTAGAAGTGAAGGAATTGAATTGAATACAAAATGGTTAATTTTGTGCTTAATTGTTGGGGGTGTTTCTTTAGCTGCACTGCCTGTCTAACCCTTTCTGACGCTTCCAGATCCTGAAGATCTTGAAAGACAAGATTGTGGTAGGACACGCCATCCACAATGACTTCCAAGCCCTGAAGTACTTCCACCCCAAAGACAGGACCCGGGACACCAGCCGGATCCCGGTGCTGAACGAGAGGGCAGGGCTGCCCGGCAGTGCCAGTGTCTCACTCAAGAGCTTGGCCAGGCACCTGCTCCACAAAAAGATCCAGGTAAGCACCAGGAACCTGGAAGTGGAAGCATCCTTTGTGGTCAGCCTGGTCCACCATCTCCATGGGTGCTCTGTGTGAGATGGGGATGAACCTTGTTCATGCTCTGCTCCTGGCTGGATCAAGCTGGGGGAGTGCAGGACCTCCCAGACTGATCAGAAAAGCAGGGAGAGGACCTGTGCCCTCCAGAAAGTGCTTAAGAGATTCCTGCATCTCCATGGCTGCATCAAACCTTTGCTGTCTCCACCCCCCGCCAGCACTTGTATCCTTCCAAGCAAGCAGACAACATGACAGGGGATTTTTGCCATCCCCTTTATCTAACGAGGCTTTTCCCCCTTTGCTCAGGTTGGCTGCAAAGGGCACTCGTCGGTGGAGGATGCTCAGACAGCCATGGAGCTATACAGACTGGTGGAGGTGCAATGGGAGACAGAGCTGGCCTGTAGCCTGCCCCCCAGGCCCCCCAGCCCCGTCACAGACCCCGCCGCAGACAGCAACCAGTACATGGATGACCAGTACTGGCCCACAGACCTGATGGCAAGCAGCTTATGATGAGGGACAGTGCCTCTTCCACGTGATTCAGGCCATCCTGGTGCCTGTTCAAGGTGGAGGCAGCTGCTCATCTCCTTCCCTGGGGCTTGTGCCCCATGGGCTCTGCCTGGCACCCATCTCTGCACGGGGGGGTCAGACAGCCCCAGCCCTGCCCTGGGACAGAGAAATGGTGACACTTGGACACCAGCAGCTCCCCAAAACACTGAAGCCTCTTACTGTGGCTGCGCTGTGTTCATTTGGCACTTGGTGCTCGGGGATGAGCAGGGTCCTGGTGTGAGCCTGGAGGAGCCCCCATGGGCATGCAGTGGCTGCAGTGGTGGCTGTGGCTGCCAGGGCACCTCCTGTGCCATCTGGGAAGGGGATACTCCACGGTGGGCAGGTCCTCCTGTGGGAGGACTGAGGTGTCTTGCTGATGCCCAAAGGCTGCAAACCACTTGGAGCCAGTTTCCTCCTCACCTTTTTGCACAGTGAAGCGCGGAAAGCCTGGGTCTAATCCAGCCTGGACAAGAGGATAGGATACACTTCATTTAAATGGACTGTTCACATAATTGTCCGGTTCTGAATTAAAAACTCGTCTTGCTAAACCTTTGCATATGTGCTGCGTGATCTGATCCAGCAGCACTCCACAAGGGAGAGGGCAGGGATGAGGTTGGCAAACCTCTGCCTTTGTACGGTGGTGGCAGTTCTCTGGGCTAAGGGCTGGTGCCCTCTGCTGTGGGGACATCCCTAGGAAAGTTGGAGGAGCAGGGAATGGACTCAGCTTACAGAAAGCCCAGTGCGAGAGAATGAATCCTGCTGTGTCACCCTCCAGCAGCTGGGCTGTCCCAGCTCAGGGAGCTCCCAGTGTAAAGGGGGAAGCAATGTTGGGATTTGCCCACACTGCACATCGCTATCCCTGCACACAGGGGTTAGGAGTGGGTGGGAATGATGCTGCGCTGCAGTGGATGATGCTGTTAACAGTGTGGGGACAGGGTGATGCTCCATGGGTGACACATGTAGGTATGCAGATATATCTGCAGGAGCACCAATGTGGGGTTTGGGGCTGGACATGGGGGGGCACTGGACAGCCACGGTCCAGCAGTCAGCATTCAAATGGAGCCCATTCCCCCCATGGCCAGGATAGACCGGTCCCAGGTTTTTCCCAGCATCCAGAGGGTGGGAAGGAGAGTTCAGCCCAGCCTTGGGAAGCGGCCAAGGAGCCGGGTGACGCAGGCACACCTGACGCACGCATCAGTGCCATTATAAGACACATCTTGTACTTCCCATCTTAACTCCTCCCTGCCCGGCTGGGGAAGCTGGTGGCAGCTCAAGAAAAGCTTCAAGCGATGCTGGACATGTCAAAAGCTCTGGCCTCCAAGCACAACCATCCTGCAACAGAAATAACTAACCTGGGCTGCGCTGTGAGCTTGTGGTCCAGGTGCTCTGCACCAGACCTGGTAGGAAACATGGTCCCATGGAAGGTCTTTGAATCCTGCTTGTGCCAGTTTGTCCCAGACACATTCCTGATCCAGTAAGCTGCAAAACACAGCACCACCCTCTGTGCAAGCCGTAGCACGATGCCATGCGATGCCAGCAGGACCTGGTGGGGTATGGGAGGGATGCGAGCCCAGGGGGTGCAGGAGGAGCAGAGCTGTCACAAGTTTCTGTCTCTTTCCTCATCTCTTCTGTTTCCACCTCTCCCTTGGTGGCAGGAGGGAAGCAGAGCTGGAGGAAAGGTGAAAGCTCAGCAGATCCACCATCAGAACATGGTGGCATCCCAAAGCACTGTCTTCTGCTCCTAGGAAAGCAGACCAGGAAGAATTGCGCAGCAAAAGGATGCTTTGCTTATGGTCGTACAACCTAGCCCATATCACTGCATTCCCTTGGGGGTATGTAAGTATATGGGGAGCTTGCACAGGGCACCCCACAGCTCCATCTGAGCCCTCCTTTGATGTCCCCCCAGCCCACCCTGTATTGCCACCACATAGCACTGATTTGCCTTTAGCCATGCAGTGGCTCGATGTGACACGGGTGTTAGGGTGAGGCTGGAGAGAGCTGCAGAAGGCCGGGAGGCTTTATCAGCCCATGACTCAGCCTGCCTTGCCGTCAGCCAGCCAAGAGGGAAGGTGTGACTGAGGACAAAACCCACCTCATTTCTGAAGTCTTGACCATCCAAATGCTCCTGGAGACCCGCTTCCAAAAGTAAACCTGGGCTGGGCTCCAAGCGCTCATCCCCTGTGATGCAGGGCAGCTGTCTCCTTTGATGGAGCTCATGGGCTTGCACAGTGGAATGAGATGCTGGAAAAGCCGCAGGCTGTCTCTGAGAGCCTGTCCCCATTGCCACCACACTGATTTAACCCTCTGCTTCAATACCACCTCTGTTTTAGGGGTGAATTTCTAGGCAACCAAAGGGCAGCTGCTCTTTGGCACTCTCATGCCCTGCAAGCTTTGCTTCTGTGCCATAGTTGCCAGCTCTTGGGTCAGCTGAAATAAATCTGGGCAGTCAATCCCTGTTTATATCAGATCTGAAGGGTTGGAAAACCCCTGACATTGTGCTCTGTAATCCCCCACAGCAGGGCTGCTGATGGGCAAACCCCCTGAGGGGTGGGTGGATGGAGGGGTGATGAGGGTAGTGTCAGTCTGCTTCCCACCAATGAAATGATGCTTGCTCCAAATAACCTGAACAGCCACATTCACCTGTTTGTGCCCAATGAGCCCTTTAAGAGCTAATCAGGATTCTCACAGGTGGCTCTGAATATTCACTTACATGCTATGGCTGAGAGCACCCAACCACCTCCCTGGTCCATCACTCATACTGGGAAGCTGAGCATCCTTAAGCGGGCAAAGGAGTGCGAGGCTGGCTCACCATTTACGCTGAATGTCCTGATTATGGAAGAATCTGCAGAAACCTGGTCCATTATCTCCCCAACCCTCAGTAATGATTAACCCAAACCCACGAATCCAGCAATGGGCTTTTTTATCAGAGGAAAAACATTGTCAAATGAGGTGTTTTTTTTTCCAGCTAGCTGCAAAAGCAGGTAACCGATAAGCCTGTTACTGGAGTGGGGCTGAGCCAATGGGAGCCGATGGCGACAGCTTCTACTTCTGTCTGGCAACAGCTTCTCCTTGAGCAGCAGATGGCAATTCAATGCTGTCCCTTGCTCTTATTGAGCTTCCCTCCTGCTACCTGGGGGCTTTCATGGTGGACACTCAGAAACTGAGTTTCGTGTGGATTGTCCATGGTTTTCCACATGTTTTGGTGTATATTCCTATCAGCAGCTGGAAAAGTGGATGGATGCATGCTCCCATCCTGCTCACATCCTAGGCTCTGCTCACGCCCTGCCTTATCCATGCACCCAGAGCTCTGCTTCTGCTGGGTGGGTGTCAGACACCCATAGGGTGCTTGAGATAACACCATAGCAGACTAGCTGTACCAGGAGATGCATCTGACCCTCCTGCCCTGCATCACCAGCTCCTGGCATGGTCCAGCATTGATCCCAGCTGCCAGGGGCTGTTTGCACATGGACCACTGCTGGGAGCAGCATCCCAATATCAAGCACCCGGTTGGCTTTGCTGCTGGCTCTGGTTATCACAATACATGTGGTTGAAGCACCACATAAACCCCAAATGTCTTTGGGTGGAATGATGCTGGTACCTAATAGTAGCCCAGAGCAAGCGCCTAACCTGGGGCAGTCTGTCCCCTCGCTGTGGGGATCCAGAGGGATCATTCACCCTGTTTGCATGCAGAGAGCAGAGGCTTTGCTCAGGTGACTCATCAGAGACCAAACTGGTTGTAGTGCAGGGAAGAACCGGCCTCCCTGCACCACATCAGTACCCCCACTCACCATCACTCTCTGCTCTACACCCAGAGCCTAAATTAGAAAGCAGAAAACTCACAGCCAGCTAACAATTAAAATCTCAGGAGCCTTAATAACCTGCTTGGCCAGGAGAAGCAAATAGGTGTGATGTGGAGATGAATAGGCACATCTGGCAGCTGCTTAGCACTTTGGCTGCAGGAGGGGTGTGCGTGTGCATGTGTGCGTATGCATGTGTGTATGTGTGCGGAACCGCCGGCACAGCCTCCCGGATTGGCTGCAAAACCCCTTCCCGACCAATGCCGGGGACCAGGGTGGCCTAGCAACAGCCTTTTCCTAATGAAAAACAAGCCACTTAACGGTTGTGACTGTCTGCATAGGAGGGGAAGAGCCACAATTCCTGGTATACTCCATCCTCCCCAGGGAGCTGGCCCTAAAGGGGGATGCAAAGGATGAGCTGGATGGGGTGGGGTGGCCTGACTTGAGTACCCCTTGGTCCCTGCTCCACGGATGTGTTGGATACTCAGGAGGGGTTTGCTGCAGGCACAACACAAGGAAGCCCCTGGGGAGAACCCTACTCCCGCTCCGCTGTGGCTGCATCCCACTGTGCAGGCAGCCTGCGTGCCAGGCTCACCCCCATGCATGGCAAGGGAACCCTGACACTGACACCATACGTTCTGCACTGAGCTGGAGGCTGGATGCCAGGGGCCCATGGGGACCATGACCTGCTGAAGACACCTCCTTTAGGGCAGGAGCGGTTTGTGGGTGCAGTGCTGGGGACATATGGGTGGACGAGCTGAGAAGTTGGTCACTGCTGTGGTTTCACTCAGAGATATCACCTTCCCTTGTTCCTGCCCTGGGGTTCTCTCCTCCAACAGCTGCCCAGGGAAGGGGCTCAGAGAACAGTGGGGTCAGATGTACAAGCATAAGCCCATGCCTTAGTGATAGCCCTTTGCGAGCCACATCATAAAGCAGCCACTGATCTTATGGCTGGGGGGACAAGGGGCTGGTCCTGGAGTCAGTGAGCATGGGACACATTGCAGGAGGGAGGCTGGGAGCTGCGGATAATGGCAGAGCATATCAAGGCACAGCTTTTGGGCTGCAGGAATTGCTTTTCCATGGGGAACAGGCTTCAGCTCTCTGCTGGCACAGGGCACCAATCCCAGTAAGGCAATGTGGGGAGAGACCTGAGCTCAGCAGCAGTGTGGCATGACACCATGCTGCCTGCATCTCTAGGTGCTGCATCATCTTAAGGAGCTTAAAGCTGTGAACCAAACCTGTGGTCTTTCAGCCTGTTTTTCCCCTACCAGCTCACTCTTAAGGGTGATGGGGAGATGTAGAGCGCCTATGGTGCAGTTTAAACTCTCTAATTCAAAAGCTGAAAGCACAGCCCTGACCTCCAGTTCGGACCTGCCTGACCCAGTCACTCTCACACCCCCAGACCCCTCAATAGTAAACCCTTTAATACCTTTTGCCCTAACCAGCAAAACAAAATCAGGTCCTGCTTCCAATGCTACCTGACCAGGGCAGAGCAGCAAGCGTGCTATGCCCAGGCCAACATCTCTGCTGCGATGGATGGAGCGCGCAAAAGGCACTTCTCTGGAATCTGATGGAGAACAGTAAAAAATAGCTGGAATGGAGGGAAAGCACAAAACGTTTCTCTCCATTCCTCGTCCGACCAAGGTTTTGGTCAGACCGAAGTCCAAGGTTTTCGCTCTATTCCTGCCCATTCCAGGTCTGCTCGTCCCGGCTGTTCACTAGATGGTGCCCTCGGGCTGCTGGTTTCCCCTCGCAGGCTGGGGACGGGATGGGGCCAGGCTCTGCCCCGGGCTCCTGCGCGTATTTCAGGCAGGTCACACACACAAAGGGGTGTGAAAGCCATTTGCATTGCTCAGTTAAATCCCTGAGCGTTTTGGGGTCTTCATCTGGTAACAAAATGCAAGCCCTGGCCTCCCTCCTATATCCCAGGTCTATTGGAATCCCGCATGATTTTATTTTTCTACCACTGTGAAGGTGGTTTCCATCCCCAAGACAGGAAGAGAAGATGGGAAGGACAAAAAGGCAATTCCATAGTGAATGCATCTGAGTAAAATAGCAACTAACCACCCACAACCATCACTTAAAACCCATGTACAGACACAGCTCTGCAGCTCTGGTGCAGGAGGGGGAAGAGGGAGAAAACAAGCTAACACCAATGAGTGTTACTAGGAGAATATGTATTCATTCAGAAATGTAAATCAATGGGCATAAAGCAGCATTAGCTGCCTCCATTAGGCAGGAGGATGCAATGGGACAGGGATGCAGGGCATCCATGGACCCAGGGCAGGAATAGCTGGGGCTGCTATAGGTCAGCATCAGGCTCTGTTTGCATTTGGCCTTCACCTGACCAGCATGGAGACTTTGTCTTTTATTAGAAACCACTTCTGCCTTTATAACATGGGGATCCCTGAGTGGCAACTTTGGGGGCCAAGTCACACAGGGCACACATGCCAGTGTCCCTCTTAACTTAAAATAGCAGAATGGCGGAAAAGATCAAAGCCAGAGCTACACAGGGCAGCATTTGCTGTCCTTTAAAGATGGCATTAATATGCAGATCTGGGTGTAAAATGCTTCAAAAATGGTTCCTTGTTGCTGCTCATCTCTGCTTGGCCCCAGGCAAACCTTGAGTCCTGCCCATGCACAGGAACTCATGCTGCTACCGGTCCTGCAGAGCTGTCCAGATGTCAGGGTCTGAGCCACAAAGGCCAGGGACTGCTTCTAATTTTGGTGTTTTTATATTTTCATGTTTCATTTTTATATTTTTATATATATACACACACATATATATATTGGGCAGATTGAGCTGGAAATAACATGGGAGAAATCATGTTTGCCTTCAGTATCAGCAGCCCAAATGTTCTGGAGGACCCATTGCCAATGAGCCTCGAGTTGCTAATGTCAGGAGGCGGCAGGAATCATCCTCTTTGCCTCTGGCATCATTGGCTCTAATAAAAAGATGTGAAAGAGGGCAACATGGCACTCAGAGGCCTCCAGAGCATCTCTCGTTTTGGGGATGAATGTGGAGAATGAGCACATGAACACAGCTACTGCCTACAGAGCCTGCTTTTGATCTTCCAGGTCACCCTCATCGGAGGAAAGCTTCGCCAAGCCAATCCATTATACTGGGAATCCAATCCCAGGTGCCTCTTTGGAGACTGTTCTTCAATGATGCTCCTGCCTTGAACAGACACATTTTTGTCCCACCTCCAGGAATGGCACTTTTCTCCCTGCTGAATCCTCCCAATGGAAACCTTTACCTCTGAGGAGACGGACCTTCCCCTTCATTCCCAGGGACCTGACAATCCTCTGCCTTCAACCCTGCAAATAAAAACCCATGTTAACAAAAAAAGCCCAGTGTAAGGAAGAACACTGCTTTAAAGCTACGCACCCTCTCATCAACATAATTTACCATTGTGTCAGCTCAGAATATCTCCTTATGAAGGAGTTATTTTTGTAGCCCATGCTATATTGAGTATGAATGTGTTCTCCATCTTTACTTGTAGCTCAGGCCACAAAAGGTGCTTGGTTTTGACCCGTTTCAGCAGGTTTCCCAAGTCCACAAAGAATTTAACAAAGAATAAATCCATTAATTCATATTCTGATGAAGTAACATGGGCGCAAAGAGGGGAGCATCCAGCAAGCTGTCCCTCCTCCATCCCCAAGCCTCCCCTGCCTCAGGTTGTCCTGCATGGATGCTAGCCAGGAAATGGGCTAAACCTGTCACAGGCAGGTTCTGTCTCCTCTCAAAGCTTCTTTGTTGGCACCATGCAAGGACTGAGCCCCTTGGGGGGAGACAGGGCAGTAGGTCCAGGGGGAGAGAAAGATGAAGCAGCTGATGGGGAACAGGCTTAAGGCGAGGGAGTTTTCCCTTGACTTGCCTGAAAATGCATCCCACATCTCAGGCTACTTCCGCCTTCCCTAGGGGGTCTTTTTCACCTCCCGACAGCTCCATGCATGGGAATTGCTATAGCAGACAGCTCACCCGTTTGCTGGGAGCAAGTGCCAGGTATGAAGGTGAGGGGATACCCAGCCATTTCCAAACTCCCTGACAGCCTTCGCAGCCCAGGATCAGGAACCATCCCAGCTGCATCCCCCCAGGCTGGAACACACCCGTGCCAGGACCAAGACACTACACGTGTGTGCACCTATTTGGCCTCTCCCCGTCCCCAGGAGCGGGGCCGATCCCGATAAGAGGCCGTTTTGAGCAGGAGCCTTATGAAACTGCCTTTCACTGGCAGCACAGAGCACGGTTGTTCCCAGGGCCAACCTCTCCCCCGCTCCAGCCCCGGGATGCTCGGCTGCTCTAAACCCGCAGAGCCCGCGGCGGAGGAGGAGAGGCGGGAAGGGGGGGATTTACGGCTTGCTGCGAGGCGGCAGGAGGAGCCGTGCCGAGGCAGGGCGTGCGGGGGGAAGAGCACGGCACTAAGGCAGGGCTGTAGCCGGCTGACGCCAGCCCCGCTCTGCGGCCTGAGACCCTTCCAAGGCGCTGGCCGAGGTACAGATGTTCCCATTGTGCATCTTGGGAGCCTTCTCGGAAAACTCCAGCAGCTTCGTTCCTTTTAGCTCCAGCTTTGGGGTTGATTTTAGAGGGTTTTTATTACTCAAATCATATATGTAATTTTGGAAAAGAGCCTTCTATGCTGCTGCGTTTGCCTTGTGCCAACCCCCCTTTAGCGTTTTAAGAGCTTCCTCCTCACTTTGTGTCCCCCCTCCCCACCTGAACAATCTCTCAGCATCCCAGGGGTTGGCACCACAAGGCTCCAGTGCAAAGCTGCCAACCACGGCCTGCTCTGTATTGAGGGGCTGGTTGAGGGGGTAAAGCAGACAGGTGGAAAGGCAGGATGTGCACCAGAGGTCCTGCAAGCCGGTTCCTCTCCAGCAGATGCTTTAGATGCTGGAAGTGCACATGACCCCGTTATTGCTCCCTGACTCAATTTTCCCACCACCAGAACAAGCAGCATCACAGTGGGGTTTTCAAACTGCTCCGAGATCCTCATTTACAGGGTTTATGATTCCTCCACCTTGTTTTCCTATGGGCAAAAGCAGCTAAGCAGGGATGAGAGGAGACACATTAAGAGGGATGTTAGATCAGCCCTCAGACACAGTGTGAGAAGCAGCTTTGAAAAATTGAGACGAGGATGGAGCTAAAGTGATGGAAAGATTTTGGGAAGAACTTTTAGAGCAGGATCAGGGCCAGGAATCAGAGCTGCAAGGTGCCTGCATTTAGTTCCATCATTAGCCAACTTTATGGTGTGCTTGATACCTGCAGGGACAGCGACTGACCAAGCACCTGGGTTGAACATAGGTGACCAGAAGTGATAAAACCCTATTTGGGACCAGCTCTGTTCCTGCATCTCACACTACCCCTGCTTAGAAATCATTCTGGCCAAGCCACAGAGCACTGCTGGTTTCTCATGGCTGAGGTTCCCACTTAGCTTCTAGATCCAAACGCAATTGGAGGGCAAGGAGAAAGCCCTGCAGTGCTCTCAAATCCTCATCCTGGCCTGAATAGTCTCTCAAGTACAGCATGCATAAGGTTAGCAGTGTAATTTAGTTAGGAAATATAGCTTAGGGTAGGTGAAATAGTGCCATCTCTCCTTGCCAGCATTAGCAGCTTATGGAAGAGAGGGCAACAAATGAGGATCAGCTTCCAAAGAGAAACAACAAAGCAACACCGCTTAGAGCCAGAAAGCAACTGAAAGGGCACATTTGTAACAGGAAAGATGTTTTTAGCCCCCTAGCAGCAAGAAAAGCCATAGCTTTCAAAGGGAGCAGGGGCAGAGGGCATCTGTCCTTCAAAGCAATCAGGAAAGGGAATCTGAAAAGCAAACACAGCTTGCTGAGACACTGAAGAACAGGCAGCAGCCGGTGGAAGTCACTCTCGGATCACGAGGGCAAATGGAGCAGGGATCATTTCAGGAGGCATGCCAGCAGCAGGGCGACATCAGGGCTCCCACGAGCCCTTTGCTGGCGATAGTCTACCCTGGGAAACTCGAGGCCGGGGGGGTTTAATCTGCAGGCAGGCTTTTCCTTATCGGCTTCCTCCTCCAGGCACAAGGCCCTTGGGAGTGGCGAGCCAGCACGTCCCCCCAGTCTGCTGGTGATAGGCAGAAGAGTGCAGCTCTGGGCTGGCATCAGCGTGGTGCTGATTTCACACTTTTTGCTTCCCATGTTCCATAACAAGTATGTAGCAAAACTGTGGTTTTGCCAGCAAAACCCATCCCTGAGCCCACTGGGGCACCAAGGTATGAGCATAACCCACACCAGTGCCCACTGCTCCCCAGCATAGGAACCTGAGGCTTACAGGGGCTCTTTCACAGCCTGGAAGCTGCATTTAAATTCCCCAAAGCATCACCTCCACCTCATCATGTCCATCTTCGAGGTCTCTGTGCCCACCAGGGACTGTGGCCCATCCACCTTCCCTTTGTAATGGGCACCACAGATGTGAAAAATGGGCACTTTGAGGTGCCAAGGGAAGGGGTTTCAAAGGCTGCTAAATAGGGAGTCACTTAAGCAAGGCAGGGAGAGCCCCACGCAACAGCTTTGAGGTGTCAGCTCTGAGACACTGAGAAGCACCTGTAGGATTAAGGAGCCAAGCAGAAGCTTTGTGAGCACTCGCTGCCCAGAAATGACAAATAGGAGCCATCTCCCTTCCTCTGACATCCAAACCCCTTTTGAAGTCTCAGCTCATAGCCGAAGCAGCTGATAGTTTTAGAAGAAGCAGAGAGAAGGAAGCACCTTCCAGCGAGGAGCAGGTGAGCATGCACACCCCACTGCTGTTCATTAAAAGTAGCTAATAATCTCATTTCTTTGCCAGCCCAGATAAAGCACTGTGCATAAGTAGATAAGAAGCTTACATACCCAGGAGGATCAATTAATGTTCTTAGTTCACACGGCTCCAGGCAGAAGTCATTTCTGACCCTAGGCTGTAGCTACTAACTGTTTAAGGAATAGCTTTTTTTTAAGTCCTTGTAATCCAAAGGCTTTTATTTTTAGGCTATTCCTAGTGCTCCTTCTCTCCACAGCAGCACTTCGGAGCAGTTTTCCCTGGCTCTAGACCTGTACACCAACAGCATAACAAAAATTACTTCTCTTCTCTCCCCCCATCACCTAAATCCTTACACAAAAGGAAGAAGTCCCTCCTGAACCTGGGCTTATATAGCCCTGCTGATGAGCCAGGCAGGCTCAGCTGTGAAGGGCTGCACTGGCCCACCTTTAGCCTCTGTCCTGTGTAAAGCAGGAGCTGCCTCTAGTGCTGTTTTAAGTGAGCATATGGGAGCCCAGGCTGCCTGGAGGAGGGATGGTTGTTCTCCTCATCTCAGCCTGCTATTTACTCATTTGTATTCTTATCAGAGAAGAAGCACTTGAGGATGTCTTTTTTTCCCAGAAAAACAGTGTGTATTTGAACTGGAAGTGTGTTTTCTAAGGAATGTGCTGGTCTGTAACTCCTAAGAAGTTCCTCTGTCTTTCAGAGATGGTTCTCATGATGCAGCCTGTGCAAATGCCCTGTGCTGGGGTGACAGGTCTTGCAGCTTCTGAATGCTTTTCTTAATCACTTACTGCAGCAGCAGGGTTTGGGTCTATCTCTTTTATAGGGCTGATCAAAGGAGCAAAGTGTCTTTCACTGCAGAAGCCAGAACGATAGTTATAGCAAAACCCCAAAAGATGCTTTTGAGTTGCTGGGTTATGGTCATGGGAGAAAGCTGTGCTATAGAAGTGCTGGTGATAACACGGGTACAACCCTTTTACTGAGAACTATAGATGCTCAGAGGCACATCTGGGGCACAGCTGCTATCAGTATGACCATGGATCAAGGGAATAGCAAGGATAAGCAGAGCTGGGTAGGGCTGGGGCTTGCATAATGCCAGGCTGTGCCTCTGGAGCCTTCATCCTGCTCTCTGGTCACTGCGGCAATGGGCACCAGAGCATCCTAAGTATGTACCAGGTGAGGCAAGTGACCTAAGTGGAGGGTGCTGTGGTCAGGAAAGAGAGCACTGATAAGTAGGGGGTTCTGGCGCTTCTGATATGGGCAGAGCAGAACATCTGCCAGCAGCTGTATCCCACCCCTTATCCCTACTGGCATTGCCCAGAGCACTGCCTCTGCCCTGGCCGTAGAACACAAGCATCTGCACGTTTCTTCCTTCTGCTTGAGTTCAAGCTGTACCCTGACCCAGCCTTACAGGCTTTGGGCCCTTCTGGCGTCATTGGTGACCGCATGTCATTTCAGACACAAATATTTTCAATGTCCATCCTTATGCTCCTCATCTTACAGCTGACCTTACTCATAGGTGGGGGAACCTGGCATAGCATTATGCAAGAGCTGAGATGAACACTGTGTTTCATCCCAAGGTGAGGTGTATACTGTTCCAATGCTCCTGGATACATCGTGCTCCCAAATTAATCCTGTGTATCTAAGCTGATCAGTAGTTCTCAAGCCAACACATATCCTTCCCCTCCTGCCCTGCTCCTCTCCACAAGCTCAGCCCTCCTCTGGGACTGCATGGTGTATGCAAAGGACAATGTGGGCCAAGCTCTGCTGGCTATCATAGCAGGGAGGCTTCAACAGCATCTGCCCTAAATGGGCTGAGAAGATTAAGTGCTCTCTCTGCTGCTGAAAGGCCCATTTAATTCACTTTCAGCCTCTCTTCCCCCTCCTCCAGACCTCCCTGGCATCCAGGACACAGGGACTTTTATTACACCACTGAAAACCTTGAAGGGGACTGATCTCTCTTTATTTTTTCCCATTCCACACCTTAGAGAACTGTCTTCTCTGACAGGCCACCAAGCTTACGTGCCTGCTGTCACACACAGCCAGCTCCAGCCCAGGGACAGCCAGTGGGTTTGCTCAGCCAGCATCTCCTTCGGGCTCAGATGGCCCCACGAGCAAGATTTAAAGCCAGGGACAAAGATGGTCTATTACTACGTGGTCCCTTTCAGTGTTTAGAGGGACCTGCAGAAGCCCTGAGCTTGCTTCTTGCCAGCCCTCAGTGCCTACAGCAAGGCACAGCTGCTTAATGAAATAGTTGAAATACCTGAAATTAATTCCCCCCTCCATAATTAAATCCCCCATCCAGCTGGGGATGCTGGAACCCATTCCACCAGCTTTCCTCTGTGTGCACAGGGACTAGCCATACAGCTGGAATGGTTTTCTTTATTCACAGGGGGAACATGCCAGGTATCATGGGCTTTGCATACATCTGCCTTCCCCTGGCTCAGCTAAGGAGTGAGTTTGTGTCTACATAGGGACAAGCCCTCCTGGTGTGACAGCCCAGGGGCAGCAGGAACGTAAGTGGGACTATTTTGTCCCACAGAGCAGCTTCTGGTGACTTGCAGGCTGCAGGTGTCTGAGTTTAACTGGAAGGGGCTGGATTCCCCACTGGCGCACACAGCTGTGCGATGTGCTGGTTGTTAGGTGCTTAATTAAAACCTCTCTTGACTTGCCTCATTAAAACAAACTGGGAAACCAAAATCTCTTAAGAGATGCACAAGCAGGGAAAGATACCTGTCTGTTTGGTGAGCTCCCAGTGTCAGAGAATCTTCCCTCTGTTTGCTGCACTTTACCAGGGGGGGTTTGAATTAACCTTGTGCCTGACTTTTAGATATTGCTCTGTGCCCAGTGAGAGATAGAAATGCACTGATATAACCATGACAGCAACTCTGCACTGCTGTAATTGCAGCTTCGGCAGCACAGGAGGGCATCTGTAGAGACATACTGCTGTAAGGCCACTGCCTTCCAGCCCTATCCTCAGCCCTTTGGGGTAAGCCAAGATTGTGTCCTTGCAGAATCCCATGGCAAAACTCCAGCTGAGCTAAAAGGTCTGAAGTTTATTAGGAAATCTTGCTGAAAGTACAGTAATAAACCCAGTAATACTCAAGGAAAATGAAATACCAGGCAAGAACTGTATTTTCTTCTAAAGATGCGCCAATGATGAGAAACCCTCTGTCAATAAACAGTGAGAGAAATCAGGTGGGGCTGTCTCCAATTAGCCTGTTACCACGTGAATGCAGCACATCTGGATTTTCTTTTGTTGCTCAGACATGTCTTTTCCAGCAGACATAAGCGTCCAACATGTCTTTTTATGCTCTGAGACAGTCCTGCCTTTCCCAGCACTCAATCCTCTGGCAGTTGTGCTTCCCTGTGCTGCAGGGCTCTGGAGCGATGGTTACATACCCCAGGGAAGGTCTGACAGGTGAATTTGGGCTGCTTAAGAAGAGCATTAGGCTTTGAAACTCTGAACTGAACCTGGAAAGGGTGTTTGCACGAGCTGCTGCAAACCACCACCTTGCTAAAGTATAGCTGTCCCCTCTCTTGCCAGATGCAGTGTGCTGCTTTGGGTCAAGAGCAATCCAGGCACACAGCAGTGTCCCTCATAGCAAGTCTTGCAGCTCTCTGGTGATGTGGGATATGGCAAGTGCTCTGATCTCCGTTAGATTTTCTTTATATGTTATATGCATGAATAAAAGATGCGGGTAAGAGTCAAATGAGGCTTTCTGCTTCATTACAACTGCAGGCTTTGAAGATCAAGAGCTCTTCCATAAGGTCTATGCCATGGACTTATCCAAACGCTCCTGTAGAACCCTGGCTCTACCATAGAGCAAAGCGGGGCACTTCCCATCCAGCATTCACCAAACACTTGGGGAAATATTCAGGGCTATGAATAAGGGCACAACTTCATCCTGGCAGACCCGGTGTTTGGATAAGGTGTGTTGGCAAACATCCCTTCACTCAGTAGAAATAGTGAGAAACCTGTCAGCCAGTGAGTTACTAAAGACTTTCTGCCTTTTCACCTTGTCCATTGCTTGAAAAGAGAGCACAGCTTTCTACATGAAAGGAGTTCTTGAGCTCCTTGTCTCCCTAGGTGTCGGGCTGTAGGACATCTGTGGTGTCAAAGCAGCATTGCTTGCTCTGAAGGCCCTTTCCAACCCTAACTATTCTGTGATTCTATGGTTCTATGGGACATGGCTCAAATTTCTTTCTCAATCTTTCACTCCAAACACCCTCTCTAATATTTGCTTAAAAAAAGGAATCACTCTTTCCACATCCATTCTGCCAGTAATTCCTCTTACTGGAATCTCTGCTAGCTGAAGTGCTGTCAAAAGAAGAAAAATTGCCCAAATACTCTTATTCCCCAGTGTTATCACACACTGGCTGCTCCATCCAGGATGTGCCCGCACTAAGGCAGAGCTGGAGTCGCCAGTAATAATGACTATTTTGGTGCTGCTAAAAGCCTTAAAATGCATGGTGGTTATGGGCAGGAAAACCTGCAGCTAGCAACCAGGTCCAGTTTATGCAAACACAACCTGACTCACAAAAGCCGTAGTCAGATGAAGAGTTGAGGGCTCTGTCATCCCAGGGCTCTTCCTGGCTTTTGCTGGGCTGGCCAAGCTCTGGGATGAGCCATAGCCTGGGCTGTGCACCGTACAGATGCACACTGCGTGCGTCCCAGCAGTGCTCTGTTTCCTTCCCTTCAGCCATTAGAAGAGAAGGAGGGCCCTGAAGGATGGATCTTTAATTAACATGCTCATTTTCCAGGCCCCAGTACACATGGAGAAGACACTTCTGTTTCCAGATCTGCCCCACCACGCGAGGGCTGTGGGAAGCAGGGCTGTCTATGTCTTTCCCTGGGCGTAGTTCCGCAAGCTCATACCTCATCCGTTCACACTACCTGTAGCAACAGCCACCCTCCCAGTGCTCTGGCTGTTCAGAAACAAGCTGTGTCTGACTGTACTTTATAAAGAGATAGGCCTTAGAGTTTGCTGGAGAAGAGGAACCTGAGCTTCCTTTAGCAGTGTAGTACATGCTGATGCTCTCCTGAGCAGCACTTCTGCCTAGAGACACTGGACAACGTATCCAGCAGTTATTATGTGATGTTAATGCAGGATATGTGCTATGTCCTAGGCAGGCTGTTCTTCCTGCCCAAGTACAACCTCCTTCTGGCCCTGTCCTGTTGTAGAAGCAGAGGGAAAATAGGTCCCCAAGACCAACACTTCAGAAGAATGTGCTCGGTTCACATGGCAGAGATGTGACTGCGTGTTATCCTTGCAGCAAGGCACATTATCCTGGCAATACCTTGTTCCTACCTCTTTACACATCTCTTTACCTCTCCCTTGTTTTGGCTGGGAGCTCGGGGAAGGCAGCAAGGCTTCTGCACCACCATGAGGAAAGCTGGAGGTGGGTTATGCAGTCAAGTATTTAGTGGATAGACATTTCAGAGCCATTAACTGAGCAGGAGAGGAATTGAGTTTTGATATCCTAATCACGTATCTCTGGTTCTCACATAGCTCTGGTTCTATTGCTGCTTCGCTGCCCATTTGTCCCCCCACTGTCAACCAGAAGAGGCTTGAAGTGCTGCCCTCCATGTGTGCATGCAGCCGTCAGAAGCTGTCTGCTGGTCACAGAGCTGTGTTTTTGCTGGTGAACTCCATGAGTAGGGGTAAAAGGTGATGCTGAAGGCAATATTGCACCCAGGGCAGAGCCTCGCACATACCAGCCTCCTGCGCCCCAGGGGCAGCAGATCTTGGCAGGGTCTGTGGTGTTTTCCCTGCTTGCTGTGTCATCCCAGAGGCTTCCAGTTCATGTACATGAGGGGATGGCCACCAGGACTCTAAACCACACCACTGCCATCTTTCTCCCCAGACATCCTGGCTCCATCCTCCACAGGTTACCATGGGAGCCGCAGAGCTCTGCCAAACTTCGCACCTTATAAGAACTTCTGAGTGGAAACTCCGAATCTTTGCAATTTCCACCCTTTCAGTGGCAACCTCTGCATCCTTTCCCCCCTTTCCCCAGTACTTTATTATCCTATGGATCCACGGGTTGGACAGGCCCCCTTATTTCAACATCTGTGCCCTGCAGCTCTGTGCTGTGCCTGCACTCAATGGAGCCATTGATAACAATCCCTCGTTTGTTTTGGCCTCCAGTTCAGCTCCTCAGAAACCCTGAAAAAGAGACACCAGCATTTCCCTGATGTATTTCTAGGAATAAAGCATTTCAAGAGGGCCAGGGCAGGTCCAGCATAAGCCAGATGAAGATTTGGCTCCATCTCCTCCCTGCTTCTCCTTAGCTCTCCCCAGAGATGTAGAGCAACGGCTTTACTGAAGCAGAGACTGTGAGTAGAGACCTCACAGCTACTTACCTCCAGCCCAGGTCCTCATAGACTCATAGAACTGTGGAGGTTGGAATAGACCTTTGTGATCATCTAGTCCAACCTTTAACCCAGCACAGACAAGTAGATCACTAAACCATGTCCCTTGTGACACATTTGTGCATCTTCTAAATACCTCCAGGGTATAGGCCAGGATACTGGTGGCCTTCTTGGCTGCTTGGGCATCAGCTGCTCATGGTCATCTCCTTCGATCAGTACCCCCAGGTCCTTTTCCACTGAGCAGCTTTCCAGTCACTCTTCCCCAAGCCTGGAGGATTGCATGGGTTGTTGCGGTCCAAGTGCAGGACCCAGCACTTTGCCTCGTTGAACCCCATACAGCTGGCCTTGACTTATTGATCCAGCCTGTCCAGATCCCTCTGCAGAGCCTTCCTATCCTGCAGCAGATCAACACTCCCTCCCAACCTGCTATTGTCTGCAAACTGACTTGGAGTGCACTCAATCCCCTCATCCAGATCACTGATAATCCCTCAACCACTTGTTGGCCAGCTCACGGGCTGGTCTAATTTAGGGACTTTACGCATGTGTTGTAGGACACCCCCATGTCACCTCCTTCTTGCCCCTGGAGTGCCCTGGAGGAAAGTCCATGTCCAGCTGGTTCACAGGCCGATGCTTTTGGCTTTATGCTAATGGACAGTTTTCCTCTACAAGGCCAGTTGCAACTGAAATCCAGCCCTCAACTTAGCAAGGACGGAGCAAACGTCTCTGTGTATGACTTGCGGGTTCTGGCTGGCAAATCTGAACATCATATATGGTTGTTGACTTTTCAGGTTTACAAATGTACAAGTCACACATTTTGTAGACCAGCTGGTAGGAGGTATTTTCTTTAAGCTCTCTGAAAGCCCCAGTGAAGAACAGTGACCATTTCTTATCCCCAGGCTATATACTTATTTTATCCTTAAATGTTCCTAGTAAATATTCACAGATTAAGTCTCTAATTTTCTTTAGGAGTAAAGGCCAAGATAGATTATAGGTAGCGAGGGCTATCAGCACAGACATGAGACCACAGCTGAGATCCCTTTTTGATCACTACATGGTGATACAGATAATTTAACAAGCTGCATGCTGTAAGGTGAATATTGTACAGCCCTACATTTTGATGAATTACGTAAAGGTTTGTGTATACATGTTATCATGTATTAAAATGCAAATACAAATACAAACACGTGGAGAAAATGAACTTAGCTAATGGTTGTGCTTGGCACTCACATTGCCTTCGTCATAGAAGGAGCTCAGAGTGGTTTATCAGGCTATAGGAGAGCACTTTTTCCCCCACCATTGAAAAACAAGGGTAGTTGTTTTAATGTTTTGCAGCAATAACTTGAAAGAGAAAGCACAGTGACCAAGTGAAGCTGCTGGATAATTTGGGGAGGTTTGTTGGAGACTGGGTAGTGCAGCAGTTAATGCATTTCTTCCATTGGGTGCCAGGGCTTTCTTTAGCTACCACAGGCTGCCAGAGGACCTCTCTTCTCTGTCAGCCCAAAGGAAGCCTTTTGTGGTGTGGCTGGTCTTTCCCTAAGAGCTGGCTTGAGCTCACAGCTTCTTACTGAACTTGTAAGAGAGATTGACAGCATCCGTGCACCCCTGCGGATGCTCCTTGGACCAGCCTGCATGCAGCCCAATGCGTGGACGGGCAGGAAGCAGCCTGGCTTTCAGTGTGACCTCCACACTCTCTAGGAGACAAAGAAATTTCTTCCTTTGTGGACAAACATCCCACAAATCAGTTTCAACAATGTCATGCTTGGGTTCTCTGGAAATACCTTATGGATCCATCTGCAAGCTTGAAAGATATTTCTCTCCTGTATCGACAGTGCAGTGGAGTCCAGTCATCTCAGTCCTGCCCACTGCTGTGTTGTGCTTGTCTCCTAAATAATGACAAAAACCCCAGATTTTGTTCCAGATTATGCCTTTCCTGATGAAGCATCTTTGTTGATGGAGTTTTGGTCCCTGGGGGCTCAGTCTAAGCTGCTTTCTCCTTAGCACACCATCAGGGGGACTAGCGCTGGATTTCCTTGACTGCCTGTGGCCTAGCAGAAGGTCTTTCAGCAAACAAGCAGATGAGAGACCTCTGGCCAAGCTGGGCACGGGAAGAAACATGCACCATCCCACATGGGCCAGAGGAAAACCTCTGCATCCCAGTGAGCACCCTCCCATCAGTCAGTGGATTGTATGGTGCTGACAATGAGAAGATACCATTGGTTCTGACCTCATCCTTACTGTGGCCCTCTTCTCAATCTCTACAGTTGTTCTTTCTAACTTGGTTCCCCTTTTCCTTCCCTCCCTGTCTCTTCTCCCTGTGCCTGCTCCAAGCCATCTCCCTAATTGCCTGCATGTATGTTTTATAATGAAAGGGCTATACAAACAGAACCCTGCGAGTGCCAGGCTAAATTCCTAAAACAAGCTTTCTCTTCCGGGAGGAGACCCAAACACATTCACTCATTGATTGCACCGCTAGCTGATACTCAGCTCACCCCCCTCCTCCTGTATTTCAGATAGGTTTTCTTTCTTATTAAACGTCTCTAAAAAAGACCCACAGATTGGCTGTGAATGACCACACAGTAGAATCCTACAAAGCTCCCATTCATGGCCAAGAAACTTGTACAATCCCAGTGGTGCAACAGAAAGACAGCTCTTTATAAACCAACCTGAGTGAAAAGGTCAATGGCCATAAACTCCCCCTCCCTGCTTTCCTGCAGGGTTTGGGTTTTTAATAGTAATCAGTACTTTATTACTATCATAAGGAATAGGTCTTTCGAAGGGCTGGGGGCAAGGGTTATTTTTTTGCTTGAGGACTGCAGGGAAAGAGCTGTATCATGCTGAGGTGTGCCTCAGAAACCCTTCACTGCAGTTCTCTTTATCCAGGGGAGCCCTTGGCTGGATGGATTAACCCTGGCCTGGTTTGGTTTATGCTGCTGGCATTGGAAAGCAAGAGGGTGATTTGGTTTGAGCATGGCCTAAAGCTAAAATAACTTCCTACAGGAGATGACCATGGACGTGGTCTCTGAGAGAAGCCAGGCAATGGAGTTACCTGGTCAGGAGTCCTAAAATCAGGCTATTTGTTTGTGACCAAGGACAGGCAAGATTCTACAATGTCAAAAGTCTCAGTACTTCCAGCAGCATCCTCTCCACTTGATCATTTGATCTTCCTGCCATGAAATAGCTGCTTTGAATCATTTTGAGCTTTCTGTTGCTTAAGATAATGTACAGGCAACACATAGGTCTCTTCAAAGCTCTTTCACTTCCACTAACAAGAGGCCATACAAGAATGCCTGAAAAGGTAAAAAAACAAAAGGAAAACAGGTCATTGTGCACCGAACATGCAGGTGTCCTGTGGCTGCGTGGCCACATAACATCTTGACATCTCTCCACAATGGCAGAGCTATGACAGTAATTAGGCGTTTCCTAGAGACACAAGTGGAGATGCAATTTAGGGAGAACAATTTAACCTTGCCCCGTCTATGTGAACTCAAGTACTGCCTGCTCCAAACAGGTTCCTTAGGTTCCTATGGACATCATCCATTAAAGCCCGTGGTGGATTACCAGAGAAGAAATTATATGAGTAGGCTGTGCAGTGCTAAGTCAGGATCAGAGAGCCCTGTTAGCAGACAGCCCTCAAGGGTTTGTCTGAGTAGAAACAACTTTTGCCACCCTCTTGGACTTGTAGGAATTGAGTACATTAAGTAACTTTTATAGGAGACAATAAAATCCCTTTCCTAAAAACCCCTGAACTCAGAGGAGATGCAGTCCTCCATTGCAATAAATAAGCCAAGGGACCATAAATAAGAGGTCTTGCAACCGAAGTGTTTATGAATTGAGCATGTATTTCCTCTCTCAGAGGCATGTATTTATTCGGGAATTATCAGGAAAGGATTATAATTCCCCATGGCAGTAGGGAGGGATGAATCGGTAGGTCTGGATGAAGACAGGTGTGTGCCCATGGAAGTCTATGTTCAAGTGAACTTCAAAAAGCATCAGTACAGAAACATACATGCTCAGAGTGGTGGGAATAAAAGGTTATTTAAGTTCTTCCATTAAAAAAAATACCATCTTCAATTATTTTAGCATGTTTCAGATGTTTAAGCCCTCATTAATATCCTTTAAATCTCCCGTTCACACACACTACAAAGCCTTTCAACGAAGGGCTCATTTTAATTGACTTAGAAGTAATCTTGTTTTTTAGCAAATAAAATAAAGGCTTCACTAATTAAAAATGTTACAACATTTAGACTGGTCTTTTCTTTCCACTGCTTTAATTAAAAGGCATCTTGGTGGAAGGTTTCAAGAGCTGGATCCAACTTTTATTTAATAATCCTAACACTGAGGCCAAAAAGGAACAAGCTGTTCCTGAGAGAATTGCATCCAGGACATGCAGAGAGTGGGGAAGGCTTGGCTGAGCTATGAGCCACTAGTTCAGGTGGTCAGAACTGAACAGACTCTACGAGAGCAACAAGGGGGTACATGAAGCAGCTATGGCATTGCTCCATCTCTGTTGCCATGGAGAGTGGGGTTAAAATAGTCACACTTGAGTTCAAGAACAAGCAACACGCTGTTTATGTCCCTGGAGAGCAACCACAATGATGGCATCTCTAGCCCTTTGTTGATGGCTGCGCACCCCAAAAGCCATCCCATCAGACTATGAACTCACGCAAGGGCTGCATCCGTTCCAAATGGCCCCGCAGCTTGCCAGCGGAGGGATGTGATGTTGCTTTGTACACTCCTTTGTCAGCCCACACCACCCCGGTAAGCGGTTGAGGTACAAGCCGGAGGGGAAAAGTTGAGATGTGGTGATCCCATGTGTTTGCTGAGAAAAGGCAGGTTACCTGTTATTCAGGTTAGCTGTCTGCAGGAGATGGTGTGAGTGCTCCCGCAAGAGCCCGTGCTGACTCCCATACGCTCTAGGCTTGAATCAACATCTTGGTGGAGAACAGGTATGGGATTTTTGATAGGAGGGGTTCTGCTTCCTCCTCTTTTTCCTTTCCTGTCTCGAACTCCTGTTGATGAGCACCTCTTTTGTGCTGAAATCAGTGAAATCACCAAGGTTGGTAGGAAAGGTTATGTTTATTCTCGATGACTTATTTCAAACACAGATCCCTGACCCAGTTAGACATCAGCTGGCACAATGGAGTGCGGTGGCCAGCTGCCTCGCAGCAGAGAAGAGCGAGTAGTGGGAGGCTGGCAAGGTGTGAACTTCAACTGGCTTTGCGAGCAGGAAATTTGCAGTGCATCACACCCTGCACCTCTCCTTCCTTCTCCTCCTCCTAACAGTGCTTGACCAAAAGACCAAATCCCAGCCTGTTCTGCAACAGACACTCTATTACACAGTGCTGCTCTATGTTTGACCCCAGATCCTGCTACCTTGACTTCGAGATGCTGAAAGTAATTTTGTCAGCACTAAAGATCCCATCCAATGTTACCCTACCATTTTCTATTCTATTCTATTCTATTCTATTCTATTCTATTCTATTCTATTCTAGACTCATTAATCCCTCCTAGACTATAAAAACCATTTTCAAAGCCTGGTCTCATGTGTCCTAATTGGTACTGAGCAACAACACCACTCAGTTGCTTGCATCCCTCCCATACATCTGTCAAAGGACTGCAGCAACTGTAAAAGGGTACATGAGCAATCGGCCCCTTCTGGAAAACGTTAACGTTTTCCTTCCCTGATATGCTCCGCTGGCCTGGAATTGTTTAAAAGGTACAAGAAAGGATTTTCCACAAGATTTCTGGGAGGGGTCTGCAAAGAGGAACTTGTCAGCCACAGCTCATGACTAATGTAATGTAAAAAGCATCTGTTTGGCAGGATTCAGGGCAAGCAACTGTTTCAGGAATGAGGGTATCATTTTATGGGCAAGGTTATATTTAGAACCTGCAGACTGCAGAGTAGCAAGAAAATAATTGCATCAAGGAAATCTGGTGGAATCACAAACCATGAGAATGCAAAGCCTGAATCATCCGAGCCCACAGGAGCCTGGGATTTATTCCACAAGAGCTCACAGCAGCTCATCTATTTGTCGGTGTTTGGGGTATTTCCTTCACTTTAAAGGAGTTTATGCTTCCGTGTTGATATTTTTACTGAGGAAATAATTGCAGCATGTGAGAATGACTGAGGCTGTAAAATGGTTTCTAGACCATTAGGAAACAGACTTCAAACTGTCTCCTCCTGGCAAAGGCGCATCTGAAAGCTCCAAAGATTTGATTCCTTGGGAATTTAACTATTGTTCAGATGTGGCTTTCCACATGATGATTCAGACCCTCATTTTGGGCATCCTGGCGTTCAAGAGATGATGTGTCCCTTCCTCCTAAGTATCAGTGTAGAACACAAAATGCCTCAAGACAAGATGGCAAAGTGGAGGCAGCCTTACCCCCTGCCCTCCCCAAAGATCCTCTTGTGCCAGCTAGAACCCTCCCAAAGGGCTGCAGAGGTGTTTATGGCTCCTAGATAATGCATTGCTGACATATATGATGTTGGTGTTGGGAAGATTGAGTATCGTGACTCTTGTGTTCTCATCCCCAGAAGCAACGTTCAGCTTTATGACTCTCATGAGTAGACTGTAGTAACATCCTTGGACACGTACAGAACCTGAGTATATCTCCAAGGCAGTGCTGGCAACAGAGGCCACAAGGAAAGCTGAGAGATAACTCCTTCCAGACTCTTGTGCTGTATCTCAAAAATGGTCTGATCTAATGCTTTCATGTGTGGTCTTCAATGCTCCTCAACAGGTTGCAGTTGGCTAAGCTGAAGCTTGTCTTCATTTTTAAAATAAATAGGTATTTTATTGAGTCTTCACTCCAGATGGGTCAAAGATGTTCCTGACAGTCACTGATTGTGTGTTGTCTAACAATAAAGGCTTGTGTTTATCCCGGGGCAAGCAGGACATGCAAATGGTGCCAAGGGTTGGCTCTGGTAAATTTGCTTTGCGATAAAACCATAACGCCCCCTCTTCACTTGTGCATGTAAGCTGAAGAGCATAATGGGTTTCAGTTACTTTAATTTGAGCAGTGAAAACAAGACCCTTGTCACAGCATCTCAAGGGACAGTCAAACATAAACTGTCCATGACTCTCAACCTCCTTTCAGCTGAAGGGCACGTATGATACCTAAGAAGAGCCTCTTTCTTCACAAGTCAATACACTGCCATAGTGTCCTCAGTGAGCAGGAAGGAGGGATGGGGCAAAAGAGGGTTTCAGAGAAAGAGATGAGAGTGGTGGTGACATTTATTTCAAGACCTGCATGATGAAAGGTTCCCCACACTGTGAGAACTCATTCATGCCATTTCAGAGCTGGCATTTGACCAGGGCTTAATACGGTCCAGAATGAAATCGGGCATTATGGAGAGATGGATGCTTGTAATTGAAATAATAACATAAATATAATTGAAATATAAATATATGTATGCACACACACATGCACACTGTATAAAACCCACATGGAAACAACAATAACCTTTTAGCTCTGCAAGCCAACTGACCTATTCCTGTAACTGCCTCTAATCTGTATGTTTGCACCTGGGGTTCTTTAAGGAAACGCAGAGTTGTAATTAACTGGGGGGTGTGGAGAAGCCAGATGAGTGGGATATTCACACTGCGAGACCAGAAAGTGAATTTGCACCAGGTCACAAGCATAAAGAGAGCAGGCATGCCAGCTCCATCCCAAGAGATTGCTTTACGTGCTCTCCATCATCAAATAGTCACACATCACAACTCACGGATTTCCTCCAGTGACCGTAAAGCTTCTCAAAAAGCTTTACTTCTGAGTTAGTCATTCAAAAATGTTACTCTGTGACATTAAAAAAGACCCTTGGATTTCTTTAGACTTACACACAGCTTTAGCAGCCGTGAAGCTGGTACCAAGCTGCCATGAGACGTTACAGTGCCTACATTGTTGGTGGGAACTGAAGAGAAAGAGGTTTCTGGACATGCCCTAGGATCCACTTTCAGGTGATAACTTCTTGGCTAATAAACACATTTAAAACACAAAATATGAATTTCCCTTATTGCTCATGACGGAGTGGCTGCCAAGCACTGGCAATTAGGATTATGTCTGGAGAGGGAAGGGTCTTAGCCAGCGCCTTTGGATGCTCAGAGCAGGAGTCCTGGCTCACGGCTGAGACGACTCTCACGTCTGGCTGGAAGGGCTGGCTGGTTGTGATGCTCAGGTGAAGCTTTAAACTGGGTCTAGGTGAAGCTCACCCTGGGTTCCTGTGGCTCAGCAGGTCCTTCTTTTTCCTTGTCTTGCCTCATTTTATCTTGGAGCTGAAGTTGTCTGCAGTGTTTCCACATCCAAACCAGTAGTGTCCATGGTGTTCAGGAGGCTCCATGAACAGAATCAGAGAGTTTAGAAATTCTAATCTCCAATCAGTCTAATACAGTCCCAAAATGGCTTTTGAAATGAGATGATGTGTGCATTGTTAGAAGGATGCTCTGTAAACAATTGAGACATCCATAGTTACCTTAAGCTAACATTATGGTGTGGCTAGCAGCACACACATAGAGAATTTGGCAGAGTGAGCAACGGAGCTGAGAATAACGTGGAAGCTTCATTTTGTCAAGGTAGATGCTGCTATTGGGTGGAGGTGTCTGGTGTGTGCTCTCCTCAGTGACAACTCGGAACATGCCAAGAATTTGTCATTGGTGATTAAGCTCCCTTATGAAGGGAGGCTTTGGGGATAGCAGTCAATGGCTTTATAATCAGTAAAAATTACTGAGAGAAGAATCAAGTGGATGTTTCTTTTTCCTAATCAGAGACTTTCTGTCTCTAAGTCCCCTTCTGAGCTGGTCTGTCTCTCAGCCCAGCCTTCTCATGACGACAAGGGACAACAGACCTCCTCAGATCACACAGGGCACGACAGATTCACATTCACCAGTGTGTGAATCATATAATGACTAAAGAAACTCCGCTGGAGTCCTCCAAATGTCAGTCAGCATTTGCATCACACCTGATCCTGGCTGGGTGGTAAGTCCCAGGCACAGCTCCCTGCTGGGTCTCACCCCTGCCAGATACATCAGTTGGTGGTTCAATGACTTGGAGCTGGCTAACAGACCTGTTGGCTGTGCTCTAGAAACTCCCTTTGATCCTCCCAGCCTGCAGCTCAAAGATCCAATTGGAAAAACTAGGACCACATGAGGACCTTCAGCTCTCAGCTGATCCTGCTGGACTGAGCACGGCTTATGTGCCTGGTACCGTTAAATCCTCTTTTCTAGCTGGACCACATGTGTGCAGCCGGAGGAACAGGAGCCTGGCAATGTTTAGAAGCCGGGTTGCTGGCGTTTTAGGCACAAATTACCCTCAGGAAATATAGCTGGTGCGGTTTGCTTGCTCAGCTCCCCACCATACGTGTAGGAAGGCTTGGCCAGCACATTCTGGCTGATGTGCAGGGCGTTCAGAAGCCTGAACAACCATTGTTCAGGCTTCTGAACGCTCTCCTTCTGGAGCTGATGAGCCCAGCTGGGCCCCAGGGAACTGTTACAGATTCACACCCCTGTTTGGATGAGGCCCCAAGAGGATGCATAACACCCCTTCCACAGGCAGATTGCATACATTAGTGTAGGAATTTCTCAGGAAAACCCATTCTTAGAAAGAGCTGGCTTCTATTTAGCAAACACCATATGAAATGAGTTGTTATGAGACTGCTGTTTCCCATAGTGTGATGAAGATCTTTTATTTCTTAAGGAATCTTCTTGAACGTACAGATTTTACCTACTCCCTATCTCCAAAAAATAATTCACCATCTTTGTAACTTCAGCTATATTCTCCTTCCAGAGGGCTGGAAATGCCTGCCAGTGATCCCACTCCTATTAGTATTAAACCAGGATGTATCACCAAAATACAGTGTGATGAGGGTCTGAGCGACTGGGTGCAAGGGAGCTGGTCGCACTGTGTTTAGAGGTCGTATGCTGACCCTGGACAGCGCAGTAACAGCCAGCAGTGGAGTGCTGAATTCAATAGTCAGTGCATAAAGTAAGTGGTTGAACACCCACAGGTTGACCCTGGGTACTTGGACTGATTCCATTGCCTGCAGAGGGAGCTGCAATGGACTGGGCAGCGAGGCAGACCCCTAGAAGAGGGATCCGTTTTCCCAGATGAGCCATAAAGATGCTCCAAGGGTTGGAGCACCTCTCCTACGAAGACAGGCTGGGAGAGCTGGGCTTGTTCAGCCTGGAGAAGGGAAGGCTCCAGGGAGACCTTGGAGCAGCTTCCAGTGCCTAAAGGGGCCAAAAAGAAACCTGGAAAGGGGCTTTTTACAAGGGCTTGTAGTGACAGAAGAAGGGGAATGGCTTTGAACTGAGAGAGGGGAGATTAGAATGGATAGAAGGAAAAAATCTCCTCTGTGAGGGTCATGAGACGCAGGAAGAGCTTGCCCAGAGGAGCTGTGGCTGCCCCACCCCAGCAGTGCTCAAGGCCAGGTGGGACAGAGCTTGGAGCAACCTGCTCTAGTGGAAGGTGTCCCTGCCCATGAGGGATGGACAGGAGCGAGATGATCTTTAAGGTTCCTTCCAACCCAAGCCATCCTATGATACTGTGATGAGATGATACTGCTTCTATTGCATTCAACAGCTGGTCCTGTAAAACACACCAGCAAAACCAGCAAAGACCTTGACAACAGAGACCCCTTAGCAGACATCGCTGCCTGCTCGCTGCTTCGCAGTGACCCTCAGGAAAGGTCCCTGGAGACATCAGTGGAGCCTGGGGCTCCCACCAGAGCCAGCACTCAGCTTCCCCGAATCCCACAGCCTCCGGAGAGCCCTGAGCAGCATCTTGCCAACAGACTGGAGCTTCTTAAGGCTGGAAGACTGGCAGTGTTGTTCCAGGCATAAAGCAGCAGTGTTTTAAGCCGCTGGTCCCCAGGGCTTTCTCTTGTGAGCGCTGTGATTACGTCGCGTCTCCAGTGAGGTCAGCGCTCAGCTATCGGGATGGAGTTTCAGTTGCTCCCGGGCTTCCAGGCGTGCTCTTGCCATTGCAGGATGTGGCCAAGCCATCACCAGGAGGGTGCAATGGGGTTGTCCCTCCTCAGTAGTCCTTTCTTTAGGGACCGGCTTCCCCCCACACGTCCATGTAAGTCCTGTGGTGGGAAGAAAGGGGCGCTTGTTCCTTGCCCATCGTTAATAGAAAGGGCTGGAAGTGTAACCAGAAATGACAACTCGAGTGAAATGTGATGCCTCTGGAGGGGCCCTGAAGGCAGCAAACACCACGCCAGAGACCCCTTTCTCCAGCTTGGGAAATGTTTTCACAAACGTATATTTTCCCCTCTAAAAACAATAAATGGAGTTATTGATGGGCAAAGCTGAAGTCCAACGTGGCCACACACTGTGAGGTTTGGCTGGCTTCCTTTGCTGTCGCTACGCTCTTCGTTTCCCAAGGAGATTTTGGATGCTTCCTTCTGCTGGGAGGGCCACACAGACAGACAGAACAACCCATTGGAGAATCCTCTGTACCCCATCCAGTCCACCCAGGATGTGGGAGTTGCAGAGGGGCCCAGGAGGATGAGACACTGCCCCTGACTGTAATCTGTGCCTGCAATTCCTTCTGTCACCGCTGACCTGCAAGAATGGAGCCTGCCTGAAGCCTCAACATCCAGTCCAGGCTGACCAATCCCTTGGCAATCCTCAATTTCAACCAACAAGGATGTAAATGCAGAAATTACCATCCTCAGACAGAGAACAGCTCTGATTAACGGCTGCTCATTCAGTCCCACATACTGAATGGGCTGCGCTGATTTAAAGCCATCCTTATCTCTCAGGTACAAGTGATGTGGGAGCTTTGTTGAGCGCAGATGCTCAGGCACAGGTCCGATGTCATCTGGATAAGGTCTAAGCACGGAAGGAAACATTGCTTAGCGTCTGGCTTCGACAATGCTTAATTCTCAAGAGCTGTTCTCGCAATTCTCCCCAACACTGCTCTAACCAGTAGTTGCCAATAAAAAAAAAGGTCAGACCCCAGACAGATGTTAGAAAAGAAAAGTTAGAGCAAATAAATGGCATCTGGCTTCGTGTCAGGAATCCGAACTATGAACAAAACCCAAAGGCCGGTCACCATTAAAGCAAACCTAGGAGAAGAAAGCGGAAACTGGCCAAGCCCTTGATCTCTCCCACACATCTGCAACACCAGCCTGCTCCGTTGATTTACATCCCCTCCTGCCTCTCCCAGCTCCCATACCTCACGTCTGCCTTCACATGTCAAGCTCCGTGCGCGCATAAGCACGCTCACACTCATGCTCACATGCACCCTTTCCTCCTGCCTGCTCATTTTGGTCAGTGCCCTGGCTGCAACGGCCCCATGCTGCTGATTCGCATGTCGTCACCAGTGGCTGCCCCCCCATCCCTTGGATCTGCTGTGCCGCACGTCGCTGGCAGGGCCAGGAGCATTTACTGCTGTGAAGTAGGGTACTGGGGCAAATGCCCACTGCATAGCAATGAGTGGAAAGCATCCCATGAGCAGGCACGGAGCAAAGGTTTCCTATTCTCTTTTCTTGGCTGCAGGCACATGCGGGGCAGCAGGGAGGTGGAAGAGGAGGGAAGGAGCAGTATAAGGCAGAGACAGCAGTAGGAGCTCTATCGCACTTTGGGATGAATGCTAAGCAGACCCCACCGGGCGGGAGTGCTCAGATGAATGGGATCCTTTCACATCGGCCTGACAGAGGAGGGATTTCATAGTTCTCTGAGCAGCACAGAGCTGCCTTAATCCAGCAGATACAATGCCCTGCTCATACAGCTCAGGAAACAAAATAAATACGTTCTTGCAAAGGCATCACAATGAAGCTTTTAAGGACTCAACACAAGAAGGCTCTACCTGGTTCTTGAGTCTCCTCACATGTGTGGGAGCTAAGAGCCAGGCTTTTTATTTTCCTTATCTCTTTGCTTTTCTCAACATTTTCCTCCATCGCTGGCCCTGGGATGGAGGAGAAGAACATTTCCATATGGGCTGTCCTCTAAAAATAAGCAGGAAAAGTCACCCCCAGGTTCATGATAAAGTGATCACAAATACACCTGGCAAAAAAAGGGTAGAAATACAACTGGCTGCTAATCAAGTGGAAATAACCAGAAAAGATTTAAAGAGCTGCGGGGACCACACCTGGGCAGGACAGAGGAGATGTCTGCTCTCCTTGTCTAACATCTTTGGTGTCTTTACCAAACAGCCATGACAGTGGCAGCAGGGCAAATTGGTTATGACTAAAGGATAACCATGGAGTGAAGCTCACCACAGAGCTAAGGGCTGCTCCTTTCACCTTCCCATTAATCCCACATGCCGGCCAGGAAACAGCAAAACATCCCGACAGGGTGCAGTGTAGCAATAAGCAAGCCAGCCTATGTCAAAAAGCAGTTGCGGAGCTCGAGATGGGCTGTTTGCACTGTGGCTTAGCCCTGGTACACTGGCCTGCTGAAGGGCTTGTATCCAACCATGGTTGGAAAGGTGTCTCAGCATCAGCAGCTAACCCAGTTTCCCTGCTCTGGACGCGCTCCTGGCTTTGGTACTCTCTTTTGTTCTGTGATGCTGCTGCAGCAAAGAGCATTTATTCTGCGTGATATTAGAGGGGATCTGTGGCACATTTGCTGTGCTGCATGGGGTTGGTTATGGTGCTGCTGTCAGGGCTTCTGGAGTCCATCCCTACCTTTCAAGACTGCTGTTTCCCAGGTGGTGCGCAGCATTGAGAAAAGGCTAGGTGACTTCAACCCACTTAAGCTGTATAGGGTTCATTTCTGATTTCCATGGCGGTTTGGGTTCCCAGCTGAAGTCACCCTTGTTGTGCTAGAAGGGGATCTATTACTATCTCTGCTAGGAGGTAATGAAGGCTCTTTCATATGCCACAGCTGAAATCTCCCCTAGGAATGACTTCCAGGAGATGGGCTCATAATACCCACAGGTTACGACAGAACGATACCATGTATATGGGAGGTGCGACTGCCTTGTTTGTCCATCTGTGCTGTCCTTGTTGTGGAGGACCAGGTACATGGTATTACTTGGGCAGCCTTTGGTGCCTATCTGGAGCAAATCTCAGACTCCAGGACTCCCTGCTGTCACACATCAGCTTGGGAAGCCTGTTCTGCACATGGCAGGTATCAAACAGCAGTATAAAACCTGTCAAATCCATTCCTGAGATAAAAGTTTGTGTCAAGCTGATCAAAGCATGGAGGCATGAGAAACACACAGAGGCAAAGGTTTTAAGGCCAGAACTGATGGCTTTTGCACCAGACTTCCCTGCATACACCCACACCATAAAATGTCAACTGTCAAATCCTGCAGGGTCAGGAATTGTTCTTCCTATCAAAGAGGAGAAACCTTTTAGAGGCAAAGCTTTGATTTCCAGAACCCAGCAGCCTGCTGTCCCACTGCAAGACTTCTGGGCACGTTTCCCTTTCCCAGAGTGTTAAGCTCTGTCAAATACCCCGGTGCTGGTTCCTGCTGCTGAAATGGAAACATGCCTTTCCAAAAATTAGCCTGACTATAGCCCTTCACCATCAGACCCATGTTAGCTCCCATGCATCTGCCTGGATGGGGACTAAAATGCCCATTTCTCTGCCAGCTTCCCCTGTCCCTCCATGTGCGAGTGCTGCCGTTCCCGTGCCAGCACTGCCGAGATGAGGCCGTGGGTTGGCTGGGATAACAGCAGCTCTGTCATTCCTCGGGCCGATGATGTATCAGAAGCGCCAGACTGTGTCAAGCGACGTGTGAGTCACCACTCACAGCTTCTGCTCCGCGGTGAAGCAGAAATCCACAATTCTGGCAAAATTTAGGCCTCTTTATTATTCTCTCTAGCAGCTTCACCAAGCTGGCGTTTTAAGCGTCCCAAACCGAAGTCAAACAGAGCTGCCAAGGGCTGTCCTCCCAAGTTTCTGCTTCTAATTTCCTTGCAGTGGAGATGCTGAGATGGCTGAGAATACTTCATTTTACCACCTGGTCTCCAAAAAGCTGGGTCTGCATTTTGGATGATGTCACATTTCCTGAGCTTTGGAGAATTGTTGCCTCTCCTTTCTCTTTTGGCACAAGAGGAGCTCAATCATTCAAACCCAGAAATCCCTCGTGAGCTGCCAAGGAAATACCAATGAGAGAGAGAGGAACAAAAGCACAACTGTAAAATCAGAGCAGACAAAAGGATTCAGTAAATCTGACTTCTTTTATTTTCCCACCCAGACTGTAGCATCCATGTCAACTGATGACAAGAATTATTTGGTGACGTTGGAAGAAGTCGGAACAAATCTGCTCTTCCTTAATGGCCCTGTGTCTGAGCCACTCATCCCAGCGGGTTTGTGGTTAATCTGGCTGAGGTCTATGTCCTCTTTGACACAAGCTGTAGCTCCCATACAGCCCTTCTTAGTGGGATTAATCTCAGAGATGTCAAGGAGATGACTAATAACCGAATGTGCTCTCAGGCTCGGTGGCTGAATTCATTTGTGTGGTCAAAGACCCCATTAATAGTCTGTACCCATAGTATATATAGTTACTTTTTAAATATAGAGGCATTGTCCAGAGGTATTTCTATTTAGCCCTATTTGCTTCCAAACCACTTGGGCTCAGACATCTTGACGTCCTGAACCTAAATGTGGATAAAGTGTGAGGCAGTGCTCCAAAGGGTGGGACAGCAGAGAAATCACTGCGCCAAGCAGCTTTAATGGAAAAAACATTTGAAGTTGCCACAGTTCAGCATTCCTCTTTTTTAACCTGGGTAACCCAAAAAGTGCAATGGCTGGGCTACGTCAAGGGTGGGTTGGTCAGGATTAGGTGGTCAGGGTTATGCCTAGAGAAGGAGGTTAGGTGTTCAGGGAGAAGGAAAAGATGTCGGTCATAGGGGGAACAACAGATTTGGTTGTTGTTGTATCTCACTGATGGAAAACTTTGGACCCTGATTTGCTGGGAATTCCCACAGCAGCCACCGTCTCCCCTTTGCATCCTTATTTGTCAGGGCATGGCCTTTCCTTCAGTTTGCTAGTAGAGAGACCCCAGCTTCTTTGAGAACATTTGCTACTCCAAAGCACCTACAAATGAACCTTTCTTCGGTGATTTTTAGGATAAGAAGTATCTGATGGCTATTTCCAGTTTGTTCCTTACACTGTGCCACTCAGCAGCTGAGTTGAACCAAGTTTTCATTTTGGTTTGGGCTTGGTTTTGTTCTTGAGGGTGTTGGTTTGGGTTCATTTTTCCTTTTTGAATGAAGAACAGGAAATCATTTTAAAAGAGCAAAAGCAAAAAATAGCACCTCTATGGCAAGGACATGCGAGCAGATGATCAATAGGGCTTAAATAATAGGGGGGTTTGTAAATATTTTCACCCAGAAAAGTTCCACTACCTGTAAATAGCAGCAATTCAAACAGAGGGTTCAAGCTCAGGAATAAATTAATGAATCACTGTTTTTATTCTCTAGTCACATTAGTTACTAAATACTTGGGAATTCCAGTTCTTCCACTCTCCTACTTGGGCTGGGAAAAGCAAAAGTGTAAGGCCAAATGCTGACTCAGAGCAATGAAAAAAAACACATATGGGACAGAAGACCTTTTGAGAGCCTTTGTTCTTTCAGTCTGCCTTGTTCCTGCTGGAGTCTTCTGAGCTGAGGACTTGCATCTTCAGAAATGTGGTTTGGTCTGATCAAAACCAAGACAAAACTTTCCAGCTAAAGGAAAGGTCTATGGTCCTGAGGTGATTCTGCTGGCTGGTATGATAAAGGATACAGTGAGGGTCTGATCCTAGCCTCAAGTAGCTGTTGGTCCTCACTTCCCTGCCATTGCCATCACTGCCTTAGACCTGGGAGCTGTGTGATGCAGGAGCTGGGGACCATCCTCTGCTGACTGCAAAGGCAGCTGATGAGATTAGTGTGGGTCCCAAGACACTGAGCAGGCTTCTGGAGCATCTCCTGACATGCCAGGCAAGGCAGCCACTACTCAAGCTTTTACTCCCACATTTAGCCCCCATAGAGAAACGCTGTTGGTGGTTTTGGCAGGAACGAAAGCACATCGAAAAATAAAGGGTTCTTGGGAGAGGAAATGGGGAGAAATGAAAGGGAAGAGCCTGAGACTATGTCTCTGTCACTGAAGGGACAAAGAGAAATAGGCGTTGCTAATTGATGTGTGGTTTTCAACATTATTTAAGATGTTTGGAAAAGTCCCATTTGAACAAGAGCTGCCCTGATGCGCCGGGGGATGTTTGAGACCTTTCAGGTCTCAGCTGGCTCGCTCGCACCTCCGAGCCCACCCGGCTGCTCCCACAGAAGCAGAGCATTCATGTGCCTGGACTGTTAATGATTTCACCCTCCATAAACGCAGCAGCTCAATTGCGTTCAGTGGGACACACACCAAGATGAAATGCTCACGTTGAAGGCTGGGAGGAGGTGACAGGATTGAAGTTTCTTCCTGGGATGGTTTCACCTCCATCCCAGGGGAGTTTCCCATGGGAAGGGTTGTCTGATTCCCATCAGCTGTGGAGGTATCTTACCCTCACTGGTGTTGATGTATGCTAACACAGTTGGCCAGTCCTGGGCTCACGGAGGATATTAATGCCCACCCTAGAGGATTTCTCAAAGCCAGTCCTCTTGCTTTGACAAAGGCGCATGGGGACTTGTACATCCTGATGGTGGTGAGGGGCAGGAAAGCTCACTGCAGAGCTCTCCATCCCAGGCACACACAGTTAATTTCTTCCCCAAGCACTTCGCTGACAAATTTTACAGGAGGTTGGGAAAGTAATGAAAATAGTCTGCGCTGCATGTTGATTTGAAAAATGTTATAAAACCCTGGAATGGTTTTCACACTGAGGTGATCTGACCAGCCAGACCCTCCCAACCTGGGAGCATGGGAAACACTGAAGGAGCCTGAACCAGGGATCCTCCCACACTGGTAGATTATCAGTTGGTGATGTAAGGTAGAACAACATCTACCCAAGGTGAAGGCAAGGGGGAAGGGGACAGCAAGGAAAACACAGGTTTTTCCTTCTTTTTTTTTTTTTTAAGGAAAAAAAAATTATGCAGCCATTCAGTTGCAGTGAACTAAACATGATCTTGTCTCCTAGCTAAAGCATCATGGGGATGACATGACTTCATGACAGGTTCCTCTCCGTACAGTTTGGACATTTGGAGCTCAGACAAACAACAGATCCCAGTGCACAGTGGCTCTCTCCTTCCAAAAGACTTGAGGGAAATGTGGGTACTATTGGATTAAAGTGTTTTTACATACAAGACTCCGTGCCAATACAGATGTTTCTATAGCTTTTATCCTTGCTCCATCTGCTTGAGTGTTCTTAAAGTAAGGGATGAGGGGCACAGCAAGTCTTCATCCTCTGGAATATCCAGGGTCCACAGCAGATGGAAAAGCAGGAGACGAGAAACACAGTCTCCATAAAAGTATATGGTATTTTTGGAAGGAGGAAGGGATTGATTTCATGGGTCAGAGTTGGACCAGTGTGTGAGTGAGACGGCAACTCATGCTGTGCTTCAGGAGGACCAGGCAATGCATCTTCCAGTGACCAGCACTCTTTCTCCCTCTTCTGTGGCAAGAAATGGCATTCCTCTGCCTCCCCATTGCAGGACGTCTGCTCCTCAGTGAGGTGAGGAGCAGCTCCAAAAAGATGAAATCCCTTGGATGCTGGCATCATGAACAGGACATGTCACTGAAGCACGGGAAGTTGGGAAGAGGACACACACCGCAGACTTCCTGAGCAAATAGGGAATTCCATCCTATGCCTGACACAGCCCCTCCAGCCCTTTGCACAGGCAGCCCCTTCCTCTCTGTGAGCCTGACCATCTGCCCGCCTTCCTGCCTGTCCCTCCTGTCCCCTCCTTCCTGCCTGCCCAGCCAGTATCTCCTAGAGAGGGTAAGCAAACAGCTTCTGTTTATTCCCTTTCCTCCATCTGTAGTGCATAACATGAGCCCACTCTGCTGCTTTCCCCCTTCTTATCCTCCTCTTGCTTTGCTGAAGGCGCCAGTCTCTATTGAGCCAAGGAACAACCACCCACATTGCCCCACTGTGGATGTCCACATGGAGACATAGTCCTTGGTCCAAAAGAGAAAACTTAGAAACAAATGAAATCTTTCATTTGCCTTCACCAGCTTTGGATATTTGTCACAGGAAAACCAGCCCAAAATATTGACTTCACGTGAAAAATGTCTCTTCTATTCTTGAACTCAAAGGTTTATATTTTAAAATTATACCAGTCATTCCCAATGAATTAAAAATGGACCTTTCCACAGGGGGAAAGCTATAAAAAACCCTAATTCTTGCGAATCTGCCTGTTCTGCTGGCTTTTCTCATTCCCTTCCCATCCTACCCTGCAGTGAGGGATAACTGCATGGTTGTGTGTAGAGCAGCCTTGCACCAACACGGTGTGATTTTGGGGCTGGGAAGTGGCAGGGTAACATCCCAGCTCACTTTCACACCTCCTCCACCGCACACCACCACCATTATAAGCACAGGACACTCACAGTGTTTGCCCTGTGCCTATCTTTCTGTGGAGCACTTATCTTGAGCATGAAAATCCTGCCTAAACACATAAACCAGAATCCTTTTCTAATTACGAACTCTGCTCTGATGTTTTCTGGGAAGAAATGGCTCGAGAATAGCCAGAGGTGCAGTGGGGATTGAAGGTCCATCCTTTTTTCTTTCTTCTTTTCTATTCTCTGCGTGTGACATCAAATTATTCTGTGCCTCCTGCTTGATTAGAGCAGGTTCCCACAGGGATCCAGAGTAAAGCCATGCTCTGTATTTCTATGACAGCCTGTCAGCTCCCTGGCTGGATGCTCTCGTTATGCTGCCCATGAGCCCCTCATCATATATTTCATTAATGCACCCTGTAGGCTTGACCCATGGGAAGTCAGGATTGTGTTTGTCACATTTAGAGGTGGCAAAGCACACCCCAGCACCCATTTCTGAGCTGTAGCTCTGCATGGGCAGCTCCCAAAGTCCAGCAAATAGTCAAAAACCTCTTAAAACTCCTTTCTCAGTAATGGGTGGAGATAGGAGGACCTCTCCCACCCCTACTGCGAGTTATCCAAGGTGAGTCTCAACTGTACGGGTCTGCTTCCAAATAACAAACATTGCCTACACGTAGTATTTATATGTTCCTCTGCCCTGGGTTTGGCTCCGTCCCACTTTTCTTCACAAACTGCAGCCTGAAAAGGGCCATTCAGGGATGCGAATGTGGCTCCAGGCCCTCTCTGCCAAAGCACAACAGATTTCCAGCAGGAGACAAATCTTTCTTGGCCTGTGTTAACATTTTCACTCTTACACTTAGACTGTGCTCCCCCGGGGTTTGCTTTTTCTCTCCTTTCCTCGTTCGAAGCTAATTGTTGCAATAGAGACCGTAGCAGCAACCGAGGCAGCAAAGCGTGGCCCATGGAAACTCGGATCAGTTCTGTGTATCCACATGAAGCCTTCTTCCCATGACCCCGCTTCTAAGGAAACACTAAACCAACACAGGCAGCCTTTGGTTCCTACCACCGAAACACATATGTATCTGGTTCACTATCAGTAAGTGCAAAATGGAAAATAAACACGATCTTGGGTTTCCCTATGGTGGATCAAACAGGTCCTTTCTTCCTTCAGGGATTAGATGGGAAATTGTATATTCACCAGCAGTTCTGAATGTCAGGTGCAGCGGGCATCAGCAAAACACTCCTTGCCTGCTGCTAGCTGGATGTATAACCGTTTAAGCCTCCCAACATGTGACAAACCACAAGCAGGTTAAGAGGGGGAATATGTCAACAGTGAAATTGTCCTTTCCTTCTGTCTTTTCCCCAAATCATGACACTGAAAAGCTGTAGACTGTTGCAGGATGTTCCCAGGAATACCCGACAGCCCCAGGACAGCAGCCAGGGCTCAGAGGAAGGGGCAGCTTCCTCTCAGAGCTTGCAGAAAGCTCAGTACTAATCATTCCTACTGCAACCCTGGATTTTATTGTTATGCCTTTCAAAACTTAACCTTTAAAATAACATCCTTTCTGCTTAATCTCATCACTGTCTTTTTCTGATTAGATACATTCCTTCTGTCTGTATAGATAATGGGACGGGCTGAGCCAGGCGTACAGGAAGAGAGGAAGGAGGCACAAGCACAGAAAGAGTATTTTCAGTTTTTGCTGAGATTAATGGGGTTTAAAGCTAAAACCAAACAAAAAAATGTATTTTACCCTCTTTTGGAGACATGATCTTTATGTTTCAGGATAAGGATTTCCATCTGCTAAAGAAATTCCCCAGTGTGCTTCCTTTTGAGGAGAGACTCAAATCCCATGCTGATCAGCATTTATTCAACAATTTGATTTCTTCCCAAGTGATGCTGGAGCCCACATTATTTTGCTTGATGGATATTTACACAGGAGGGTGCTTGTTTCTCATTACAGCTCAACAGAGGCATCACCTTCTTAAAATAGGCCAACACCAGCACAAGCTCCATCTTCCTCAACTTACGGATACAGAATAAACTCCTATTTGGGCATACAATTTCTTTGGGTATTTTTCCTTGTTGGAAGATGAATTTCTTGCTTTCTGTAATATATTAAATGTGTCCTAGTGACCAGGTCAGCAGCCAGGACAAACCACTGTGGCTCCACTTAGTCACTGGAGTGTGGCTGATTTGCATTTTGCACCTCAATTCCAGCCTCTTATAGGCACATATAAACACTTCCAGTGTCTTCAGAATTGTTATGAATCTTACTTTCAGAGGAGATGTGAAATCTCTTCATCATGTGTGAAGTCACTGAGGGCTTTCTCAGCTCTAGTGAAAGAGCTAGATTGATAAACACGGATTAGAAATCCTCTGCTCATCAGTGCAGGTACAGTCTGGGCAGAATTGGGACAGAAACTTCTCATTGGTCAATGTGCTCACAGGTAAGCTGAACCTGGTGGTAGAAGCACATGGAAGTCTCTGGACCATGCTAATCAATGCTATACCCCACAGCTGCTGGGGTTTTAAGCACACTGTCACTGGGATCCAAACTGGGATTCCCCGACCCTTGCAACCAAAAACAGAACCAAATTTCAATGGATTTTGGATATAGCCACTGTCGAAACGGAGTTCCAGTGCTCTGGAGAAAACCTGTTTTCTCCTCTCAGCGCTATGCTGTCTGGGCAGTAGACCACTGTCACCTCAAAGGAATAGTGGACCAAGGTCCATTTGCTGTGATTTAGGGTCATGTTTTTTGCACACAAACACTCCAGCCATTGGGAGCATGCAAAAATATTTGTGAGTCCAAAGGCAGTGTACATGGGAGCACAAAGATCTACCTGTGAAGGAAATGGCTAAGGAGAAGCACGTTATTATTGTCCTGAATTGGAAAACACGCCTTATACAATCAGAGGGCTGGACTCTGGCGGCCAAAGGAAGAGCCCAAGTAAATTAAGGATGCAGCCCACAAGTGACCCATGGGCTGGCTGGGGTGACTCAAAATCTCCTCAATAATGCATAGGAGAACACACTGGGGATCCACCCTCATGCCAGGGTTTGTGGTGGAGGTGGCAGGATGCTGAATAGGTGTTCACATCAACTTCATCCCAAGTGGCATCTCCCGTCTCAGACTGAGTCGAAGAAGTTGGGGAGAAGCTGGGATTTGAAGCTGGGAATGTGCAAGATTTTGTCTGGGAGACATGGAATAACAGCAATCTGGGGGGAGGCCCTGCAATAATTCAAACTGTGGGAAGAGAATGATACTCTTTGCTCCCACAGCACCACCCAGAACTAAATCATCACCTGAGGACTGCTCATAAACCCCATTCCCGCCCAGCTTTGCTCTCCTAAACATCTCTGGAGCAAAAAGCCCTGCTACCTACTATGCCGTAAGCAGACTTTGTCCTAGTGAGCTTGGCAGAACAGCCCCCCAGGAGCAAAACCAGGCCATGTTTCTCTCACAACACTCCAAGACCTGCCCAATTTAGGGCTCTTACAAGCCTTTCTTCTCCCCCTGCGTTTGCTACATGTGTTTGCTTTGGCCAACTCACCCCAACCTCTTTTCATTTCTAATTTTTGTATTCAATCACTTTACACACAGCAATTGGCTCCAGTCAGAGTACACACAGGTCCTCATTTGTTCCCCAGCCCGAGCCATAGACTGGGCAGTGTTCAGTGTCGCGAAGAGGAAGAAAATGGAGACAGAGAAGAAGTGATTTACAGACACAGGCAGACACAGGATACGGCGAGTGGAGGGGACTGGCTCACAGGGATGCTGGCTCAAGGGGTTCATGGCCCTGGGCTGAGCAATGCTTTTCTCAAACGGCTTTCTGTTGTCCACACGAAGGAGCATTGTGTGTTCTAAAAACCCCACCAAATCACAACTGCTAGCTGGAATGCAAAACACTGTGCTGTTCATGGTGGGATTTTCACCCAGGACTGGATTTGACTGTTTTCCCGTTGTTTATTCCCACTTGCAGTGTGTGCGTAAGCTGGTGTCATCGTGCGCTGGCGAAACGAGGCATCAGTGGTTTGGTTTGTTTGCTCTTCTCCAGGAAATGTGGCTCCCTTGTGGCGGCCTGCTCCTGGCTTTCTCTCCTGCCTCATCATGTAAATGCAGAGGTTGCAGTAGCGTCTGTGTTAAAAGCTACTGCAAAACTGCGACCAAGGTTATATGGAGCACTGGGGTGAAGAGGGGTACAGGGTGCAGCTCTTTGTTTTGGGCGCAGCCTCTGTCCTCACATCAGGACAAGAAACTAGATAGCTTTTGCCATGCAAGTCAATGAGAGAATCTTGAAGGGGTAAAGCTTTAAGTGGTGGCCATCGTGTACCATGCTCTGCACCGCACACTGTAACTGGGTTTGACGAAGCCTCATAATTCAATAGCAACTAGCAGGTATGCTGGAATTAGCTAAAGAATTAGAGAACACCCTCCCTCTTTCTTCCTCAATGTTTATTGCCTTGAAATATGTCTGCTACATGATGCTGCCAACTTTGTCACGCAGGATTTATATTGATCTCCATAAACATTGATGCACACACCTATAATGTCACCAGTGTCCTTAAGACTTGAGTCAAAATTTTTACGGTTATGGTTAATTTCTAAAGATCCCTTTCCCATTCTGTTTTGACAGGTGACGCATAATTTATCTCTTATTTTTACAGCACTGAATAATCCCAGTCTGAAATAAACCACTGCCAACCGAAGACATACATCACTTCCAGATGCTGACTAAACACAGACCAAAACCTATCTAGATCACTCAGGAAAGGCTCAGAAATGAGACACAGAGCTTATCCCTGCTCTTAGGGACCTGCCTGACCCTCTCCTTCACTCCCTATCTTCCTTAATCTCAAGTCATGAGCAAAATCTTGTGTAAGGAGCATCAAGAAAGTGAATGCCTTCCGAGAGAGAGAAGACCACGGTCACCTTTGGCTATGGTAGCCCGGCAAGAGAGGAGTTAAACCCTAGTAGCACCTCTGAGGGGCTGGAATCCACAGAGGTGTGCAAACATCAGCCAGCCCCTCAGAAGCGCTGAGTTTGCCTGGGCACTGCTAAATTCCTGCCTCTCCCCATGTAGTTGACATCTCCATCCCTACCAGAGCTCAGCGGCTGCCTCCCCTCCCCTGCCTAGCTGGGGCAGAGAAGTGAAAATATAGGTGACTATGAGGATGGAGAAAACACTGCTGCAAAGGTCGTTCCTGGCAGAGGAGGGTTTGCCACGTCATGGGACACTTCTTCGCTTCAGCTCTACAAACAGCTCCCGTTGAGGTATCCGAGGGGGAGGATGGAAAAGTACCAGTGAGTGCTTGCTCTCAGCCCTCCTCCTCCCATAGGGAGCTTTGCAGATACCCAGCACACGTGCTCCCGTGCTGTGGTATTTAACACAGGGCTGTGGGGAGCGTGATGCTTCTCTAGGGTCGCAGGCACTGCAATGGGAGCAGGGAGAGTGCAGGAAGGCAACTGTGAGAACAACCTGACCCGGTGCTTTCAAAGGTGGTGTTAGGAAAGGGTTTCTGCCTGACCCTGTTCCCACAGCTGATTCCAAGGAAGACAACAGAGGGGTCACTTGAGCAGTGCCAGCATTTCCAAGTCTATCTCCAGGCAAAGGGGTTAAATCTATAGGCAACTCAGGCCAAACCCAAAGCCCAAGGAACCAGGGGTGACAGACTGGCTGATCCGAGAGCTGCCTGAGTGTTTTGCAGTCACGACTTAAAAACGAGAGGTGAGCAGTTTATAATGAAGCAGTGTCACCAGCTGGCGTGCGAAAAGCATTTCCTCTCTGCCAACGGGCAGGAGAGAAACTGGAGGAAATTATATTAAACCCAATTTCATTTGCCTTTATGCATAAAACGTTTCCCCAGCTCAGCAGCTGAGCAGATTCAGGGCAGTCTTTGGGCTCAGGGCTTAGAGTGTGTGCCCTATTTGCAGCATAGCACAGATCAACACACAAGTTAAGATGAACGCACAAGTTAAGACCCACCACCATGTAAGTTAAGCCAACACCAGACTCATCCTGGTGTCAGAAAGCATGCCAAGGCAGTATTCATGTATGAGTAACAGCAATGGACAATTGACCATATTTTCTTAAGCTGAGATTAAGTAAGAGATAAGAAGACTCAGATCCCATGTCTATGGGCTTCACGCAGCCAAGGACAGACAGAGAAACAGCTTTTCTCCACCTCTGAATCTGATTTGTCCATTATCTCCCAGCTCCTGCCCTCCAGCCTGGGGAGTAATTGGGGATACAGATCTCTTTACAATTCTCCTCCATAAGCACATGAGTCAGAGCTGTTGCCTTCATTTGCAGGTAATCACACTAGTGAATGCAGCCACACTAGCTCCTTGCCTTTTAACTTCCTTTGGAGTTTCAATGTTCTGGATCTGGATCAGCTCTTGGCTCGTTATTTATAGCCATTTCTCCCAACCTGAAATGAGTCCCACAAGCTCTCTGGTAGGCGGGATGAGAGATAATCTAATTCCAAAGGAGTTTCTGGAAGTGCCACTGTCCTCTACTCAAAACAGCATCATTCAGAACATTTAGCTCCATGATTTTCCAGTGAGTTAATGCCGTAACCATCCCTTCCTTGCCCAAACAGCTACCAGGGGCATTATCAACACCGGTCAGTGCTAGGGCAGTTCTGCCACTTCTCTTTTTGTAGTAGGAAACTGAGTTCCTGAGAGAACAAGACTTGCCAGAGCTCACAGAAGCAATGCAAGTAACTGAGGGAAACTGTTAGAGGTAACACTGTTACACAGAGCATCCTTCCTCATGCCAGGGTGCAGGTAACCCATGGAGGCACAGCACTACAATTTGTATCTCCCACCAAGTACCATGCACTTAATACAACTTGCAATCTGATTCATACCAATCCTTAGCATCATTTATGGGTGATTTGCCATTTCGTATCAGTCAAGTTCCTGCAGTTATGCTTTTCCAGCATGGAAACTCGTTGTTAGAGTGGTACAGTCATCCAGGACTAAGCCGTGAAGGGTACTAAGAATGGTCAGGAGTCACAGCATCTCCTGATCTCATCAGTGAGCCTGCCCTTGCCTCTGAAGATCTCAGCATGTGCACCATGGCTTGGTAATATAGGACGGAATTAGAAAGCAGCACTCCTCACTCCTCCAAACACCTCTTTCAGCTTTACTAACTTAGGAGGACCAGGGTGTCTTCATGAGATGTGGTGGGTGGCTGTAGCCTGATTCTCTTTACTGGCCAAGTGCAAGGCTGCAGTCAGACCACTCAGACACCTGTTTAACCCCAGACAACAGTTCAACTCCTGCTTAATTCAGCTAAAGGATCCGACAGCAAATGTCTGTTGAGTTCTAGTGGGAAAAATACAAAAGCAGCAGGCACAGGAGGCTGTTGATCTGTTGATTTAGGAAGGGTGACAGGGAGAAAGCAGCTGTCCAGCCAAGCTGGGGAGCGTACAGCAAAGTGCAGGGCCCTCTCTGAGCCTTGCTAAACAAGGGTGCTCTGTGCATGGAGAGTTGCAGGACTTCCAGTTCTTCCAGAAGTCCAGGTCTTGAGCCACTGTTCCCTGCCAGGTGCCTGTGGTTATCAGCTCCAGGGCACTGGCAGCCAGGACAAGATCACCAGAGCTGCCTCTTCTCTCCTCCAATCAGAGCTGTGCAAATTGCTCCCTGGCTCCACAAACTGCTTTACATTAAACACAGGTCTCTTTTCTTACCTGAAGGCTGTGATGCCGTCCCTGCTGCCACTAAGAACAAGAGTGTATCTTAAATTCCTGCTGCCTTTATCCATGGCCTGAAAGAAAATCAGGGCCAACCTCGCTAATCCAGCTTGTACCCCAGTCCTCAGTGTATTTTTAACACCCAAAACCCCAGCTCTATACACTCCTGTACTGTTTTGCTGATGAAACTTAACCTTCTCCAAAAGAAGGGATCATCAGCATCATCGGCAGGCACCTTGGGTTTATGTTCTCTTTGGTACCTTCAAAGCCTGTTGATGCGTGCTGTGTTAGGGCCGCTTCTTGCAATCCCCTAATATCTCTGCTGCTCTGCCCACGCAGGCACTGTATAAGGAAACAACCCTAAGGCTCCTGTATTGTTCTGCAGCAGAAGTATTGGTTGTTTTCACACAAGAGCCTTGACGTATACCCTATGTTTTATATCAGACCTGCCAATGTCTCTAGGAAGATTTATCACCAGTTGCTGGAACAAATGCCCAGCAGCTGGGGCAGGGTCTGGAGAAAAGATATCTTCCACAAAACCCCTCTCTGCATTGATTAGAGCTCAGCAGGCTTTTCTACAGAGACACTAGTGTGATCCTTGATCTCAAAAAGGGGCATTTTCATAGCCTGGAGTGCTTTGTTCATGGTCCAGGGCTTAACTCGCCAGTCAAGATTCCTGCTTTTCAGCCCAGCAGCTGCGCGCGGCTTTGGTCCTGTCCTTTAAAGCCAGTTTTTCATGCGTTTCTATAAAGGCGCTGCTCTTGGGCATGTCTGCACTGCCAGCAGCACAGCAAAGCACAGTTAACCCAGGTTAGCACAGGAGCTGGAAGGAAGCAAGTCCTGGGTGTTTGCTTGTCTGTGCTGTGGATCCAGCCCACTCCATAGCATTGAGCTGGGCTGGGGCAGGGAAAAGGGGAGTGAGAGGAGAAGTGACACCCCAATGTGTCCCACCACACCACTCATCCCATGGATTCACATCCCTGCACTCTGGGTTTTGCCATGCTCTGTGCTCTCCGGTCAGATAAGGGCCACCTGAATTCCATGTGTGAGTGCAGCAATACAGGTGTGCTCAAACCCTGCTGCTACTGCATCTCCAGTCCCTCATCCCAGACACATACCCAACCAGGCAGGCACTTCTCCAGCAGAAGGGAAATGCATCTCTGATCAAATCTTAGCATCTTTGTTTCTCTCTCCTGCTCTCCATCTGCTGGTGTTTTTTGGACCCACTGGGTGCTGCTGCTCATGCAGAGGTCTCCAACACATGAAACGAAATACCAGGGTGGCTACAGGCCCTGCAGTCAGGATCTGAGACTCTTCAATGGTAGCAGGTTGGCAGCGTCTCAGAAGACAGCGCTAGCACTCACCGCAGGGCAGAAAACGATGTCTGAGCGTGTTTGAGGTCAGTCTGCTCCAAGCTGTGCTTCCTCCTGTTGAGGTCTCAGCTCTTATTAACCAGCTCCTTCTTTCCCCTGCAGCTCATGATAGTACCTAGAAAGAAAACCTCTTTCTCCACCTTTACATACTGAAATTCCTCAGCAGGAACTCACTGCAGCACAGACAGAGGCACCATGGGGCGGTTGGGTTCAGGTCGGGGGGGGCAAACTGCTGCCCAGAGAACCAGAAGCTGTCCTGTCAGACCAGTCCCTTCTTCATCCCTCCTCATCAACCTCTTATGTCACCCCTCATTTGCTATAGTGAAAAGTGACCATTTATTCTCAATCCCCCCTGTCTCTCTCCTCTGGTTTCTAATTCTGGCTCTCTGATGTTGATCCTGGGGAAGATATTTCCCATCAGCTCCCTTCCAGGCTTGCTGCTTAGAGGGAACTTAAAATAATTGATCTGTTATTTCACATTGTATGCTTATATTCACTTGCTAAGTGTTTTCCAAATGAGTTTCCTGCTTAAAGCTGGGTTCTGAAGGGGTCCTTGAGTAGTTTCTTGTCACATAGCAAGGGGACAGTTTTCCTCATGTGCTCAAGCTGCCTTTCTGGTTCAAGTTATGCAGTCAAGTTAAAATTAAGGTGCCTTAGTTTGTTTTGAGACTCAGAAAGGACAAAAGAGCTTGGCAGGGCCAGCAGCAGGGAGGCAATGCTGTCAACATCCACTTGAATAAATGGCAGAGAACATGACGGACTCTCACTCTGAGTGTGCTTGCGGCTAAGGACTGATGCAGTGATCACATACCTGGCCCAGGCATTGTGGAGGCAGGGATAGCGCCTGAGACCAGTGCTGTGGTTTGTAGGTCTGTGGGGAGGACCCCTATGGTGTGGAGCATCACAGAGCCCAGGCAGTGCAAAGGCAATGAGCTTTGGGCCACTTGGTTTCCACATCTCCCTTTCCCACCACTTGCGCTGCCCTGCTTCGCTACAGTGCATGCTCTCTTCTCTGTGTGGTGCGCCACACGCTGCTTGGCTGTGGCAGAGGTGCTGGACCACTGGCTTTCTTTAACCAGAGACATGCCAGCAGCTCATTTGCCCACATCAGCAGGGAAAGAATTAATGTCACAAACCAGCCTCAGCACTAACGGACATGGAAAATTGGCAGGGAAGAGACCAGCATAATTGCAGTGGCCAAGGGAGCATGGAAGAGAGCTGCCCAGAGACACACATCAAAGGAAACTCCCTGCCTCTGCCATCAGCCCTGCTTCCCTCCTCCATCTTTTGTCTCCTACCCTGAGGCTACCATGAGCCAGGGTGCGCCTGCCAGCCCTCCACCTCTGCATCCAGACTGGAGGGTAAATAGCATGGCTTTAGATGGAGAAATGAAGTGCCCAAGTGTCTCACGGGCTGTGTGGGATTCACGCTGTCCTTCCTTGCACCCCAGCCTCCTCCCCGCAAGCTGACAGGGTTGAATAGAGAAGCCTGTGTAGGGACAGTGGCTTTTGCAGGGCTGGCATGCATCAGGGGACAAATCTGAGAGCCACACACAGGGCAAGTGGAAAAATACAACCAGTTCACCTTGCTAATGACTAATGGAGGGTTATTCTTGGCCACTCGCTCCCTGTACCAAGGTGGAGTGCTGTAAACACTGTCCCAGAGCCTTCCCGGCCTCCTGGTATTGCTTCCCAATTACTCCGCATCCTGAGTTTCAGGCAATAGCTTAGTAATGGGCAGAAATACTCACCTACCTCATCTAACTCCCAGTGCCCTGGCTGGCAGTGGCTAGATGTGTGCTGTGCTCCTCAGGTCCATTCTCAGACACATAAATACTCATGTATCACCTTCACCTATGACAGACAGGGTTCACCAGGCAGATCCTGCCTGCCTAAGCCCAAGTACCTTAATGCTCTTCCCTAACAGCAACCACCACAAATACACTCCACTCATCTCCTAAGCACAGGAGGAAATAAATGGCCACAGTGTATTTGTGCCTTCTATAAACCTGGGACATGTAAATAGAGCAGGGAAACAGGCTGGGAGTTAGGGATACGCACAGATAAATCAGCTTCTGGATTGGAGATCAGACAGAAAATTCAGGGATATTTCAGTAGGGAATATTGAGTGAGGAAAGGTACAAAGTCCAAGAGAAGAAAAAGAAAGGAGACAAGCTCCAAAGCAAAAGGGATGGACACAACTTGAATGTGAAGTAGTTAAATATATCAATGCCCCTGTCAAGGATGAAGAGACCTGGTCATGTCACTTTGCCTTCTAAGTCAGTGTCATCGCTGTGAATATAACCCAGGAGTCCCGACTGCCAGTCCCTGAGCTAACCACCAGGCACTGCTCCTCCCTAATGCCTAATAGCAACCACCACAAATATGCTTCACTCATCTCCTAAGCATAGCAGGAAATAAATGGCCACAGTATATTCGTGCCTTCTGTAGAGCTGCTGTTCAGTTCTGGTGCTGCCCTCAGGTAACCTGGGAAAGAGAGGCTCTTGTAAGACACCCAAGACACTGTTGGCCACAGAATGATGTAAGCTTTGAAGATTAAGCAAGCAGCAACAATAAGGAAGATAAACCAGCTGGGAGCGAGCACTTTGTTTTCATAGGGAAGAGCGGGATTTGCAAGCAGGAGAGTTGGAATGTCGCTTCCCCTGCCTGGGAACAAGCAGGCTAGGCCACTGTAGGGCTATGTGTAGGCAAGCGAATATGTGTAAAGCAAAGGGTTTTTTTTAACATGGCCTTGGGCAAAGCTGTGCGCTTCACTTCTCTCATTTTAAAGAAGGAATAATGGTACTTCTGTGTGTCACAAGTTAAAGCAGCACATTGGCTTGGGCAGAGAGCTCATATAGATCACAACAGCTCAGATAAGTGCCACGCAATAAGGTAGCGACATGGGTCTCATCGACAAATCAGTTCTCTACTCCCCTCATCAGTTTACTGCAAACTAGAATGAAACAAACTCCAGATATTCATTTTCAGGGATCTCAGCAAGCCCAAGGGATCCAATATAACAGTAGAACAACGGATCCAAAAATCCCAACAATAGCAGAAAAAACAGCAGAAACAAACATGTAAACAAAACCAGCAGAAGAAGCCTTCTAAGTAAGGTCATGCCCCACACACACAGCTGTCTTTATGGTGAGAAACACAGAGCAATGTCTGCCAGGGTACTCGGTACTCTAGGGGATGCAAAGCCCACAGTTATGGGTTTTGTGGAAACATCCAGAGAGAAAGAGGTCTGTGATGGGCTTGTCACTAGTGTATGGACAAGGTTGAGCAATTTGAACCTGTCTTGGGAGATTTTGCATCACTGGAACTGCTGTTCTCTGTGGAGTAGGATCAGGAGATGGAAGAAGCTTTTACAAAATGATGGAGATACGGAAGAACTGTCTGGTTTTACCCGTATACACAGGGATAAAACTGAAATTGGGTGGGTTTAGCTGAAGACACCAAGGGATTCAATATGAGGAGTAAGTCAAGCTCTTGGTCCTTGCTCTCCTCCCTCTATAGGAATGGTGTCCTACCCATGCACTCCATACCTGACCACCCAGGCTGTCTGTCTACAGCACTCAGTCTGGGGTAGGGAAACAGGGAGCATCATGGCCTGGTTTAGCTCAGTTTAATCCCAGATCCTGATGCACACACTGCCCTCCTGAGCAGTTTCTTTCTTGCAGCTTGAACACTCCACATTGTCCTTCCCCACCATTTTGCAGGCAAGTTCCTTCTCCTGGTTGCTAGTGTTAACACAGGTTTCCCTTGTTCTGTCCCTTGAAATTTCCAGTAAAGCGCCTTTAATACAATCTCTCTGTGGCTGCTGTAATTATGTGTGAAATACTTTTTCCCCCCCATAAACCAAAGAAAACAAATCAACACAGTGAGATCCTTTCTCTCGGGCTGTTTGGCAGGTCTCATGGTCTTCAAAAACCTTACCCAAAGTCCACACAGTCTCTGCTGTCTTTTCACAACAGCTACTTTTGGGTTCCTGTAAAAGGACCCAACAAAGGAAAGGGTAAAACAAATCACAAAGCCCTCAAAGGCTATTTTCTCACCTGAATGGTCTCAAGCCGAAAGACAGGCTGTCTGATGAAGAATGTGTGTGCTCCATGCCAGGGCTGTTTCTAAAGGGAGGAGGGATATGGAGTAGCATGGCAGCATCTCAGCACCTTGCTGCTCCATCCTTGGGTAGCATCCTTGTGTGTACACAGCCTTGATAGTTCACCTCAGTCATAATCTGTAGACCCCACACCCTTTCCCAGTGCTTCTCCACCCATATCCCAAGGATCTTGCCTTGCACCTCCATCCTGACCCACATCAGCCCTGTTCCAGCCCAATTCTCCTTGGGACCACATCCATTGCTGTGGGTCTTGATTTTGCTTGCCACTAGTCTTTTCTAACAGTGCTTGGGAAAAGAAAGTCCAAAAGTGGCTGACCTTCGAAACAAAGCATGGCTGTCCCTCCTTCCATACAGGAAAGTATTCTTACATCTTTTTCCAAAATCAATACCACACACTTAACACTTAAGGGAACACTACCCCCATATTTAGGACTTATTTGAAACACCACGAAGAAGTAGGAAAAAAGAGAAGGAAGTCAAGCTTATATGCTATGGGGGCAGCTAGTCTGGAGCTTGTAACTACACCAGGTCTACTGCTCGCTCATCTGAAGGGCCCTGGCATTATGTCAGGTTTCTTCTGTCAGAGATGGCTGGTCCCCTTCTGGAAACAGTGACATTACTCTTGCAGCTGCCATCAGCATCATCACGTCAAGGCTCAGCTTTCAGCCTGCTCTCACGTGAGATCTACGCCACCGTTAACTCGCTCCTCCAAGCAAGCAGCGTTTTGACACAGAGACTGCTCTGTAGCAGCATTATTCCTTTCCAGACATCAAGACTCTTCCCCATGCCCTCAGGCAACTCTGCCACTGCGTCCAAGCTGATGCACTCATGCATTTTGCTGAGGCAGAAACGCAGCATCAAGCAACATTTGCTGTCTGCTTCTCTGAACAGCGGTGTACATCTCACCCAAGCCTCTGAGGGGCAGATAATGGTTGAGAGCAGAACCCACCTCCTGCAGCAGCCCCAACCCCAGGTGTCCCAGGCTGAGCCCCAGGCAGCTGCTCCAGCCCCGTGCACAGAGGCTTGTTTCTGGGAATGTTGCATCTGGCAGAGCCCTTCCTACTTCAAATATTGACATGGAGCTCTCTGCATCCCAGCCGAGGAATAACGCTTTCAGGGAGCCCTTGATCTGCAGAGCTTCTCTGTTAAACACGGGGAGTTGGATTTTACTCCTTCACTCTCTTGTCACTGTCACAACTCCTCAGGTGGATGAGTCCAACCCTGACCCTTCCTTCATCCACCAGGAGCCTCTGAAGGTCCCACAAAAAGTCCTGCTGGAGGCACAGACACTGCTTTGCAGGGATGTTTCACAAGGGTACAGATGCCAGGAAGCAGCAGTTGTCAAAGAGAGACCTGTTAGGAGCCCTGAGCGCAGTCCTAGCTGGGGTTTTAAGAAAGCAACAGCAATCTGTAAAGTAGAAGCATGCACACTGCTGAAAGGCATCCTGAGGAATTTTCCCCTTCATCCCGGTTCAGTCCCATGTTTGGCAGTGAATGTGGATCTAACCCCAGCATGGATGCAAAAAACCTAGGGCAGTTCAAAACGTTCTCTGCTAACACAAACACAAGCCAAGGCAAGTTTTGCTTATCAGCCATACCATATGTACCTCAACCCAGGCTCAAATATCTACTCTTTATCAACCTAGAAACCCAGTAGAGGGCACAGGGACATGTCAACATGTAGCCAAAGGTTCAGCTGCAAGATGCTAAGGAAAAGGATGAGGTTGTCTGGAAGTGTTCTCTTGGTGATGCAGAGCCTTATGAGCTCTAATTCTGGATGCTCCATAGAGAGCCTCTCCAACACTGGGGGAAGGATGGGAGGGTCACAACCAGCCCTCCAACCATGGGTGTTCTAATGGAAGGCTTGGTCTGACCCCTGAGTACTCAGAGCTCAAAGGTGAGGCAGGTTACGTCTTCCACTGGCATAAAAAGTTGAGGTGTGTTATTAGGAGTAACCCTGAGGATATTTCTGGGCCTCCTAAATTAAAATCCCAGCTCCAATCCAGACAGAGAAAAGTCCTCTCTTCTGCAGCAAACAAACAGACACATTTGCTGAAGACTGAAAAACAAGGAGCAAAATGCTGAAACCAGAGGATGAGGTTTCATGGGTAAATAAACCAGGAAAGAGAAAGCCTAATAATAAATGTAAGAGAAGCGAAAGGAACAAGCTGCCAACTCACTGCCAGCCTTGGGGCTGGGTAACTTATCAAGGTCTCCATATGCCATGCCTGGAGAAGCTGCTTACATCCTTGTCCCTCTGTACAAGGCTGCTACTGAGATCTGACAGCTCAAGCAGAAGGGCCATCAGCAGATAGCAACATCCAGCAGTGATCTTAAATTCGCATGTTATATGCGGGTCCATATATACATATATTTCTGTTAAATTGTGCAGCTCTTAGTGGGATTTTTGTTTCAAGACTGATGACCTGGTTTTGCAACATTTTCTTGCTTACCAACGTGAAACTTGCAAATTAGGAGCTGAGATATAAATAGGAAAGGGAAAATGAATACTTGAGGCAGGATGAGAGGGTTAAAAGGTCCATCAAGGGATGACAGAAAAGGCTGACCTCCAAAAGATGAGTGTACACCTCTTGCTGAAGGACTGAAAACCCATTTAACTACAGCCAGAAAAGCCTACAGCCTGCTGTGAATGTTCTTGGACTTTCTGCTTTAAAAAATGACCTCTGGGCTTTTGCCTGCCAATGAAGCCAAGTCTGAGATCCCCTTATTTATCAGCTGAAGCTGTCCAGCCTGGACGATTCCTAGAAAGTTCTTTGCAACCAAGTGCCTTGGCCGAGTCCTTTGCAGGGACTTAAGAGCTGCTGGCACAATAGCCATGACCTGAGCAGGAGATATGCAAGATATTCCTTCTAGCTGCTTGGAGGAAGCCTTTCACCCTCCAGGAATAAGTGGCTTTGGCTGTGGAGGACCTCATTCACCTCTCAGCACTGAGATGCAGAGATTTGTTCCTCCTGTTCCTCAGCATGACTGACCAGAAGACAAAGCACACCCAGAGCTGCCAGCAGCCCCTTCCGTGGTGCCAGACTATTGTCTACGTTGAGCTCCCCTTCCACCACCACCAAGTCAGCTAAAATAGCTCTTTATGGTACTAGCATTACCATTTATATTACCAATTATAAAACATTGGTATACCCATGTCAAAAGCCTCTCCAGTGACCTCTCCCACCTCCAAAGCAGCCAAAAATCCTGACCACTGAGGCCAGAGGAGCTTTCTGAAGGCAGATTGAGCTATACCCACTGCTGGACCCTATTTGCTGCCTGCTCTTTGCACTCCCACCAGGCTCAGAGGCTCAGACACCTTCCATTGGAACAAGACACCACAAAACACCTTGTTCAACAAAAAAAAGAGGCAAACCCTGCAAAATTCCTCCTGATCAACCAGTTTCACTGGGGGCCAAGGAGAGCTCTGGGCTTCCCTGTTGCTACTGCATGGGGAGAGGCATCCAGCCCCACTTGGGAGAGAGGCATGCATCACCCCTGTAGCCAAAGCAAAAGCGTGTGAGACCGTAGATACTCGGCCCAGCAAAATCTGCCGGACTTGACGTAATCTCTCCACCAGCTTCCAAGGTCAACAGTGCCCTGTTTATACTGTGCAGGGTGAGAATAGGCATTCTGGGAGGAAAGCAAACAGAGAAGACGTCCCATGCCCGTACAAAAGGTGCTGTATTCCCATGTTGCTCCATCCTAGGCTGAGAGGAACATAAAATTAGACCTGTTTTCATTTATTCATTGTATACATACCGTGTGTGATGCCCACCCCTGTGTTTTCTTGCTGAGCCTGCATGTCTCCATCAGGGATGGGGGGTGGCAAAGTGAGGTTCAGTCTAAGGAGGTGATTAACAAGGTGAGGCGAGGGCATGAATGTGTGCAAGAGGAAAGGAAAGGAGAAAGGGAGAGCTGGGGTTCATGTTTGAAGGCAAGTGGTGCAGGAGGGCAACATGCATGGGCAGGGAGGTGCACGCGGCATCACCTTGGCCAAGGGAGCAGTCCACACTGTGCCTCATGGACAACAGCCCTGTCACCATCATCTAGGGTTGGCCAGGAAAGTCGGATGCGTACTGCAGACCCCGAGCATGGAGCTGTGCAGCAGGAGGGGCAGCAGGTCCCTTGTGCCACAGGAGCACTGTGGATGGAGGTTGATGGCCATGCAGTCACATGTCAGCAGATGAACAGCACCCTGCGGACCTGTCACACGAGGCTGCAGCCTTGCCACTGCCCACTCCCCTCACCACGGAGGGGCCATCCCTTCCCTGCACCCCAAAATCCCCAGCCAAACATAGCAGACCGCTTACCAGGTGTGCCCTCTATGAATGCAGAGGGAAAAGCAGCCTCAGGGCACCAGCCATCCCTTCTATGTGCCAAGCTCCAGCCTGAATGGCAGCGTAAGCCCTAATACTGCACATGTTTAAGCTAGTGGAGCCCATTCTCTTCACACCCTGCTTGTGGTCACTCGAGAACAAAGGTGAGATGCTGGGCAGGCACAGCAAGCATAAGGAACCTCACCTAGGCAAGCCGATATTGCCCAGAGCCAATCTGGAGGCATGCATTCCCACTCCCTCCATACAGCCCTGTTGAGCAATCGGAAAGACACCAGGAGGATGGAAGAAGCAGAAAGAAGAAAACATTATTTAAGTAACCTGCTGCCAGACAAAGGCTGGTCTGTGAGCACCATCACAGCCTGGGCTGCTATTTTTATCAGGTGATGAACGAGCCACAATATCAGGGTGGGGGGAGCCCCTGTTTATGTCTGACTGTAGGGACTGCAAGCAGAAGGCAGCTCATCCAGCAAGAGCCAGAGCATCCTGGTCACTGCAGGTTCAATAGGGACATTGTCCAGTGCAGGAGGTTCAGGAAGGGCACCGTTTCCAATCTGGGATGCAAACAGGGCTGGGACATTGTGTGTATGGGGTTTGATTTTTAAATACGGGGCGAGTTTTCCACCTGCACCAACAAGGCTGATATTCACGCTGGAATAAGGAGGTACAAGCGTCATGTCTTGGGGAGGAAGGTTTCTCTGTGCCCTTTTTACCCTGAGGTGTTGATTCATTCTTTTCAGTCCCCTCCTACGCTCTCAGGATAACACCTCAATGGGTAAAGCCTCTCCTGGGAGGCTTTAGAACCCTCCTGATTTTTAGCTAGAGGGATTTCAACACTGTCTCTTCTGATCCCTCCAGTGGGACCCCAAAGTAAGACCATACAATGAACTCCCAGGACACAGTGACATGGGACACAGACACACGTATGTTACACCATGCTTTTCCCACCCTGGAATCTTGGCTTGGAGAAGTGAAAGACCCAAACATGAGGGTCAAAGCAAACACTGAGGCAGTCTTACAGCAGCACTTTGGCAACAACTATACAGGCTCTGCCCATGAAATACCACAGGGAATCCTAGCTTATGCAAGGATCTGCAAGCTCTGAAGGGATTTCCTCCTACAGCAGCAGTTTCATCACCAGAAACACAAAGCTGTCCCTTGGGTAAGCAAGAGAAAGCAGCAGCACCCACACAGCAGGGCTGTGTGTGTCAGCAGTACCAAGCAGCCTGAATGATGCATATGAGCATGTACGTATGTGTGAGTGCACATCGCAGCTTATACCCCAGCGTCTCTCTCCCATGCACACTCAAGCTGAAAGCCAGAAAGGATGCCAAGTGTCAAGCACCTGAGCAGAAGCACAGAAAAGGGGCACCACACCCTCTCCCCACCACCCCAATTAGAGGCTGCTTTCTCTCTTCAGTCAGGGCACAAAGCAATGCTCATCTCTCATCTGCTGCAGGAGGCATGAGGCTGTCAGCCTCCTTCCTTTGCTCCTTATCTCCCAGCCAGAGAGGTGAGCTCCAGGCTGCCAGGTAGACGCAAGCTGGATAGTTCTTTTCCCACCAGGATCAAAGCACAGCAGAGGTTTCCAAGTGGCATCTTCATCTCTGCAGAGCATCACTGCCCATCACTGCTTCAGAGAAGACGGGTTAGCAGTGCAGGCTAAGCTCCTGAGCTGCTGCAGTGGCTCAAGGCCTTCACTGGTTTTAAAAGAGGGAATGGGGTTGGAAAAGGAGAGGTGCTGGCTCTGACACTGGTTTCACCCCTAGTTTTGAGCAAGTTGTCTTGCCTCCATGTGCCTCGCTTCCATGCTGTGCCAGGGCTTCAGCACACCATGGAGCAGCGAGAACTCAAACAGTATCAGAGATGGCTGGTCAAAAAAGTCTGTTTAAAGCATAACCAGAAATGCTTTAATGAGGTTAAAGCATGAACGTACTTCTGGGGCACAAGCTCAAAGCTCTTGGGTTGCCACCAGATCTCCAGTGCCTTTTCCTGAGGAAAAGTCACAGATTTGGGTACCACCGCACTCAGATGGTTTTGCACAGAGTAGCAGGGATCCCAAAACCCCTTCTCATGTCCCTGCTGCTTTGCTTGTAAGTGCCTAATTAGCTTTTAATAGGACACTCTATAAATGGTGAGCGTTCTAGGGACATAAAACTCTCTTGTCCATCCTGAGAGTAAGACAAGGGTTTGAGCTGAGAGCTGGCTGCACTGGGAAGCAGCAGTAGTTCACAACAGCAAGTGGCTTGATTTGTGCAGTTCTTAAAAGCACAAAACTTTCTAAAAGTTTGAGGGTTTTATCCTTTCTTTTACTATTTGGTCTATTTCTTTTTTTTCTCTCAGCTGGAAAACCACCCAAGCCTTTCATTGCTTTAGGACAACTTCAAGCCACTATCACCTTAACAGATACAACCTTCTTCTGCTATTTTTCCCTTTTCTGCCCATTTTCATTCAGTGACTGCTTCCACCATACACATTCTGGGCATTCAACAGCTTTCACAGCAAAGCTATTATCCGCCCTTCCTTGGCCATGGGGTTTGTTCCCTGTTCCAATATTTGCGGTCCCCAAAGGCTGAACTTCACTGGGAATGGACACAAACCTCCTTTGAACTTCATATTGACAAGGAAAAACCTTACCCAACTGTAAGCACTTTTGCAATGTGTTACCTGTGTTTCAAAGAGCTCTGAGCTGTTGCTTCCCCGCTTAAAACAAAAAACAAAGGCCATCTATGTGACTTTCTTTGACCTGGCCTCTCCTCAGCTTTAAAAACCAAACAAACACAAGAGCAGTTTATGAATCACAATTTCTCTGAACCTATTTAGCTGTTTTTCCAACCATTCCTGAAGCAGACAAAAAACTGGGACAGGCAGCAGGTACTGAGCAGCTCCTACCCCTTTCCTGAAGTTGCTAAGAAACCACTTTGTGTGGAGCATCACATTTTCCTAGCTGGTCAGCTCCAAAGTGGAATTTTCTCTGTTCCCTGGCTTCAGCTCGCCAAAGGTTGAATGGGGTTTTCGTTGCCAAACCACAGCAGCAGCAGAGGGTACACAGGGCTCACAGTTATTCCACAGAAAAGCAACTAAACATATACATTTTCCAAGAGGTCTTTATGTTTTGGGGAGAAAGGGCTGTGGTCAGGCATGAGATGTTTCAGCCTCTCACGTACGTGAGTCTGAGCAAAATCAGTCGGGTCACATTTTATAGCTCCTGTCTATGTACTTCTTTTTACCCCCAGCTGGAAATACTGAGTTCTACCTAAGTCATGAACTGTTATGCCCCATCTGAAGCGTGTTTTCCCAATTCCCTCTCTTTGCTACAGCTATGCTATGCTGCCTGGTGCAGACACCTCAAGGAGGGGAGATGAGCGATGCTCCAGTACAGCCAGTGTGTCTCCATCTGTCCCAACCCACCCAGCAATGGAGGTGGCAGCAGCCCTGGAATGGATCCGATGCCCAGAAAGTAGAAGGGAATGGCCCTGCTTGACTTTAGCAGATGAGAATTAAATGTGATATGGACAGGCAGCAGTGTTATACACTGAAAAGCATATGAGGTGGGGGAAGCAAGTACAAACACAAACTGGGTGGAGAATGGATTGAGAGCAGCCCTGAGGAGGAGGACTTAGGGATGTTGGTTGACAAGAAGCTCAACATGAGCAGGCAGTGTGCGCTTGCAGCCCAGAAAACAGCTATATCCAAGGCTGCATTAAAAGGATCATGGCCAGCAGGTCAAGGGAGGGGATTCTTCCCCTCTGCTCTGGTGAGACCACACTGGATCACTGCATCCAGCTCTGGGGTCCCCAACATAAGAAGGCTGTAGACCTGTTGGAACAAGACCAGAGGAGGCCACAAAGATGCTGTGAGGGCTAGAGCAGCTCTCCAATGGAGACAGCTGGGCTTGTTCAGCCTGGAGAAGGAGGGAGACCTCAGAGCAGCTTCCAGAACCTAATGGGGCCAACAAGAGGGCAAATAGGGATAGGACAATAGGTAATGGCTTTAAGCTACCAGAGAAGCTGTGGCTGCCCCATCCCTGGTAGTGTTCAAGGCCAGGTTGGACAAGGCTTAGAGCATCTTGCTCTAGTGGAAGGTGTCCCTGCCCATGGCAGGGGTTGGAACTGGATGAGCCTTAAGGTTCTTTCCAGCGCAAACCATTCTATGATAAAATTCAAGAGTTTCAGATGGGACTGTAAATGTACTGTCCTTTCTAACAGCCATGAAGCTTTCCCTCACTGCCCTTTTGACTTTTTACATAGGGGTACCTTTTGCTAAGTTTTAACATTAAAGGGAAACGTTTAACATGTTAAAACATTTAAAGGAAAGTTTTTAAATTATTATCTCATGCTTCACTGATGAAAGAGGAGGAAGATCCAAAAGGGAGAGTCACAATCAAAATCTGGCTTTAAATCTCTAAGAGCAAGGCACTCACAAGAAGAAGTGAATCTCCATGATCTGTGATCTGGGAACACTGCCTGTCAGGATGACGGATGCACAGCTCTCCCAAGCAGGTATGAACTCTGGGAAAGGGTTCCGAGTTTGAGGTTTAAAAGTGAGATGATCAAGGAATAAGCTTTGAAATGAGGTATGGGATCAACATAATTCGTGGAGAGGGGAGGAACTATTATCTCATAAGCCAGAAAGCAGAGGAGGGTCTTGGGAAGACAGAGGAAGTGCAGATATGAAAGATAACCTTAAGGTCCTTTCCAACCCTAACTACCCTATGATTCTCTAACACTGAAAGAGAACAGGAAGGAGAGAGGCTGGGAGATGTGTGGCTTGGGTGTAAGGAGGGGGCACGAAGACCTCTCTGTACACAGTCTTGAATTTTATCTTTCCTTTAGGCTGGTGTTGCTCTTTTCTATGGTAAGAAAACAGCTTTGTTCTCCTTAAAATCCAGAGGGTTTCCCACCTTTTGAAACCTCTTCAAAATTCAGGGCTTTAAGAGCTTTCTTGCTCTTTCCCACAGGAGCAGCAGTTCAGACAGTAGGCTGTTAATACTTGGTATAATTTGACCTATAAACCAGTTAATCTCTGTGTCTCTCCCTCCCCTCTGGTCACCCAGATCACTGCCTGCACAAAGACTCTCCCTTGGGCAGGAGATACTGACTATCTTTTAGCAGAGAGACCTTCACCAAGAAGGCTCAAGGAGAAGTTACTACTCAGGCAGCATCAGACTATTGCACTTCCATGCTCAGGATCACCCCACCTTGATCTCTTGGGGATCTCTCAGCAGCTGAAATAGTGATAAACAGGGAGATGAAGGGACTCACAGCGTGGACAGCCTCAGCCTGAACTAGGACCTTCCTGCAAACCTGAGGAGCTTCAAACCCAAGATCCCTGCCCACCCTCAGGTTTTACCATTGAAGTAAACCAGGGTTTTCAGCCAGAAGAGTTTTCTCAATTATGAGAACCCCATCAGCTTCCCACCTCCTCCCAGCTGCCATCTGGCTCCTTTGCAAACCAAGATGAGGGCCTGCAGCAACAGACCCATTCCCTCCTTCCCCCAAGCACAGCTTTTTCTCCCACTCTCAGGTACCAGCATCCCTCACAGAAAAATAAATCAAAGCACAACACATCATCAACACTGCCAAAGACTCACTTACAGAATCACCACCAAAGTTTCAGTGTTCAGTTGTTATCATTACCAGGAGCTTGCAAGCCCTGTGCTTCTTCCCAGACAGCCTGTAGGAAATCTGACCCCCAACAGCCTCATTTGCCTTTATATCACTTATCAGTAATTGATGCTCCAGGTGCTCTCCATTTCTTAATGCTGAGCAACACTTTGCTTCCTTCCTTACTCTTCACTGAGTTCTCCTACCACCACCTGCCTCCTCCTCTGTAGCAGCTATTGAAGGCATGTAAGAAAGTTCCCTAAACTTTCCTGTTGCTCTTCTCCCTGGGCTTCCCAGTGAATCTGTTTCTGCTCAGACTGCAGTGATATTGACTGCATTGCAAGCACGCACATACTTTGCTCAGGTTCCTTAATTAGCTTCATCTTATTTTAGTTTGTGTAAACCACATTCTCTTTTAATTACATAAACTATTTCTTCTCTCTCAACCACTTGTGGTGCTCCAGGCAGTTTGCTTCCAAACCAGAGGGCTAAATTTAATCCCCCACTCCCCATTCAGCTTTCTCCTTTTGCAGTACTTTTTCTGTTGTGTTTGTTTTTTTTTTTTTCCTTTCTCTTCTTTTTTGGGTTGGTTTGGGGTTTTTTTTCCCTCTTTCCAAGAGGCTGGGCTTCCCTTTCTGTCCATAAGCCCTCCTATTTCCCCCCCTGCCCCCTGGATGCCTGCCTACCTTTACTCTAAAATTCAGAGGAGGATCCAATACACTTAGTTTGCCAGCTCTTCCAGAGGTATCTAAGGAGGCTGACAGGAGTCTGATGGTCTCTCTTGCAGCCAGTGGCAGCTAATGTGGTCTGAAACCCTCTCTCTCTTTTTTGCCATTCACACACAGTACTTACTCTTCGAGCCTGCTGCTGCTGCCACTGCCTGAAAGGACCTGAAATACCACACAGGGAATTTTGATTTCTTCTGGGGAACCAGGGAAAGAAAAAAAAGGCAGGAAAACTCATCTGGAGATTGTGAAGAAGGCATACAGTAACAGCACCAAGTGGCTAGCTCTTTCCTTCTTGAATGCTGAAAAAGACCTCATTTCTCTGCCAGGTGTATGGGACTTAGATTCTGGAAGCACTGCACTGAACTGTTAAAGGTAAGGTGTTGCACTTTTCTCCTTCCTCTTGGTGTCTTTTCCCTTAACTTCCCTGTGCCTTTCCTCAGTGCTCTGAGGATGCGAGCTTTCAGTCAGTGGATTGGTTGTTTTCCTGGTGAGGGAAATGTGAGCGAAGTTGTAAACTGATTGAGCCCAAGCTTCTCCATGGAGTTTCCCTTCCGCAAGCAGCGTGTTGTGAGTAGGTAGCCTGTGCCTGGAGTGCCTCTGCAATGGTCCTCACCAACAACCCACCCTTTACAGGGAGCAAACCTGTAGTAGGAGGCAACGACTGTGTGTCAAGTTTGTTAGCTGGCTTGGGGAAGGGAAGAAAAGCCAGCCACAAGCTTCAGAGATTCCTATAGCCAAAACCACGAGGTGGGAAAGCAGAGACAGCGTTATCCCAGTTATCCCTCCCCAAAAGACCCTCCAACTTGCTGGTGTTTCTTTGTGATGGATTTCTGCTCCTGCTCGAGCACTGGTGGTGTGTCTGATCCTGCTTCTGAGCACTGGGGAAGGAGGCGAATGATTTGTTGCGTGTGTCCTAAATGGCTGTGGGGTTTTTGATGGTTATTGCTTTGATCAGTGCCATTGCTTTGCTATAGGGTGATCTCTGAGCTAGAGGGGTATTAAGCTCTGTAGGGGCTAAGAAGTTCAAAAGAGAATGAGAAGAGCTTGGATGCCAGAGGGTTTGACAGCGCTCCCCTTGCATGGGGATGGCAGGGACTGGTGGTTGGCAGAGTCTCCTGGGTTATTTCCAGTTAGCTGCTTCAGGCGTTACTCAGTACCTGCCCTCTTTCCGAAGCCGTTTGCAGATGAAGCATATTTTTAGCAGTGGTTTTCAGGGAGCCGAGCTTTTCTGCAGGAGCGGACACAGCAAAAAAGGCTGTGATTTTCAGAATCTTTATCAGAAATTCCATTGTTTTGTCAGCCTACTTCTTTTTAAGACTTTTCATGTAAACCTCATTCCAAATAACACTCGACATGTAGCAGAAACCAATGCATTCTAACCTTTCCTTTTTGAGCGGTTTGGCCAAAAAAACTTCAGTCTGAAAAGTTTTCCTAGCTTTCTAAAATAACTTTGCCAGATGTGGAAAGGGGGGGAACATCCCACAGCAGAATAGTTGGGAGAGCAGAATTTTTTAGCATTCCTCACTTCTTTGGTTTTCTTCTATAAGCTCAGGATGTTGGATGGGCAGAGGGGCTGGTGGTTCAGGGTCTGAGTAGGGTGGGCTTTCAGATCCTATGTGCTTTTGGAAGCTGAACTATTTGTTTCTTTGCTTTGGTTGTTTGATGTTATATTTTCCTGCTGGCTCCAAAAGACTGTATCTACCTGATAAGTTAAAGGGGAGATGTTACCCCTTTCTGAGATGCTTCATGTTGCTGTCGGTACAGAAAGGGAAGGCATCACCTCCCACCATGTCTGGGAAAGGGGTGAGGGTTGGAGATGTACCTGTGCTGACTGAGGCCTCTCATCAGCCTGAATGGTCTGGGGGGTGGGGTGGGGGGAACTCCATCTGTTCCACTTGAAATGCTGTTAAATATTTCCTATAATCAACTCAGTGTACAGTAGCAGGGTTTGACAGCAGCATGAGGGCTGGAGGATGGATAGGCAAAGAGAGCCAACAAGATAGGAAATTGAGGAGTGACAGAGACAGAGGGGGAAAACCTACTAAGGAAAAGAGCATATTAAATGAATTTCAGCGGATGTAGAGATGTCAGAGCAAACAGCATCTCATCACTATAAAATACTACCTAATTAGTGAGGAACATTAAGAGGTTTAGAGGAGAAGAGGATGAATGGCATCACTTAAAAGACAGAAATGAATGAATGAATGTGTAAATGAAAAGAGAGACCAGGTTGTTGTTCAATGCTCTGGTATCACCCAGGGATGCAGATGACAGTCAGAAACTCTGGGAGCTCCAAAATCCACTCCATTATTGGTATTTTCTCTCCTCTTCTCTCTCTGGGGCAAACGTAAGTTGCTCACATCCTGCGACTTCTCTGTCTGACTTACAGTGAGCTGGTGTGGAGCCAACTGGTCCCACCGTAAAAATCAACAGGACCTTTCTTGGCTGCCTGAGACATCTTTTCCACCCTTTTCTGCCTCCTCGCATCCCCCTTTCCCTCACCAGCAGCGGGACGTCTGCTCTACCACAGGACAACTTTCCCCAAGATGCAACCCTCCTCCTCCTCCTCCTTTCCACCCCCTCCATCCCGCTGCAGCCTCCACGTGTGAAACAAGCCGGGCTGTGTATGCTGCTCTCAGGCAGCTTCCCAGCAGCAGCAACAAAAGCCGTGTTCATAGCGGGGCTGGACCACATACGGAGCCAGCGTGCGACGGCTGCCGAGCAGCCCAGAGCAGCCGGGGCTGTTTAAAGAGTGAAAGGGAGAGACACAGCAAAGAGAGGGAGCTGTTATAGGCTTAAAAAAAAAGACCCTAAGAAATCCTCGAGCCCAGTGCAACAACGGAAACCTTACAGTTTACTTTTAAAAACTCAGTGCTTCCTTGTGAGAGGGCAGAACAGCTCAGCCTGTGTGCGCGGGGCAGGTCTGCGGGCTCTGCCTGTGTGCACAAGGGCGGGTGTGTGAGCGCTGCCTCCCCTCCCTCTCAATGGGCTCACAGTATAAACCTAAAGAAGCTTTTTGTTGGGCTGATGAATAGGCAGGGGCTTTGTCATGCTCCCCGCGCAGCCTTTTTTGGGATGCTGAGATTTTTCTTTCTTCCATGCGCTCTTTGTTGGGTTTTCCCTTTTTAAGGGAAATTTCCATTTCTCTCTTGCATGATGTTCACCCTCTCTGATGTTGCTCCATACAGAGCAGAAGGTGGAGGGAAGGATGAGGAATACCAAAATCACCTGAGTTGGGTACCCCAAGAGCCTCCATGTGCTTTAGCTGTTGAAATGCCCCAAGGTGTTAAGTAGCAGCCTATGGACCGCCTTGCTCCAATTTCCTTCCCCTGCTTTACAAGCTCAACCACAGTGCAATCGGCTTCAGTGATCTAACGCTCCTGATGGCTTCAATCCATTGATGGAGGCAGCTGGAACCGTGTCACAGCCCTTGTGACTAAGCGAGGATAAGGGAGATGATGCGAGTTGAGCAAAAAATACAGAAGCCATCAGGCTCCTGCTGCATAAGCTCCATGGAAGTAGTCTGGGAGCTGGCTTTGTTTGTGGGTTTCTGCCTTTGCTTGAGGCCGGCTGACAAGGAAACCTGGCTGTGCTTTGAAGCTGGAGGGGAGAGGACAGAGCAGAGGCCACAATAAGGACTCTGCTGAGAGCAGGGAGCAAGAGATGAAAGTGGGGATGTGGGTGACCCTCTGACAAGCAGAATCATGTGGGTGTTCACAACTATCATTGCTCTTGGTCAACCAAGGCATGGCAACCCATGGCTTTTCTACAGACCCCAGTGCAACCTGAGTTGGTTGAAATAGGGGGAGCTTCGGCAGAATTAACGCAGGCAAAGAGTCCTACCCTGCTGCTCAGCTCCGCCCAGGTTGTGGCTGTGCCCTGAGAGTGTGGAGGCTTAGGATGGAAATGGTCACTGATTGCTGTGAGGAACTTAGGTGTGATGAGATGTCCCAGAAGAGGCAGGTCTGTGTGGTTTAATCTGGCAAATGTACTTGCTATGGTAATGAAACAGTGGATGAATCTCGAATACGAGCCAAGGCACTTGCTTCAACAGAGGCCACATCAGGCAACACAAGACAAAAGGGCATCTGCAAAAGAAACCACGTCTTATCATAGGGATGAAGTGATCAGGCAGGAAATGTCTTCTGGCAGGGTAGTGCTCATGGGTTAGGCCTGAGAAGAGTAAAGCTGTCTATTAAGCTATGCCCAATAAACCTAGCTTACATTAGTGGGAGAATATGGAATGTAAATACTCATGCTTCGAGGCATAAGGTGACCACTAAATGCCTAGTGTTAAAAGAAACTTCCTCCTCAGCAATTTATTCCCTATTTTCTGATGATGAGAACTTTGCTCTGAAGCTGGTGATAGAGGTCTTGTCCAAGACAGGATCCTGGACTGAATATACCATTGGTTTCATCTGGTCTGGCAGTTTCCTTGCGCCTTTGGCTTCCCCAATGCCCTTGCTTAGCACTGGGTAGAGGACTTGGGCACTTTATTACCAGCAGTGTAGAAACCCACTGAAGGACAGAAGGAATGGCCTGTGAAGGCTGCAGGAGATACAGATTTGGCTTAATAGGCAAGAAATGTAAATAGGAATAATTTGACAGGGTTAAAAAATAAATCCATAGGGAAAACCAATGAGAAATAACCAATGAACATCTCATGACTGAGGTTAGATCACAGACTGGAGGGAAAAGGTGTGTAAAGGAAATGCAGAGGCCAGCAGCTGATAAGCAGGTAAAAATGACAGTGCTGATCCCTTCCAGCTGGAGCTCCCATCCATCATTCACACCTCCAGGCACTGTGCTGCTGGCTGAATAACCTGTAATCCACGGCAAAACCCTGCTTCTCCTGCTGGGATCCTGCACAGGGTCAGGGATAAATACCCTCCACAACCCTGGAAATCCCCAGGCACAGCAGGCTTTGTCCAGGGCAGGGGCATATCCAGTAGTTTTGCTGGCACACATCTATTGACTTCAGAAGGTTACTCTTGCTTAGCGGTCCTGTGGCACAGCAGCTGTAGATCTAAGTGTAATTAACATTACATCATCTGCACCACAGCTTCAAGGTTGAAATAACCACGTAGTTCACATATTGGAAATTACAGGATGGTTTTCATACAAATGATGAACTGTAACTGTTCCTTACCCCAGAAAAATAGTTTCTATGGTGCTTGGTGTATAAATAATACCCTGTACCTCTATAGCACTCGGCTTCAAAGTCATTCTTCAGTGCTGTACCATAACGAATACCCTCCCATTCTGTAATAACCAGTCTGTAGAAGATGTCTTTTCCTCTGATGTAAATTACAACATGCAGCTACTGCCAATGCTACTGTTGCATTCAGTCTGGTTTGTACATAATACTCTTTCTCTGCCATTGTATCTGGGGTTCAAATATTACCCTGTCTTCTTGCAGTAGTTGGTATGTAAGTGTCACCCTAATCCTGTACTTTGGAGTGCACAGAGCGTCCTGCTACCACAGAACAAATTGCAGCCTTCCACTCTGTAGTATTTGCCCTCTAACTATTACCCTGCTGTTGTGTGTAGCACTTATTGTATAAATAATACCCTGCTGCCTTGTAGTAATTGATATGTAAGTGATACTGTCAGACTGCAGGGTACTTGGTCTGCTAATACTGCTTACTACCCTGGCATCAGATAATACAGCAGAGCTCTGCATTGAGGGACATTGGGCTACCGGCTCAGCCCTCTGGCACTCTTACTTGGGCCTCCTATCAAACCTCAGGGTGGTCAGAAGCCACAGAGCTGGAGTTCTCCTGCAACCATCACTGTGTGTCAGCAGGAAAGGGGGTCACCCCTTTGCTTAGCAAGCTAGCCCATGGGATCTAGATTCTTTATGGTGTCTGTTACGATCAGGATCTGCTTTGCCAGAGGCAGGGCAAAATCCTTGTCCCTTCACTATTCCCGCATTCCCTGCTGTTTGCCTCCTAAAAAACCCCACTTGAAGCTAGCTAACAGCAGAGTCTCAGCCTATGCTTTCCTGCCTGTTACAGGACAGCATGAGATGATCCAGCACCATCAATAACGTTGAGTCATGTTTAGCAGAGGACAGAAGCATCTTCATTGCTGTTATTGTCCAGCTTTGAATCTGCCCAGCATTTTGAAATGCTCTAGACCAACCTCAGCACGTCCCTGAGACTACAGCTCTATGCTGGGCTGTACCCATTTCATCTGCAGAACTATTCCCATTGCTACTACAGTGGGCATGCATACCTTCCTTTGTGCCTTTCTGAGGTATGTGAATGCTGGCTTGAGCCATTCTCTTGCTGTATTCAGGCAAGCATGTGTGGGTTATAGGCACAAAGATCTCAGAGTCGGCCATGATCTTCATTTCGGTTGATTTCCAATGCTGTTCTTCCAGCTCTCACTAACGTGCCCAAAGTAATTTTGGATTAGCTACTCCAGGCACCATCACCACTCTGACCATGCAGCACTGAGTTCAGCATGGGCTGCAAAACCTTCCTGAGAAGTGAAATAGGTTCTCAGGTGAGCTGTGCTGGATATCACGCTGACACAGCATGGTGCTTACTGTGGGAAACTACGACTTTCTTGTTGAGACCTGGTTTCAAAGAGGTAAGAGTTTCTGTCCTTTCTTATGCTACCCCTACCTGATATTCTCCCTTAGTTAAGGTTTGTAGGCAGAGGTGGTATCTCCAAGGTCAGCTGAGAGCACTGGAAAACAGAGGTGCTTCAGCTCACACAAACCCCTTTTTCCATCTTTTCAATCCGTACAGACTACGTCACTTCTGCTCTTGTTTTGGGCAGTTCCGTGCACTTTCCACTGGCCTCCTGCTTTGAATAAACACATCAAGCCAACATAAATCTGTGTGCTTTATGAATGTTGTGCTCAGCCCTTTCTTTCTCAGGTGCGAAGGTCCCCCGCTCCCCCTTCATCCTCCGTGGCAGCTCATCTGTTCATGTGTTGTTGGAGATGGGGTGTTTTGGCAGCTTCAGAATCACAGTCTAGCATCAAAGACGAGAAGGTTAAAGGATCACGCTTAAAATGGAAACAGCTTTCTCATCCTGCAGTCTGAGTAATGCTGAAGCTTTACTCATGCCTCCATTATGTGTATTGGTGAAAGCGAAGGCACTCAGATACATTGGTTGGCACCTTCTTGTCAGTCCTGGCACAGTTTGTTTCCAATTTCTCCTGTTCTTCAACTGGATTGCTCCCTGTTCTGCAAATAGGGCTGACTTTCCCTGTGGATCTGCAATACCTCATCCATGACAGGTGTCTCCCTCATCTGTGCTGTTGGTGCAATTAAACAATAATATTTTGAAGCTGATTGGGTATCAGGGCCATTAGACTGTCAGTTGGATGATTGCATTTGTCTCCCTTACGCAATTACATCCTTTCCCAGAAGTTGTTCTAAGGGATTCAAATCCACGTTTTGCAGGAGCCCAAAGAAGAGAAGCATTTCTGTAAATTCCATTAGGTGCCTAGCTCCATTTCCATCTTTAATTTCTAAAATACCACGGGCCGTTTGCAGGCTACCAGAGCTTTACTGAACAACCTTGACAATTTCGGAGATCCCACAGCATCTCGCGAGAGCCTGCTGTATCTTTTGTTGTTCTCGTCTCCAAACTTGTATTCAAGATCTAAAGCTCATCTTAGAAGCCATCTGCTAGTTTTGTTTATGACCAGTGGGTCTTGTTTCTCTTTCTCTCCAAAATACTTGCTTATACTTCTAATTTCTCTTTTGCTACATCCTCACGGTAGGGAGAAGCTTTCATTGCATCTTTCAGAGACCAAGCACTATGCGCACAGCCACAGGGTGGAGGATGTCCAACATGGCTTTTAAATGTCCTTAATGCTGCACACTTGAGAGGCCCTAGGCACTGGCTGGACAGACCTGGGCTCTGTATAGACCAATCTTTATGGCCGGAGCAAGCATCAGTTGTAGCACCCCACCTTCCCCTTACACTTCCATTGAGAATCATTAGCTTAAAGCATGACACATTTGACTACGTTTGCAAGGATGCTCATCCTAAATGCTACAGAACTTTCGTTTTTAGCATTTAGCTGCCAAATAGTTTTCCTGAACATCACTCCTGTTGTCTATTTAAATAGTGTGGATCAATGTGCATTAATGTTGTGATGGGATTTTTTAGTTACAACTCTGGAATTAGCACGATTCTGAGACAATGCCCAAATGTTATGTATGGTCAGATGCAGTTCTCATGCTGACTGTAAAAGCTAAACAGGATTTTCCTTGCTGTAGTGTCTCATGCAATTAATTCTTCTGTCTGAAAGCAGAGTACTCTGTACAGACTGTGGAGATTTAGGCTTCCTTTTGAGAGCCCTCCCTGCTGTCTGTTGGAGACTTGCAAGCAGTTACTTGTCTAGACCAGGTTTTAGTACTAGAACTCAGCCTTAATGCTCCTAACCTCAGAGGTAAATGGCACCTTTTCTGTTGATTCCAGTGGTAACTGGATATGGCCACCAGATGATTTACCTGCCCACGCTACTGGAAGAATTACAAGACAGTTTGGCTAAAATAGATCATAATTATTACTTGCCTTTGAATTGGACTTTTATGCCAATAGTATAAAACAGATTTTACTCTTACACAGTTTCTCTTGCTAATGTTGTGTGTCTGACTTTAAATACCAGTGTAAGATGCTCCAGGATCCATTTTAAAGCCCACATCTCCTTCATCAATGCTGGAGCATGTTTACAGGTTTGAGATGCTTTGTGAGGCAGTTATTTTACCTACAAAGGGATCTGTGTTGGTGCCTTTCTGTTCTTCAAAATGTGGGTGCTGTTGGTTTAAGCTTTTCCATGTACCTCTGGAAAAACAACATTCTCTGTTGCCCTTACAGAGCTCTTTACCAAACACTGGGCAATGTTTTGGCACTCTCCCTCAACCACATCTCATACACAGGAATGTATTTGCCTCTCAGAAAACTTTGTATTCCTATGTAATTGCTGGTTTGGTTTCCTCCATTCCTCGCTTTCTCTTTCTGAAGGTATGACAGATTGACTTTTCTTAGCAAACTGTAGATTGGGGCTTAGCAATAGCTTTCCAAATATCTGTGGCTTATATCAAGGTTAAATTTCTTTCCCTTCACAGTCTGCACATCACAGAATGATTTTATATTTCATGTAAGGGCATTGCTTTTATGCAGGATTCCCGTGGTCTCCCCAGATTCACGTTTGGGCTGTCTAGGTTTGGTCAGGAGCATGCTTTCTAGATTGCAAGACCTTTAAGGCAGGGAACTGCTGTCTGCCTGTGCTGGGGTTATTCAGTGGAGCCCTGAGATCTGGGCTGTAATGAAAAGATTATTGATAAGCATTCATTGACCCTAGACTCAAACTAATTTTGGAGAGGTTAATTGTCTCAGTCTCGCTCACTCTTTCAATGCCACACCACAGTTCCTTCTGTACCTAAGCCCATCCATAAAGTCATGTATATGCAGAGAAAAAGCTTTCTATCCATGTAACATCCATTCAGGTCAAAGAGTTTGGCTGTTTCTCAAGTGCAATGCTTCTCTTCAGGCCAGTTTCACTGTGTTTGAAGGGAACGGACCTTTCAGTTAGGGTGGAGTATCGTGCACCACTGAGATCTCCTTTGGGAAAAGGCAAAAGGCTGTGATTGAGTTTTAGACTGAACAATGGGTCTGATGATTGAAAAATTATCTTCTAACGTTTGCTGCTTGTTTCAGAAAGTGTTTGTTTGAAGGGTTTTCTTAGGCAAGCTTTGGCCTAACCTAAAACGGGCACCTTGGCCAGGAAGCTAAAATGCTTCTGCTACTTATTGCATTTCCTTTGCAGAGGGATCCCATTCTCTTTTCTGCTGGGTGGATGAATACATCACCCAGTGATCAACATCCACCTTCACGGAGCGGCCAGCAGCAAGAAGAGAACAATTTCTTAGGCATCTTTTCCATTGCCTTGCTCCTTTCCTCCAGCTCCCTGCCAGTCTCGTAAAGTAGGACTCAAAGCTTTTGAGGTCTCGATGGATGGTCTTTTCTCTGTGGCAAACCCAAAACAAGCTTGTATGACTGTGAACTACTTTGCTGTTATATTCTTTCTTGTTGTGTTTTGTTTTCTGCTGTACAATTTGGCTTCATTCAAAAGCATCGCTACAGTTGAAAAAAAAACAAGAGACATTTATTTTCTGCCTTGAGACCCTATTGGTTTCTTCCCAAGAAGAATAGGCTGAACCACAGGCAGGAGTTACTGTTCAGATAGAGTAACTTGACAAGTGAATAGGAGCAGTGGATGAATGTCTGTACTCAATGGGACTGCTCCTAGCAAGGAGAGCTGAGCATCCCCCAGTATTCTCAGCATGGCAAAATCCCCTTGGAACAACTGGTGCAGGACAGGGCAGTTGACTGTGCCTTGAGGCACCTCGGTTCCCCGAAAGGAATGGAGCAACATTAAAATAAACAGGGAACTTATTGACTGAGCCTGTTAAATTGAGTTAAATACACACTGTGTGTCTTGGCGAAGAGGGAAGAGTGTCCTGCGTGCCAGAACAGTCTCCTGGTACATGAACCGTTTGAGCATGTAAAAAAGGAAGGAATTGTACAGGGATACAGTGTCACTGGGCGCTGTGAGATGGCACTGACTGGGGACGGGAGGGTGTGTGTGTGACTGGGGATGAATATAAAGGAAAAGCTTGGAAGAAGAGAGTGCTGATGAGACTTTAACAGGGCCTTAAGCCCTCCACACACAGGAAAGCCCCTGGTTTGTACTGATAGACATAGACACTGACCCTGCTCAGCACCCACCTGCTGCAAGAGCTGGTCCCTAGAAGAGAGGTGAGGGGAGCCCTCACCTCATGTCCATGGTCCATGTAATCTTCTGCCACTGCTAAAGCTGTCAAGAGGAGACATGGCTGGGAGAGCTGGTCTAGGAGGAAATGAGAGGAGACAGCAAACCATTCCCCTGCTGGCATGTCTGAGGTGGTGTCAGGGGGTGCAGTGCCAAGCCATTGATTAAGCTTTCCTAGAACCAGAGATGGGAGTGAAAAGCTCCTTCTCTCTCTTAATCCTTCCTGTACCACTCAATCTCCCAGATAGGTACAAGCTGCCATGGCTGATTTATGCTCAGTCTAGTTGTCACGGGTTTGCTGGCAGAGGAAACTAAGAAGAAGGAGAGCCTTCCTCAACACAGCCAAACCCTCATTATAGTCTGAATATGAAGTCTGTGGCCTCTGTTTGTACTGTGTGCCATCTCTGTAAACTGGAAGGCAAAGCCAGCCCAGTGCCTCCATAATTGAGCTTCATTATATCAGTCCCAGACAGCAGACAGCTTTGAAAACTGACTCTGTTTTGCTACAGACCCTTCTTCAGACACCAGAATGTGTGAGATCCTTCAGCGGCAGCATCAAAATCCACACTTGCATTATGGTGGTGGGTTCAAATTGATGATAATATGAAGTCCTAGTGAGCAAAGGCTTGAGAAGAAAAGCTCTTTTGCTCCTAGGAGGCTCTCTTTGCTTGCTGCGCAAGAGGTGTACATGAAATTTTGATGTGCATGTGCCTTTCTGAGGAGTCACAAATAGTTTGCGCATCTGGAAACAGAATATCCCAACAGAATATCCAAAACAAAACAGATCCCGTGCTGCTCCACTGAAAATGCCAGTGATGTGCTCAATAGGAAAAGATGGTTCTTTATTTTTTGGGATTAAAAAGAGGGAAAAAAGGTGCTAAGAGTTTGGTAGAATTAGAATCTTGCAGACTGTTTCTAGTAGTAACACTTGCTTAGACCACTGGCATTGTCTCCTGAGCAGCGCATGGTAGGATGTCTCCCCCTTTTCCAGCCAGTAGCCGGAGAGCCCCAGGCCCTCTCCCATGCCATTTGTCCTTTCATCTTCCAGGTCACCCCAAAAGGAGGATGGAGTCAAGATTCCACCTTCTGAGCAAAGCTGAACTGTGTATGTCTTGAATTTATGAGACAGGAAATCTACTCAGGAGGAAAGCTGGGGCTGAAACAGCCTCATTTAAGTAAATCTAAGAACAGTGTTTACACAATGTCTGGAATTAATGCAGAGAAAACTTTTAGGTGCCAACTTTGGAAAGAGAAAATGGGGAGAAAAAGAGGCAGATACTGAGACTGTGATGAAGCTGGAAGCTCTTCCTCCAGGTTGGATGGAAGGTTGCTTTTACTGCTGTGAAGCACCAGCATCATGCTCTGCTTGGTAATAAAAAGGCCAGATAGGATGTGATTGCTCACCTGCCTTTTGTGTCCAAGCTGTGACAGTATGAGGATGTTCAGTATTATCAGATGTGTGTATCCCCAGCATGGACAGCCTCACCAGAGGTCATGATGCAGCATGGAGTATGTAGCACATGAGTAGATGTCCTTAGCAAGAGGTTGCTGCAGGCTTTGTATCTTTGAAGAGGTGCTGATCCACGTGAAGGGACATGAATGCAAACCAAGGTTATGCTCAATATTGCACATGACTAACACCAACCGGAAATGTCGTCACACTACATGTCATTAGCATGACATATGCAGTTATTACAGAGGCCCTTCAGCCATGCGCATGGTCTTGCGGCTCTCCCCTTGAATCTTCCATGTTTATTGACTTCCCAAGCCAGCATGATGTTTTCTATGTACCTGGAGCACAGGAAAATTCTTTACCACCGTGAATCTGACAAGGGCCAGCTTTGTGCTGTCTCTCCCAGTCCCACCCAGTGCCTTGTCAGACGGACTTTGACACCAAGCTTCTCAGGAGCACATATATTGCACCCAAGGCAATTTTTGAGTAGCAGAGTATTAATAGATGATGTGGGCACTAACTAGCAAAGTCAGTGAAGGTTTATGTCTCTGTGCCTATGGATTCTGTATTAAAACATGATTTCAAAGGGTTTCTGGAGGGCTGAGCTGTGTCAGAGCAGAAGGGAAGCAAGGCTTAAGGTGTCCATGCATCTTCTGCCTACAGTATGCTTCTCTGTAAACATGTTTGCGACTTGTTCTGTAGCCAGAAGGGGATGTTTTCTCATTTTTAAGGCTGGCTCCTTGCACAAGTGAAAAGTCACATCCTGCACAAGTGAAAAGTCACAGCCTGCACCAGTGAAAGTCCCCAGTGCAGCCTGTGCATCCTTCACACACCCCAGCAGAGTAATGGCCCATTCCCAACTGGGGCAAGCAGCCACTGCCAGTCAGCTGAGCTTTACCCATCTGCAGGGAACCCCCTGCCTGTTTAGCTGACGAAGAAGGTAGTTATGTGGTGATCTAGAGAGGTTCTGCCATGTTAATGGAAGGAGGGGTTTCCAGGTCTCCCAGCCATTTCTTTCTACTGCTCTGTCCTGGTCTTGGGTAGCTTGGATCCTAGGTGTGCAGAAACAGCAGCTTCCCTATTTCTCAGTGGTTCTATAGTGGTTCAGTGAACTTGAATGGAAAAAGCCCTTCAAGGGCTTGTTCTTGACTTCCTTGGATCATGGCCCAAGCTGCCTTCTTCCCACTCATCCAGGGAGGATCTGGCTTCTCTTTTGTGTTCTGGTGGGCTTTCTCTCTGTGTTAGGGGAGCTTTGCTCAAGGCTGAAAACAGCTCCAGAGAACAAATGTAGGTTGTAACTTTCTTTCCTGGGAATATAATTGCTTACCTGCCTCCGATTGTTTGCCTTGCTACCAAAGAAGGGTCATGGGTGATAGTCATTTCCAGAGACAGCATATCCTGGAGGAGAGGGATTTCTAAATTCCATTGCTTCTCTGTGGATTAAACTCTTCCTTCCTATCATAAGTGAAAGAATAGATCCCAATTAAACCTGATTGTTGTGCATAAAATATAGGGTGTAAGGAGGCTTTATGAAGTGCATGATCATCCTCCCATCTCTAAAAGCTGGAGGTCTAGCAGTGCTTCAGGATCTCTTACTAGCCAACAGAGAAACAGCTGAACCACTCTTTAAAGGTTCTCGACTGAGACATCTATTTCATAAGGAGATGAATTGCTCTTCAGAAGTTTCTTTTGCTCCCCTTGGAGTAGAGAGGATTTTGAGTTCAACCTTCAGCTAGACTCAAAGGTTCGTTGTTGCCTTGAATTCAGAGGCTCTAGGAGCTGTTTGAATGTGGCTTTTGCTATCCATATTGAGCAGATGCTCAGAGCCATGGCAGCTCTGGGTTTGGTGCTGATCCCACATCTTCCATGAAAGGCTCCCGCTGTCATCTGCTTGCCATAATGGGCATTTTGCAACTTCGCTGTCCTTGAAGGGTAGGAAAATTACTGGTGTGTGTTGTAGTGAACAGGCAGTTTTGGGTTTCCTGCAAGAGAGCTAGTTTTGGGGTGGTTACTGGTATGGCCTTCTGCTGTTCTGGAACCTGTGTGTTTAGGTTGCTTCTGGTACCTCAGAGGGGAAAAAAGAAAGAAAAGAGAGAAATGCTACTGAAGTTACTGGAGCTGAAATGTAAAACCAATGTAAATCAGGGGAGAATGAGAGAATGGTGTGGTAGATACCAGAAAAGAGATAAATGCTTATAAAGGTTTTTGTGTTCAGTGGGACATTTATTCCAGACCATATATCTGAGCTTGGGTCACTAACTGAACCTAGAATATTACTATAGTTTTGTTAAGATTTCCTGTGGCATCTTGCATATTGAAAGCATGTTCGTACATGCTTGGGTTATTTTGGCTTTTCCTGTACTGCATGTGCAATACAATTAGATAATGTGCAATACAATTAGATAAACAGTCAAATTAGAACAGACTGCAGCTCTTTCACTGAAAGAAAGTTCATAAAGACACTGAAAATGGTGCAACACAGAACCAGATGCAGTCAGCTTTGGTTCTTTGTGGAGAAGGACAGAGAGGAGCCCTGGAGCACATGTTATGGCTGTGGGACACACTGGTACCATCGCCAAGGTGCCTTGGCAGGGCTATGTCTGAGCGTATTCGTGCCTGCAGTAGCAAGAGGTGCTTGAGGACAGGAGCCAGCTGAGGCTCGAGCTTAAACCTGCCATTACTCCCAGTCTTGAATAAATGCTCTCTGTTTTGTGCCTTATGCACTAAGGATGCTTTGGTGCCATCAGTTTGCCCTGTCCTGTAGTGATCCAGGCAGGCAATGCTGCAGAACTGTCAGCAAGTGGAGGACTACATCCCCTGATGACAAAATATCTGAGCAGTTACTGCCATGAGTCTTGCTGATTGGGGGAAAAAGGACTTTATTGTTGCAGGGATGGTGTCAGTAACAGAGCAGGCAGGAGCAGCATCCAAGCTGCTCTGTACATAAAGACCTTACTCTCAGAATGGTTTGGAAGCCAGACAGAATAGAATATTTCTCCTATTTTCTTTACAGCTGAAAAAACATGAAAAATCACAGGAGCACATTTATTGCCATATTTCAGTTCCAACGTTTGCCTTATTTAAAAAAAGAAGAAAAAAAAAAACCTGGTTTTGCCCCCCCCCCCCCCTTCACTTTTCCCCCCCTTTTCCTTCCCTCCCATTTCCTGGACCAGGCTGAGGTTTTAAACAGAAAAGCCCTCAGTCCTGCACAGAGGCTGGGAACATGCAGAGGGACAATGAAGTGTTTGTTTGTAGAGATCATGCAGGAACGGTCTGCAGTTTTGTACAGGAGAGAAGAAACCACCATTTGACTCCAAAGCCTACAAGGGCATGGGACATGGTGCTTAAATGTCCCTGCTGGTGATGATGTCTCCTCAGACCTCATCAAACCCTTGGTCCCCAGTGCTGGTGCCTGAAATCATAGCGCTGAAATAAGGCTGGATGAGATGACCATGTGCTTTAGAGAAAATAAAGTCTATTTCCTGATGGGGAACAAACTGGGGATGGAAAGCCAGTTGAAGAGTGAATCCAAGGCTAAATGAGTAGTGCTGCTTTTAACTGTTGTTCAGGAGCCTCTTTACATCCACAATTTCAAAGGAAATATTGTCTTTGGATACCCTTTATGCCCAGGCGTATCTTCCAGGCAATGAGTGGCATTTTCCTAGCTGCCAGGAACAATATGTAAGTGTATTAAAGGTCTTCCAAAATTGAGAAGCAAGAAAGCTCAGAATGACCTGTCCAGCCCATTCAAAAGCCAACAGCAGGATTAAGGGTGATGAAAATCAATTTAATTGCAACAAGGGTAATTAACATGGTCTGGAACAAGCAAAGGCCACAGGAGAAACTGCAGATGGGACTCAATTAAAATAGACTAGGACAGAAAATGCTTTCCAGCAAGCAAGCAAGTTAGACTGTGCTGCAAACGGCCATCTGGCTATTTTCCACTGTACAGCCTTACTGTGTAGGCACTTTGTTGGACTTCCACTGTAGGGACGTTTCCCTTTCTTACTCACTCCAGATTCTCCAGCCTTCTTTCAAAACCTGGGGACAGGGTTAGAAGAGCAAGGGATTGAACCTGTCTGTACATGTGTACACACTTCCCTCCACACACACTTGGATTCTCAAATAAACATATTTATATGCAGCCAATTTGGGACAGTCTGCACACAGACACATACAGAAGCACCGCTTTTAGGCATAAAATTAAGTGGAAATAAGCTTCAATGAAAGGGACAGTTGTTCTTTGGAGTGGAAAGCTCCTGAGCCTTGACAGCATTTCCCAACTCTGTCCTTTTTGGAATGAGCTTTTCCTGAATTCCGCCTGTCCCAGGATGAACTGGAGAGGGTTTTTGTTCTGTCTTGGTCAGTGGTTAGAGAGGGTAGGACAGATGGGATTTCCATGGCAGCTTGGTTGGATTCTTCTCTCTCCAGACTGCTTGGTACCCCACACAGGGACCGTTACTCTGATGTGGAGGCATAACCATGACCTTGCATAACCTGTTCTACCTTCTGCTGTCTTCTCACCACTCCTATTCCAGCTGTTCTCTCAACAAGTGCAAATGGAGTTGTACAAGAAAACAACCTGCAGGGCTGGAAGGTGTTTCTGTAGTGTGGACCTTGCAGAAAGCAGAGAATCATAGAATTGTTTGGGTTGGAAAGGACCTTAAGATCATCCAGTTCCAACCCCCTGCCATGGGCAGGGATGACTCACACTAGGCCATATTGCCCAAGGCTCTGTCCTTGAACACTGCCAGGGATGGAGCATTCACAGCTTCTTTGGTGGTTGCTGCTTGTATGTAGGGCTCAGTGCTGCAACATTTAGTCCCTCCTTACTGAGAGGATTGTCCCTACCTTAAACAATGCTCTCAGTAGTCACCCTAGGAAGAGCTGCACCAAAGTGTCTACAGAACTCTTCAAGGTGACTTTTTGTGCTAGAAGGACCCTACAGCTGAGTTGGAGTTTGTCAGCAGTGACCTGGTAGCTCCTATGGGTTCAGTAGTTCACCTTTTTCTATAGCCAGGATACTTTGGTGTTTTCCCAGAAAAAAAAAGCAGTCAAATTAAGTTATCTCCAGAGGCCTGTGTTATTTATGACATGATAGAGGCATTGACTGTATCCCCCTCATGTTGCTCAGGTCCACCTCCCTGCTTAGCCATTCAGCTACGCACCCAGTTAGGGGCCAATCAGTAAGATGCTGAGCAAGGGATGTTTCTGATGCTAGTTAGCCTGCTTCAGGCTTTATTCTGCCTTTACTCAGTTGTGCAGCTCAGACACTACCTTATACCCAAAAGCTTTTCCTATCTGCCAGATTCTATCTCAGCATGCCCACACTGCTCCAGCGTGGTGCTCACTTATGTTGAACTGTACCTTCCTGCTCATTAGGCACAGCTCGTTTAATCTCTGTAGAGACAGCATTCACACTTGAGCTAATCACCCTCCTGCTATGGTAGTGGAGAAGGATTGTTAGCTTTGAGGTACGCACTATATAATCCCTTCTAGATGTTGCTTTAGAATGAAAAGGACAACCTCCCCAGTTCCCTTGGCTTGACAGACCAGGTCTCCATCAGCTGCACTATCCATATCTGCTCGGGCAGACCTCTGTCTTGACTTACTTCCAGAACTGCTCCTTCAAGCAGCTGTTTGCTCATTACCATGTGCTTGGACATCCCACTGGAGACAACACGGAATAGAAGTATTGCAGCATGGAACCACTGCTGTAACAACAGGACGTTAATCACAGGCATTCCCAACGTAGTGAATCCCGACCAGAGCCGAGTGCGAACTCATTGTTGGATCTCTTTGGCGTGCTTTAAGGGAGTGAAAAATGGAGATCAGCATTGCAAACAGCACCCTGAGGAGTAGGTTGGGTTTCTTACTGGCAGGGAGTCAACACTTTCGCAGAATACACCCAAAACATTGTTACCGTGATTTGTTTAACCGCTGCTCACAAGGAAAACCCATTGCCGCTGGGCTTCTGTGGGATAATGGGAGCTTGGAGTGGTTTTCTCCATAGCTTAACAAAACTGCAAAGATACTGCTGGTCACATCTCTTACCATGTGAGGATGTATTTCCTCATGGAAGATCAGCATAAAGTTTGAATAAGATGAGTAGTACATGAGGTTGTTTTAGCATTTGGGACAAAGCGAAGTTTCCTCTATTTAGGGCATTTTTGTTCTGTGATGTCTGATGGACAGATGAGCCTGCTCTCCTCCTACCCACTGCCAGTGTACACAGAAATAACAACTGTGTGGGACTCGGAACAATACCAGTTTAGCCACAGAACCTACAAGTCTTTTCAGCCAGCCTGCTTCTATTGCATTTAAATACCTCTGTTTCCATGCTCTAGGATGTTTCTATTCTTTAGTAGGTAATCTAGATCTAAAGCTGCCTGCCACACTTGGCCAAGCTTATGACATTCAGGGCTGTTCCGCTTGGCAAAATGCAGAGGTGTCTGAAAAGTGCTTGATCTAAGGAGCCAGGAGAAGTAAGAGTTTCTATTTAATGTTCAAGCAGGTATCATGACTAAAGACTTAGTTACTAATGGCTTGAAGAATGTCCTTTACTTGAATCCCCTCCAAGCACCTTCTGCCCTGGAGGGTCCGTCCCTGCTCCCAGGGAGCACATGTTCTTTGCTTTCCTGCTTCTCCTTTTATCCAGAGGATGAAAATGGAGGATACCCACTGGAATGGCATCTTTGGGATGTTGCAAGTTGAAATAATCTGAGCCCACGCTGTAGCCCCATTCTAGGGACAGTCCTCAGTCACATAGTGAAAGCGGTGACTTACTTGGGGCAGCTCTGAATACACAGTCCCACACTTACCTGTTCTTGTAGGAAGCATTCCTCACAGTAAACAAGAACATGCTTCAGAGAGTGGGCTTCACTTTTGCTCCAAAGCATAAAGATATGCCAAAACATAGAAGATGTCTGCTTCAAGTTTTCTGCAGTGCCTCGTGTGGTAGCAGTGACTGGTCTATAACCTGGAGATGTTCCCCAAAATACAGATTGAGCCCTTTTCCTTCTCTTCTACTGGTAGCTCACCCCCAAATCCCTTTCTCGCTGCCTGATTCAGAGCCAAGGGATGCATTGCCTGTGCGGGCTTCAGGCTTGGCGGGCTGAGATTGAGCACGGAAGGGATTTAATTTTACAGGATGTCTTTTTGCCTTGGATCCTCCAAGACAGGTAAAAAAATGTATGTGATATTCATAAGCGTGATTCTTTGTACTGCCTAGAGCCAGACAAGATGAATAACACAAGAGCAGAGATCGAAACGTTGATACTTTTGTATTCATGAATTTTAATGTCAGAAGGGACAATTCTGGGCTGATCAGTGAATGTAACTTTAAACTTCACCCAGTTGTCTCTGTACTAAGCCCATCGACTTGCATTTGCCTAAGCAGTACCTTCCAAAGAGACCTCCAAGTTTGAGTTTGAAGCTACTGAGAGATAGAAACTCCATTGTTCCCCTTGGTAAGAGTGTCAATGATCCATCACCCCTGTGTAAAACGCAGGCTTTGTTTCCCATGTGAATTTACTTGGCATGTGACTCCCAGCTATTAGTTCTGTTGGTGACTTTGTTAGATTAATGGGCCCTTTAGCACCAGCAGCTTCTGCTTGAAACAATATTTGTGTACTTCTCAGGCTTTTTTTTTTTCCTTTTTTTGTTACAATAATTACATTCAGAGTTTGTAGTATCCCCTCACAAAGCATTTCCTCAGATCCTTGCTAGTGGATGTATTCTGCACCACCTTTTCCTGATATCCTCACATCAACCCAGAGGTGTGTGAAATCTTCCCATTGCTTACCACTGAAGCATAGAGGTATTCCTGGGGGTTTTTAGGTTGGATAATAGCAGTAGCTCTCTGGAGTGACTGTCTTCTAGGACACGACACCCCATTGTCAGGCATGTTCTGTGTCCCTTGTGTAATTTTATATCTGATTCTATTAAAACCCCGTGCAATTGGAAACACATTGGGTCTAATACTGACCCCTGTAGACACCCAACAGAAATATCTCTTTCAATGTCAATGTCCCTCAGATGGCTTCTTCTAGAGACCTGCAGTTAGGCTTCTGCTGAGCCATTTTAATGTATGTACTACTGACACTGCATTCTTTATATCATGGAACCCTGTGAAAGTCAAACCTTACCAAATCTGATAACATGATGTTACATACAAGCAGGCAGCTTTATCAGACAAACTTAGAATCATGCCAACTAATAAAATCAAGTCTGGAAGCACCTGCTTTGTATACAAGTGCCTCAACTAAGATTAATATTATACCTCTTCTTCAGTGACTTATGAATTGAAGTCTGTATCTGGTTTTTCCATTATTTTGCCTGGAATTTATGTCAGTCAAACTAGCGCGTATTTGAGGCTCATCATTGTATATCTTGCCTGATTATTGGCACAGTGTTTCAGTATTTGGGACCTGCCCCAGTGCTCCAGCACAGATTATAAATGAACATCAGTGGGCCAGCAATTTACTCAGCCAGCTCTTTAAGGGCTCTTGGGTATGGCTGCTTAGGCAAGCAGATTTTAGCCTGTTTATTCATAGCAGATGGTGTTTCCAGTTCTCCTTGCTTACTGTTGAGCAGAAGGCGCTTCATTGCCCACACACCCCACCCTATGGGGCACATCCCACTGCCTTCGTCCATCTACTGACTGCCAAACACTTTGACCTCTTCTGCACCATGGTAGTTGACTTGGTGCTGGCCATAAGTAGAGGGAAATGAAGTCAAATGTCATGCTGCAAAGAGGTTCATAATACATTGCTTATGCAGATATCATTCCTAAGCAGAGAGACACCCAAACATATGTACAGTTCCATGGTTTCTCCCTGATGTTGGCACTTACCTGACACTTTATTCCCATACACAGCAGAAATTGAGATTTGTCCATTTAATCTTGTTCAACCCTACAGCTGCACGCTCAAGCATCTTCTCTGCTGATGTGTTCCAGCTCTGTTCTCTCCTATTGTCTGCCAGTGTAGTTGTCTCTATTAACTAAAGCTTCAACAAAGATAAGATTGTGTGATGTGTCAGGTCAAAATGAATGAGTGCATGGGGGTCAATTCTTTCATAAGTGAAAAGATTAATGCCAGGCTGTACATGATGAGGTTTATTTTTGGCCTTTTCTTGCGCCAGTGAGGACACTTAATGTCTTTCTGCAAGGCCAATAGGCGTATACTCAATGTTCACGGTCAGCTGGGATAGTTCTAGATCATAGGAGTTAAACAACCAATATTTGGACAGGTGACCTCAGAGGAAACACCAGTGATTCAGTAGGTGCGGTCCTTCTGAGTCAGGGCTGAGATGTGATGCCAGACGATTCTGTGTTGCTGGAGGACATAGTTTGTGTTTGAAATACAAACCAATTTGTGTGTTTGTGGCCTTTTAATATCTCGTGATATTACACTGGATGATAATCCAGTTAGGATTAATTTAGTTGGCCTCCTTATGTTGCTTCTGCCATCCAGTGTTAGCAGGATGCTCCTTTCCTTTCCCAAAGGTTTCAGAAAGAGCAGGTTGCTCTGGCTAATTGAGGGAACCCAGGAGGATATTTTGAGGGTGGATTTAAGACACCCAGAGTTGTATCCTGTGTGTTTCTTGTATCAGTTCAGGAGCCGTTTGCAGTTAAGGCTAAGTAAGCTGTCAGTGCAATAGCATTGGACCAAAGCATTGTAACCTCTGCCTTTTCCACCATGTAGAGGGCAGATTTCCCTTCAGAGTGCTTTAAGGTATGCAAAAGGCATCCAACCTTCTGGCCTAAGAGCCAGTGCTGATTTAAGTGGGAGACACTGGTGAGGGGCAGCTCCTGCTCTGAGACAAAGACTTAGTGGATGTGATGGTCCCTGTTGAGTAAATATGTAGTAAGTGTGAAGACCTGTCACAAAATCGTCTTTAGGCTTCACAGGTAAGATCAAATCACAAGAGAGAGAATGGCAGAGCAATGTAATAAGTAATCTATAGCAACTCTTCAGCCTGTTGTACATAGCAGAGCATCTTATTTGTCTCAGACTCATTTCCTGAAGCAAGAGGCACTCTGAGACAGCATCCTTCCCCAAGGACCAGCTTTCACTGCCACATGTAAGAGGCTAAAGGGGTGACCGCAACCACCTCGCTGCCCTGCAGCAGCATCCACAGCTCTCTGCTCCCTCTGAGCATACAGCTCTCATAAATCCTTTCTCCCTGTGTTGTTTCTTGCAGGTAAATTATGACCACTTTACTATTAGTGTTTGTGTGTTTGCAAGTCATCGCAGCAGCCACCTCTGTGGAGCTCTCAGGTACGTGCCCTGGGCTGCGGGAAAGCGGGACTGAGCAATGTACTGCTCCTCTATTGGGATGGCCACTGTGCCATACCCTCTCACTGCTCTTGTGCTTGGGAGCCAGAGAGGTAGCTCCAGGAAAAGGCAGATTTTAGGGGAAAATAAGGGAATTTCAGCATTCTGCTTTTTAGACTCTATCAGGTGTGATCTGTCTGTGCGGACTGCAGTAGAGCCCTTCATTCCCACATCCAGAACTGGTCTAAATCCCAAAAGCAACCACGGCACAAGGTTGCTTATAACTTCCCTTTCTGAAAGTTATTTTCAGCAGACTAGACCAAAGAGGTTATGTCTGAATATGGAGGTACAGGTTTGCAAAGGAAATACAGGCATTGGAGCATATGGAAACACTGGATATTTGGGATTTAATGCTTTATTGATGTAAGCATTATTTTGTTTGGGAATCAGCAGACAGTAGTGATGGCCTGGAAGTCAAGATACCTGAGCAGTCTCCCCTGCGTGTTATCCTGGGAAGCTCCCTGAACATCCCGTGTTACTTCAACATCCCAGAGGAACAGGACACCAGTGCTCTACTAACCCCACGGATCAAATGGAGCAAGCTCTCCAACGGAACTGAAGTCGTCTTGCTGGTGGCCACTGGTGGGAAAATCCGGCTCAACACTGAGTACAGGGAGGTGATCTCTTTGCCCAATTACCCAGCCATCCCCACCGATGCCACTTTGGAAATCAAGGCATTAAGATCCAACCACACTGGGATTTATCGCTGTGAAGTGATGTACGGGATTGAGGACAGACAAGACACAATAGAGGTCCTAGTGAAAGGTGAGATCCTGCCTTTGCTCTCGCCTCTCAAGGAAAAGCAAGGCAGAAAGGGGGGAAGAAATATATGGTTAGAGGAGATATTGCTCTCCCCGTAGGCATAAACCCTTTCAGTCAAGTCATAGATAAGGCAATGGGATGGTGAGCGGATGCCATGGGTCAGACATTTATTTTAGCAGGCTAGGACCAGACTAAACAAACCAGTAAAGTGACTCATGGCAGAATATATGGCAATAAAATGACTCTTCTGGCAGAAGGTGAGTTACAGAGACAAGAAGACGACATCCTTGGCAGGAGATGGTACTGGGCACTCTGGGCCGTTGCTCAGAAGGGCGAAGCTGGGCTGTTATGAGACCTTTTATTTCTTCCCAGCATTTTAGGAGATGGGATGGCCTCAGCTAGAGAACTGGTCTGTTCTAGAAAAACCTTTCCCATCATCTCACAAAGCCCGTCCTAGTAATGGGTGGGTAAAATAACAAGTTTCCTACAAGTGTTAACTTGATCAGGGCTTTTGCTTTCAGCGTAGGACAGAGACAGCTCCCACTACAGCAGCTCAGTGCAGGCCACTGCTGCTCACGTACAGTGAAGCTTGTGTCTGACAGCAGAGGCTGGGAGCTGCCCATTGCCTCCTGGTGCATTTTCCACTTGACTTAAAGCCCACTCATGCCAGACCAGAGCATACCAACAGCCGTCTTTCATAAAAGATATATTTAGCAGCAGGTCCGGAGACTTTAAGTATATTTAGCTCTTGTTATTGTATGCTGGGTGTTTGTACAGTGGTTGACACCCTGCTCCCTTGGTCCTGAGCAGAACCTTGGGAGGTGACAGCTTCCACAGTCCCCGCTCTGCCCAACTGGCTGATTTTTGAACCCTGCACTTAGAACGCTGCACAGAGCTATATCAGGAAAGCATTGAGGCCTGATGGTGATATTAGCAATGCGTTCTGGGCAATGGGTTTGCTCCCACTGTTCACGCTACTATTCAGGTGCTGTTTTTTAATGCACTATGGCTTTGTTACAGCACTATGGGGGAACAGTCTCTGTCCTAGGTCACCAATGTGCTCCACAAGGTCCTGTGAAAGGAACCCATCAAGTCACCCTTGGCTTGGGATGCTCAAATAAAATCAGCATAAATAGTTCATTGTTTCCAGTCAGTATATGCAGTACCTGTCCAAATCAATAACTTCTCTATAAGGAGAGGGGCTGGTTGCTCTCTAGCAGATGTATGAGTGATGACCATTGTGTTTTCCAGGCGTTGTATTCCACTACAGAGCAATCTCCACAAGGTACACCTTGAACTTTGAGAAAGCAAAGCAGGCCTGTATCCAGAACAGTGCTGTCATTGCTACTCCCGAGCAGCTGCAAGCTGCCTATGAGGATGGGTATGAGCAGTGTGATGCTGGCTGGCTGGCTGATCAGACTGTCAGGTAAGGAACAGTGCAGGGGAAAGCCACAGCAGGGTCATGGGGTAGGGCTTCTGTAATGAAGACACCGACTGAAAATGGTTGAGAAACCTGCTAAAGAGGAGCTGTTGTAGATGCTGGTGTGCAGAGGGAGGTGGCAGATTGCACATCATTCTCTGCCGGGGGCAATTGGTAGTAGGAAAGCAAGGCAACCACTGTCGTCCTCAGCTGGTGGTGACAGCTGAGTGGCAATGGTTTAATCCTGATCCTTCATCTTTCCTGAACAAAATGATGCTATGCCAAAATGCAAAAGCGTGGCTCCGCTGTAGAGCTGTGCATCCCTTCACTGGGAGGTACCTTGGCCTGACGTCTTTGGCCAGTGATCCTGCTGTGCTCAGGACCATCATGGGGGGGGCAGGACAGCAGATCATCCCTCCCCTTCCCTATAACCCAGGAAAAGCCATAACCCATCTCACTGTGCAGTATTTCACAGTCCATCCTAGCCTCACTGCAGCTGCCAGGGTTCTGCCCCCCTCACTCCTTACACTCTCTTTCTCCAGGTACCCCATCCACTGGCCCCGGGAGCGCTGCTATGGTGACAAGGATGAATTTCCAGGAGTGAGGACCTACGGTGTCCGTGAGCCAGATGAAACCTACGATGTTTACTGCTATGCAGAGCAAATGCAAGGTGATTTGGGGCTTTTATTGTTACTAGATGCAGAAGCAGGACAAAGTTCTGATCATGCTTATACTGTAGAACAGTAAATATAGAAAGGCAAAGGGTCTAGAGACATGACAGGCTAAAGATACCCAGCAAGGCCAGATGTTCTCTATAGTCTCTTTGTTAGACCTTGGACAATTTTAATGTTAAATGACTAATGCATTACAGAGGGTGGAGTCTGTCTAGCCTCCACATGAATCCATGTGCATCTCTGGTCATCCATTTGAGGGTGTGACATTGAGGTGTCCATCACCCACTCTTAAGACAGGGATCCATTGGAATACTCAGCACATCAGAATTGAAATTTTCCTTTGTCTTCCTCTTGCCCTGTGTCTTCAGCTGGTTTGGGATGTCTGTATTCAGCCTGTGAGAACCCCTTTCTTTTGGACAGTCACCAACAGGGGGTTGCAGTTCAGCTGTAACAAGCAGGGGTTTTCATCTTATCCACGCTCACAGGAGTGAGAAGGGGAAAGCAAAGGAATTGGGATTAAATCGCACAGCCCAATCCTGTGTTAACGGGTGCTGTGATTGCAGGTAAAGTCTTTTACGCCACCGCCCCCGAGAAGTTCACCTTCCAAGAAGCTTTTGACAAGTGCCGCAGTTTGGGGGCCCGTTTGGCCACCACCGGGGAGCTGTACCTGGCCTGGAAGGACGGCATGGATGTGTGCAGTGCCGGCTGGCTGGCCGATCGCAGCGTCCGCTACCCCATCTCCAGAGCACGGCCCAACTGCGGAGGGAACCTGGTGGGAGTGCGCACAGTGTACCTGTACGTCAACCAGACCGGGTACCCTCACCCCCACTCTCGCTACGATGCCATCTGCTATAGTGGTGAGTGTGTTGGGGCTCTGGGATAAGAAGTGTGCAGTGCATTAGAAAGCAGGGGCTCCCTGGCCAGAGCTAATATCTTGCTGCTTTAATTTGGTTTTAAGAAGGGATGAAAGCAGGTTCGGCAAAGGTCTCGGTCCTCCGTTCGTGTTCAGGTGGGAAGCAGATCCAGAAAGGATGCCTGACCTATACAAGAGGTGGTGATGTAACGCACCCCTCTTCTCTCCCGCTGTCTTTCTCCCACTGCTCAGACCTCTTGAGGTTATCCAAGCTGCACCCCCTCTCTCCAGCCACCTTAAATTCCTTGCAGCAGGCACTAGAGGTCAGTGCACACTTTATTATGGGCAAGGTGTTCCCGGGAAGAACTGGCAGGGGAGCAGGGAAACTCCGCTCTGATTCATCAGCTGTAGATCATGTGGTGGCTCATTGCCTCCAACTCATGAACATGCTCTTCCTGCTGAGGTGTAGCAGAAAGCAATAGCAGAAGCAAGGAAACCATTTCTTCTACCAGACCATCACGATTTCCCTGCTCCCCTCAGAGTCAGCAAAGACCCAGCTTCTCGGAGGCTAAATTGACCACATCCTCTCTGATCGCTGCTTTGTGTCCTGGTGCAGGGGATGATGTTGAGACTCTGGTGCCAGGGCAGTTCATTGATGAGACTGGAAGCGAGCTGGGCAGCGCTTTCACTGTGCAGACTGTCACCCGCACCGAGGTGGAGCTGTCACTGCCCCGCAATGCCACGGAAGAGGAGGCCCGTGGCAGCATCGCCACGCTGGAGCCCATGGACATCACCCCCACCGCCACTGAGCTCTATGAGGGCTTCACCGTCCTGCCCGATCTCTTTGCCACCGGTGTCACAGTAGAGACAGCAGTCCCAGAGAAGGAGAACGTGACCAGGGAGGATGTCACAGGGGTGTGGGCTGTGCCTGAAGGGGTCACCACCATCACCTTAGGCACTGCCATCACCACCGAAGTGGCAGAGGTGAGCACGGTGGAAGAGGCCCTGGGGGTGACTGCTACGCCAGGGCTGGAGCCCGCTTCAGTGTTCACAGTGGAAGATCAGCTCTTGCAAGTGACAGCAGTGCCTGGTGTTGGTCTCCTTCCCGAGCAGCCCATCTCCCCCACAGGTAAGTCACCGGGACTGAGAAGCCTGAAGGTCAGGTTCTCCTTGGGGTAACCATTCAGCTGAAAACAACCTGAGCTTCTGCTATCACAAAGTCCCTGTAGATGTGAAGGCTTGTTTGGAGTTGAGGATAGGCTGAGTATATCCACTGCAGTATGACAAGGGGGGGTAAGGATGGGGATGTGAACCATCCCATCATGGGCTGTGAAGGATCCAGCTGGCTTGTGCTTGGAGCTGCAGTGGTCGCACTGCACTCCCATGTGCATCTGCCCCAAGAAAGGGGAAAGACAAGGTAGGAAGGTCCTAGAGGACGGCTAAAATGATTCCCAGAACACGGCAGTGGAGCTAAATAATGCAGCATCTCCATCAAAGTGGGGTTGTCAGGCACTGGGCCCTGCACCGCTGTTGGGAAGACACTTTCTGGTTGCACACCTTGGTGTAGGGGGGGTCCTGTATCTATTGTCTCACCACAGCATCTCCTCTCCCAGGTGTGGTGTTTCACTACCGTGCTGGCACCAGCAGATACGCCTTCTCCTTCGTCCAAGCCCAGCAGGCCTGCCTGGAGAACAACGCCATTATTGCCACTCCAGAACAGCTCCAGGCTGCCTACGAGGCTGGGTTTGACCAGTGTGATGCTGGCTGGCTGCGGGACCAGACAGTCAGGTACCGATGTGGGGATGACACCTCTCAAAATGACTGCTTACCCATGAAACTGAGGCTTTACTCTGGCTTGTCCTGCTGCTCTGCTCATTGGCATCTAAAGCTTTGCTGACCTGAGGTTGTCTCCAGGCCACGATATCTAGTGGCCAATAGATGTGTTCTTCTCAACCTGTCCTACCTAATTCCTAACCGGTGTACACATTCTGCAGTGGTGAGCTCCTTGACATGTAGGAGAAGTAGAGGAAAGTTTGCATTCATTGCCCAAGCTGTAAGTGGGCTTGTTTCCAAATCATGCTGGGGTCTCTGAGCATCCCTATCAGTGAAGTGTTTGTGTCTTGCTCCTAAGCACACTGGGGTTCTTCAGTCCAGAGTACATAAGGCTGACCTTGGGTTAACTTCTTTTCCTTTGGCAGGTATCCCATTGTGAACCCCCGAAGTAACTGTGTAGGAGACAAAGAGAACTCTCCGGGCGTACGGTCGTATGGCATGCGCCCAGCCTCAGAGACCTATGATGTGTACTGCTACATCGACAGGCTCAAGGGTACGTTCTCCCAATTCCTATGGGCACTGCTGTGGAGCAAAAACGTGCTTCACACCTCCACATCTGCAATGCATATGGATGGGATGCAGGGATTCACGCCTGTTTTCTCTCCCACCCCTCAGGTGAGGTGTTCTTCGCAACCCAGCCAGAGCAGTTCACCTTCCCAGAAGCTCAGCAGCACTGTGAGAGCCAAAACGCCACGCTGGCCTCTGTTGGCCAACTCCATGCCGCCTGGAAGCAGGGTCTGGACAGATGCTATGCTGGCTGGTTAGCCGATGGCAGCCTCCGCTATCCCATTGTGAGCCCCCGTCCCGCCTGTGGCGGGGATGCGCCTGGTGTGAGAACCGTCTACCAGCACTACAACCAAACGGGCTTTCCCGACCCATTGTCCCGGCATCACGCCTTCTGCTTCAGAGGTATCTTCCCCCCCATTGCAGGGTGTGTGGAGCTGTCTCCTCAGGGAAAGGGATTCCACAAGGGAGGTTGGGAATATTGGTGTGCCAGGTCGGGAAAGCACTGGCATCCTGAACTGTGGCTTTTGGGGAGCTCATTCCAACCCCTTTCTGTTCCAGCTCTGCCACCTGCGGAGGAGGAAGGGGTCACCTCGTTCTTTGAAGAAGATGCGCTGGCAACCCAAGTAATCCCTGGAGTGGAGGGGGTACCCTCTGGGGAGGAGGTGACCATGGAGACAGAGTTTGCCACTCAACCTGAGAATCAGACAGCCTGGGGGACTGAGGTCTTCCCAACCGATGTGTCACTGCTCTCAGGTGGGTCAGAGCTTCCCCATCTCCTGGGTCACGCTTGGCTGGTGTTGCAGGGTTGGGATACTCACAGAATAAATGGGCTGTGTCCTTGGTGAAGGGGAATACCCCTAAATCTAAATGATTATCACCATATTAGCAAAGGCTGAGTCTGTGCAAGCAGGAGGAATTACACATGTATTATTGAACCTTTATCTAAGACTGAATGAATGACCAGCACATGCAGCGTTGCTAGAGGACCTCACAAAATATGATGTTGTGTACCTGGGATGGCAGGCTAGAAACAGATCTCATGTCATGTCTTCTGCAGAGGACAGAGCTGCAGCGTGGTCGGAGCAGCATCAACCTTTTTCTCTTCCAGATGTTATCTCCAAGGAAGCAGTAGCTTGGTTGTGGCACCTGGGAATTAGTGTGGCTGTTGCCAACATCCTGTGTCAGAAGATAATATATTCTGTCAGTTTATATTTATATTTATATATTCTGTCAGATATACTTAAATTACAGTTGTTTAAGATACAATATTCATTAAGAAATTTGAAGGGACCAAGTTATTTCTGCAAGCACATAGGACTTTTTGCCTTTACCTCAAAGGTATCAGCGTGGAGATAAGGTCAATCAGGAAATTAATGGCCTTTTTAGAACAGTTTAGTAAATAATCTTCCTATCTTCCTCTCTTTGTTTTCTCTTTCTTTTCCAGTGACCCCATCTGCTTTTCCTCCCGCTACCATAATACCAGAGGAAACACATACAGATGCTTCTGTCAGTGAAGTGTCAGGGGAGGTGACTGAGTCTGGAGAGCATCAAGTCAGTGGTGAATCTTCAGCATCCGGGTGGGTGTCCGGAGTCCCGGATACAAGTGGAGAACCATCTTCTGGAGTTTTTGAACTTGATGGAGAGCACTCAGGGATTGGAGAAAGTGGATTACCATCAGTAGACCTGCATACCAGTGGCTTTCTACCTGAAGAAAGCGGGCTACCCTCAGGGGACCTGAGTGGTGTGACTTCTGGTGTTGTTGATATCAGTGGCTTACCTTCTGCAGAGGAAGATGTATCAGTGTCTATTTCAAGGATACCAGAGATTAGGGGGATGCCATCTGGAGCGGAAAGCAGTGGGCTGCCTTTTGGATTTAGTGGAGAAATATCTGGCACTGAACTAGTCAGTGGCGTGTCATCTGGAGAAGAAAGTGGACTCGCCTCTGGTTTTTCTACTGTCTCTCTTGTGGATAGCACATTGGTGGAAGTTGCAACAACAGCACCGGAACGGCGAGAGGAGGGAAAAGGATCCATTGGAGTCAGTGGTGAAGGAGACCTCTCAGGGTTCCCATCTGCCGAGTGGGACACGAGTGGCAGAGCCCAAGGTTTACCCTTAGGAGAAGAGCTCAGCGGGGAGCCCTCCAGAGGGCCTGAGCTCAGTGGGGAACCTTCTGGGGTACCTGAGCTCAGCGGGGAGCCCTCTGGAAGGTCTGAGCTCAGTGGGGAGCCTTCCGGCATACCTGAGCTCAGTGGGGAACCCTCCGGAGGGCTTGAGCTCAGTGGGTTGCCCTCAGGACTGGATGTCAGTGGAGAGCCATCTGGAACACATGAGATCAGTGGTCTGGTGGACATAAGTGGCCTTACTTCTGGTACCGATGGAAGCGGTGAGGCCTCGGGCATTACCTTTGTAGATGCCAGTTTGGAAGAAGTGACCACAACCCCCTCAGTTACTGGAGCAGAAGCGAAAGAGATCTTGGAAATAAGTGGGTTGCCTTCAGGAGGTGAATATGCATCAGGCATGGCATCCGGGAGCTCAGACATCAGTGGGGAGCCTTCCAAGCACATGGACTTTGGTGGGAGTGTTTCTGGAGTGCTCGAGATAGGGGAGCATCCGAGTGGAGTGATTGACATCAGTGGAGATGTCTCTGGGGTCGATGTCAGCAGTGGGCTACTGTCTGGAGAGGGAAGCGGACTCACCTCTGGCTTTCCCACAGTCTCTCTTGTGGATACCACTTTGATAGAAGCTGTAACACAGACATCAGTTGCACAAGAGGTGGGAGAAGGGCCATCTGATGTAACAGAAATCAGTGGGTTTCCTTCTGGAGACAGAGGACTATCTGGAGAAGGGTCTGGAGCCATCGAGGCTAGTGGGTTTCCTTCAGGGACAGGAGACTTCAGTGGAGAGCTGTCTGGGATTCCATACATCACTGGAGACATTCCTGGAGCCACAGATCTAAATGGCCAATCTTCAGCAGTGACTGACGTTAGTGGGGAGGCCTCAGGGCTTCCAGAAGTCACTTTGGTCACTTCTGATCTACAAGAAGTTGTGACAAGACCAACAGTATCACAGGAACTGGGTGGGGAAACAGCCGTCACGTTTCCCTACGGTTTTGGGCCAAGTGGTGAGGCCTCTGCATCTGCTGAACTAAGTGGGGAAACATCCGCATTGCCAGAAAGTGGTGTAGAAACATCAACAGCTTATGAAATCAGTGGTGAAACACCTGCATTTCCTGAAACTGGTATAGAAACATCCACAACTCAGGAAATCAGTGGTGAAACATCTGCATTTCCTGAAACTGGTATAGAAACATCCACAACTCAGGAAATCAGTGGTGAAACATCTGCATTTCCTGAAACTGGTATAGAAACATCCACAACTCAAGAAATCAGTGGTGAAACATCCACAGTTCATGAAACTGGTGTAGAAACATCCACAACTCACGAAATCAGTGGGGAGACATCTGCCTTTCCTGAATTTAGCATAGAAACATCAACAATCCCAGAAATCAGTGGGGAAACATCTGCATTTCCCGAAGTGTTCATAGAAACATCCACAAGTCAAGAAGCCAGGGGTGAAACATCTGGCTATCCTGAAGTCATCATAGAAACATCCACAGCCCAAGAAGTAAGTGGGGAAACCTCCGCGTTTCCTGAAAGCAGCACAGAAACATCCACAATACAAGAAATCAGTGGGGAAGCATCTGCATTTCCTGAGATTAGAATAGAAACGTCCACAAGTCAAGACATCAGTGGGGAAACGTCTGCGTTTCCTGAAATCAGAATAGAAACGTTCACAAGTCAAGAAGCCAGGGGTGAGACGTCTGCTTACCCTGAAATCAGCATAGAAACATCCACAGTCCATGAAACCAGTGGGGAAACATCTGCCTTTCCTGAAATCCGCATTCAAACCTCAACAGTCGATGAAATCAGCGG